>JARUHQ010000010.1:1200000-2400000 GCA_029955515.1 Chrysomela aeneicollis
AAGTTAAGGCGATCTGAAGAATTCGAAAAAGTTCCAAGAGGACCCCCTTTGATGCAATTTTTTTTTCGATTTCGGTTTTTTCTATTGAAGAAATGGATTCTATAAAAAAACAAGCAAATTGGTATGCGCGAAATTGAAAATCGGTCCATCCGTTCGGAAGTTAAGGCGGTCTGAAGAATTCGAAAAAGTTCAAAGGGGGCCCCCTTTGATGCATTTTTTTTTCGATTGCGGTTTTTTCGATTGGAGAAATGGATTCTATGAAAAAAACAAGCAGATTGGTATGATCGAAGTTGAAAATCGGTCCATCCGTTCGGAAGTTAAGGCGATCTGAAGAATTCGAAAAAGTTCCATGGGGGCCCCCTTTGATGCAATTTTTTTTTTAGATTTCGGTTTTTTTGATTGGAGAAATGGATTCTATGAAAAAAACAAGCAGATTGGTATGATCGAAGTTGAAAATCGGTCCATCCGTTTGGAAGTTAAGGCGATCTGAAGAATTCGAAAAAGTTCCAAGAGGACCCCCTTTGATGCAATTTTATTTTCGATTTCGGTTTTTTCGATTGAAGAAATGGATTCTATGAAAAAAAACAAGCAGTTTGGTATGATCGAAGTTGAAAATCGGTCCATCCGTTTGGAAGTTAAGGCGATCTGAAGAATTCGAAAAAGTTCCAAGGGGGCCCCCTTTGATGCAATGTTTTTTTTAGATTTCGGTTTTTTCGATTGGAGAAATGGATTCTATGAAAAAAAACAAGCAGATTGGTATGATCGAAGTTGAAAATCGGTCCATCCGTTCGGAAGTTAAGGCGATCTGAAGAATTCGAAAAAGTTCCAAGAGGACCCCCTTCGATGCAATTTTGTTTTCGATTTCGGTTTTTTCTATTGAAGAAATGGATTCTATGAAAAAACAAGCAAATTGGTATGCGCGAAATTGAAAATCGGTCCATCAGTTCGGAAGTTAAGGCGGTCTGAAGAATTCGAAAAAGTTCCAAGGGGGCCCCCTTTGATGCATTTTTTTTTCGATTTCGGTTTTTTCGATTGGAGAAATGGATTCTATGAAAAAAACAAGCAGATTGGTATGATCGAAGTTGAAAATCGGTCAATCCGTTCGGAAGTTAAGGTGATCTGAAGAATTCGAAAAAGTTCCAAGGGGGCCCCCTTTGATGCAATTTTTTTTTAGATTTCGGTTTTTTCGATTGGAGAAATGGATTCTATGAAAAAAAACAAGCAGATTGGTATGATCGAAGTTGAAAATCGGTCCATCCGTTTGGAAGTTAAGGCGATCTGAAGAATTCGAAAAAGTTCCCAGGGGACCCCCTTTGATGCAATTTTTTTTTCGATTTCGGTTTTTTCGATTGGAGAAATGGATTCTATAAAAAAAACAAGCAGTTTGGTATGATCGAAGTTGAAAATCGGTCCATCCGTTTGGAAGTTAAGGCGATCTGAAGAATTCGAAAAAGTTCCAAGGGGACCCCCTTTGATGCAATTTTTTTTCGATTTCGATTTTTTCGATTGGAGATTCTATGAAAAAAAAAACAAGCAGTTTGGTATGATCGAAGTTGAAAATCGGTCCATCCGTTCGGAAGTTAAGGCGATCTGAAGAATTCGAAAAAGTTCCAAGGGGACCCCCTTTGATGTTTTTTTTTTTTTCGATTTCGGTTTTTTCGATTGGAGAAATGGATTCTATGAAAAATACAAGCAGATTGGTATGATCGAAGTTGAAAATCGGTCAATCCGTTCGGAAGTTGAGGCGATCTGAAGAATTCGAAAAAGTTCCAAGGGGACCCCCTTTGATGCAATTTTTTTTTTGATTTCGGTTTTTTCGATTGGAGAAATGGATTCTATGAAAAAAAAATAAGCAGATTGGTATGATCGAAGTTGAAAATCGGTCCATCCGTTTGGAAGTTAAGGCGATCTGAAGAATTCGAAAAAGTTCCAAGGGGACCTCCTTTGATGCAATTTTTTTTTCGATTTCGGTTTTTTCGATTGGAGAAATGGATTCTATAAAAAAAAACAAGCAGTTTGGTATGATCGAAGTTGAAAATCGGTCCATCCGTTCGGAAGTTAAGGCGATCTGAAGAATTCGAAAAAGTTCCAAGAGGACCCCCTTTGATGCAATTTTTTTTTCGATTTCGGTTTTTTCTATTGAAGAAATGGATTCTATGAAAAAACAAGCAAATTGGTATGCGCGAAATTGAAAATCGGTCCATCCGTTCGGAAGTTAAGGCGGTCTGAAGAATTCGAAAAAGTTCCAAGAGGACCCCCTTTGATGCAATTTTTTTTTCGATTTCGGTTTTTTCTATTGAAGAAATGGATTCTATGAAAAAAACAAGCAGATTGGTATAATCGAAGTTGAAAATCGGTCCATCCGTTCGGAAGTTAAGGCGATCTGAAGAATTCGAAGAAGTTCCAAGGGGGCCCCCTTTGATGCATTTTTTTTTTTAGATTTCGGTTTTTTCGATTGGAGAAATGGATTCTATGGAAAAAAACAAGCAGATTGGTATGATCGAAGTTGAAAATCGGTCCATCCGTTTGGAAGTTAAGGCGATCTGAAGAATTCGAAAAAGTTCCAAGGGGACCCCCTTTGATGTTTTTTTTTTTTTTCGATTTCGGTTTTTTCGATTGGAGAAATCGATTCTATGAAAAATACAAGCAGATTGGTATGATCGAAGTTGAAAATCGGTCAATCCGTTCGGAAGTTGAGGCGATCTGAAGAATTCGAAAAAGTTCCAAGGGGACCCCCTTTGATGCAATTTTTTTTTTGATTTCGGTTTTTTCGATTGGAGAAATGGATTCTATGAAAAAAAAATAAGCAGATTGGTATGATCGAAGTTGAAAATCGGTCCATCCGTTTGGAAGTTAAGGCGATCTGAAGAATTCGAAAAAGTTCCAAGGGGACCTCCTTTGATGCAATTTTTTTTTCGATTTCGGTTTTTTCGATTGGAGAAATGGATTCTATAAAAAAAAACAAGCAGTTTGGTATGATCGAAGTTGAAAATCGGTCCATCCGTTCGGAAGTTAAGGCGATCTGAAGAATTCGAAAAAGTTCCAAGAGGACCCCCTTTGATGCAATTTTTTTTTCGATTTCGGTTTTTTCTATTGAAGAAATGGATTCTATGAAAAAACAAGCAAATTGGTATGCGCGAAATTGAAAATCGGTCCATCCGTTCGGAAGTTAAGGCGGTCTGAAGAATTCGAAAAAGTTCCAAGGGGGCCCCCTTTGATGCATTTTTTTTTTCGATTTCGGTTTTTTCGATTGGAGAAATGGATTCTATGAAAAAAACAAGCAGATTGGTATGATCGAAGTTGAAAATCGGTCCATCCGTTCGGAAATTAAGGCGATCTGAAGAATTCGAAAAAGTTCCAAGGGGGCCCCCTTTGATGCAATTTTTTTTTTAGATTTCAGTTTTTTCGATTGGAGAAATGGATTCCATGAAAAAAAACAAGCAGATTGGTATGATCGAAGTTGTAAATCGGTCCATCCGTTTGGAAGTTAAGGCGACCTGAAGAATTCGAAAAAGTTCCAAGTGGACCCCCATTGATGAAATTTTTTTTCGATTTCGGTTTTTTCGATTGGAGAAATGGATTCTATAAAAAAAAACAAGCAGTTTGGTATGATCGAAGTTGAAAATCGGTCCATCCGTTCGGAAGTTAAGGCGATCTGAAGAATTCGAAAAAGTTCCAAGAGGACCCCCTTTGATGCAATTTTTTCTTCGATTTCGGTTTTTTCTATTGAAGAAATGGATTCTATAAAAAAACAAGCGAATTGGTATGCGCGAAATTGAAAATCGGTCCATCCGTTCGGAAGTTAAGGCGGTCTGGAGAATTCGAAAAAGTTCCAAGGGGGCCCCCTTTGATGCATTTTTTTTTTCGATTTCGGTTTTTTCGATTGGAGAAATGGATTCTATAAAAAAAAAACAAGCAGATTGGTATGATCGAAGTTGAAAATCGGTTCATCCGTTTGGAAGTTAAGGCGATCTGAAAAATTCGAAAAAGTTCCAAGGGGGCCCCCTTTGATGCAATTTTTTTTTCAGATTTCGGTTTTTTCGATTGGAGAAATGGATTCTATAAAAAAAAAACAAGCAGATTGGTATGATCGAAGTTGAAAATCGGTCCATCCGTTTGGAAGTTAAGGCGATCTGAAGAATTCGAAAAAGTTCCAAGGGGACCCCCTTTGATGCAATTTTTTTTTCGATTTCGGTTTTTTCGATTGGAGATTCTATGAAAAAAAACAAGCAGTTTGGTATGATCGAAGTTGAAAATCGGTCCATCCGTTCGGAAGTTAAGGCGATCTGAAGAATTCGAAAAAGTTCCAAGAGGACCCCCTTTGATGCAATTTTTTTTCGATTTCGGTTTTTTCTATTGAAGAAATGGATTCTATAAAAAAACAAGCAAATTGGTATGCGCGAAATTGAAAATCGGTCCATCCGTTCGGAAGTTAAGGCGGTCTGAAGAATTCGAAAAAGTTCAAAGGGGACCCCCTTTGATGCAATTTTATTTTCGAATTCGGTTTTTTCGATTGGATAAATGGATTCTATGAAAAAAACAAGCAGATTGGTATGATCGAAGTTGAAAATCGGTCCATCCGTTCGGAAGTTAAGGCGATCTGAAGAATTCGAAAAAGTTCCATGGGGGCCCCCTTTGATGCCATTTTTTTTTTAGATTTCGTTTTTTTGATTGGAGAAATGGATTCTATGAAAAAAAACAAGCAGATTGGTATGATCGAAGTTGAAAATCGGTCCATCCGTTTGGAAGTTAAGGCGATCTGAAGAATTCGAAAAAGTTCCAAGGGGACCCCCTTTGATGCAATTTTTTTTTCAGATTTCGGTTTTTTCGATTGGAGAAATGGATTCTATAAAAAAAAACAAGCAGATTGGTATGATCGAAGTTGAAAATCGGTCCATCCGTTTGGAAGTTAAGGCGATCTGAAGAATTCGAAAAAGTTCCAAGGGGACCCCCTTTGATGCAATTTTTTTTTCGATTTCGGTTTTTTCGATTGGAGATTCTATGAAAAAAACAAGCAGTTTGGTATGATCGAAGTTGAAAATCGGTCCATCCGTTCGGAAGTTAAGGCGATCTGAAGAATTCGAAAAAGTTCCAAGAGGACCCCCTTTGATGCAATTTTTTTTTCGATTTCGGTTTTTTCTATTGAAGAAATGGATTCTATAAAAAAACAAGCAAATTGGTATGCGCGAAATTGAAAATCGGTCCATCCGTTCGGAAGTTAAGGCGGTCTGAAGAATTCGAAAAAGTTCAAAGGGGGCCCCCTTTGATGCATTTTTTTTTCGATTTCGGTTTTTTCGATTGGAGAAATGGATTCTATGAAAAAAACAAGCAGATTGGTATGATCGAAGTTGAAAATCGGTCCATCCGTTCGGAAGTTAAGGCGATCTGAAGAATTCGAAAAAGTTCCATGGGGGCCCCCTTTGATGCAATTTTTTTTTTAGATTTCGGTTTTTTTGATTGGAGAAATGGATTCTATGAAAAAAACAAGCAGATTGGTATGATCGAAGTTGAAAATCGGTCCATCCGTTTGGAAGTTAAGGCGATCTGAAGAATTCGAAAAAGTTCCAAGGGGACCCCCTTTGATGCAATTTTATTTTCGATTTCGGTTTTTTCGATTGAAGAAATGGATTCTATGAAAAAAAACAAGCAGTTTGGTATGATCGAAGTTGAAAATCGGTCCATCCGTTTGGAAGTTAAGGCGACCTGAAGAATTCGAAAAAGTTCCAAGTGGACCCCCATTGATGAAATTTTTTTTCGATTTCGGTTTTTTCGATTGGAGAAATGGATTCTATAAAAAAACAAGCAAATTGGTATGCGCGAAATTGAAAATCGGTCCATCCGTTCGGAAGTTAAGGCGGTCTGAAGAATTCGAAAAAGTTCCAAGGGGGCCCCCTTTGAAGCATTTTTTTTTTCGATTTCGGTTTTTTCGATTGGAGAAATGGATTCTATAAAAAAAAACAAGCAGATTGGTATGATCGAAGTTGAAAATCGGTTCATCCGTTTGGAAGTTAAGGCGATCTGAAAAATTCGAAAAAGTTCCAAGGGGGCCCCCTTTGATGCAATTTTTTTTTCAGATTTCGGTTTTTTCGATTGGAGAAATGGATTCTATAAAAAAAAAACAAGCAGATTGGTATGATCGAAGTTGAAAATCGGTCCATCCGTTTGGAAGTTAAGGCGATCTGAAGAATTCGAAAAAGTTCCAAGGGGACCCCCTTTGATGCAATTTTTTTTTCGATTTCGGTTTTTTCGATTGGAGATTCTATGAAAAAAACAAGCAGTTTGGTATGATCGAAGTTGAAAATCGGTCCATCCGTTCGGAAGTTAAGGCGATCTGAAGAATTCGAAAAAGTTCCAAGAGGACCCCCTTTGATGCAATTTTTTTTTAGATTTCGGTTTTTTCTATTGAAGAAATGGATTCTATAAAAAAACAAGCAAATTGGTATGCGCGAAATTGAAAATCGGTCCATCCGTTCGGAAGTTAAGGCGGTCTGAAGAATTCGAAAAAGTTCAAAGGGGGCCCCCTTTGATGCATTTTTTTTTCGATTTCGGTTTTTTCGATTGGAGAAATGGATTCTATGAAAAAAACAAGCAGATTGGTATGATCGAAGTTGAAAATCGGTCCATCCGTTCGGAAGTTAAGGCGATCTGAAGAATTCGAAAAAGTTCCATGGGGGCCCCCTTTGATGCAATTTTTTTTTTAGATTTCGGTTTTTTTGATTGGAGAAATGGATTCTATGAAAAAAACAAGCAGATTGGTATGATCGAAGTTGAAAATCGGTCCATCCGTTTGGAAGTTAAGGCGATCTGAAGAATTCGAAAAAGTTCCAAGGGGACCCCCTTTGATGCAATTTTATTTTCGATTTCGGTTTTTTCGATTGAAGAAATGGATTCTATGAAAAAAAACAAGCAGTTTGGTATGATCGAAGTTGAAAATCGGTCCATCCGTTTGGAAGTTAAGGCGATCTGAAGAATTCGAAAAAGTTCCAAGGGGGCCCCCTTTGATGCAATGTTTTTTTTAGATTTCGGTTTTTTCGATTGGAGAAATGGATTCTATGAAAAAAAACAAGCAGATTGGTATGATCGAAGTTGAAAATCGGTCCATCCGTTCGGAAGTTAAGGCGATCTGAAGAATTCGAAAAAGTTCCAAGAGGACCCCCTTCGATGCAATTTTGTTTTCGATTTCGGTTTTTTCTATTGAAGAAATGGATTCTATGAAAAAACAAGCAAATTGGTATGCGCGAAATTGAAAATCGGTCCATCAGTTCGGAAGTTAAGGCGGTCTGAAGAATTCGAAAAAGTTCCAAGGGGGCCCCCTTTGATGCATTTTTTTTTTCGATTTCGGTTTTTTCGATTGGAGAAATGGATTCTATGAAAAAAACAAGCAGATTGGTATGATCGAAGTTGAAAATCGGTCAATCCGTTCGGAAGTTAAGGTGATCTGAAGAATTCGAAAAAGTTCCAAGGGGGCCCCCTTTGATGCAATTTTTTTTTAGATTTCGGTTTTTTCGATTGGAGAAATGGATTCTATGAAAAAAAACAAGCAGATTGGTATGATCGAAGTTGAAAATCGGTCCATCCGTTTGGAAGTTAAGGCGATCTGAAGAATTCGAAAAAGTTCCCAGGGGACCCCCTTTGATGCAATTTTTTTTTCGATTTCGGTTTTTTCGATTGGAGAAATGGATTCTATAAAAAAAACAAGCAGTTTGGTATGATCGAAGTTGAAAATCGGTCCATCCGTTTGGAAGTTAAGGCGATCTGAAGAATTCGAAAAAGTTCCAAGGGGACCCCCTTTGATGCAATTTTTTTTCGATTTCGATTTTTTCGATTGGAGATTCTATGAAAAAAAAAAAACAAGCAGTTTGGTATGATCGAAGTTGAAAATCGGTCCATCCGTTCGGAAGTTAAGGCGATCTGAAGAATTCGAAAAAGTTCCAAGAGGACCCCCTTTGATGCAATTTTTTTTTCGATTTCGGTTTTTTCAATTGAAGAAATGGATTCTATGAAAAAACAAGCAGATTGGTATAATCGAAGTTGAAAATCGGTCCATCCGTTCGGAAGTTAAGGCGATCTGAAGAATTCGAAGAAGTTCCAAGGGGGCCCCCTTTGATGCATTTTTTTTTTTAGATTTCGGTTTTTTCGATTGGAGAAATGGATTCTATGGAAAAAAACAAGCAGATTGGTATGATCGAAGTTGAAAATCGGTCCATCCGTTCGGAAGTTAAGGCGATCTGAAGAATTCGAAAAAGTTCCAAGGGGGCCCCCTTTGATGCATTTTTTTTTCGATTCCGGTTTTTTCGATTGGAGAAATGGATTCTATGAAAAAAACAAGCAGATTGGTATAATCGAAGTTGAAAATCGGTCCATCCGTTCGGAAGTTAAGGCGATCTGAAGAATTCGAAGAAGTTTCAAGGGGGCCCCCTTTGATGCATTTTTTTTTCAGATTTCGGTTTTTTCGATTGGAGAAATGGATTCTATGGAAAAAAACAAGCAGATTGGTATGATCGAAGTTGAAAATCGGTCCATCCGTTTGGAAGTTAAGGCGATCTGAAGAATTCGAAAAAGTTCCAAGGGGACCCCCTTTGATGTTTTTTTTTTTTTTCGATTTCGGTTTTTTCGATTGGAGAAATGGATTCTATGAAAAATACAAGCAGATTGGTATGATCGAAGTTGAAAATCGGTCAATCCGTTCGGAAGTTAAGGCGATCTGAAGAATTCGAAAAAGTTCCAAGGGGACCCCCTTTGATGCAATTTTTTTTTTGATTTCGGTTTTTTCGATTGGAGAAATGGATTCTATGAAAAAAAAATAAGCAGATTGGTATGATCGAAGTTGAAAATCGGTCCATCCGTTTGGAAGTTAAGGCGATCTGAAGAATTCGAAAAAGTTCCAAGGGGACCTCCTTTGATGCAATTTTTTTTTCGATTTCGGTTTTTTCGATTGGAGAAATGGATTCTATAAAAAAAAACAAGCAGTTTGGTATGATCGAAGTTGAAAATCGGTCCATCCGTTCGGAAGTTAAGGCGATCTGAAGAATTCGAAAAAGTTCCAAGAGGACCCCCTTTGATGCAATTTTTTTTTCGATTTCGGTTTTTTCTATTGAAGAAATGGATTCTATGAAAAAACAAGCAAATTGGTATGCGCGAAATTGAAAATCGGTCCATCCGTTCGGAAGTTAAGGCGGTCTGAAGAATTCGAAAAAGTTCCAAGGGGGCCCCCTTTGATGCATTTTTTTTTTCGATTTCGGTTTTTTCGATTGGAGAAATGGATTCTATGAAAAAAACAAGCAGATTGGTATGATCGAAGTTGAAAATCGGTCCATCCGTTCGGAAATTAAGGCGATCTGAAGAATTCGAAAAAGTTCCAAGGGGGCCCCCTTTGATGCAATTTTTTTTTTAGATTTCAGTTTTTTCGATTGGAGAAATGGATTCCATGAAAAAAAACAAGCAGATTGGTATGATCGAAGTTGTAAATCGGTCCATCCGTTTGGAAGTTAAGGCGACCTGAAGAATTCGAAAAAGTTCCAAGTGGACCCCATTGATGAAATTTTTTTTCGATTTCGGTTTTTTCGATTGGAGAAATGGATTCTATAAAAAAAACAAGCAGTTTGGTATGATCGAAGTTGAAAATCGGTCCATCCGTTCGGAAGTTAAGGCGATCTGAAGAATTCGAAAAAGTTCCAAGAGGACCCCCTTTGATGCAATTTTTTCTTCGATTTCGGTTTTTTCTATTGAAGAAATGGATTCTATGAAAAAACAAGCAAATTGGTATGCGCGAAATTGAAAATCGGTCCATCCGTTCGGAAGTTAAGGCGGTCTGGAGAATTCGAAAAAGTTCCAAGGGGGCCCCCTTTGATGCATTTTTTTTTTTGATTTCGGTTTTTTCGATTGGAGAAATGGATTCTATAAAAAAAAAACAAGCAGATTGGTATGATCGAAGTTGAAAATCGGTTCATCCGTTTGGAAGTTAAGGCGATCTGAAAAATTCGAAAAAGTTCCAAGGGGGCCCCCTTTGATGCAATTTTTTTTTTAGATTTCGGTTTTTTCGATTGGAGAAATGGATTCTATAAAAAAAAAACAAGCAGATTGGTATGATCGAAGTTGAAAATCGGTCCATCCGTTTGGAAGTTAAGGCGATCTGAAGAATTCGAAAAAGTTCCAAGGGGACCCCCTTTGATGCAATTTTTTTTTCGATTTCGGTTTTTTCGATTGGAGATTCTATGAAAAAAAACAAGCAGTTTGGTATGATCGAAGTTGAAAATCGGTCCATCCGTTCGGAAGTTAAGGCGATCTGAAGAATTCGAAAAAGTTCCAAGAGGACCCCCTTTGATGCAATTTTTTTTCGATTTCGGTTTTTTCTATTGAAGAAATGGATTCTATAAAAAAACAAGCAAATTGGTATGCGCGAAATTGAAAATCGGTCCATCCGTTCGGAAGTTAAGGCGGTCTGAAGAATTCGAAAAAGTTCAAAGGGGACCCCCTTTGATGCAATTTTATTTTCGAATTCGGTTTTTTCGATTGGAGAAATGGATTCTATGAAAAAAACAAGCAGATTGGTATGATCGAAGTTGAAAATCGGTCCATCCGTTCGGAAGTTAAGGCGATCTGAAGAATTCGTAAAAGTTCCATGGGGGCCCCCTTTGATGCCATTTTTTTTAGATTTCGTTTTTTATTATTGGAGAAATGGATTCTATGAAAAAAAAACAAGCAGATTGGTATGATCGAAGTTGAAAATCGGTCCATCCGTTTGGAAGTTAAGGCGATCTGAAGAATTCGAAAAAGTTCCAAGGGGACCCCCTTTGATGCAATTTTTTTTTCAGATTTCGGTTTTTTCGATTGGAGAAATGGATTCTATAAAAAAAAACAAGCAGATTGGTATGATCGAAGTTGAAAATCGGTCCATCCGTTTGGAAGTTAAGGCGATCTGAAGAATTCGAAAAAGTTCCAAGGGGACCCCCTTTGATGCAATTTTTTTTTCGATTTCGGTTTTTTCGATTGGAGATTCTATGAAAAAAACAAGCAGTTTGGTATGATCGAAGTTGAAAATCGGTCCATCCGTTCGGAAGTTAAGGCGATCTGAAGAATTCGAAAAAGTTCCAAGAGGACCCCCTTTGATGCAATTTTTTTTTCGATTTCGGTTTTTTCTATTGAAGAAATGGATTCTATAAAAAAACAAGCAAATTGGTATGCGCGAAATTGAAAATCGGTCCATCCGTTCGGAAGTTAAGGCGGTCTGAAGAATTCGAAAAAGTTCAAAGGGGGCCCCCTTTGATGCATTTTTTTTTTCGATTTCGGTTTTTTCGATTGGAGAAATGGATTCTATGAAAAAAACAAGCAGATTGGTATGATCGAAGTTGAAAATCGGTCCATCCGTTCGGAAGTTAAGGCGATCTGAAGAATTCGAAAAAGTTCCATGGGGGCCCCCTTTGATGCAATTTTTTTTTTAGATTTCGGTTTTTTTGATTGGAGAAATGGATTCTATGAAAAAAACAAGCAGATTGGTATGATCGAAGTTGAAAATCGGTCCATCCGTTTGGAAGTTAAGGCGATCTGAAGAATTCGAAAAAGTTCCAAGGGGACCCCCTTTGATGCAATTTTATTTTCGATTTCGGTTTTTTCGATTGAAGAAATGGATTCTATGAAAAAAAACAAGCAGTTTGGTATGATCGAAGTTGAAAATCGGTCCATCCGTTTGGAAGTTAAGGCGATCTGAAGAATTCGAAAAAGTTCCAAGGGGGCCCCCTTTGATGCAATGTTTTTTTTAGATTTCGGTTTTTTCGATTGGAGAAATGGATTCTATGAAAAAAAACAAGCAGATTGGTATGATCGAAGTTGAAAATCGGTCCATCCGTTCGGAAGTTAAGGCGATCTGAAGAATTCGAAAAAGTTCCAAGAGGACCCCCTTCGATGCAATTTTGTTTTCGATTTCGGTTATTTCTATTGAAGAAATTGATTCTATGAAAAAACAAGCAAATTGGTATGCGCGAAATTGAAAATCGGTTCATCAGTTCGGAAGTTAAGGCGGTCTGAAGAATTCGAAAAAGTTCCAAGGGGGCCCCCTTTGATGCATTTTTTTTTTTCGATTTCGGTTTTTTCGATTGGAGAAATGGATTCTATGAAAAAAACAAGCAGATTGGTATGATCGAAGTTGAAAATCGGTCAATCCGTTCGGAAGTTAAGGTGATCTGAAGAATTCGAAAAAGTTCCAAGGGGGCCCCCTTTGATGCAATTTTTATTTAGATTTCGGTTTTTTCGATTGGAGAAATGGATTCTATGAAAAAAAACAAGCAGATTGGTATGATCGAAGTTGAAAATCGGTCCATCCGTTTGGAAGTTAAGGCGATCTGAAGAATTCGAAAAAGTTCCCAGGGGACCCCCTTTGATGCAATTTTTTTTTCGATTTCGGTTTTTTCGATTGGAGAAATGGATTCTATAAAAAAAAACAAGCAGTTTGGTATGATCGAAGTTGAAAATCGGTCCATCCGTTTGGAAGTTAAGGCGATCTGAAGAATTCGAAAAAGTTCCAATAGGGCCCCTTTGATGCAATTTTTTTTTCGATTTCGGTTTTTTCGATTGGAGAAATGGATTCTATGAGAAAAATCAAGCAGATTGGTATGATCGAAGTTGAAAATCGGTCTATCCGTTCGGAAGTTAAGGCGATCTGAAGAATTCGAAAAAGTTCCAAGAGGACCCCCTTTGTTGCAATTTTTTTTTCGATTTCGGTTTTTTCTATTGAAGAAATGGATTCTATGAAAAAACAAGCAAATTGGTATGCGCGAAATTGAAAATCGGTCCATCCGTTCGGAAGTTAAGGCGGTCTGAAGAATTCGAAAAAGTTCCAAGGGTGCCCCCTTTCATGCATTTTTTTTTTCGATTTCGGTTTTTTAGATTGGAGAAATGGATTCTATGAAAAAAACAAGCAGATTGGTATGATCGAAGTTGAAAATCGGTCCATCCGTTCGGAAGTTAAGGCGATCTGAAGAATTCGAAAAAGTTCCATGGGGGCCCCCTTTGATGCAATTTTTTTTTTAGATTTCGGTTTTTTTGATTGGAGAAATGGATTCTATGAAAAAAACAAGCAGATTGGTATGATCGAAGTTGAAAATCGGTCCATCCGTTTGGAAGTTAAGGCGATCTGAAGAATTCGAAAAAGTTCCAAGGGGACCCCCTTTGATGCAATTTTATTTTCGATTTCGGTTTTTTCGATTGAAGAAATGGATTCTATGAAAAAAAACAAGCAGTTTGGTATGATCGAAGTTGAAAATCGGTCCATCCGTTTGGAAGTTAAGGCGATCTGAAGAATTCGAAAAAGTTCCAAGGGGGCCCCCTTTGATGCAATGTTGTTTTTAGATTTCGGTTTTTTCGATTGGAGAAATGGATTCTATGAAAAAAAACAAGCAGATTGGTATGATCGAAGTTGAAAATCGGTCCATCCGTTCGGAAGTTAAGGCGATCTGAAGAATTCGAAAAAGTTCCAAGAGGACCCCCTTCGATGCAATTTTGTTTTCGATTTCGGTTTTTTCTATTGAAGAAATTGATTCTATGAAAAAACAAGCAAATTGGTATGCGCGAAATTGAAAATCGGTTCATCAGTTCGGAAGTTAAGGCGGTCTGAAGAATTCGAAAAAGTTCCAAGGGGGCCCCCTTTGATGCATTTTTTTTTTCGATTTCGGTTTTTTCGATTGGAGAAATGGATTCTATGAAAAAAACAAGCAGATTGGTATGATCGAAGTTGAAAATCGGTCAATCCGTTCGGAAGTTAAGGTGATCTGAAGAATTCGAAAAAGTTCCAAGGGGGCCCCCTTTGATGCAATTTTTATTTAGATTTCGGTTTTTTCGATTGGAGAAATGGATTCTATGAAAAAAAACAAGCAGATTGGTATGATCGAAGTTGAAAATCGGTCCATCCGTTTGGAAGTTAAGGCGATCTGAAGAATTCGAAAAAGTTCCCAGGGGACCCCCTTTGATGCAATTTTTTTTTCGATTTCGGTTTTTTCGATTGGAGAAATGGATTCTATAAAAAAAAACAAGCAGTTTGGTATGATCGAAGTTGAAAATCGGTCCATCCGTTTGGAAGTTAAGGCGATCTGAAGAATTCGAAAAAGTTCCAATAGGGCCCCTTTGATGCAATTTTTTTTTCGATTTCGGTTTTTTCGATTGGAGAAATGGATTCTATGAGAAAAATCAAGCAGATTGGTATGATCGAAGTTGAAAATCGGTCTATCCGTTCGGAAGTTAAGGCGATCTGAAGAATTCGAAAAAGTTCCAAGAGGACCCCCTTTGTTGCAATTTTTTTTTCGATTTCGGTTTTTTCTATTGAAGAAATGGATTCTATGAAAAAACAAGCAAATTGGTATGCGCGAAATTGAAAATCGGTCCATCCGTTCGGAAGTTAAGGCGGTCTGAAGAATTCGAAAAAGTTCCAAGGGTGCCCCCTTTCATGCATTTTTTTTTCGATTTCGGTTTTTTAGATTGGAGAAATGGATTCTATGAAAAAAACAAGCAGATTGGTATGATCGAAGTTGAAAATCGGTCAATCCGTTCGGAAGTTAAGGCGATCTGAAGAATTCGAAAAAGTTCCAAGGGGACCCCCTTTGATGCAATTTTTTTTTCGATTTCGGTTTTTTCGATTGGAGAAATGGATTCTATGAAATACAAGCAAATTGGTATGCGCGAAATTGAAAATCGGTCCATCCGTTCGGAAGTTAAGGCGGTCTGAAGAATTCGAAAATGTTCCAAGGGGGCCCCCTTTGATGCATTTTTTTTTCGATTTCGGTTTTTTCGATTGGAGAAATGGATTCTATGAAAAAAACAAGCAGATTGGTATGATCGAAGTTGATATTTTTGTTTAGATTTCGGTTTTTTCGATTGGAGAAATGGATTCTATGAAAAAAACAAGCAGATTGATATGATCGAAGTTGAAAATCGGTCCATCCGTTTGGAAGTTAAGGCGATCTGAAGAATTCGAAAAAGTTCCAAGGGGACCCCCTTTGATGCAATTTTTTTTTCGATTTCGGTTTTTTCGATTGGAGAAATGGATTCTATGAAAAAAAACAAGCAGTTTGGTATGATCGAAGTTGAAAATCGGTCCATCCGTTCGGAAGTTGAGGCGATCTGAAGAATTCGAAAAAGTTCCAAGAGGAACCACTTTGATGCAAATTTTTTTTTCGATTTCGGTTTTTTCTATTGAAGAAATGGAATCTATGAAAAAACAAGCAAATTGGTATGCGCGAAATTGAAAATCGGTCCATCCGTTCGGAAGTTAAGGCGGTCTGAAGAATTCGAAAAAGTTCCAAGGGGGCCCCCTTTGATGCATTTTTTTTTTCGATTTCGGTTTTTTCGACTGGAGAAATGGATTCTATGAAAAATACAAGCAGATTGGTATGATCGGAGTTGAAAATCGGTCAATCCGTTCGGAAGTTAAGGCGATCTGAAGAATTCGAAAAAGTTCCAAGGGGACCTCCTTTGATGCAATTTTTTTTTCGATTTCGGTTTTTTCGATTGGAGAAATGGATTCTATGAAAAAAAACAAGCAGTTTGGTATGATCGAAGTTGAAAATCGGTCCATCCGTTCGGAAGTTAAGGCGATCTGAAGGATTCGAAAAAGTTCCAAGAGGACCCCCTTTGATGCAATTTTTTTTTCGATTTCGGTTTTTTCTATTGAAGAAATGGATTCTATGAAAAAACAAGCAAATTGGTATGCGCGAAATTGAAAATCGGTCCATCCGTTCGGAAGTTAAGGCGGTCTGAAGAATTCGAAAAAGTTCCAAGGGGGCCCCCTTTGATGCATTTTTTTTTTCGATTTCGGTTTTTTCGATTGGAGAAATGGATTCTATGAAAAAAACAAGCAGATTGGTATGATCGAAGTTGAAAATCGGTCCATCCGTTCGGAAGTTAAGGCGATCTGAAGAATTCGAAAAAGTTCCAAGGGGGCCCACTTTGATGCAATTTTTTTTTTAGATTTAGGTTTTTTCGATTGGAAAAATGGATTCTATGAAAAAAAACAAGCAGATTGGTATGATCGAAGTTGAAAATCGGTCCATCCGTTTGGAAGTTAAGGCGACCTGAAGAATTCGAAAAAGTTCCAAATGAACCCCCTTTGATGCAATTTTTTTTCGATCTCGGTTTTTTCGATTGGAGAAATGGATTCTATGAAAAAAAACAAGCAGTTTGGTATGATCGAAGTTGAAAATCGGTCCATCCGTTCGGAAGTTAAGGCGATCTGAAGAATTCGAAAAAGTTCCAAGAGGACCCCCTTCGATGCAATTTTTTTTTCGATTTCGGTTTTTTCTATTGAAGAAATGGATTCTATGAAAAAACAAGCAAATTGGTATGCGCGAAATTTAAAATCGGTCCATCCGTTCGGAAGTTAAGGCGGTCTGAAGAATTCGAAAAAGTTCCAAGGGGGCCCCCTTTGATGCATTTTTTTTTTCGATTTCGGTTTTTTCGATTGGAGAAATGGATTCTATGAAAAAAACTAGCAGATTGGTATGATCGAAGTTGAAAATCAGTCCATCCGTTCGGAAGTTAAGGCGATCTGAAAAATTCGAAAAAGTTCCAAGGGGGCCCCCTTTGATGCAATTTTTTTTTTAGATTTTGGTTTTTTCGATTGGAAAAATGGATTCTATGAAAAAAATCAAGCAGATTGGTATGATCGAAGTTGAAAATCGGTCCATCCGTTTGGAAGTTAAGGCGATCTGAAGAATTCGAAAAAGTTCCAAGAGGACCCCCTTTGATGCAATTTTTTTTTCGATTTCGGTTTTTTCTATTGAAGAAATGGATTCTATGAAAAAACAAGCAAATTGGTATGCGCGAAATTGAAAATCGGTCCATCCGTTCGGAAGTTGAGGCGGTCTGAAGAATTCGAAAAAGTTCCAAGGGTGCCCCCTTTGATGCATTTTTTTTTAGATTTAGGTTTTTTCGATTGGAAAAATGGATTCTATGAAAAAAAACAAGCAGATTGGTATGATCGAAGTTGAAAATCGGTCCATCCGTTTGGAAGTTAAGGCGACCTGAAGAATTCGAAAAAGTTCCAAATGAACCCCCTTTGATGCAATTTTTTTTCGATTTCGGTTTTTTCGATTGGAGAAATGGATTCTATGAAAAAAAAACAAGCAGTTTGGTATGATCGAAGTTGAAAATCGGTCCATCCGTTCGGAAGTTAAGGCGATCTGAAGAATTCGAAAAAGTTCCAAGAGGACCCCCTTTGATGCAATTTTTTTTTCGATTTCGGTTTTTTCTATTGAAGAAATGGATTCTATGAAAAAACAAGCAAATTGGTATGCGCGAAATTGAAAATCGGTCCATCCGTTCGGAAGTTAAGGCGGTCTGAAGAATTCGAAAAAGTTCCAAGGGGGCCCCCTTTGATGCATTTTTTTTTTCGATTTCGGTTTTTTCGATTGGAGAAATGGATTCTATGAAAAAAACTAGCAGATTGGTATGATCGAAGTTGAAAATCGGTCCATCCGTTCGGAAATTAAGGCGATCTGAAAAATTCGAAAAAGTTCCAAGGGGGCCCCCTTTGATGCAATTTTTTTTTAGATTTTGGTTTTTTCGATTGGAAAAATGGATTCTATGAAAAAAAACAAGCAGATTGGTATGATCGAAGTTGAAAATCGGTCCATCCGTTTGGAAGTTAAGGCGATCTGAAGAATTCGAAAAAGGTCCAAGAGGACCCCCTTTGATGCAATTTTTTTTTCGATTTCGGTTTTTTCTATTGAAGAAATGGATTCTATGAAAAAACAAGCAAATTGGTATGCGCGAAATTGAAAATCGGTCCATCCGTTCGGAAGTTGAGGCGGTCTGAAGAATTCGAAAAAGTTCCAAGGGTGCCCCCTTTGATGCATTTTTTTTTTATTTCGGTTTTTTCGATTGGAGAAATGGATTCTATGAAAAAAACAAGCAGATTGGTATGATCGAAGTTGAAAATCGGTCAATCCGTTCGGAAGTTAAGGCGATCTGAAGAATTCGAAAAAGTTCCAAGGGGACCCCCTTTGATGCAATTTTTTTTTCGATTTCGGTTTTTTCGATTGGAGAAATGGATTCTATGAAAAAAAACAAGCAGTTTGGTATGATCGAAGTTGAAAATCGGTCAATCCGTTCGGAAGTTAAGGCGATCTGAAGAATTCGAAAAAGTTCCAAGTAGACCCCCTTTGATGCAATTTTTTTTTCGATTTCGGTTTTTTCGATTGGAGAAATGGATTCTATGAAAAAAAAACAAGCAGATTGGTATGATCGAAGTTGAAAATCGGTCCATCCGTTTGGAAGTTAAGGCGATCTGAAGAATTCGAAAAAGTTCCAAGGGGACCCCCTTTGATGCAATTTTTTTTCGATTTCGGTTTTTTCGATTGGAGAAATGGATTCTATGAAAAAAAACAAGCAGTTTGGTATGATCGAAGTTGAAAATCGGTCCATCCGTTCGGAAGTTAAGGCGATCTGAAGAATTCGAAAAAGTTCCAAGGGGACCCCCTTTGATGCAATTTTTTTTTCGATTTCGGTTTTTTCGATTGGAGAAATGGATTCTATGAAAAAGAAACAAGCAGTTTGGTATGATCGAAGTTGAAAATCGGTCCATCCGTTCGGAAGTTAAGGCGATCTGAAGAATTCGAAAAAGTTCCAAGAGGAACCACTTTGATGCAAATTTTTTTTCGATTTCGGTTTTTTCTATTGAAGAAATGGAATCTATAAAAAAACAAGCAAATTGGTATGCGCGAAATTGAAAATCGGTCCATCCGTTCGGAAGTTAAGGCGGTCTGAAGAATTCGAAAAAGTTCCAAGGGGGCCCCCTTTGATGCATTTTTTTTTTTCGATTTCGGTTTTTTCGATTGGAGAAATGGATTCTATGAAAAATACAAAAAGATTGGTATGATCGGAGTTGAAAATCGGTCAATCCGTTCGGAAGTTAAGGCGATCTGAAGAATTCGAAAAAGTTCCAAGGGGACCCCCTTTGATGCAATTTTTTTTCTTATTTCGGTTTTTTTGATTGGAGAAATGGATTCTATAAAAAAAACGAGCAGATTGGTATGATCGAAGTTGAAAATCGGTCCATCCGTTTGGAAGTTAAGGCGATGTGAAGAATTCGAAAAAGTTCCAAGGGGACCTCCTTTGATGCAATTTTTTTTTCGATTTGGTTTTTTTCGATTGGAGAAATGGATTCTATGAAAAAAAACAAGCAGTTTGGTATGATCGAAGTTGAAAATCGGTCCATCCGTTCGGAAGTTAAGGCGATCTGAAGAATTCGAAAAAGTTCCAAGAGGACCCCCTTTGATGCAATTTTTTTTTCGATTGCAGTTTTTTCTATTGAAGAAATGGATTCTATGAAAAAACAAGCAAATTGGTATGCGCGAAATTGAAAATCGGTCCATCCGTTCGGAAGTTAAGGCGGTCTGAAGAATTCGAAAAAGTTCCAAGGGGGCCCCCTTTGATGCATTTTTTTTTTCGATTTCGGTTTTTTCGATTGGAGAAATGGATTCTATGAAAAAAACAAGCAGATTGGTATGATCGAAGTTGAAAATCGGTCCATCCGTTCGGAAGTTAAGGCGATCTGAAGAATTCGAAAAAGTTACAAGGGGGCCCCCTTTGATGCAATTTTTTTTTTTAGATTTCGGTTTTTTTGATTGTAAAAATGGATTCTATGAAAAAAAACAAGCAGATTGGTATGATCGAAGTTGAAAATCGGTCCATCCGTTTGGAAGTTAAGGCGACCTGAAGAATTCGAAAAAGTTCCAAATGAACCCCCTTTGATGCAATTTTTTTTCGATTTCGGTTTTTTCGATTGGAGAAATGGATTCTATGAAAAAAAACAAGCAGTTTGGTATGATCGAAGTTGAAAATCGGTCCATCCGTTCGGAAGTTAAGGCGATCTGAAGAATTCGAAAAAGTTCCAAGAGGACCCCCTTTGATGCAATTTTTTTTTCGATTTCGGTTTTTTCTATTGAAGAAATGGATTCCATGAAAAAACAAGCAAATTGGTATGCGCGAAATTGAAAATCGGTCCATCCGTTCGGAAGTTAAGGCGGTCTGAGGAATTCGAAAAAGTTCCAAGGGGGCCCCCTTTTATGCATTTTTTTTCGATTTCGGTTTTTTCGATTGGAGAAATGAATTCTATGAAAAAAACTAGCAGATTGGTATGATCGAAGTTGAAAATCGGTCCATCCGTTCGGAAGTTAAGGCGATCTGAAGAATTCGAAAAAGTTCCAAGGGGGCCCCCTTTGATGCAATTTTTTTTATAGATTTTGGTTTTTTCGATTGGAAAAATGGATTCTATGGAAAAAAACAAGCAGATTGGTATGATCGAAGTTGAAAATCGGTCCATCCGTTTGGAAGTTAAGGCGATCTGAAGAATTCGAAAAAGTTCCAAGAGGACCCCCTTTGATGCAATTTTTTTTTCGATTTCGGTTTTTTCTATTGAAGAAATGGATTCTATGAAAAAACAAGCAAATTGGTATGCGCGAAATTGAAAATCGGTCCATCCGTTCGGAAGTTGAGGCGGTCTGAAGAATTCGAAAAAGTTCCAAGGGTGCCCCCTTTGATGCATTTTATTTTTTGATTTCGGTTTTTGATTGGAGAAATGGATTCTATGAAAAAGAAACAAGCAGTTTGGTATGATCGAAGTTGAAAATCGGTCCATCCGTTCGGAAGTTAAGGCGATCTGAAGAATTCGAAAAAGTTCCAAGAGGAACCACTTTGATGCAAATTTTTTTTTCGATTTCGGTTTTTTCTATTGAAGAAATGGAATCTATGAAAAAACAAGCAAATTGGTATGCGCGAAATTGAATATCGGTCCATCCGTTCGGAAGTTAAGGCGGTCTGAAGAATTCGAAAAAGTTCCAAGGGGGTCCCCTTTGATGCATTTTTTTTTTCGATTTCGGTTTTTTTGATTGGAGAAATGGATTCTATGAAAAATACAAGCAGATTGGTATGATCGGAGTTGAAAATCGGTCAATCCGTTCGGAAGTTAAGGCGATCTGAAGAATTCGAAAAAGTTCCAAGGGGACCCCCTTTGATGCAATTTTTTTTTTATTTCGGTTTTTTTGATTGGAGAAATGGATTCTATAAAAAAAACGAGCAGATTGGTATGATCGAAGTTGAAAATCGGTCCATCCGTTTGGAAGTTAAGGCGATCTGAAGAATTCGAAAAAGTTCCAAGGGGACCTCCTTTGATGCAATTTTTTTTTCGATTTCGGTTTTTTCGATTGGAGAAATGGATTCTATGAAAAAAAACAAGCAGTTTGGTATGATCGAAGTTGAAAATCGGTCCATCCGTTCGGAAGTTAAGGCGATCTGAAGAATTCGAAAAAGTTCCAAGAGGACCCCCTTTGATGCAATTTTTTTTTCGATTTCGGTTTTTTCTATTGAAGAAATGGATTCTATGAAAAAAACAAGCAGATTGGTATGATCGAAGTTGAAAATCGGTCCATCCGTTCGGAAGTTAAGGCGATCTGAAGAATTCGAAAAAGTTCCAAGGGGGCCCCCTTTGATGCAATTTTTTTTTAGATTTCGGTTTTTTCGATTGGAAAAATGGATTCTATGAAAAAAAAACAAGCAGATTGGTATGATCGAAGTTGAAAATCGGTCCATCCGTTTGGAAGTTAAGGCGACCTGAAGAATTCGAAAAAGTTCCAAATGAACCCCCTTTGATGCAATTTTTTTTCGATTTCGGTTTTTTCGATTGGAGTAATGGATTCTATGAAAAAACAAGCAAATTGGTATGCGCGAAATTGAAAATCGGTCCATCCGTTCGGAAGTTGAGGCGGTCTGAAGAATTCGAAAAAGTTCCAAGGGTGCCCCCTTTGATGCATTTTTTTTTTCGATTTCGGTTTTTTCGATTGGAGAAATGGATTCTATGAAAAAAACAAGCAGATTGGTATGATCGAAGTTGAAAATCGGTCCATCCGTTTGGAAGTTGAGGCGGTCTGAAGAATTCGAAAAAGTTCCAAGGGTGCCCCCTTTGATGCATTTTTTTTTTCGATTTCGGTTTTTTCGATTGGAGAAATGGATTCTATGAAAAAAACAAGCAGATTGGTATGATCGAAGTTGAAAATCGGTCAATCCGTTCGGAAGTTAAGGCGATCTGAAGAATTCGAAAAAGTTCCAAGGGGACCCCCTTTGATGCAATTTTTTTTCGATTTCGGTTTTTTCGATTGGAGAAATGGATTCTATGAAAAAAAACAAGCAGTTTGGTATGATCGAAGTTGAAAATCGGTCCATCCGTTTGGAAGTTAAGGCGATCTGAAGAATTCGAAAAAGTTCCAAGGGGACCCCCTTTGATGCAATTTTTTTTTCGATTTCGGTTTTTTCGATTGGAGAAATGGATTCTATGAAAAAAAACAAGCAGTTTGGTATGATCGAAGTTGAAAATCGGTCCATCCGTTTGGAAGTTAGGCGATCTGAAGAATTCGAAAAAGTTTCAAGGGGGCCCCCTTTGATGCAATTTTTTTTTCAGATTTCGGTTTTTTCGATCGGAGAAATGGATTCTTTAAAAAAAACAAGCAGATTGGTATGATCGAAGTTGAAAATCGGTCCATCCGTTTGGAGGTTAAGGCGATATGAAGAATTCGAAAAAGTTCCAAGGGGGCCCCCTTTGATGCAATTTTTTTTTCGATTTCGGTTTTTTCGATTGGAGAAATGGATTCTATGAAAAAAATCAAGCAGATTGGTATGATCGAAGTTGAAAATCGGTCCATCCGTTTGGAAGTTAAGGCGATCTGAAGAATTCGAAAAAGTTCCAAGGGGACCCCCTTTGATGCAATTTTTTTTTTCGATTTCCGTTTTTTCGATTGGAGAAATGGATTCTATGAAAAAAAAACAAGCAGTTTGGTATGATCGAAGTTGAAAATCGGTCCATCCGTTCGGAAGTTAAGGCGATCTGAAGAATTCGAAAAAGTTCCAAGAGGACCCCCTTTGATGCAATTTTTTTTTTCGATTTCGGTTTTTTCTATTGAAGAAATGGATTCTATGAAAAAACAAGCAAATTGGTATGCGCGAAATTGAAAATCGGTCCATCCGTTCGGAAGTTAAGGCGGTCTGAAGAATTCGAAAAAGTTCCAAGGGGGCCCCCTTTGATGCATTTTTTTTTCGATTTCGGTTTTTTCGATTGGAGAAATGCATTCTATGAAAAAAACAAGCAGATTGGTATGATCGAAGTTGAAAATCGGTCCATCCGTTCGGAAGTTAAGGCGATCTGAAGAATTCGAAAAAGTTCCAAGGATGCCCCATTTGATGCAATTTTTGTTTAGATTTCGGTTTTTTCGATTGGAGAAATGGATTCCATGAAAAAAAACAAGCAGATTGGTATGATCGATGTTGAAAATCGGTCCATCCGTTTGGAAGTTAAGGCGATCTGAAGAATTCGAAAAAGTTCCAAGGGGACCCCCTTTGATGCAATATTTTTTTCGATTTTGGTTTTTTCGATCGGAGAAATGGATTCTATGAAAAAAAAACAAGCAGTTTGGTATGATCGAAGTTGAAAATCAGTCCATCCGTTTGGAAATTAAGGCGATCTGAATAATTCGAAAAAGTTCCAAGGGGACCCCCTTTGATGCAATTTTTTTTCGATTTCGGTTTTTTCGATTGGAGAAATGGATTCTATGAAAAAAAACAAGCAGTTTGGTATGATCGAAGTTGAAAATCGGTCCATCCGTTTGGAAGTTAAGGCGATCTGAAGAATTCGAAAAAGTTCCAAGGGGGCCCCCTTTGATGCAATTTTTTTTTCAGATTTCGGTTTTTTCGATCGGAGAAATGGATTCTTTAAAAAAAACAAGCAGATTGGTATGATCGAAGTTGAAAATCGGTCCATCCGTTTGGAGGTTAAGGCGATATGAAGAATTCGAAAAAGTTCCAAGGGGGCCCCCTTTGATGCAATTTTTTTTTCGATTTCGGTTTTTTCGATTGGAGAAATGGATTCTATGAAAAAAATCAAGCAGATTGGTATGATCGAAGTTGAAAATCGGTCCATCCGTTAGGAAGTTAAGGCGATCTGAAGAATTCGAAAAAGTTCCAAGGGGACCCCCTTTGATGCAATTTTTTTTTTCGATTTCCGTTTTTTCGATTGGAGAAATGGATTCTATGAAAAAAAAACAAGCAGTTTGGTATGATCGAAGTTGAAAATCGGTCCATCCGTTCGGAAGTTAAGGCGATCTGAAGAATTCGAAAAAGTTCCAAGAGGACCCCCTTTGATGCAATTTTTTTTTTCGATTTCGGTTTTTTCTATTGAAGAAATGGATTCTATGAAAAAACAAGCAAATTGGTATGCGCGAAATTGAAAATCGGTCCATCCGTTCGGAAGTTAAGGCGGTCTGAAGAATTCGAAAAAGTTCCAAGGGGGCCCCCTTTGATGCATTTTTTTTTCGATTTCGGTTTTTTCGATTGGAGAAATGCATTCTATGAAAAAAACAAGCAGATTGGTATGATCGAAGTTGAAAATCGGTCCATCCGTTCGGAAGTTAAGGCGATCTGAAGAATTCGAAAAAGTTCCAAGGATGCCCCATTTGATGCAATTTTTGTTTAGATTTCGGTTTTTTCGATTGGAGAAATGGATTCCATGAAAAAAAACAAGCAGATTGGTATGATCGATGTTGAAAATCGGTCCATCCGTTTGGAAGTTTAGGCGATCTGAAGAATTCGAAAAAGTTCCAAGGGGACCCCCTTTGATGCAATATTTTTTTCGATTTTGGTTTTTTCGATCGGAGAAATGGATTCTATGAAAAAAAACAAGCAGTTTGGTATGATCGAAGTTGAAAATCAGTCCATCCGTTTGGAAATTAAGGCGATCTGAATAATTCGAAAAAGTTCCAAGGGGACCCCCTTTGATGCAATTTTTTTTTCGATTTCGGTTTTTTCGATTGGAGAAATGGATTCTATGAAAAAAAACTAGCAGTTTGGTATGATCGAAGTTGAAAATCGGTCCATCCGTTTGGAAGTTAAGGCGATCTGAAGAATTCGAAAAAGTTCCAAGGGGGCCCCCTTTGATGCAATTTTTTTTTCAGATTTCGGTTTTTTCGATTGGAGAAATGGATTCTATAAAAAAAGAAGCAGATTGGTATGATCGAAGTTGAAAATCGGTCCATCCGTTTGGAAGTTAAGGCGATCTGAAGAATTCGAAAAAGTTCCAAGGGGACCCCCTTTGATGCAATTTTTTTTCGATTTCGATTTTTTCGATTGGAGATTCTATGAAAAAAAAAAACAAGCAGTTTGGTATGATCGAAGTTGAAAATCGGTCCATCCGTTCGGAAGTTAAGGCGATCTGAAGAATTCGAAAAAGTTCCAAGAGGACCCCCTTTGATGCAATTTTTTTTCGATTTCGGTTTTTTCTATTGAAGAAATGGATTCTATGAAAAAACAAGCAAATTGGTATGCGCGAAATTGAAAATCGGTCCATCCGTTCGGAAGTTAAGGCGGTCTGAAGAATTCGAAAAAGTTCCAAGGGGGCCCCCTTTGATGCATTTTTTTTTCGATTTCGGTTTTTTCGATTGGAGAAATGGATTCTATAAAAAAAACAAGCAGATTGGTATGATCGAAGTTGAAAATCGGTCCATCCGTTCGGGAGTTAAGGCGATCTGAAGAATTCGAAGAAGTTCCAAGGGGGCCCCCTTTGATGCATTTTTTTTTCGATTTCGGTTTTTTCGATTGGAGAAATGCATTCTATGAAAAAAACAAGCAGATTGGTATGATCGAAGTTGAAAATCGGTCCATCCGTTCGGAAGTTAAGGCGATCTGAAGAATTCGAAAAAGTTCCAAGAGGACCCCCTTTGATGCAATTTTTTTTTCGATTTCGGTTTTTTCTATTGAAGAAATGGATTCTATGAAAAAACAAGCAAATTGGTATGCGCGAAATTGAAAATCGGTCCATCCGTTCGGAAGTTAAGGCGGTCTGAAGAATTCGAAAAAGTTCCAAGGGGGCCCCCTTTGATGCATTTTTTTTTCGATTTCGGTTTTTTCGATTGGAGAAATGCATTCTATGAAAAAAACAAGCAGATTGGTATGATCGAAGTTGAAAATCGGTCCATCCGTTCGGAAGTTAAGGCGATCTGAAGAATTCGAAAAAGTTCCAAGGATGCCCCATTTGATGCAATTTTTGTTTAGATTTCGGTTTTTTCGATTGGAGAAATGGATTCCATGAAAAAAAACAAGCAGATTGGTATGATCGATGTTGAAAATCGGTCCATCCGTTTGGAAGTTAAGGCGATCTGAAGAATTCGAAAAAGTTCCAAGGGGACCCCCTTTGATGCAATATTTTTTTCGATTTTGGTTTTTTCGATCAGAGAAATGGATTCTATGAAAAAAAACAAGCAGTTTGGTATGATCGAAGTTGAAAATCAGTCCATCCGTTTGGAAATTAAGGCGATCTGAATAATTCGAAAAAGTTCCAAGGGGACCCCCTTTGATGCAATTTTTTTTCGATTTCGGTTTTTTCGATTGGAGAAATGGATTCTATGAAAAAAAACAAGCAGTTTGGTATGATCGAAGTTGAAAATCGGTCCATCCGTTTGGAAGTTAAGGCGATCTGAAGAATTCGAAAAAGTTCCAAGGGGGCCCCCTTTGATGCAATTTTTTTTTCAGATTTCGGTTTTTTCGATCGGAGAAATGGATTCTTTAAAAAAAACAAGCAGATTGGTATGATCGAAGTTGAAAATCGGTCCATCCGTTTGGAGGTTAAGGCGATATGAAGAATTCGAAAAAGTTCCAAGGGGGCCCCCTTTGATGCAATTTTTTTTTCGATTTCGGTTTTTTCGATTGGAGAAATGGATTCTATGAAAAAAATCAAGCAGATTGGTATGATCGAAGTTGAAAATCGGTCCATCCGTTTGGAAGTTAAGGCGATCTGAAGAATTCGAAAAAGTTCCAAGGGGACCCCCTTTGATGCAATTTTTTTTTTCGATTCCCGTTTTTTCGATTGGAGAAATGGATTCTATGAAAAAAAAAAAAAACAAGCAGTTTGGTATGATCGAAGTTGAAAATCGGTCCATCCGTTCGGAAGTTAAGGCGATCTGAAGAATTCGAAAAAGTTCCAAGAGGACCCCCTTTGATGCAATTTTTTTTTTCGATTTCGGTTTTTTCTATTGAAGAAATGGATTCTATGAAAAAACAAGCAAATTGGTATGCGCGAAATCGAAAATCGGTCCATCCGTTCGGAAGTTAAGGCGGTCTGAAGAATTCGAAAAAGTTCCAAGGGGGCCCCCTTTGATGCATTTTTTTGTTTGATTTCGGTTTTTTCGATTGGAGAAATGCATTCTATGAAAAAAACAAGCAGATTGGTATGATCGAAGTTGAAAATCGGTCCATCCGTTCGGAAGTTAAGGCGATCTGAAGAATTCGAAAAAGTTCCAAGGATGCCCCATTTGATGCAATTTTTGTTTAGATTTCGGTTTTTTCGATTGGAGAAATGGATTCCATGAAAAAAAACAAGCAGATTGGTATGATCGATGTTGAAAATCGGTCCATCCGTTTGGAAGTTAAGGCGATCTGAAGAATTCGAAAAAGTTCCAAGGGGACCCCCTTTGATGCAATATTTTTTTCGATTTTGGTTTTTTCGATCGGAGAAATGGATTTAATGAAAAAAAACAAGCAGTTTGGTATGATCGAAGTTGAAAATCAGTCCATCCGTTTGGAAATTAAGGCGATCTGAATAATTCGAAAAAGTTCCAAGGGGACCCCCTTTGATGCAATTTTTTTTCGATTTCGGATTTTTCGATTGGAGAAATGGATTCTATGAAAAAAACAAGCAGTTTGGTATGATCGAAGTTGAAAATCGGTCCATCCGTTTGGAAGTTAAGGCGATCTGAAGAATTCGAAAAAGTTCCAAGGGGGCCCCCTTTGATGCAATTTTTTTTTCAGATTTCGGTTTTTTCGATTGGAGAAATGGATTCTATAAAAAAACAAGCAGATTGGTATGATCGAAGTTGAAAATCGGTCCATCCGTTTGGAAGTTAAGGCGATCTGAAGAATTCGAAAAAGTTCCAAGGGGACCCCCTTTGATGCAATTTTTTTTCGATTTCGTTTTTTTCGATTGGAGATTCTATGAAAAAAAAAACAAGCAGTTTGGTATGATCGAAGTTGAAAATCGGTCCATCCGTTCGGAAGTTAAGGCGATCTGAAGAATTCGAAATAGTTCCAAGAGGACCCCCTTTGATGCAATTTTTTTTTCGATTTCGGTTTTTTCTATTGAAGAAATGGATTCTATGAAAAAACAAGCAAATTGGTATGCGCGAAATTGAAAATCGGTCCATCCGTTCGGAAGTTAAGGCGGTCTGAAGAATTCGAAAAAGTTCCAAGGGGGCCCCCTTTGATGCATTTTTTTTTCGATTTCGGTTTTTTCGATTGGAGAAATGGATTCTATGAAAAAAACAAGCAGATTGGTATGATCGAAGTTGAAAATCGGTCCATCCGTTCGGGAGTTAAGGCGATCTGAAGAATTCGAAGAAGTTCCAAGGGGGCCCCCTTTGATGCATTTTTTTTTTCGATTTCGGTTTTTTCGATTGGAGAAATGCATTCTATGAAAAAAACAAGCAGATTGGTATGATCGAAGTTGAAAATCGGTCCATCCGTTCGGAAGTTAAGGCGATCTGAAGAATTCGAAAAAGTTCCAAGGATGCCCCATTTGATGCAATATTTGTTTAGATTTCGGTTTTTTCGATTGGAGAAATGGATTCCATGAAAAAAAACAAGCAGATTGGTATGATCGATGTTGAAAATCGGTCCATCCGTTTGGAAGTTGAGGCGATCTGAAGAATTCGAAAAAGTTCCAAGGGGACCCCCTTTGATGCAATATTTTTTTCGATTTTGGTTTTTTCGATCGGAGAAATGGATTCTATGAAAAAAAAACAAGCAGTTTGGTATGATCGAAGTTGAAAATCAGTCCATCCGTTTGGAAATTAAGGCGATCTGAAGAATTCGAAGAAGTTCCAAGGGGACCCCCTTTGATGCAATTTTTTTTCGATTTCGGTTTTTTCGATTGGAGAAATGGATTCTATGAAAAAAAACAAGCAGTTTGGTATGATCGAAGTTGAAAATCGGTCCATCCGTTTGGAAGTTAAGGCGATCTGAAGAATTCGAAAAAGTTCCAAGGGGGCCCCCTTTGATGCAATTTTTTTTTCAGATTTCGGTTTTTTCGATTGAAGAAATGGATTCTATAAAAAAACAAGCAGATTGGTATGATCGAAGTTGAAAATCGGTCCATCCGTTTGGAAGTTAAGGCGATCTGAAGAATTCGAAAAAGTTCCAAGGGGACCCCCTTTGATGCAATTTTTTTTCGATTTCGATTTTTTCGATTGGAGATTCTATGAAAAAAAAAACAAGCAGTTTGGTATGATCGAAGTTGAAAATCGGTCCATCCGTTCGGAAGTTAAGGCGATCTGAAGAATTCGAAAAAGTTTCAAGAGGACCCCCTTTGATGCAATTTTTTTTTCGATTTCGGTTTTTTCTATTGAAGAAATGGATTCTATGAAAAAACAAGCAAATTGGTATGCGCGAAATTGAAAATCGGTCCATCCGTTCGGAAGTTAAGGCGGTCTGAAGAATTCGAAAAAGTTCCAAGGGGGCCCCCTTTGATGCATTTTTTTTTTCGATTTCGGTTTTTTCGATTGGAGAAATGGATTCTATGAAAAAAACAAGCAGATTGGTATGATCGAAGTTGAAAATCGGTCCATCCGTTCGGGAGTTAAGGCGATCTGAAGAATTCGAAGAAGTTCCAAGGGGGCCCCCTTTGATGCATTTTTTTTTTTTAGATTTCGGTTTTTCCGATTGGAGAAATGGATTCTATGAAGAAAAACGAGCAGATTGGTATGATCGAAGTTGAAAATCGGTCCATCCGTTTGGAAGTTAAGGCGATCTGAAGAATTCGAAAAAGTTCCAAGGGGACCCCCTTTGATGCATTTTTTTTTTCGATTTCGGTTTTTTCGATTGGAGAAATGGATTCTATGAAAAATACAAGCAGATTGGTATGATCGAAGTTGAAAATCGGTCAATCCGTTCGGAAGTTAAGGCGATCTGAAGAATTCGAAAAAGTTCCAAGGGGACCCCCTTTGATGCAATTTTTTTTTTGATTTCGGTTTTTTCGATTGGAGAAATGGATTCTATGAAAAAAAAATAAGCAGATTGGTATGATCGAAGTTGATAATCGGTCCATCCGTTTGGAAGTTAAGGCGATCTGAAGAATTCGAAAAAGTTCCAAGGGGACCTCCTTTGATGCAATTTTTTTTTCGATTTCGGTTTTTTTGATTGGAGAAATGGATTCTATAAAAAAAACAAGCAGTTTGGTATGATCGAAGTTGAAAATCGGTCCATCCGTTCGGAAGTTAAGGCGATCTGAAGAATTCGAAAAAGTTCCAAGAGGACCCCCTTCGATACAATTTTTTTTTCGATTTCGGTTTTTTTTATTGAAGAAATGGATTCTATGAAAAAACAAGCAAATTGGTATGCGCGAAATTGAAAATCGGTCCATCCGTTCGGAAATTAAGGCGGTCTGAAGAATTCGAAAAAGTTCCAAGGGGGCCCCCTTTGATGCATTTTTTTTTTCGATTTCGGTTTTTTCGATTGGAGAAATGGATTCTATGAAAAAAACAAGCAGATTGGTATGATCGAAGTTGAAAATCGGTCCATCCGTTCGGAAATTAAGGCGATCTGAAGAATTCGAAAAAGTTCCAAGGGGGCCCCCTTTGATGCATTTTTTTTTTAGATTTCAGTTTTTTCGATTGGAGAAATGGATTCCATGGAAAAAAACAAGCAGATTTGTATGATCGAAGTTGAAAATCGGTCCATCCGTTTGGAAGTTAAGGCGACCTGAAGAATTCGAAAAAGTTCCAAGTGGACCCCCTTTGATGAAATTTTTTTTCGATTTCGGTTTTTTCGATTGGAGAAATGGATTCTATAAAAAAAACAAGCAGTTTGGTATGATCGAAGTTGAAAATCGGTCCATCCGTTCGGAAGTTAAGGCGATCTGAAGAATTCGAAAAAGTTCCAAGAGGACCCCCTTTGATGCAATTTTTTCTTCGATTTCGGTTTTTTCTATTGAAGAAATGGATTCTATGAAAAAACAAGCAAATTGGTATGCGCGAAATTGAAAATCGGTCCATCCGTTCGGAAGTTAAGGCGGTCTGAAGAATTCGAAAAAGTTCCAAGGGAGCCCCCTTTGATGCATTTTTTTTTTCGATTTCGGTTTCTTCGATTGGAGAAATGGATTCTATGAAAAAAACAAGCAGATTGGTATTATCGAAGTTGAAAATCGGTCAATCCGTTCGGAAGTTAAGGCGATCTGAAGAATTCGAAAAAGTTCCAAGGGGGCCCCCTTTGATGCAATTTTTTTTTGGTTTCGGTTTTTTCGATTGGAGAAATGGATTCTAGGAAAAAAACAAGCAGATTGGTATGATCGAAGTTGAAAATCGGTACATCCGTTTGGAAGTTAAGGCGATCTGAAAAATTCGAAAAAGTTCCAAGGGGGCCCCCTTTGATGCAATTTTTTTTTAGATTTCGGTTTTTTCGATTGGAGAAATGGATTCTATAAAAAAAAAACAAGCAGATTGGTATGATCGAAGTTGAAAATCGGTCCATCCGTTTGGAAGTTAAGGCGATCTGAAGAATTCGAAAAAGTTCCAAGGGGACCCCCATAGATGCAATTTTTTTTTCGATTTCGGTTTTTTCGATTGGAGATTCTATGAAAAAAAACAAGCAGTTTGGTATGATCGAAGTTGAAAATCGGTCCATCCGTTCGGAAGTTAAGGCGATCTGAAGAATTCGAAAAAGTTCCAAGAGGACCCCCTTTGATGCAATTTTTTTTCGATTTCGGTTTTTTCTATTGAAAAAATGGATTCTATGAAAAAACAAGCAAATTGGTATGCGCGAAATTGAAAATCGGTCCATCCGTTCGGAAGTTAAGGCGGTCTGAAGAATTCGAAAAAGTTCAAAGGGGGCCCCCTTTGATGCATTTTTTTTTCGATTTCGGTTTTTTCGATTGGAGAAATGGATTCTATGAAAAAAACAAGCAGATTGGTATGATCGAAGTTGAAAATCGGTCCATCCGTTCGGAAGTTTAGGCGATCTGAAGAATTCGAAAAAGTTCCATGGGGGCCCCCTTTGATGCATTTTTTTTTTAGATTTCGGTTTTTTTGATTGGAGAAATGGATTCTATGAAAAAAAACAAGCAGATTGGTATGATCGAAGTTGAAAATCGGTCCATCCGTTTGGAAGTTAAGGCGATCTGAAGAATTCGAAAAAGTTCCAAGGGAACCCCCTTTGATGCAATTTTATTTTCGATTTCGGTTTTTTCGATTGGAGAAATGGATTCTATATAAAAGACAAGCAGATTGGTATGATCGAAGTTGAAAATCGGTCCATCCGTTTGGAAGTTAAGGCGATCTGAAGAATTCGAAAAAGTTCCAAGGGGACCCCCTTTGATGCAATTTTTTTTTCGATTTCGGTTTTTTCGATTGGAGATTCTAAAAAAAAAAACAAGCAGTTTGGTATGATCGAAGTTGAAAATCGGTCCATCCGTACGGAGGTTAAGGCGATCTGAAGAATTCGACAAAATTCCAAGAGGACCCCCTTTGATGCAATTTTTTTTTTCGATTTCGGTTTTTTCTATTGAAGAAATGGATTCTATGGAAAAACAAGCAAATTGGTATGCGCGAAATTGAAAATCGGTCCATCCGTTCGGAAGTTAAGGAGGTCTGAAGAATTCGAAAAAGTTCCAAGGGGGCCCCCTTTGATGCATTTATTTTTCGATTTCGGTTTTTTCGATTGGAGAAATGGATTCTATGAAAAAAACAAGCAGATTGGTATGATCGAAGTTGAAAATCGGTCCATCCGTTCGGAAGTTATGGTGATCTGAAGAATTCGAAAAAGTTCCAAGGGGACCCCCTTTGATGCAATTTTTTTTCGATTTCGGTTTTTTCGATCGAAGAAATGGATTCTATGAAAAAAAACAAGCAGTTTGGTATGATCGAAGTTGAAAATCGGTCCATCCGTTTGGAAATTAAGGCGATCTGAAGAATTCGAAAAAGTTCCAAGGGGACCCCCTTTGATGCAATTTTTAATTCGATTTCGGTTTTTTTGATGGGAGAAATGGATTCTATGAAAAAAAACAAGCAGTTTGGTATGATCGAAGTTGAAAATCGGTCCATCCGTTCGGAAGTTAAGGCGATCTGAAGAATTCGAGAAAGTTCCAAGGGGACCCCCTTTGATGCAATTTTTTTTTCGATTTCGGTTTTTTTCATTGCAGAAATGGATTCTATGAAAGAAAACAAGCAAATTGGTATGATCGAAGTTGAAAATCGGTCCATCCGTTCGGAAGTTAGGCGATCTGAAGAATTCGAAAAAGTTCCAAGGGGGCCCCCATGATGCATTTTATTTTGATTTCGATTTTTTCGATTGGAGAAATGGATTCTATGAAAAAAAACAAGCAGATTGGTATGATCGAAGTTGAAAATCGGTCCATCCGTTTGGAAGTTAAGGCGATCTGAAGAATTCGAAAAAGTTCCAAGGGGACCCCCTTTGATGCAATTTTTTTTCGATTTCGGTTTTTTCGATTGGAGAAATGGATTCTATAAAAAAAAACAAGCAGTTTGGTATGATCGAAGTTGAAAATCGGTCCATCCGTTCGGAAGTTAAGGCGATCTGAAGAATTCGAAAAAATTCCAAGAGGGCCCCCTTTGATGCAATTTTTTTTTCAGATTTCGGTTTTCTCGATTAGAGAAATGGATTCTATAAAAAAAACAAGCAGATTGGTATGATCGAAGTTGAAAATCGGTCCATCCGTTTGGAAGTTAAGGCGATCTGAAGAATTCGAAAAAGTTCCAAGGGGACCCCCTTTGATGCAATTTTTTTTTTCGATTTCAGTTTGTTCGATTGGAGATTCAATGAAAAAAAACAAGCAGTTTGGTATGATCGAAGTTGAAAATCGGTCCATCCGTTCGGAAGTTAAGGCGATCTGAAGAATTCGAGAAAGTTCCAAGAGGACCCCCTTTGATGCAATTTTTTTTTCGATTTCGGTTTTTTCTATTGAAGAAATGGATTCTATGAAAAAACAAGCAAATTGGTATGCGCGAAATTGAAAATCGGTCCATCCGTTCGGAAGTTAAGGCGGTCCGAAGAATTCGAAAAAGTTCCAAGGGGGCCCCCTTTGATGCATTTTTTTTTTCGATTACGGTTTTTTCGATTGGAGAAATGGATTCTATGAAAAAAACAAGCAGATTGGTATGATCGAAGTTGAAAATCGGTCTATCCGTTCGGAAGTTAAGGCGATCTGAAGAATTCGAAAAAGTTCCAAGGGGGCCCCCTTTGATGCAATTTTTTTTTTAGATTTCGATTTTTTCGATTAGAGAAATGGATTCTATGAAAAAAAACAAGCAGATTGGTATGATCGAAGTTGAAAATCGGTCCATCCGTTTGGAAGTTAAGGCGATCTGAAGAATTCGAAAAAGTTCCAAGGGGACCCCCCCCTTTGATGCAATTTTTTTTTCGATTTCGGTTTTTTCGATTGAAGAAATGAAATGAAAATGAAAATGAAAAAAACAAGCAGTTTGGTATGATCGAAGTTGAAAATCGGTCCATCCGTTTTGGAAGTTAAGGCGATCTGAAGAATTCGAAAAAGTTCCAAGGGGACCCCCTTTGATGCAATTTTTTTTTCGATTTCGGTTTTTTCGATTGAAGAAATGGATTCTATAAAAAAAAACAAGCAGATTGGTATGATCGAAGTTGAAAATCGGTCCATCCGTTTGGAAGTTAAGGCGATCTGAAGAATTCGAAAAAGTTCCAAGAGGACCCCCTTTGATGCAATTTTTTTTTTCGATTTCGGTTTTTTCTATTGAAGAAATGGATTCTATAAAAAAACAAGCAAATTGGTATGCGCGAAATTGAAAATCGGTCCATCCGTTCGGAAGTTAAGGAGGTCTGAAGAATTCGAAAAAGTTCCAAGGGGGCCCCCTTTGATGCATTTTTGTTTCGATTTCGGTTTTTTCGATTGGAGAAATGGATTCTATGAACAAAACAAGCAGATTGGTATGATCGAAGTTGAAAATCGGTCCTTCCGTTCGGAAGTTAAGGCGATCTGAAGAATTCGAAAAAGTTCCAAGGGGGCCCCCTTTGATGCATTTTTTTTTTAGATTTCGGTTTTTCCGATTGGAGAAATGGATTCTATGAAAAAAAACAAGCAGATTGGTATGATCGAAGTTGAAAATCGGTCCATCCGTTTGGAAGTTAAGGCGATCTGAAGAATTCGAAAAAGTTCCAAGGGGACCCCCTTTGATGCATTTTTTTTTTCGATTTCGGTTTTTTCGATTGGAGAAATGGATTCTATGAAAAATACAAGCAGATTGGTATGATCGAAGTTGAAAATCGGTCAATCCGTTCGGAAGTTAAGGCGATCTGAAGAATTCGAAAAAGTTCCAAGGGGACCCCCTTTGATGCAATTTTTTTTTTGATTTCGGTTTTTTCGATTGGAGAAATGGATTCTATGAAAAAAAATAAGCAGATTGGTATGATCGAAGTTGAAAATCGGTCCATCCGTTTGGAAGTTAAGGCGATCTGAAGAATTCGAAAAAGTTCCAAGGGGACCTCCTTTGATGCAATTTTTTTTTCGATTTCGGTTTTTTCGATTGGAGAAATGGATTCTATAAAAAAAACAAGCAGTTTGGTATGATCGAAGTTGAAAATCGGTCCATATGTTCGGAAGTTAAGGCGATCTGAAGAATTCGAAAAAGTTCCAAGAGGACCCCCTTTGATGCAATTTTTTTTTCGATTTCGGTTTTTTTTATTGAAGAAATGGATTCTATGAAAAAACAAGCAAATTGGTATGCGCGAAATTGAAAATCGGTCCATCCGTTCGGAAATTAAGGCGGTCTGAAGAATTCGAAAAAGTTCCAAGGAAGCCCCCTTTGATGCATTTTTTTTTTTTCGATTTCGGTTTTTTCGATTGGAGAAATGGATTCTATGAAAAAACAAGCAGATTGGTATGATCGAAGTTGAAAATCGGTCCATCCGTTCGGAAATTAAGGCGATCTGAAGAATTCGAAAAAGTTCCAAGGGGGCCCCCTTTGATGCATTTTTTTTTTTAGATTTCAGTTTTTTCGATTGGAGAAATGGATTCCATGAAAAAAAACAAGCAGATTGGTATGATCGAAGTTGAAAATCGGTCCATCCGTTTGGAAGTTAAGGCGACCTGAAGAATTCGAAAAAGTTCCAAGTGGACCCCCTTTGATGAAATTTTTTATTCGATTTCGGTTTTTTCGATTGGAGAAATGGATTCTATAAAAAAAAACAAGCAGTTTGGTATGATCGAAGTTGAAAATCGGTCCATCCGTTCGGAAGTTAAGGCGATCTGAAGAATTCGAAAAAGTTCCAAGAGGACCCCCTTTGATGCAATTTTTTCTTCGATTTCGGTTTTTTCTATTGAAGAAATGGATTCTATGAAAAAACAAGCAAATTGGTATGCGCGAAATTGAAAATCGGTCCATCCGTTCGGAAGTTAAGGCGGTCTGAAGAATTAGAAAAAGTTCCAAGGGGGCCCCCTTTGATGCATTTTTTTTTTCGATTTCGGTTTCTTCGATTGGAGAAATGGATTCTATGAAAAAAACAAGCAGATTGGTATTATCGAAGTTGAAAATCGGTCAATCCGTTCGGAAGTTAAGGCGATCTGAAGAATTCGAAAAAGTTCCAAGGGGGCCCCCTTTGATGCAATTTTTTTTTGGTTTCGGTTTTTTCGATTGGAGAAATGGATTCTAGGAAAAAAACAAGCAGATTGGTATGATCGAAGTTGAAAATCGGTCCATCCGTTTGGAAGTTAAGGCGATCTGAAGAATTCGAAAAAGTTCCAAGGGGACCCCCTTTGATGCAATTTTTTTTTTCGATTTCGGTTTTTTCGATTGGAGAAATGAATTCTTTGAAAAAAAAACAAGCAGTTTGGTATGATCGAAGTTGAAAATCGGTTCATCCGTTTGGAAGTTAAGGCGATCTGAAAAATTCGAAAAAGTTCCAAGGGGGCCCCCTTTGATGCAATTTTTTTTTTAGATTCCGGTTTTTTCGATTGGAGAAATGGATTCTATAAAAAAAAACAAGCAGATTGGTATGATCGAAGTTGAAAATCGGTCCATCCGTTTGGAAGTTAAGGCGATCTGAAGAATTCGAAAAAGTTCCAAGGGGACCCCCTTAGATGCAATTTTTTTTTCGATTTCGGTTTTTTCGATTGGAGATTCTATGAAAAAAAACAAGCAGTTTGGTATGATCGAAGTTGAAAATCGGTCCATCCGTTCGGAAGTTAAGGCGATCTGAAGAATTCGAAAAAGTTCCAAGAGGACCCCCTTTGATGCAATTTTTTTTCGATTTCGGTTTTTTCTATTGAAGAAATGGATTCTATGAAAAAACAAGCAAATTGGTATGCGTGAAATTGAAAATCGGTCCATCCGTTCGGAAGTTAAGGCGGTCTGAAGAATTCGAAAAAGTTCAAAGGGGGCCCCCTTTGATGCATTTTTTTTTCGATTTCGGTTTTTTCGATTGGAGAAATGGATTCTATGAAAAAAACAAGCAGATTGGTATGATCGAAGTTGAAAATCGGTCCATCCGTTCGGAAGTTAAGGCGATCTGAAGAATTCGAAAAAGTTCCATGGGGGCCCCCTTTGATGCATTTTTATTTTAGATTTCGGTTTTTTTGATTGGAGAAATGGATTCTATGAAAAAAAACAAGCAGATTGGTATTATCGAAGTTGAAAATCGGTCAATCCGTTCGGAAGTTAAGGCGATCTGAAGAATTCAAAAATGTTCCAAGGGGGCCCCCTTTGATGCAATTTTTTTTTGGTTTCGGTTTTTTCGATTGGAGAAATGGATTCTAGGAAAAAAACAAGCAGATTGGTATGATCGAAGTTGAAAATCGGTCCATCCGTTTGGAAGTTAAGGCGATCTGAAGAATTCGAAAATGTTCCAAGGAGGCCCCCTTTAATGCAATTTTTTTTTCGATTTCGGTTTTTTCGATTGGAGAAATGGATTCTTTGAAAAAAAAAACAAGCAGTTTGGTATGATCGAAGTTGAAAATCGGTTCATCCGTTTGGAAGTTAAGGCGATCTGAAAAATTCGAAAAAGTTCCAAGGGGGCCCCCTTTGATGCAATTTTTTCTTTAGATTTCGGTTTTTTCGATTGGAGAAATGGATTCTATAAAAAAAAACAAGCAGATTGGTATGATCGAAGTTGAAAATCGGTCCATCCGTTTGGAAGTTAAGGCGATCTGAAGAATTCGAAAAAGTTCCAAGGGGACCCCTTTAGATGCAATTTTTTTTTCGATTTCAGTTTTTTCGATTGGAGATTCTATGAAAAAAAAACAAGCAGTTTGGTATGATCGAAGTTGAAAATCGGTCCATCCGTTCGGAAGTTAAGGCGATCTGAAGAATTCGAAAAAATTCCAAGAGGACCCCCTTTGATGCAATTTTTTTTCGATTTCGGTTTTTTCTATTGAAGAAATGGATTCTATGAAAAAACAAGCAAATTGGTATGCGCGAAATTGAAAATCGGTCCATCCGTTCGGAAGTTAAGGCGGTCTGAAGAATTCGAAAAAGTTCAAAGGGGGCCCCCTTTGATGCATTTTTTTTTCGATTTCGGTTTTTTCGATTGGAGAAATGGATTCTATGAAAAAAACAAGCAGATTTGTATGATCGAAGTTGAAAATCGGTCCATCCGTTCGGAAGTTAAGGCGATCTGAAGAATTCGAAAAAGTTCCATGGGGGCCCCCTTTGATGCATTTTTTTTTAGATTTCGGTTTTTTTGATTGGAGAAATGGATTCTATGAAAAAAAACAAGCAGATTGGTATGATCGAAGTTGAAAATCGGTCCATCCGTTTGGAAGTTAAGGCGATCTGAAGAATTCGAAAAAGTTCCAAGAGGACCCCCTTTGATGCAATTTTTTTTTCGATTTCGGTTTTTTTCATTGAAGAAATGGATTCTATGAAAAAACAAGCAAATTGGTATGCGCGAAATTGAAAATCGGTCCATCCGTTCGGAAATTAAGGCGGTCTGAAGAATTCGAAAAAGTTCCAAGGAAGCCCCCTTTGATGCATTTTTTTTTTTTCGATTTCGGTTTTTTCGATTGGAGAAATGGATTCTATGAAAAAACAAGCAGATTGGTATGATCGAAGTTGAAAATCGGTCCATCCGTTCGGAAATTAAGGCGATCTGAAGAATTCGAAAAAGTTCCAAGGGGGCCCCCTTTGATGCATTTTTTTTTTTAGATTTCAGTTTTTTCGATTGGAGAAATGGATTCCATGAAAAAAAACAAGCAGATTGGTATGATCGAAGTTGAAAATCGGTCCATCCGTTTGGAAGTTAAGGCGACCTGAAGAATTCGAAAAAGTTCCAAGTGGACCCCCTTTGATGAAATTTTTTATTCGATTTCGGTTTTTTCGATTGGAGAAATGGATTCTATAAAAAAAAACAAGCAGTTTGGTATGATCGAAGTTGAAAATCGGTCCATCCGTTCGGAAGTTAAGGCGATCTGAAGAATTCGAAAAAGTTCCAAGAGGACCCCCTTTGATGCAATTTTTTCTTCGATTTCGGTTTTTTCTATTGAAGAAATGGATTCTATGAAAAAACAAGCAAATTGGTATGCGCGAAATTGAAAATCGGTCCATCCGTTCGGAAGTTAAGGCGGTCTGAAGAATTAGAAAAAGTTCCAAGGGGGCCCCCTTTGATGCATTTTTTTTTTCGATTTCGGTTTCTTCGATTGGAGAAATGGATTCTATGAAAAAAACAAGCAGATTGGTATTATCGAAGTTGAAAATCGGTCAATCCGTTCGGAAGTTAAGGCGATCTGAAGAATTCGAAAAAGTTCCAAGGGGGCCCCCTTTGATGCAATTTTTTTTTGGTTTCGGTTTTTTCGATTGGAGAAATGGATTCTAGGAAAAAAACAAGCAGATTGGTATGATCGAAGTTGAAAATCGGTCCATCCGTTTGGAAGTTAAGGCGATCTGAAGAATTCGAAAAAGTTCCAAGGGGACCCCCTTTGATGCAATTTTTTTTTTCGATTTCGGTTTTTTCGATTGGAGAAATGAATTCTTTGAAAAAAAAACAAGCAGTTTGGTATGATCGAAGTTGAAAATCGGTTCATCCGTTTGGAAGTTAAGGCGATCTGAAAAATTCGAAAAAGTTCCAAGGGGGCCCCCTTTGATGCAATTTTTTTTTTAGATTCCGGTTTTTTCGATTGGAGAAATGGATTCTATAAAAAAAAACAAGCAGATTGGTATGATCGAAGTTGAAAATCGGTCCATCCGTTTGGAAGTTAAGGCGATCTGAAGAATTCGAAAAAGTTCCAAGGGGACCCCCTTAGATGCAATTTTTTTTTCGATTTCGGTTTTTTCGATTGGAGATTCTATGAAAAAAAACAAGCAGTTTGGTATGATCGAAGTTGAAAATCGGTCCATCCGTTCGGAAGTTAAGGCGATCTGAAGAATTCGAAAAAGTTCCAAGAGGACCCCCTTTGATGCAATTTTTTTTCGATTTCGGTTTTTTCTATTGAAGAAATGGATTCTATGAAAAAACAAGCAAATTGGTATGCGTGAAATTGAAAATCGGTCCATCCGTTCGGAAGTTAAGGCGGTCTGAAGAATTCGAAAAAGTTCAAAGGGGGCCCCCTTTGATGCATTTTTTTTTCGATTTCGGTTTTTTCGATTGGAGAAATGGATTCTATGAAAAAAACAAGCAGATTGGTATGATCGAAGTTGAAAATCGGTCCATCCGTTCGGAAGTTAAGGCGATCTGAAGAATTCGAAAAAGTTCCATGGGGGCCCCCTTTGATGCATTTTTATTTTAGATTTCGGTTTTTTTGATTGGAGAAATGGATTCTATGAAAAAAAACAAGCAGATTGGTATTATCGAAGTTGAAAATCGGTCAATCCGTTCGGAAGTTAAGGCGATCTGAAGAATTCAAAAATGTTCCAAGGGGGCCCCCTTTGATGCAATTTTTTTTTGGTTTCGGTTTTTTCGATTGGAGAAATGGATTCTAGGAAAAAAACAAGCAGATTGGTATGATCGAAGTTGAAAATCGGTCCATCCGTTTGGAAGTTAAGGCGATCTGAAGAATTCGAAAATGTTCCAAGGAGGCCCCCTTTAATGCAATTTTTTTTTCGATTTCGGTTTTTTCGATTGGAGAAATGGATTCTTTGAAAAAAAAAACAAGCAGTTTGGTATGATCGAAGTTGAAAATCGGTTCATCCGTTTGGAAGTTAAGGCGATCTGAAAAATTCGAAAAAGTTCCAAGGGGGCCCCCTTTGATGCAATTTTTTCTTTAGATTTCGGTTTTTTCGATTGGAGAAATGGATTCTATAAAAAAAAACAAGCAGATTGGTATGATCGAAGTTGAAAATCGGTCCATCCGTTTGGAAGTTAAGGCGATCTGAAGAATTCGAAAAAGTTCCAAGGGGACCCCTTTAGATGCAATTTTTTTTTCGATTTCAGTTTTTTCGATTGGAGATTCTATGAAAAAAAAACAAGCAGTTTGGTATGATCGAAGTTGAAAATCGGTCCATCCGTTCGGAAGTTAAGGCGATCTGAAGAATTCGAAAAAATTCCAAGAGGACCCCCTTTGATGCAATTTTTTTTCGATTTCGGTTTTTTCTATTGAAGAAATGGATTCTATGAAAAAACAAGCAAATTGGTATGCGCGAAATTGAAAATCGGTCCATCCGTTCGGAAGTTAAGGCGGTCTGAAGAATTCGAAAAAGTTCAAAGGGGGCCCCCTTTGATGCATTTTTTTTTCGATTTCGGTTTTTTCGATTGGAGAAATGGATTCTATGAAAAAAACAAGCAGATTTGTATGATCGAAGTTGAAAATCGGTCCATCCGTTCGGAAGTTAAGGCGATCTGAAGAATTCGAAAAAGTTCCATGGGGGCCCCCTTTGATGCATTTTTTTTTAGATTTCGGTTTTTTTGATTGGAGAAATGGATTCTATGAAAAAAAACAAGCAGATTGGTATGATCGAAGTTGAAAATCGGTCCATCCGTTTGGAAGTTAAGGCGATCTGAAGAATTCGAAAAAGTTCCAAGGGAACCCCCTTTGATGCAATTTTATTTTCGATTTCGGTTTTTTCGATTGAAGAAATGGATTCTATGAAAAAAAAACAAGCAGTTTGGTATGATCGAAGTTGAAAATCGGTCCATCCGTTTGGAAGTTAAGGCGATCTGAAGAATTCGAAAAAGTTTCAAGGGGACCCCCTTTGATGCAAATTTTTTTTCGATTTCGGTTTTTTCGATTGGAGAAATGGATTCTATGAAAAAAACAAGCAGATTGGTATGATCGAAGTTGAAAATCGGTCCATCCGTTCGGAAATTAAGGCGATCTGAAGAATTCGAAAAAGTTCCAAGGGGGCCCCCTTTGATGCATTTTTTTTTTTAGATTTCAGTTTTTTCGATTGGAGAAATGGATTCCATGAAAAAAAACAAGCAGATTGGTATGATCGAAGTTGAAAATCGGTCCATCCGTTTGGAAGTTAAGGCGACCTGAAGAATTCGAAAAAGTTCCAAGTGGACCCCCTTTGATGAAATTTTTTATTCGATTTCGGTTTTTTCGATTGGAGAAATGGATTCTATAAAAAAAAACAAGCAGTTTGGTATGATCGAAGTAGAAAATCGGTCCATCCGTTCGGAAGTTAAGGCGATCTGAAGAATTCGAAAAAGTTCCAAGAGGACCCCCTTTGATGCAATTTTTTCTTCGATTTCGGTTTTTTCTATTGAAGAAATGGATTCTATGAAAAAACAAGCAAATTGGTATGCGCGAAATTGAAAATCGGTCCATCCGTTCGGAAGTTAAGGCGGTCTGAAGAATTCGAAAAAGTTCCAAGAGGGCCCCCTTTGATGCATTTTTTTTTCGATTTCGGTTTCTTCGATTGGAGAAATGGATTCTATGAAAAAAACAAGCAGATTGGTATTATCGAAGTTGAAAATCGGTCAATCCGTTCGGAAGTTAAGGCGATCTGAAGAATTCGAAAAAGTTCCAAGGGGACCCCCTTTGATGCAATTTTTATTTCGATTTCGGTTTTTTCGATTGGAGAAATGGATTATTTGAAAAAAAAAACAAGCAGTTTGGTATGATCGAAGTTGAAAATCGGTTCATCCGTTTGGAAGTTAAGGCGATCTGAAAAATTCGAAAAAGTTCCAAGGTGGCCCCCTTTGATGCAATTTTTTTTTTTAGATTTCGGTTTTTTCGATTGGAGAAATGGATTCTATAAAAAAAACAAGCAGATTGGTATGATCGAAGTTGAAAATCGGTCCATCCGTTTGGAAGTTAAGGCGATCTGAAGAATTCGAAAAAGTTCCAAGGGGACCCCCTTAGATGCAATTTTTTTTTCGATTTCGGTTTTTTCGATTGGAGATTCTATGAAAAAAAACAAGCAGTTTGGTATGATCGAAGTTGAAAATCGGTCCATCCGTTCGGAAGTTAAGGCGATCTGAAGAATTCGAAAAAGTTCCAAGAGGACCCCCTTTGATGCAATTTTTTTTCGATTTCGGTTTTTTCTATTGAAGAAATGGATTCTATGAAAAAACAAGCAAATTGGTATGCGCGAAATTGAAAATCAGTCCATCCGTTCGGAAGTTAAGGCGGTCTGAAGAATTCGAAAAAGTTCAAAGGGGGCCCCCTTTGATGCATTTTTTTTTTCGATTTCGGTTTTTTCGATTGGAGAAATGGATTCTATGAAAAAAACAAGCAGATTGGTATGATCGAAGTTGAAAATCGGTCCATCCGTTCGGAAGTTAAGGCGATCTGAAGAATTCGAAAAAGTTCCATGGGGGCCCCCTTTGATGCATTTTTATTTTAGATTTCGGTTTTTTTGTTTGGAGAAATGGATTCTATGAAAAAAAACAAGCAGATTGGTATTATCGAAGTTGAAAATCGGTCAATCCGTTCGGAAGTTAAGGCGATCTGAAGAATTCGAAAATGTTCCAAGGGGGCCCCCTTTGATGCAATTTTTTTTTGGTTTCGGTTTTTTCTATTGAAGAAATGGATTCTATGAAAAAACAAGCAAATTGGTATGCGCGAAATTGAAAATCGGTCCATCCGTTCGGAAGTTAAGGCGGTCTGAAGAATTCGAAAAAGTTCCAAGAGGGCCCCCTTTGATGCATTTTTTTTTTCGATTTCGGTTTCTTCGATTGGAGAAATGGATTCTATGAAAAAAACAAGCAGATTGGTATTATCGAAGTTGAAAATCGGTCAATCCGTTCGGAAGTTAAGGCGATCTGAAGAATTCGAAAAAGTTCCAAGGGGACCCCCTTTGATGCAATTTTTATCTCGATTTCGGTTTTTTCGATTGGAGAAATGGATTATTTGAAAAAAAAAAACAAGCAGTTTGGTATGATCGAAGTTGAAAATCGGTTCATCCGTTTGGAAGTTAAGGCGATCTGAAAAATTCGAAAAAGTTCCAAGGGGGCCCCCTTTGATGCAATTTTTTTTTTAGATTTCGGTTTTTTCGATTGGAGAAATGGATTCTATAAAAAAAACAAGCAGATTGGTATGATCGAAGTTGAAAATCGGTCCATCCGTTTGGAAGTTAAGGCGATCTGAAGAATTCGAAAAAGTTCCAAGGGGACCCCCTTAGATGCAATTTTTTTTTCGATTTCGGTTTTTTCGATTGGAGATTCTATGAAAAAAAACAAGCAGTTTGGTATGATCGAAGTTGAAAATCGGTCCATCCGTTCGGAAGTTAAGGCGATCTGAAGAATTCGAAAAAGTTCCAAGAGGACCCCCTTTGATGCAATTTTTTTTCGATTTCGGTTTTTTCTATTGAAGAAATGGATTCTATGAAAAAACAAGCAAATTGGTATGCGCGAAATTGAAAATCAGTCCATCCGTTCGGAAGTTAAGGCGGTCTGAAGAATTCGAAAAAGTTCAAAGGGGGCCCCCTTTGATGCATTTTTTTTTTCGATTTCGGTTTTTTCGATTGGAGAAATGGATTCTATGAAAAAAACAAGCAGATTGGTATGATCGAAGTTGAAAATCGGTCCATCCGTTCGGAAGTTAAGGCGATCTGAAGAATTCGAAAAAGTTCCATGGGGGCCCCCTTTGATGCATTTTTATTTTAGATTTCGGTTTTTTTGATTGGAGAAATGGATTCTATGAAAAAAAACAAGCAGATTGGTATTATCGAAGTTGAAAATCGGTCAATCCGTTCGGAAGTTAAGGCGATCTGAAGAATTCGAAAATGTTCCAAGGGGGCCCCCTTTGATGCAATTTTTTTTTGGTTTCGGTTTTTTCGATTGGAGAAATGGATTCTTTGAAAAAAAAACAAGCAGTTTGGTATGATCGAAGTTGAAAATCGGTTCATCCGTTTGGAAGTTAAGGCGATCTGAAAAATTCGAAAAAGTTCCAAGGGGGCCCCCTTTGATGCAATTTTTTTTTTAGATTTCGGTTTTTTCGATTGGAGAAATGGATTCTATAAAAAAAAAACAAGCAGATTGGTATGATCGAAGTTGAAAATCGGTCCATCCGTTTGGAAGTTAAGGCGATCTGAAGAATTCGAAAAAGTTCCAAGGGGACCCCCTTAGATGCAATTTTTTTTCGATTTCGGTTTTTTCGATTGGAGATTCTATGAAAAAAAAACAAGCAGTTTGGTATGATCGAAGTTGAAAATCGGTCCATCCGTTCGGAAGTTAAGGCGATCTGAAGAATTCGAAAAAATTCCAAGAGGACCCCCTTTGATGCAATTTTTTTTCGATTTCGGTTTTTTCTATTGAAGAAATGGATTCTATGAAAAAACAAGCAAATTGGTATGCGCGAAATTGAAAATCGGTCCATCCGTTCGGAAGTTAAGGCGGTCTGAAGAATTCGAAAAAGTTCAAAGGGGGCCCCCTTTGATGCATTTTTTTTTCGATTTCGGTTTTTTCGATTGGAGAAATGGATTCTATGAAAAAAACAAGCAGATTGGTATGATCGAAGTTGAAAATCGGTCCATCCGTTCGGAAGTTAAGGCGATCTGAAGAATTCGAAAAAGTTCCATGGGGGCCCCCTTTGATGCATTTTTTTTTAGATTTCGGTTTTTTTGATTGGAGAAATGGATTCTATGAAAAAAAACAAGCAGATTGGTATGATCGAAGTTGAAAATCGGTCCATCCGTTTGGAAGTTAAGGCGATCTGAAGAATTCGAAAAAGTTCCAAGGGAACCCCCTTTGATGCAATTTTATTTTCGATTTCGGTTTTTTCGATTGAAGAAATGGATTCTATGAAAAAAAAACAAGCAGTTTGGTATGATCGAAGTTGAAAATCGGTCCATCCGTTTGGAAGTTAAGGCGATCTGAAGAATTCGAAAAAGTTCCAAGGGGACCCCCTTTGATGCAAATTTTTTTTCGATTTCGGTTTTTTCGATTGGAGAAATGGATTCTATAAAAAAAACAAGCAGATTGGTATGATCGAAGTTGAAAATCGGTCCATCCGTTTGGAAGTTAAGGCGATCTGAAGAATTCGAAAAAGTTCCAAGGGGACCCCCTTTGATGCAATTTTTTTTTCGATTTCGGTTTTTTCGATTGGAGATTCTATGAAAAAAAACAAGCAGTTTGGTATGATCGAAGTTGAAAATCGGTCCATCCGTACGGAGGTTAAGGCGATCTGAAGAATTCGAAAAAGTTCCAAGAGGACCCCCTTTGATGCAATTTTTTTTTTCGATTTCGGTTTTTTCTATTGAAGAAATGGATTCTATGGAAAAACAAGCAAATTGGTATGCGCGAAATTGAAAATCGGTCCATCCGTTCGGAAGTTAAGGAGGTCTGGAGAATTCGAAAAAGTTCCAAGGGGGCCCCCTTTGATGCATTTATTTTTCGATTTCGGTTTTTTCGATTGGAGAAATGGATTCTATGAAAAAAACAAGCAGATTGGTATGATCGAAGTTGAAAATCGGTCCATCCGTTCTGAAGTTAAGGCGATCTGAAGAATTCGAAAAAGTTCCAAGGGGGCCCCCTTTGATGCAATTTTTTTTAGATTTCGGTTTTTTCGATTGGAGAAATGGATTCTATGAAAAAAAACAAGCAGATTGGTATGATCGAAGTTGAAAATCGGTCCATCCGTTTGGAAGTTAAGGCGATCTGAAGAATTCGAAAAAGTTCCAAGGGGACCCCCTTTGATGCAATTTTTTTTCGATTTCGGTTTTTTCTATTGAAGAAATGGATTCTATGGAAAAACAAGCAAATTGGTATGCGCGAAATTGAAAATCGGTCCATCCGTTCGGAAGTTAAGGAGGTCTGGAGAATTCGAAAAAGTTCCAAGCGGGCCCCCTTTGATGCATTTATTTTTCGATTTCGGTTTTTTCGATTGGAGAAATGGATTCTATGAAAAAAAACAAGCAGTTTGGTATGATCGAAGTTGAAAATCGGTCCATCCGTTTGGAAGTTAAGGCGATCTGAAGAATTCGAAAAAGTTCCAAGGGGGCCCCCTTTGATGCATTTTTTTTAGATTTCGGTTTTTTCGATTGGAGAAATGGATTCTATGAAAAAAAACAAGCAGATTGGTATGATCGAAGTTGAAAATCGGTCCATCCGTTTGGAAATTAAGGCGATCTGAAGAATTCGAAAAAGTTCCAAGGGGACCCCCTTTGATGCAATTTTTTATTCGATTTCGGTTTTTTTGATGGGAGAAATGGATTCTATGAAAAAAAACAAGCAGTTTGGTATGATCGAAGTTGAAAATCGGTCCATCCGTTCGGAAGTTAAGGCGATCTGAAGAATTCGAGAAAGTTCCAAGGGGACCCCCTTTGATGCAATTTTTTTTTCGATTTCGGTTTTTTTTACTGCAGAAATGGATTCTATGAAAGAAAACAAGCAAATTGGTATGATCGAAGTTGAAAATCGGTCCATCCGTTCGGAAGTTAGGCGATCTGAAGAATTCGAAAAAGTTCCAAGGGGGCCCCCATGATGCATTTTATTTTGATTTCGGTTTTTTCGATTGGAGAAATGGATTCTATGAAAAAAAACAAGCAGATTGGTATGATCGAAGTTGAAAATCGGTCCATCCGTTTGGAAGTTAAGGCGATCTGAAGAATTCGAAAAAGTTCCAAGGGGACCCCCTTTGATGCAATTTTTTTTCGATTTCGGTTTTTTCGATTGGAGAAATGGATTCTATAAAAAAAAACAAGCAGTTTGGTATGATCGAAGTTGAAAATCGGTCCATCCGTTCGGAAGTTAAGGCGATCTGAAGAATTCGAAAAAATTCCAAGAGGACCCCCTTTGATGCAATTTTTTTTTCGATTTCTGTTTTTTCTATTGAAGAAATGGATTCTATGAAAAAACAAGCAAAATGGTATGCGCGAAATTGAAAATCGGTCCATCCGTTCGGAAGTTAAGGCGGTCTGAAGAATTCGAAAAAGTTCCAAGGGGGCCCCCTTTGATGCATTTTTTTTTCGATTTCGGTTTTTTCGATTGGAGAAATGGATTCTATGAAAAAAACAAGCAGATTGGTATGTTCGAAGTTGAAAATCGGTCAATCCGTTCGGAAGTTAAGGCGATCTGAAGAGTTCGAAAAAGTTCCAAGGAGGCCCCCTTTGATGCAATTTTTTTTTCGATTTCGGTTTTTTCGATTGGAGAAATGGATTCTTTGAAAAAAAAAACAAGCAGTTTGGTATGATCGAAGTTGAAAATCGGTTCATCCGTTTGGAAGTTAAGGCGATCTGAAAAATTCGAAAAAGTTCCAAGGGGGCCCCCTTTGATGCAATTTTTTTTTTAGATTTCGGTTTTTTCGATTGGAGAAATGGATTCTATAAAAAAAAAACAAGCAGATTGGTATGATCGAAGTTGAAAATCGGTCCATCCGTTTGGAAGTTAAGGCGATCTGAAGAATTCGAAAAAGTTCCAAGGGGACCCCCTTAGATGCAATTTTTTTTTCGATTTCGGTTTTTTCGATTGGAGATTCTATGAAAAAAAAACAAGCAGTTTGGTATGATCGAAGTTGAAAATCGGTCCATCCGTTCGGAAGTTAAGGCGATCTGAAGAATTCGAAAAAATTCCAAGAGGACCCCCTTTGATGCAATTTTTTTTCGATTTCGGTTTTTTCTATTGAAGAAATGGATTCTATGAAAAAACAAGCAAATTGGTATGCGCGAAATTGAAAATCGGTCCATCCGTTCGGAAGTTAAGGCGGTCTGAAGAATTCGAAAAAGTTCAAAGGGGGCCCCCTTTGATGCATTTTTTTTTCGATTTCGGTTTTTTCGATTGGAGAAATGGATTCTATGAAAAAAACAAGCAGATTGGTATGATCGAAGTTGAAAATCGGTCCATCCGTTCGGAAGTTAAGGCGATCTGAAGAATTCGAAAAAGTTCCATGGGGGCCCCCTTTGATGCATTTTTTTTTAGATTTCGGTTTTTTTGATTGGAGAAATGGATTCTATGAAAAAAAACAAGCAGATTGGTATGATCGAAGTTGAAAATCGGTCCATCCGTTTGGAAGTTAAGGCGATCTGAAGAATTCGAAAAAGTTCCAAGGGAACCCCCTTTGATGCAATTTTATTTTCGATTTCGGTTTTTTCGATTGAAGAAATGGATTCTATGAAAAAAAAACAAGCAGTTTGGTATGATCGAAGTTGAAAATCGGTCCATCCGTTTGGAAGTTAAGGCGATCTGAAGAATTCGAAAAAGTTCCAAGGGGACCCCCTTTGATGCAAATTTTTTTTCGATTTCGGTTTTTTCGATTGGAGAAATGGATTCTATAAAAAAAACAAGCAGATTGGTATGATCGAAGTTGAAAATCGGTCCATCCGTTTGGAAGTTAAGGCGATCTGAAGAATTCGAAAAAGTTCCAAGGGGACCCCCTTTGATGCAATTTTTTTTTCGATTTCGGTTTTTTTGATTGGAGATTCTATGAAAAAAAACAAGCAGTTTGGTATGATCGAAGTTGAAAATCGGTCCATCCGTACGGAGGTTAAGGCGATCTGAAGAATTCGAAAAAGTTCCAAGAGGACCCCCTTTGATGCAATTTTTTTTTTCGATTTCGGTTTTTTCTATTGAAGAAATGGATTCTATGGAAAAACAAGCAAATTGGTATGCGCGAAATTGAAAATCGGTCCATCCGTTCGGAAGTTAAGGAGGTCTGGAGAATTCGAAAAAGTTCCAAGGGAGCCCCCTTTGATGCATTTATTTTTCGATTTCGGTTTTTTCGATTGGAGAAATGGATTCTATGAAAAAAACAAGCAGATTGGTATGATCGAAGTTGAAAATCGGTCCATCCGTTCTGAAGTTAAGGCGATCTGAAGAATTCGAAAAAGTTCCAAGGGGGCCCCCTTTGATGCAATTTTTTTTAGATTTCGGTTTTTTCGATTGGAGAAATGGATTCTATGAAAAAAAACAAGCAGATTGGTATGATCGAAGTTGAAAATCGGTCCATCCGTTTGGAAGTTAAGGCGATCTGAAGAATTCGAAAAAGTTCCAAGGGGACCCCCTTTGATGCAATTTTTTTTCGATTTCGGTTTTTTCTATTGAAGAAATGGATTCTATGGAAAAACAAGCAAATTGGTATGCGCGAAATTGAAAATCGGTCCATCCGTTCGGAAGTTAAGGAGGTCTGGAGAATTCGAAAAAGTTCCAAGCGGGCCCCCTTTGATGCATTTATTTTTCGATTTCGGTTTTTTCGATTGGAGAAATGGATTCTATGAAAAAAAACAAGCAGTTTGGTATGATCGAAGTTGAAAATCGGTCCATCCGTTTGGAAGTTAAGGCGATCTGAAGAATTCGAAAAAGTTCCAAGGGGGCCCCCTTTGATGCATTTTTTTTAGATTTCGGTTTTTTCGATTGGAGAAATGGATTCTATGAAAAAAAACAAGCAGATTGGTATGATCGAAGTTGAAAATCGGTCCATCCGTTTGGAAATTAAGGCGATCTGAAGAATTCGAAAAAGTTCCAAGGGGACCCCCTTTGATGCAATTTTTTATTCGATTTCGGTTTTTTTGATGGGAGAAATGGATTCTATGAAAAAAAACAATCAGTTTGGTATGATCGAAGTTGAAAATCGGTCCATCCGTTCGGAAGTTAAGGCGATCTGAAGGATTCGAGAAAGTTCCAAGGGGACCCCCTTTGATGCAATTTTTTTTTCGATTTCGGTTTTTTTTACTGCAGAAATGGATTCTATGAAAGAAAACAAGCAAATTGGTATGATCGAAGTTGAAAATCGGTCCATCCGTTCGGAAGTTAGGCGATCTGAAGAATTCGAAAAAGTTCCAAGGGGGCCCCCATGATGCATTTTATTTTGATTTCGGTTTTTTCGATTGGAGAAATGGATTCTATGAAAAAAAACAAGCAGATTGGTATGATCGAAGTTGAAAATCGGTCCATCCGTTTGGAAGTTAAGGCGATCTGAAGAATTCGAAAAAGTTCCAAGGGGACCCCCTTTGATGCAATTTTTTTTCGATTTCGGTTTTTTCGATTGGAGAAATGGATTCTATAAAAAAAAAACAAGCAGTTTGGTATGATCGAAGTTGAAAATCGGTCCATCCGTTCGGAAGTTAAGGCGATCTGAAGAATTCGAAAAAATTCCAAGAGGACCCCCTTTGATGCAATTTTTTTTTCGATTTCTGTTTTTTCTATTGAAGAAATGGATTCTATGAAAAAACAAGCAAATTGGTATGCGCGAAATTGAAAATCGGTCCATCCGTTCGGAAGTTAAGGCGGTCTGAAGAATTCGAAAAAGTTCCAAGGGGGCCCCCTTTGATGCATTTTTTTTTCGATTTCGGTTTTTTCGATTGGAGAAATGGATTCTATGAAAAAAACAAGCAGATTGGTATGATCGAAGTTGAAAATCGGTCAATCCGTTCGGAAGTTAAGGCGATCTGAAGAGTTCGAAAAAGTTCCAAGGAGGCCCCCTTTGATGCAACTTTTTTTTTTGGTTTCGGTATTTTCGATTGGAGAAATGGATTCTAGGAAAAAAAACAAGCAGATTGGTATGATCGAAGTTGAAAATCGGTCCATCCGTTTGGAAGTTAAGGCGATCTGAAGAATTCGAAAAAGTTCCAAGGGGACCCCCTTAGATGCAATTTTTTTTTCGATTTCGGTTTTTTCGATTGGAGATTCTATGAAAAAAAAACAAGCAGTTTGGTATGATCGAAGTTGAAAATCGGTCCATCCGTTCGGAAGTTAAGGCGATCTGAAGAATTCGAAAAAATTCCAAGAGGACCCCCTTTGATGCAATTTTTTTTCGATTTCGGTTTTTTCTATTGAAGAAATGGATTCTATGAAAAAACAAGCAAATTGGTATGCGCGAAATTGAAAATCGGTCCATCCGTTCGGAAGTTAAGGCGGTCTGAAGAATTCGAAAAAGTTCAAAGGGGGCCCCCTTTGATGCATTTTTTTTTCGATTTCGGTTTTTTCGATTGGAGAAATGGATTCTATGAAAAAAACAAGCAGATTGGTATGATCGAAGTTGAAAATCGGTCCATCCGTTCGGAAGTTAAGGCGATCTGAAGAATTCGAAAAAGTTCCATGGGGGCCCCCTTTGATGCATTTTTTTTTAGATTTCGGTTTTTTTGATTGGAGAAATGGATTCTATGAAAAAAAACAAGCAGATTGGTATGATCGAAGTTGAAAATCGGTCCATCCGTTTGGAAGTTAAGGCGATCTGAAGAATTCGAAAAAGTTCCAAGGGAACCCCCTTTGATGCAATTTTATTTTCGATTTCGGTTTTTTCGATTGAAGAAATGGATTCTATGAAAAAAAAACAAGCAGTTTGGTATGATCGAAGTTGAAAATCGGTCCATCCGTTTGGAAGTTAAGGCGATCTGAAGAATTCGAAAAAGTTCCAAGGGGACCCCCTTTGATGCAAATTTTTTTTCGATTTCGGTTTTTTCGATTGGAGAAATGGATTCTATAAAAAAAACAAGCAGATTGGTATGATCGAAGTTGAAAATCGGTCCATCCGTTTGGAAGTTAAGGCGATCTGAAGAATTCGAAAAAGTTCCAAGGGGACCCCCTTTGATGCAATTTTTTTTTCGATTTCGGTTTTTTTGATTGGAGATTCTATGAAAAAAAAACAAGCAGTTTGGTATGATCGAAGTTGAAAATCGGTCCATCCGTACGGAGGTTAAGGCGATCTGAAGAATTCGAAAAAGTTCCAAGAGGACCCCCTTTGATGCAATTTTTTTTTTCGATTTCGGTTTTTTCTATTGAAGAAATGGATTCTATGGAAAAACAAGCAAATTGGTATGCGCGAAATTGAAAATCGGTCCATCCGTTCGGAAGTTAAGGAGGTCTGGAGAATTCGAAAAAGTTCCAAGGGAGCCCCCTTTGATGCATTTATTTTTCGATTTCGGTTTTTTCGATTGGAGAAATGGATTCTATGAAAAAAACAAGCAGATTGGTATGATCGAAGTTGAAAATCGGTCCATCCGTTCTGAAGTTAAGGCGATCTGAAGAATTCGAAAAAGTTCCAAGGGGGCCCCCTTTGATGCAATTTTTTTTAGATTTCGGTTTTTTCGATTGGAGAAATGGATTCTATGAAAAAAAACAAGCAGATTGGTATGATCGAAGTTGAAAATCGGTCCATCCGTTTGGAAGTTAAGGCGATCTGAAGAATTCGAAAAAGTTCCAAGGGGACCCCCTTTGATGCAATTTTTTTTCGATTTCGGTTTTTTCTATTGAAGAAATGGATTCTATTGAAAAACAAGCAAATTGGTATGCGCGAAATTGAAAATCGGTCCATCCGTTCGGAAGTTAAGGAGGTCTGGAGAATTCGAAAAAGTTCCAAGCGGGCCCCCTTTGATGCATTTATTTTTCGATTTCGGTTTTTTCGATTGGAGAAATGGATTCTATGAAAAAAAACAAGCAGTTTGGTATGATCGAAGTTGAAAATCGGTCCATCCGTTTGGAAGTTAAGGCGATCTGAAGAATTCGAAAAAGTTCCAAGGGGGCCCCCTTTGATGCATTTTTTTTAGATTTCGGTTTTTTCGATTGGAGAAATGGATTCTATGAAAAAAAACAAGCAGATTGGTATGATCGAAGTTGAAAATCGGTCCATCCGTTTGGAAATTAAGGCGATCTGAAGAATTCGAAAAAGTTCCAAGGGGACCCCCTTTGATGCAATTTTTTATTCGATTTCGGTTTTTTTGATGGGAGAAATGGATTCTATGAAAAAAAACAAGCAGTTTGGTATGATCGAAGTTGAAAATCGGTCCATCCGTTCGGAAGTTAAGGCGATCTGAAGGATTCGAGAAAGTTCCAAGGGGACCCCCTTTGATGCAATTTTTTTTTCGATTTCGGTTTTTTTTACTGCAGAAATGGATTCTATGAAAGAAAACAAGCAAATTGGTATGATCGAAGTTGAAAATCGGTCCATCCGTTCGGAAGTTAGGCGATCTGAAGAATTCGAAAAAGTTCCAAGGGGGCCCCCATGATGCATTTTATTTTGATTTCGGTTTTTTCGATTGGAGAAATGGATTCTATGAAAAAAAACAAGCAGATTGGTATGATCGAAGTTGAAAATCGGTCCATCCGTTTGGAAGTTAAGGCGATCTGAAGAATTCGAAAAAGTTCCAAGGGGACCCCCTTTGATGCAATTTTTTTTCGATTTCGGTTTTTTCGATTGGAGAAATGGATTCTATAAAAAAAAAACAAGCAGTTTGGTATGATCGAAGTTGAAAATCGGTCCATCCGTTCGGAAGTTAAGGCGATCTGAAGAATTCGAAAAAATTCCAAGAGGACCCCCTTTGATGCAATTTTTTTTTCGATTTCTGTTTTTTCTATTGAAGAAATGGATTCTATGAAAAAACAAGCAAATTGGTATGCGCGAAATTGAAAATCGGTCCATCCGTTCGGAAGTTAAGGCGGTCTGAAGAATTCGAAAAAGTTCCAAGGGGGCCCCCTTTGATGCATTTTTTTTTCGATTTCGGTTTTTTCGATTGGAGAAATGGATTCTATGAAAAAAACAAGCAGATTGGTATGATCGAAGTTGAAAATCGGTCAATCCGTTCGGAAGTTAAGGCGATCTGAAGAGTTCGAAAAAGTTCCAAGGAGGCCCCCTTTGATGCAACTTTTTTTTTTGGTTTCGGTATTTTCGATTGGAGAAATGGATTCTAGGAAAAAAAACAAGCAGATTGGTATGATCGAAGTTGAAAATCGGTCCATCCGTTTGGAAGTTAAGGCGATCTGAAGAATTCGAAAAAGTTCCAAGGGGACCCCCTTAGATGCAATTTTTTTTTCGATTTCGGTTTTTTCGATTGGAGATTCTATGAAAAAAAAACAAGCAGTTTGGTATGATCGAAGTTGAAAATCGGTCCATCCGTTCGGAAGTTAAGGCGATCTGAAGAATTCGAAAAAATTCCAAGAGGACCCCCTTTGATGCAATTTTTTTTCGATTTCGGTTTTTTCTATTGAAGAAATGGATTCTATGAAAAAACAAGCAAATTGGTATGCGCGAAATTGAAAATCGGTCCATCCGTTCGGAAGTTAAGGCGGTCTGAAGAATTCGAAAAAGTTCAAAGGGGGCCCCCTTTGATGCATTTTTTTTTCGATTTCGGTTTTTTCGATTGGAGAAATGGATTCTATGAAAAAAACAAGCAGATTGGTATGATCGAAGTTGAAAATCGGTCCATCCGTTCGGAAGTTAAGGCGATCTGAAGAATTCGAAAAAGTTCCATGGGGGCCCCCTTTGATGCATTTTTTTTTAGATTTCGGTTTTTTTGATTGGAGAAATGGATTCTATGAAAAAAAACAAGCAGATTGGTATGATCGAAGTTGAAAATCGGTCCATCCGTTTGGAAGTTAAGGCGATCTGAAGAATTCGAAAAAGTTCCAAGGGAACCCCCTTTGATGCAATTTTATTTTCGATTTCGGTTTTTTCGATTGAAGAAATGGATTCTATGAAAAAAAAACAAGCAGTTTGGTATGATCGAAGTTGAAAATCGGTCCATCCGTTTGGAAGTTAAGGCGATCTGAAGAATTCGAAAAAGTTCCAAGGGGACCCCCTTTGATGCAAATTTTTTTTCGATTTCGGTTTTTTCGATTGGAGAAATGGATTCTATAAAAAAAACAAGCAGATTGGTATGATCGAAGTTGAAAATCGGTCCATCCGTTTGGAAGTTAAGGCGATCTGAAGAATTCGAAAAAGTTCCAAGGGGACCCCCTTTGATGCAATTTTTTTTTCGATTTCGGTTTTTTTGATTGGAGATTCTATGAAAAAAAACAAGCAGTTTGGTATGATCGAAGTTGAAAATCGGTCCATCCGTACGGAGGTTAAGGCGATCTGAAGAATTCGAAAAAGTTCCAAGAGGACCCCCTTTGATGCAATTTTTTTTTTCGATTTCGGTTTTTTCTATTGAAGAAATGGATTCTATGGAAAAACAAGCAAATTGGTATGCGCGAAATTGAAAATCGGTCCATCCGTTCGGAAGTTAAGGAGGTCTGGAGAATTCGAAAAAGTTCCAAGGGAGCCCCCTTTGATGCATTTATTTTTCGATTTCGGTTTTTTCGATTGGAGAAATGGATTCTATGAAAAAAACAAGCAGATTGGTATGATCGAAGTTGAAAATCGGTCCATCCGTTCTGAAGTTAAGGCGATCTGAAGAATTCGAAAAAGTTCCAAGGGGGCCCCCTTTGATGCAATTTTTTTTAGATTTCGGTTTTTTCGATTGGAGAAATGGATTCTATGAAAAAAAACAAGCAGATTGGTATGATCGAAGTTGAAAATCGGTCCATCCGTTTGGAAGTTAAGGCGATCTGAAGAATTCGAAAAAGTTCCAAGGGGACCCCCTTTGATGCAATTTTTTTTCGATTTCGGTTTTTTCTATTGAAGAAATGGATTCTATTGAAAAACAAGCAAATTGGTATGCGCGAAATTGAAAATCGGTCCATCCGTTCGGAAGTTAAGGAGGTCTGGAGAATTCGAAAAAGTTCCAAGCGGGCCCCCTTTGATGCATTTATTTTTCGATTTCGGTTTTTTCGATTGGAGAAATGGATTCTATGAAAAAAAACAAGCAGTTTGGTATGATCGAAGTTGAAAATCGGTCCATCCGTTTGGAAGTTAAGGCGATCTGAAGAATTCGAAAAAGTTCCAAGGGGGCCCCCTTTGATGCATTTTTTTTAGATTTCGGTTTTTTCGATTGGAGAAATGGATTCTATGAAAAAAAACAAGCAGATTGGTATGATCGAAGTTGAAAATCGGTCCATCCGTTTGGAAATTAAGGCGATCTGAAGAATTCGAAAAAGTTCCAAGGGGACCCCCTTTGATGCAATTTTTTATTCGATTTCGGTTTTTTTGATGGGAGAAATGGATTCTATGAAAAAAAACAAGCAGTTTGGTATGATCGAAGTTGAAAATCGGTCCATCCGTTCGGAAGTTAAGGCGATCTGAAGGATTCGAGAAAGTTCCAAGGGGACCCCCTTTGATGCAATTTTTTTTTCGATTTCGGTTTTTTTTACTGCAGAAATGGATTCTATGAAAGAAAACAAGCAAATTGGTATGATCGAAGTTGAAAATCGGTCCATCCGTTCGGAAGTTAGGCGATCTGAAGAATTCGAAAAAGTTCCAAGGGGGCCCCCATGATGCATTTTATTTTGATTTCGGTTTTTTCGATTGGAGAAATGGATTCTATGAAAAAAAACAAGCAGATTGGTATGATCGAAGTTGAAAATCGGTCCATCCGTTTGGAAGTTAAGGCGATCTGAAGAATTCGAAAAAGTTCCAAGGGGACCCCCTTTGATGCAATTTTTTTTCGATTTCGGTTTTTTCGATTGGAGAAATGGATTCTATAAAAAAAAAACAAGCAGTTTGGTATGATCGAAGTTGAAAATCGGTCCATCCGTTCGGAAGTTAAGGCGATCTGAAGAATTCGAAAAAATTCCAAGAGGACCCCCTTTGATGCAATTTTTTTTTCGATTTCTGTTTTTTCTATTGAAGAAATGGATTCTATGAAAAAACAAGCAAATTGGTATGCGCGAAATTGAAAATCGGTCCATCCGTTCGGAAGTTAAGGCGGTCTGAAGAATTCGAAAAAGTTCCAAGGGGGCCCCCTTTGATGCATTTTTTTTTCGATTTCGGTTTTTTCGATTGGAGAAATGGATTCTATGAAAAAAACAAGCAGATTGGTATGATCGAAGTTGAAAATCGGTCAATCCGTTCGGAAGTTAAGGCGATCTGAAGAGTTCGAAAAAGTTCCAAGGAGGCCCCCTTTGATGCAACTTTTTTTTTTGGTTTCGGTATTTTCGATTGGAGAAATGGATTCTAGGAAAAAAAACAAGCAGATTGGTATGATCGAAGTTGAAAATCGGTCCATCCGTTTGGAAGTTAAGGCGATCTGAAGAATTCGAAAAAGTTCCAAAGGGGTTTGTGTGAAGTTAGCCACGGAAATCCCAGCCACGGTTTCTGACGTGTAGGAAATCGAATGCGATATAGATTCTGAAACCGTGGCTGGCCATTTATGTTTCTCATTGTTTTGAGGTGAGGTGTTTATTGAAAATTCCTTCACAGATATTTTCTAGGACACCTAAGGGATAGAAAAAACCATATTCCCGAATTTGTACCACGGTAGGGGGGATTGGGGAAACTAAAATTTTCGATTTCTCACTATATCTCCCAAGATATAGGATGTTCGTTAAAAATTCCTTCACATATATCTTCTAGGACACCTAAGGAATCGAAAAAACCATATTCCCGAATTTGTACCACCGTAGGGGGGATTGGGGAAACTAAAATTTTCGATTTCTCACTATATCTCCCAAGATATAGGATGTTCGTTAAAAATTCCTTCACATATATCTTCTAGGACACCTAAGGAATCGAAAAAACCATATTCCCGAATTTGTACCACCGTAGGGGGGATTGGGGAAACTAAAATTTTCGATTTCTTGCTATATCTCCCAAGATATAGGATGTTCGTTAAAAATTCCTTCACATATATCTTCTAGGACACCCAAGGAATCGAAAAACCAATATTCCCAAATTTGTACCACCGTGGGGGGGATAGGAAATCAAATACGATATAGATTCTGAAACCGTGGCTGGCTATTTATGTTCCTCATTGTTTTGAGGTGAGGTGTTCGTTAAAAATTCCTTCACATATATCTTCTAGGACACCTAAGGAATCGAAAAAACCATATTCCCGAATTTGTACCACCGTAGGGGGGATTGGGGAAACTAAAATTTTCGATTTCTTGCTATATCTCCCAAGATATAGGATGTTCGTTAAAAATTCCTTCACATATATCTTCTAGGACACCTAAAAAATCGAAAAATCAATATTCCCGAATTTGTACCACCGTGGGGGGGATAGGAAATCAAATACGATATAGATTCTGAATCCGTGGCTGGCTATTTATGTTTCTCATTGTTTTGAGGTGAGGTGTTCGTTAAAAATTCCTTCACATATAACTTCTAGGACACCTAAGGAATCGAAAAAACCATATTCCCGAATTTGTATCACCGTAGGGGGGATTGGGGAAACTAAAATTTTCGATTTCTCACTATATCTCCCAAGATATAGGATGTTCGTTAAAAATTCCTTCACATATAACTTCTAGGACACCTAAGGAATCGAAAAAACCATATTCCCGAATTTGTACCACCGTAGGGGGGATTGGGGAAACTAAAATTTTCGATTTCTCACTATATCTCCCAAGATATAGGATGTTCGTTAAAAATTCCTTCACATATATCTTCTAGGACACCTAAGGAATCGAAAAAACCATATGCCCGAATATGTACCACCGTAGGGGGGATTGGGGAAACTAAAATTTTCGATTTCTCACTATATCTCCCAAGATATAGGATGTTCGTTAAAAATTCCTTCACATATAACTTCTAGGACACCTAAGGAATCGAAAAAACCATATTCCCGAATTTGTACCACCGTAGGGGGGATTGGGGAAACTCAAATTTTCGATTTCTCACTATATCTCCCAAGATATAGGATGTTCGTTAAAAATTCCTTCACATATATCTTCTAGGACACCTAAGGAATCGAAAAAACCATATTCCCGAATTTGTACCACCGTAGGGGGGATTGGGGAAACTAAAATTTTCGATTTCTCACTATATCTCCCAAGATATAGGATGTTCGTTAAAAATTCCTTCACATATAACTTCTAGGACACCTAAGGAATCGAAAAAACCATATTCCCGAATTTGTACCACCGTAGGGGGATTGGGGAAACTAAAATTTTCGATTTCTCACTATATCTCCCAAGATATAGGATGTTCGTTAAAAATTCCTTCACATATATCTTCTAGGACACCTAAGGAATCGAAAAAACCATATTCCCGAATTTGTACCACGGTAGGGGGGATTGGGGAAACTAAAATTTTCGATTTCTCACTATATCTCCCAAGATATAGGATGTTCGTTAAAAATTCCTTCACATATATCTTCTAGGACACCTAAGGAATCGAAAAAACCATATTCCCGAATTTGTACCACCGTAGGGGGGATTGGGGAAACTAAAATTTTCGATTTCTCACTATATCTCCCAAGATATAGGATGTTCGTTAAAAATTCCTTCACATATATCTTCTAGGACACCTAAGGAATCGAAAAAACCATATTCCCGAATTTGTACCACCGTAGGGGGGATTGGGGAAACTAAAATTTTCGATTTCTTGCTATATCTCCCAAGATATAGGATGTTCGTTAAAAATTCCTTCACATATATCTTCTAGGACACCCAAGGAATCGAAAAACCAATATTCCTAAATTTGTACCACCGTGGGGGGGATAGGAAATCAAATACGATATAGATTCTGAAACCGTGGCTGGCTATTTATGTTCCTCATTGTTTTGAGGTGAGGTGTTCGTTAAAAATTCCTTCACATATATCTTCTAGGACACCTAAGGAATCGAAAAAACCATATTCCCGAATTTGTACCACCGTAGGGGGGATTGGGGAAACTAAAATTTTCGATTTCTTGCTATATCTCCCAAGATATAGGATGTTCGTTAAAAATTCCTTTACATATATCTTCTAGGACACCTAAAAAATCGAAAAATCAATATTCCCGAATTTGTACCACCGTGGGGGGGATAGGAAATCAAATACGATATAGATTCTGAAACCGTGGCTGGCTATTTATGTTTCTCATTGTTTTGAGGTGAGGTGTTCGTTAAAAATTCCTTCACATATAACTTCTAGGACACCTAAGGAATCGAAAAAACCATATTCCCGAATTTGTACCACCGTAGGGGGGATTGGGGAAACTAAAATTTTCGATTTCTCACTATATCTCCCAAGATATAGGATGTTCGTTAAAAATTCCTTCACATATAACTTCTAGGACACCTAAGGAATCGAAAAAACCATATTCCCGAATTTGTACCACCGTAGGGGGGATTGGGGAAACTAAATTTTTCGATTTCTCACTATATCTCCCAAGATATAGGATGTTCGTTAAAAATTCCTTCACATATATCTTCTAGGACACCTAAGGAATCGAAAAAACCATATTCCCGAATTTGTACCACCGTAGGGGGGATTGGGGAAACTAAAATTTTCGATTTCTTGCTATATCTCCCAAGATATAGGATGTTCGTTAAAAATTCCTTCACATATATCTTCTGGGACACCTAAAAAATCGAAAAATCAATATTCCCGAATTTGTACCACCGTGGGGGGGATAGGAAATCAAATACGATATAGATTCTGAAACCGTGGCTGGCTATTTATGTTTCTCATTGTTTTGAGGTGAGGTGTTCGTTAAAAATTCCTTCACATATAACTTCTAGGACACCTAAGGAATCGAAAAAACCATATTCCCGAATTTGTACCACCGTAGGGGGATTGGGGAAACTGAAATTTTCGATTTCTCACTATATCTCCCCAGATATAGGATGTTCGTTAAAAATTCCTTCACATATAACTTCTAGGACACCTAAGGAATCGAAAAAACCATATTCCCGAATTTGTACCACCGTAGGGGGGATTGGGGAAACTAAAATTTTCGATTTCTCACTATATCTTCCAAGATATAGGATGTTCGTTAAAAATTCCTTCACATATATCTTCTAGGACACCTAAGGAATCGAAAAAACCATATGCCCGGATTTGTACCACCGTAGGGGGGATTGGGGAAACTAAAATTTTCGATTTCTCACTATATCTCCCAAGATATAGGATGTTCGTTAAAAATTCCTTCACATATAACTTCTAGGACACCTAAGGAATCGAAAAAACCATATTCCCGAATTTGTACCACCGTAGGGGGGATTGGGGAAACTAAAATTTTCGATTTCTCACTATATCTCCCAAGATATAGGATGTTCGTTAAAAATTCCTTCACATATATCTTCTAGGACACCTAAGGAATCGAAAAAACCATATTCCTGAATTTGTACCACCGTAGGGGGGATTGGGGAAACTGAAATTTTCGATTTCTCATCCCAAGATATAGGATGTTCGTTAAAAAGTCCTTCACATATATCTTATAGGACACCTAAAAAATCAAAAAACCAATATTCCAGAATTTGTACCACCGTGGGGGGGATAGGAAATCAAATACGATATAGATTCTGAAACCGTGGCTGGCTATTTATGTTTCTCATTGTTTTGAGGTGAGGTGTTCGTTAAAAATTCCTTCACATATATCTTCTAGGACACCAAAGGAATCGAAAAAACCATATTCCCGAATTTGTACCACCGTAGGGGGGTGAAGAAAAGTTTCGGACTTCCATTGTCTAAAGGTATGAAGATTTGAATCCTGAGAAAAGAAAAGATGAGTTATGCTGAAAAAACGAAATAAGTGATGAATAAAAATTAACTATTTTATCGAATCAAGAAGATTCGAGTATCAATAAATCAGGTTAGTATTAGTGTTAGTATATATGAAGTCGAAAAATGTAGATTTAAATGGGAGTTTAACTAGTCGATGAGTCTGAAAATAAGAAAAAATTGAATTAGAAATCAATAGCCTGAAAAAGAAAGGTTGAATTAGAAATCAATAGCCTGAAAAAAGAAAAGTTGAATAGCCTGAAAAAAGAAAAGTTGAATAGCCTGAAAAAAGAAAAGTTGAATAGCCTGAAAAAAGAAAAGTTGAATTAAAAATTAAAATAAAATGAATGAATAAAGAATTAAAATTATGAGAAAGATTCAAATCGAGTTTGTCACAACGTTTCGATTGTGTGTATATACAATCGTCTTCAGGTGAGAACTAACAAAGTCCTGGGATACGGGGGTATTTATAGGTCAGCTATGGCGGGATTTTCCGGTTCAGTGAGCCGTAACCGGTTGATTCGGCTAATCAGCGGTTTCCATGTGTTGCGGATCTCGACGCTTGGTTGACTGAAAGCGTTATTATTCATTATGTATGCTGCTTCCTTGAATTTCCTCCTGAACCAGTGTTCTTCTCTATGGATGATTTCTGCCTCAGACCATTTGATGTTATGTTGGTGGGTCCACACATGTTCTGCGATTCCTGACTTGGTGGTTTCTCCTCGTTGGGTGTTTTTCTTGTGTTCGCCGATTCTGGTTTCCAGTGGTCTCTTGGTTTCTCCGATGTATGATTTGCCACATGAAAACTCTGATTGATCGTGCCTTCAGCCTCTGCAACAACGGGGAAAGCCTAACTTCCGAACTGGACCACATCAAGAGAGACCTCTACCAGAACGGCTATTCAAGGAAATTGGTGGAACAGACGTTGAAGAGCAGGAAACAGAGGATAATCCAAAAAGAAGAAGAACCGCAACAACCAACATTGTGCCTTCCCTACATCAAAGGATTGTCAGAGAGAATCAAGAAGATTGGATCCAAATACAAGATCAAGACCTGCTTCAAATCTGGAAACACCATCCGCAGCCAACTCACCAAAACCAGACCAACGAACAAAAACAGTGACTCCAAGAATTGTGTTTATCGAGTACCATGCGAATGTGGCAAATCATACATCGGAGAAACCAAGAGACCACTGGAAACCAGAATCGGCGAACCCAAGAAAAACACCCAACGAGGAGAAACCACCAAGTCAGGAATCGCAGAACATGTGTGGACCCACCAACATAACATCAAATGGTCTGAGGCAGAAATCATCCATAGAGAAGAACACTGGTTCAGGAGGAAATTCAAGGAAGCAGCATACATAATGAATAATAACGCTTTCAGTCAACCAAGCGTCGAGATCCGCAACACATGGAAACCGCTGATTAGCCGAATCAACCGGTTACGGCTCACTGAACCGGAAAATCCCGCCATAGCTGACCTATAAATACCCCCAGGACTTTGTTAGTTCTCACCTGAAGACGATTGTAGATACACACAATCGAAACGTCGTGACAAACTCGATTTGAATCTTTCTCATAATTTTAATTCTTTATTCATTCATTTTATTTTAATTTTTTATTCAACTTTTCTTTTTTCAGGCTATTCAACTTTTCTTTTTTCAGGCTATTGATTTCTAATTCAACCTTTCTTTTTCAGGCTATTGATTTCTAATTCATTTTTTTCTTATTTTCAGGCTCAACGACTAGTTAAACTCCCATTTAAATCTACATTTTTCGACTTCATATATACTAACACTAATACTAACCTGATTTATTGATACTCGAATCTTCTTGATTCGATAAAATAGTTAATTTTTATTCATCACTCATTTCGTTTTTTCAGCATAACTCATCTTTTCTTTTCTCAGGATTCAAATCTTCATACCTTTAGACAATGGGAGTCCGAAACTTTTCTTCACCCCCCTACGGTGGTACAAATTCGGGAATATGGTTTTTTCGATTCCTTAGGTGTCCTAGAAGATATATGTGAAGGAATTTTTAACGAACACCTCACCTCAAAACAATGAGAAACATAAATAGCCAGCCACGGTTTCAGAATCTATATTGTATTTGGTTTCCTATCCCCCCCACGGTGGTACAAATTCTGGAATATTGGTTTTTTGATTTTTTAGGTGTCCTATAAGATATATGTGAAGGACTTTTTAACGAACATCCTATATCTTGGGAGATATAGTGAGAAATCGAAAATTTCAGTTTCCCCAATCTCCCCTACGGTGGTACAAATTCGGGAATATGGTTTTTTCGATTCCTTAGGTGTCCTAGAAGATATATGTGAAGGAATTTTTAACGAACATCCTATATCTTGGGAGATATAGTGAGAAATCGAAAATTTTAGTTTCCCCAATCCCCCCTACGGTGGTACAAATTCAGGAATATGGTTTTTTCGATTCCTTAGGTGTCCTAGAAGTTATATGTGAAGGAATTTTTAACGAACATCCTATATCTTGGGAGATATAGTGAGAAATCGAAAATTTTAGTTTCCCCAATCCCCCCTACGGTGGTACAAATTCGGAAATATGGTTTTTTCGATTCCTTAGGTGTCCTAGAAGATATATGTGAAGAAATTTTTAACGAACATCCTATATCTTGGGAGATATAGTGATAAATCGAAAATTTTAGTTTCCCCAATCCCCCCTACGGTGGTACAAATTCGGGAATATGGTTTTTTCGATTCCTTAGGTGTCCTAAAAGTTATATGTGAAGGAATTTTTAACGAACATCCTATATCTTGAAAGATATAGTGAGAAATCGAAAATTTTAGTTTCCCCAATCCCCCCTACGGTGGTACAAATTCAGGAATATGGTTTTTTCGATTCCTTAGGTGTCCTAGAAGTTATATGTGAAGGAATTTTTAACGAACATCCTATATCTTGGGAGATATAGTGAGAAATCGAAAATTTTAGTTTCCCCAATCCCCCCTACGGTGGTACAAATTCGGGAATATGGTTTTTTCGATTCCTTAGGTGTCCTAGAAGATATATGTGAAGGAATTTTTAACGAACATCCTATATCTTGGGAGATATAGTGAGAAATCGAAAATTTTAGTTTCCCCAATCCCCCCTACGGTGGTACAAATTCGGGAATATGGTTTTTTCGATTCCTTAGGTGTCCTAGAAGTTATATGTGAAGGAATTTTTAACGAACACCTCACCTCAAAACAATGAGAAACATAAATAGCCAGCCACGGTTTCAGAATCTATATCGTATTTGATTTCCTATCCCCCCCACGGTGGTACAAATTCGGGAATATTGGTTTTTCGATTTTTTAGGTGTCCTAGAAGATATATGTGAAGGAATTTTTAACGAACATCCTATATCTTGGGAGATATAGCAAGAAATCGAAAATTTTAGTTTTCCCAATCCCCCCAACGGTGGTACAAATTCGGGAATATGGTTTTTTCGATTCCTTAGGAGTCCTAGAAGATATATGTGAAGGAATTTTCAACGAACATCCTATATCTTGGGAGATATAGCAAGAAATCGAAAATTTTAGTTTCCCCAATCCCCCCTACGGTGGTAAAAATTCGGGAATATGGTTTTTTCGATTCCTTAGGTGTCCTAGAAGATATATGTTAAGGAATTTTCAACGAACATCCTATATCTTGGGAGATATAGCAAGAAATCGAAAATTTTAGTTTCCCCAATCCCCCCTACGGTGGTACAAATTCGGGAATATGGTTTTTTTGATTCCTTAGGTGTCCTAGAAGATATATGTAAAGGAATTTTTAACGAACACCTCACCTCAAAACAATGAGAAACATAAATAGCCAGCCACGGTTTCAGAATCTATATTGTATTTGGTTTCCTATCCCCCCCACGGTGGTACAAATTCTGGAATATTGGTTTTTTGATTTTTTAGGTGTCCTATAAGATATATGTGAAGGACTTTTTAACGAACATCCTATATCTTGGGAGATATAGTGAGAAATCGAAAATTTCAGTTTCCCCAATCCCCCCTACGGTGGTACAAATTCGGGAATATGGTTTTTTCGATTCCTTAGGTGTCCTAGAAGATATATGTGAAGGAATTTTTAACGAACATCCTATATCTTGGGAGATATAGTGAGAAATCGAAAATTTTAGTTTCCCCAATCCCCCCTACGGTGGTACAAATTCAGGAATATGGTTTTTTCGATTCCTTAGGTGTCCTAGAAGTTATATGTGAAGGAATTTTTAACGAACATCCTATATCTTGGGAGATATAGTGAGAAATCGAAAATTTTAGTTTCCCTAATCCCCCCTACGGTGGTACAAATTCGGAAATATGGTTTTTTCGATTCCTTAGGTGTCCTAGAAGATATATGTGAAGGAATTTTTAACGAACATCCTATATCTTGGGAGATATAGTGAGAAATCGAAAATTTTAGTTTCCCCAATCCCCCCTACGGTGGTACAAATTCGGGAATATGGTTTTTTCGATTCCTTAGGTGTCCTAGAAGATATATGTGAAGGAATTTTCAACGAACATCCTATATCTTGGGAGATATAGCAAGAAATCGAAAATTTTAGTTTCCCCAATCCCCCCTACGGTGGTACTAATTCGGGAATATGGTTTTTTCGATTCCTTAGGTGTCCTAGAAGATATATGTGAAGGAATTTTCAACGAACATCCTATATCTTGGGAGATATAGCAAGAAATCGAAAATTTTAGTTTCCCCAATCCCCCCTACGGTGGTACAAATTCGGGAATATGGTTTTTTCGATTCCTTAGGTGTCCTAGAAGATATATGTGAAGGAATTTTTAACGAACACCTCACTTCAAAACAATGAGAAACATAAATAGCCAGCCACGGTTTCAGAATCTATATCGTATTTGATTTCCTATCCCCCCACGGTGGTACAAATTCGGGAATATTGGTTTTTCGATTTTTCAGGTGTCCTAGAAGATATATGTGAAGGAATTTTTAACGAACATCCTATATCTTGGGAGATATAGTGAGAAATCGAAAATTTCAGTTGCCCCAATCCCCCCTACGGTGGTACAAATTCGGGAATATGGTTTTTTCGATTTTTTAGGTGTCCTAGAAGATATATGTGAAGGAATTTTTAATGAACATCCTATATCTTGGGAGATATATCGAGAAATCGAAAATTTTAGTTTCCCCAATCCCCCCTACGGTGGCACAAATTCAGGAATATGGTTTTTTCGATTCCTTAGGTGTCCTAGAAGATATATGTGAAGGAATTTTTAACGAACATCCTATATCTTGGGAGATATAGCGAGAAATCGAAAATTTTAGTTTCCCCAATCCCCCCTACGGTGGTACAAATTCGGGAATATGGTTTTTTCGATTCCTTAGGTGTCCTAGAAGATATATGTGAAGGAATTTTTAACGAACATCCTATATCTTGGGAGATATAGCGAGAAATCGAAAATTTTAGTTTCCCCAATCTACCCTACGGTGGTACAAATTCGGGAATATGTTTTTTTCAATTTTTTAGGTGTCCTAGAATATATATGTGAAGGAATTTTCAACGAACATCCTATATCTTGGGAGATATAGCGAGAAATCGAAAATTTTAGTTTCCCCAATCCCCCCTACGGTGGTACAAATTCGGGAATATGGTTTTTTCGATTTTTTAGGTGTCCTAGAAGATATATGTGAAGGAATTTTTAACGAACATCCTATATCTTGGGAGATATATCGAGAAATCGAAAATTTTAGTTTCCCCAATCCCCCCTACGGTGGCACAAATTCGGGAATATGGTTTTTTCGATTCCTTAGGTGTCCTAGAAGATATATGTGAAGGAATTTTTAACGAACATCCTATATCTTGGGAGATATAGCGAGAAATCAAAAATTTTAGTTTCCCCAATCCCCCCTACGGTGGCACAAATTCGGGAATATGGTTATCTCGATTCCTTAGGTGTCCTAGAAGATATATGTGAAGGAATTTTTAACGAACATCCTATATCTTGGGAGATATAGTGAGAAATCGAAAATTTTAGTTTCCCCAATCCCCCCTACGGTGGCACAAATTCGGGAATATGGTTATTTCGATTCCTTAGGTGTCCTAGAAGATATATGTGAAGGAATTTTTAACGAACATCCTATATCTTGGGAGATATAGTGAGAAATCGAAAATTTTAGTTTCCCCAATCCCCCCTACGGTGGTACAAATTCGGGAATATGGTTTTTTCGATTCCTTAGGTGTCCTAGAAGTTATATGTGAAGGAATTTTTAACGAACACCTCACCTCAAAACAATGAGAAACATAAATAGCCAGCCACGGTTTCAGAATCTATATCGTATTTGATTTCCTATCCCCCCCACGGTGGTACAAATTCGGGAATATTGGTTTTTCGATTTTTTAGGTGTCCTAGAAGATATATGTGAAGGAATTTTTAACGAACATCCTATATCTTGGGAGATATAGCAAGAAATCGAAAATTTTAGTTTCCCCAATCCCCCCTACGGTGGTACAAATTCGGGAATATGGTTTTTTCGATTCCTTAGGTGTCCTAGAAGATATATGTGAAGGAATTTTCAACGAACATCCTATATCTTGGGAGATGTAGCAAGAAATCGAAAATTTTAGTTTCCCCAATCCCCCCTACGGTGGTACAAATTCGGGAATATGTTTTTTTCGATTCCTTAGGTGTCCTAGAAGATATATGTGAAGGAATTTTTAACGAACACCTCACCTCAAAACAATGAGAAACATAAATAGCCAGCCACGGTTTCAGAATCTATATCGTATTTGATTTCCTATCCCCCCACGGTGGTACAAATTCGGGAATATTGGTTTTTCGATTTTTCAGGTGTCCTAGAAGATATATGTGAAGGAATTTTTAACGAACATCCTATATCTTGGGAGATATAGTGAGAAATCGAAAATTTCAGTTGCCCCAATCCCCCCTACGGTGGTACAAATTCGGGAATATGGTTTTTTCGATTTTTTAGGTGTCCTAGAAGATATATGTGAAGGAATTTTTAACGAACATCCTATATCTTGGGAGATATATCGAGAAATCGAAAATTTTAGTTTCCCCAATCCCCCCTACGGTGGCACAAATTCGGGAATATGGTTTTTTCGATTCCTTAGGTGTCCTAAAAGATATATGTGAAGGAATTTTTAACGAACATCCTATATCTTGGGAGATATAGCGAGAAATCGAAAATTTTAGTTTCCCCAATCCCCCCTACGGTGGTACAAATTCGGGAATATGTTTTTTTCAATTTTTTAGGTGTCCTAGAATATATATGTGAAGGAATTTTCAACGAACATCCTATATCTTGGGAGATATAGCGAGAAATCGAAAATTTTAGTTTCCCCAATCCCCCCTACGGTGGTACAAATTCGGAAATATGGTTTTTTCGATTCCTTAGGTGTCCTAGAAGATATATGTGAAGGAATTTTTAACGAACATCCTATATCTTGGGAGATATATCGAGAAATCGAAAATTTTAGTTTCCCCAATCCCCCCTACGGTGGCACAAATTCGGGAATATGGTTATTTCGATTCCTTAGGTGTCCTAGAAGATATATGTGAAGGAATTTTTAACGAACATCCTATATCTTGGGAGATATAGTGAGAAATCGAAAATTTTAGTTTCCCCAATCCCCCCTACCGTGGTACAAATTCGGGAATATGGTTTTTTCGATTCCTTAGGTGTCCTAGAAGTTATATGTGAAGGAATTTTCAATGAACACCTCACCTCAAAACAATGAGAAACATAAATGGCCAGCCACGGTTCCAGAATCTATATCGCATTCGATTTCCTACACGTCAGAAACCGTGGCTGGGATTTCCGTGGCTAACTTCACACAAACTCCAAAGGGACCCCCTTTGATGCAATTTTTTTTTCGATTTCGGTTTTTTCGATTGGAGAAATCGATTCTATGAAAAAAAACAAGCAGTTTGGTATGATCGAAATTGAAAATCGGTCCATCCGTTTGGAAGTTAAGGCGATCTGAAGAATTCGAAAAAGTTCCAAGAGGGCCCCCTTTGATGCAATTTTTTTTTTCAGATTTCGGTTTTCTCGATTAGAGAAATGGATTCTATAAAAAAAAACAAGCAGATTGGTATGATCGAAGTTGAAAATCGGTCCATCCGTTTGGAAGTTAAGGCGATCTGAAGAATTCGAAAAAGTTCCAAGGGGACCCCCTTTGATGCAATTTTTTTTTCGATTTCAGTTTGTTTGATTGGAGATTCAATGAAAAAAAACAAGCAGTTTGGTATGATCGAAGTTGAAAATCGGTCCATCCGTTCGGAAGTTAAGGCGATCTGAAGAATTCGAGAAAGTTCCAAGAGGACCCCCTTTGATGCAATTTTTTTTTCGATTTCGGTTTTTTCTATTGAAGAAATGGATTCTATGAAAAAACAAGCAAATTGGTATGCGCGAAATTGAAAATCGGTCCATCCGTTCGGAAGTTAAGGCGGTCCGAAGAATTCGAAAAAGTTCCAAGGGGGCCCCCTTTGATGCATTTTTTTTTCGATTACGGTTTTTTCGATTGGAGAAATGGATTCTATGAAAAAAACAAGCAGATTGGTATGATCGAAGTTGAAAATCGGTCTATCCGTTCGGAAGTTAAGGCGATCTGAAGAATTCGAAAAAGTTCCAAGGGGACCCCCCCCTTTGATGCAATTTTTTTTTCGATTTCGGTTTTTTCGATTGAAGAAATGAAATGAAAATGAAAATGAAAAAAAAACAAGCAGTTTGGTATGATCGAAGTTGAAAATCGGTCCATCCGTTTAGAAGTTAAGGCGATCTGAAGAATTCGAAAAAGTTCCAAGGGGACCCCCTTTGATGCAATTTTTTTTTTGATTTCGGTTTTTTCGATTGGAGAAATGGATTCTATAAAAAAAAACAAGCAGATTGGTATGATCGAAGTTGAAAATCGGTCCATCCGTTTGGAAGTTAAGGCGATCTGAAGAATTCGAAAAAGTTCCAAGGGGACCCCCTTTGATGCCATTTCTTTTTCGATTTCGGTTTTGTCGATTGGAGATTCTATGAAAAAAAACCAACAGTTTGGTATGATCGAAGTTGAAAATCGGTCCATCCGTTCGGAGGTTAAGGCGATCTGAAGAATTCGAAAAAGTTCCAAGAGGACCCCCTTTGATGCAATTTTTTTTTTCGATTTCGGTTTTTTCTATTGAAGAAATGGATTCTATGAAAAAATAAGCAAATTGGTATGCGCGAAATTGAAAATCGGTCCATCCGTTCGGAAGTTAAGGAGGTCTGAAGAATTCGAAAAAGTTCCAAGGGGGCCCCCTTTGATGCATTTTTGTTTCGATTTCGGTTTTTCCGATTGGAGAAATGGATTCTATGAACAAAACAAGCAGATTGGTATGATCGAAGTTGAAAATCGGTCCATCCGTTCGGAAGTTAAGGCGATCTGAAGAATTCGAAAAAGTTCCAAGGGGGCCCCCTTCGATGCAATTTTTTTTAGATTTCGGTTTTTTCGATTGGAGAAATGGATTCTATGAAAAAAAACAAGCAGATTGGTATGATCGAAGTTGAAAATCGGTCCATCCGTTTGGAAGTTAAGGCGATCTGAAGAGTTCGAAAAAGTTCCAAGGGGGCCCCCTTTGATGCAATTTTTTTTTAGATTTCGGTTTCTTCGATTGGAGAAATGGATTCTATGAAAAAAAACAAGCAGATTGGTATGATCGAAGTTGAAAATCGGTCCATCCGTTTGGAAGTTAAGGCGATCTGAAGAATTCGAAAAAGTTCCAAGGGGACCCCCTTTGATGCAATTTTTTTTTCGATTTCGGTTTTTTTGATTGGAGAAATGGATTCTATGAAAAAAAAACAAGCAGTTTGGTATGATCGAAGTTGAAAATCGGTCCATCCGTTCGGAAGTTAAGGCGATCTGAAGAATTCGAGAAAGTTCCAAGAGGACCCCCATTGATGCAATTTTTTTTTTCGATTTCGGTTTTTGCTATTGAAGAAATGGATTCTATGAAAAAACAAGCAAATTGGTATGCGCGAAATTGAAAATCGGTCCATCCGTTCGGAAGTTAAGGCGGTCTGAAGAATTCGAAAAAGTTCCAAGGGGGCCCCCTTTGATGCAATTTTATTTTTCGATTTCGGTTTTTTCGATTGGAGAAATGGATTCTATGAAAAAAACAAGCAGATTGGCATGATCGAAGTTGAAAATCGGTCCATCCGTTCGGAAGTTAAGGCGATCTGAAGAATTCGAAAAAGTTCCAAGGGGGCCCCCTTTGATGCAATTTTATTTTTCGATTTCGGTTTTTTCGATTGGAGAAATGGATTCTATGAAAAAAAACAAGCAGATTGGTATGATCGAAGTTGAAAATCGGTCCATCCGTTCGGAAGTTAAGGCGATCTGAAGAATTCGAAAAAGTTCCAAGAGGGCCCCCTTTGATGCATTTTTTCTTTAGATTTCGATTTTTTTGATTGGAGAAATGGATTCTATGAAAAAAAACAAGCAGATTGGTATGATCGAAGTTGAAAATCGGTCCATCCGTTTGGAAGTTAAGGCGATCTGAAGAATTCGAAAAAATTCCAAAGGGACCCCCTTTGATGCAATTTTTTTTTCGATTTCGGTTTTTTCGATTGAAGAAATGGATTCAATGAAAAAAAACAAGCAGTTTGGTATGATCGAAGTTGAAAATCGGTCCATCCGTTTGGAAGTTAAGGCGATCTGAAGAATTCGAAAAAGTTCCAAGGGGACCCCCTTTGATGCAATTTTTTTTTCGATTTCGGTTTTTTCGATTGGAGAAATGGATTCTATAAAAAAAACAAGCAGATTGGTATGATCGAAGTTGAAAATCGGTCCATCCGTTTGGAAGTTAAGGCGATCTGAAGAATTCGAAAAAGTTCCAAGGGGACCCCCTTTGATGCAATTTTTTTTTCGATTTCGGTTTTTTCGATTGGAGATTCTATGAAAAAAAACCAACAGTTTGGTATGATCGAAGTTGAAAATCGGTCCATCCGTTTAGAAGTTAAGGCGATCTGAAGAATTCGAAAAAGTTCCAAGGGGACCCCCTTTGATGCAATTTTTTTTTCGATTTCGGTTTTTTCGATTGGAGAAATGGATTCTATAAAAAAAAACAAGCAGATTGGTATGATCGAAGTTGAAAATCGGTCCATCCGTTTGGAAGTTAAGGCGATCTGAAGAATTCGAAAAAGTTCCAAGGGGACCTCCTTTGATGCCATTTTTTTTTCGATTTCGGTTTTGTCGATTGGAGATTCTATGAAAAAAAACCAACAGTTTGGTATGATCGAAGTTGAAAATCGGTCCATCCGTTCGGAGGTTAAGGCGATCTGAAGAATTCGAAAAAGTTCCAAGAGGACCCCCTTTGATGCAATTTTTTTTTTCGATTTCGGTTTTTTCTATTGAAGAAATGGATTCTATGAAAAAATAAGCAAATTGGTATGCGCGAAATTGAAAATCGGTCCATCCGTTCGGAAGTTAAGGAGGTCTGAAGAATTCGAAAAAGTTCCAAGGGGGCCCCCTTTGATGCATTTTTGTTTCGATTTCGGTTTTTCCGATTGGAGAAATGGATTCTATGAACAAAACAAGCAGATTGGTATGATCGAAGTTGAAAATCGGTCCATCCGTTCAGAAGTTAAGGCGATCTGAAGAATTCGAAAAAGTTCCAAGGGGGCCCCCTTCGATGCAATTTTTTTTAGATTTCGGTTTTTTCGATTGGAGAAATGGATTCTATGAAAAAAAAACAAGCAGATTGGTATGATCGAAGTTGAAAATCGGTCCATCCGTTTGGAAGTTAAGGCGATCTGAAGAATTCGAAAAAGTTCCAAGGGGGCCCCCTTTGATGCAATTTTTTTTTTAGATTTCGGTTTCTTCGATTGGAGAAATGGATTCTATGAAAAAAAACAAGCAGATTGGTATGATCGAAGTTGAAAATCGGTCCATCCGTTTGGAAGTTAAGGCGATCTGAAGAATTCGAAAAAGTTCCAAGGGGACCCCCTTTGATGCAATTTTTTTTTCGATTTCGGTTTTTTTGATTGGAGAAATGGATTCTATGAAAAAAAAACAAGCAGTTTGGTATGATCGAAGTTGAAAATCGGTCCATCCGTTCGGAAGTTAAGGCGATCTGAAGAATTCGAGAAAGTTCCAAGAGGACCCCCATTGATGCAATTTTTTTTTTCGATTTCGGTTTTTGCTATTGAAGAAATGGATTCTATGAAAAAACAAGCAAATTGGTATGCGCGAAATTGAAAATCGGTCCATCCGTTCGGAAGTTAAGGCGGTCTGAAGAATTCGAAAAAGTTCCAAGGGGGCCCCCTTTGATGCAATTTTATTTTTCGATTTCGGTTTTTTCGATTGGAGAAATGGATTCTATGAAAAAAACAAGCAGATTGGCATGATCGAAGTTGAAAATCGGTCCATTCGTTCGGAAGTTAAGGCGATCTGAAGAATTCGAAAAAGTTCCAAGGGGGCCCCCTTTGATGCAATTTTATTTTTCGATTTCGGTTTTTTCGATTGGAGAAATGGATTCTATGAAAAAAAAACAAGCAGATTGGTATGATCGAAGTTGAAAATCGGTCCATCCGTTCGGAAGTTAAGGCGATCTGAAGAATTCGAAAAAGTTCCAAGAGGGCCCCCTTTGATGCATTTTTTTTTTAGATTTCGATTTTTTTGATTGGAGAAATGGATTCTATGAAAAAAAACAAGCAGATTGGTATGACCGAAGTTGAAAATCGGTCCATCCGTTTGGAAGTTAAGGCGATCTGAAGAATTCGAAAAAATTCCAAGGGGACCCCCTTTGATGCAATTTTTTTTTCGATTTCGGTTTTTTCGATTGAAGAAATGGATTCAATGAAAAAAAACAAGCAGTTTGGTATGATCGAAGTTGAAAATCGGTCCATCCGTTTGGAAGTTAAGGCGATCTGAAGAATTCGAAAAAGTTCCAAGGGGACCCCCTTTGATGCAATTTTTTTTTCGATTTCGGTTTTTTCGATTGGAGAAATGGATTCTATAAAAAAAACAAGCAGATTGGTATGATCGAAGTTGAAAATCGGTCCATCCGTTTGGAAGTTAAGGCGATCTGAAGAATTCGAAAAAGTTCCAAGGGGACCCCCTTTGATGCAATTTTTTTTTCGATTTCGGTTTTTTCGATTGGAGATTCTATGAAAAAAAACCAACAGTTTGGTATGATCGAAGTTGAAAATCGGTCCATCCGTTCGGAAGTTAAGGAGGTCTGAAGAATTCGAAAAAGTTCCAAGGGGGCCCCCTTTGATGCATTTTTTTTTCGATTTCGGTTTTTTCGATTGGAGAAATGGATTCTATGAAGAAAACAAGCAGATTGGTATGATCGAAGTTGAAAATCGGTCCATCCGTTCGGAAGTTAAGGCGATCTGAAAAATTCGAAAAAGTTCCAAGGGGGCCCCCTTCGATGCAATTTTTTTTAGATTTCGGTTTTTTCGATTGGAGAAATGGATTCTATGAAAAAAAAACAGGCAGATTGGTATGATCGAAGTTGAAAATCGGTCCATCCGTTTGGAAGTTGAGGCGATCTGAAGACTTCGAAAAAGCTCCAAGGGGACCCCCTTTGATGCAATTTTTTTTTCGATTCCGGTTTTTTCGATTAAAGAAATGGATTCTATGAAAAAAATCAAGCAGTTTGGTATGATCGAAGTTGAAAATCGGTCCATCCGTTTGGAAGTTAAGGCGATCTGAAGAATTCGAAAAAGTTCCAAGGGGGCCCCCTTTGATGCAATTTTTTTTTTAGATTTCGGTTTCTTTGATTGGAGAAATGGATTCTATGAAAAAAAACAAGCAGATTGGTATGATCGAAGTTGAAAATCGGTCCATCCGTTTGGAAGTTAAGGCGATCTGAAGAATTCGAAAAAGTTCCAAGGGGACCCCCTTTGATGCAATTTTTTTTTCGATTTCGGTTTTTTTGATTGGAGAAATGGATTCTATGAAAAAAAACAAGCAGTTTGGTTTGATCGAAGTTGAAAATCGGTCCATCCGTTCGGAAGTTAAGGCGATCTGAAGAATTCGAGAAAGTTCCAAGAGGACCCCCATTGATGCAATTTTTTTTTTCGATTTGGGTTTTTTCTATTGAAGAAATGGATTCTATGAAAAAACAAGCAAATTGGTATGCGCGAAATTGAAAACCGGTCCATCCGTTCGGAAGTTAAGGCGGTCTGAAGAATTCGAAAAAGTTCCAAGGGGGCCCCCTTTGATGCAATTTTATTTTTCGATTTCGGTTTTTTCGATTGGAGAAATGGATTCTATGAAAAAAACAAGCAGATTGGCATGATCGAAGTTGAAAATCGGTCCATCCGTTCGGAAGTTAAGGCGATCTGGAGAATTCGAAAAAGTTCCAAGGGGGCCCCCTTTGATGCAATTTTATTTTTCGATTTCGGTTTTTTCGATTGGAGAAATTGATTCTATGAAAAAAAACAAGCAGATTGGTATGATCGAAGTTGAAAATCGGTCCATCCGTTCGGAAGTTAAGGCGATCTGAAGAACTCGAAAAAGTCCCAAGGGGGCCCCCTTTGATGCATTTTTTTTTATTATGTTTTTTTTGATTGAAGAAAAGGATTCTATGAAAAAAAACAAGCAGATTGGTATGATCGAAGTTGAAAATCGGTCCATCCGTTCGGAGGTTAAGGCGATCTGAAGAATTCGAAAAAGTTCCAAGAGGACCCCCTTTAATGCAATTTTTTTTTTCGATTTCGGTTTTTTCTATTGAAGAAATGGATTCTATGAAAAAACAAGCAAATTGGTATGCGCGAAATTGAAAATCGGTCCATCCGTTCGGAAGTTAAGGAGGTCTGAAGAATTCGAAAAAGTTCCAAGGGGGCCCCCTTTGATGCATTTTTTTTTCGATTTCGGTTTTTTCGATTGGAGAAATGGATTCTATGAAGAAAACAAGCAGATTGGTATGATCGAAGTTGAAAATCGGTCCATCCGTTCGGAAGTTAAGGCGATCTGAAGAATTCGAAAAAGTTCCAAGGGGGCCCCCTTCGATGCAATTTTTTTTAGATTTCGGTTTTTTCGATTGGAGAAATGGATTCTATGAAAAAAAAACAGGCAGATTGGTATGATCGAAGTTGAAAATCGGTCCATCCGTTTGGAAGTTAAGGCGATCTGAAGAATTCGAAAAAGTTCCAAGGGGACCCCCTTTGATGCAATTTTTTTTTCGATTTCGGTTTTTTCGATTAAAGAAATGGATTCTATGAAAAAAATCAAGCAGTTTGGTATGATCGAAGTTGAAAATCGGTCCATCCGTTTGGAAGTTAAGGCGATCTGAAGAATTCGAAAAAGTTCCAAGGGGGCCCCCTTTGATGCAATTTTTTTTTTAGATTTCGGTTTCTTTGATTGGAGAAATGGATTCTATGAAAAAAAACAAGCAGATTGGTATGATCGAAGTTGAAAATCGGTCCATCCGTTTGGAAGTTAAGGCGATCTGAAGAATTCGAAAAAGTTCCAAGGGGACCCCCTTTGATGCAATTTTTTTTTCGATTTCGGTTTTTTTGATTGGAGAAATGGATTCTATGAAAAAAAACAAGCAGTTTGGTTTGATCGAAGTTGAAAATCGGTCCATCCGTTCGGAAGTTAAGGCGATCTGAAGAATTCGAGAAAGTTCCAAGAGGACCCCCATTGATGCAATTTTTATTTTCGATTTGGGTTTTTTCTATTGAAGAAATGGATTCTATGAAAAAACAAGCAAATTGGTATGCGCGAAATTGAAAATCGGTCCATCCGTTCGGAAGTTAAGGCGGTCTGAAGAATTCGAAAAAGTTCCAAGGGGGCCCCCTTTGATGCAATTTTATTTTTCGATTTCGGTTTTTTCGATTGGAGAAATGGATTCTATGAAAAAAACAAGCAGATTGGCATGATCGAAGTTGAAAATCGGTCCATCCGTTCGGAAGTTAAGGCGATCTGGAGAATTCGAAAAAGTTCCAAGGGGGCCCCCTTTGATGCAATTTTATTTTTCGATTTCGGTTTTTTCGATTGGAGAAATTGATTCTATGAAAAAAAAACAAGCAGATTGGTATGATCGAAGTTGAAAATCGGTCCATCCGTTCGGAAGTTAAGGCGATCTGAAGAATTCGAAAAAGTCCCAAGGGGGCCCCCTTTGATGCATTTTTTTTTATTATGTTTTTTTTGATTGAAGAAAAGGATTCTATGAAAAAAAACAAGCAGATTGGTATGATCGAAGTTGAAAATCGGTCCATCCGTTCGGAAGTTAAGGCGATCTGAAGAATTCGAAAAAGTTCCGAGAGGGCCCCCTTTAATGCATTTTTTTTTTAGATTTCGGTTTTTTCGATTGGAGAAATGGATTCTATGAAAAAAAAACAAGCAGATTGGTATGATCGAAGTTGAAAATCGGTCCATCCGTTTGGAAGTTAAGGCGATCTGAAGAATTCGAAAAAGTTCCAAGGGGACCCCCTTTGATGCATTTTTTTTTTCGATTTCGGTTTTTTTGATTGAAGAAATGGGTTCTATGAAAGAAAACAAGCAGTTTGGTATGATCGAAGTTGAAAATCGGTCCATCCGTTCGGAAGTTAAGGCGATCTGAAGAATTCGAAAAAGCTCCAAGGGGACCCCCTTTGATGCAATTTTTTTTTCGATTTCGGTTTCTTTGATTGGAGAAATGGATTCTATGAAAAAAAAAAACAAGCAGATTGTTATGATCGAAGTTGAAAATCGGTCCATCCGTTCGGAAGTTAAAGCGATCTGAAGAATTCGAAAAAGTTCCAAGAGGACCCCCTTTGATGCATTTTTTTTTTCGATTTCGGTTTTTTCGATTGGAGAAATGGATTCTATGAAAAAAACTAGCAGATTGGTATGATCGAAGTTGAAAATCGGTCAATCCGTTCGGAAGTTAAGGCGATCTGAAGAATTCGAAAAAGTTCCAAGGGGGCCCCCTTTGATGCAATTTTTTTTTTTCGGTCAATCCGTTCGGAAGTTAAGGCGATCTGAAGAATTCGAAAAAGTTCCAAGGGGGCCCCCTTTGATGCAATTTTTTTTTCGATTTCGGTTTTTTCGATTGGAGAAATGAATTCTATGAAAAAAAACAAGCAGATTGGTATGATCGAAGTTGAAAATCGGTCCATCCGTTTGGAAGTTAAGGCGATCTGAAGAATTCGAGAAAGTTCCAAGAGGACCCCCTTTGATGTAATTTTTTATTCGATTTCAGTTCTTTCTATTGAAGAAATGGATTCTATGAAAAAACAAACAAATTGGTATGCGCGAAATTGAAAATCGGTCCATCCGTTCGGAAGTTAAGGCGGTCTGAAGAATTCGAAAAAGTTCCTTTGATGCATTTTTTTTTTGATTTCGGTTTTTTCGATTGTAGAAATGGATTCTATGAAAAAAAACAAGCAGATTGATATGATCGAAGTTGAAAATCGATCCATCCGTTCGGAATTTAAGGCGATCTGAAGAATTCGAAGAAGTTTCAAGGGGGCCCCCTTTGATGCATTTTCGTTTGATTTCGGTTTTTTCGATTGGAGAAATGGATTCTATGAAAAAAAACAGACAGATTGGTATGATCGAAGTTGAAAATCGGTCCATCCGTTCGGAAGTTAAGGCGATCTGAAGAATTCGAAAAAGTTCCAAGGGGGCCCCCTTTGATGCATTTTTATTTCCATTTCGGTTTTTTCGATTAAAGAAATGGATTCTATGAAAAAAACAAACTGATTGGTATGATCGAAGTTGAAAATCGGTCCATCCGTTCGGAAGTTAAGGCGATCTGAAGAATTCGAAAAAGTTCCAAGGGAGCTCCCTTTGATGAATTTTTTTTTCGATTTCGGTTTTTTCTATTGGAGAAATGGATTCTATGAAAAAAAAACAAGCAGATTGATATGATCGAAGTTGAAAATCGATCCATCCGTTCGGAAGTTGAGGCGATCTGAAGAATTCGAAAAAGTTCCAAGGGGGCCCCCTTTGATGCATTTTTTTTTTCGATTTCGGTTTTTTCGATTGCTGAAATGGATTCTATGAAAGAAAACAAGCAAATTGGTATGATCGAAGTTGAAAATCGGTCCATCCGTTCGGAAGTTGAGGCGATCTGAAGAATTCGAAAAAGTTCCAAGTGGGCCCCCTTTGATGCATTTTTTTTTCGATTTCGGTTTTTTCGATTGGAGAAATGGATTCTATGAAAAAAAAACAAGCAGATTGGTATGATCGAAGTTGAAAATCGGTCCATCCGTTCGGAAGTTGAGGCGATCTGAAGAATTCGAAAAAGTTCCAAGGGGGCCCCCTTTGATGCATTTTTATTTCGATTTCGGTTTTTTCGATTGCTGAAATGGATTCTATGAAAGAAAACAAGCAAATTGGTATGATCGAAGTTGAAAATCGGTCCATCCGTTCGAAAGTTAAGGCGATCTGAAGAATTCGAAAAAGTTCCAAGGGGGCCCCCTTTGATGCAATTTTATTTTTCGATTTCGGTTTTTTCGATTGGAGAAATGGATTCTATGAAAAAAAAACAAGCAGATTGGTATGATCGAAGTTGAAAATCGGTCCATCCGTTCGGAAGTTAAGGCGATCTGAAGAATTCGAAAAAGTTCCAAGAGGGCCCCCTTTGATGCATTTTTTTTTTTAATTTCGATTTTTTCGATTGGAGAAATGGATTCTATGAAAAAAAAACAAGCAGATTGGTATGATCGAAGTTGAAAATCGGTCCATCCGTTTGGAAGTTAAGGCGGTCTGAAGAATTCGAAAAAGTTCCAAGGGGGCCCCCTTTGATGCATTTTTTTTCGATTTCGGTTTTTTCGATCGGAGAAATGGATTCTATGAAAAAAAACAAGCAGAATGATATGATCGAAGTTGAAAATCGATCCATCCGTTCGGAATTTAAGGCGATCTGAAGAATTCGAAGAAGTTTCAAGGGGGCCCCCTTTGATGCATTTTTGTTTGATTTCGGTTTTTTCGATTGGAGAAATGGATTCTATGAAAAAAAACAGACAGATTGGTATGATCGAAGTTGAAAATCGGTCCATCTGTTCGGAAGTTAAGGCGATCTGAAGAATTCGAAAAAGTTCCAAGGGGGCCCCCTTTGATGCATTTTTATTTCCATTTCGGTTTTTTCGATTAAAGAAATGGATTCTATGAAAAAAACAAACTGATTGGTATGATCGAAGTTGAAAATCGGTCCATCCGTTCGGAAGTTAAGGCGATCTGAAGAATTCGAAAAAGTTCCAAGGGAGCTCCCTTTGATGAATTTTTTTTTCGATTTCGGTTTTTTCTATTGGAGAAATGGATTCTATGAAAAAAAAACAAGCAGATTGATATGATCGAAGTTGAAAATCGATCCATCCGTTCGGAAGTTGAGGCGATCTGAAGAATTCGAAAAAGTTCCAAGGGGGCCCCCTTTGATGCATTTTTTTTTCGATTTCGGTTTTTTCGATTGCTGAAATGGATTCTATGAAAGAAAACAAGCAAATTGGTATGATCGAAGTTGAAAATCGGTCCATCCGTTCGGAAGTTGAGGCGATCTGAAGAATTCGAAAAAGTTCCAAGTGGGCCCCCTTTGATGCATTTTTTTTTCGATTTCGGTTTTTTCGATTGGAGAAATGGATTCTATGAAAAAAAAAACAAGCAGATTGGTATGATCGAAGTTGAAAATCGGTCCATCCGTTCGGAAGTTGAGGCGATCTGAAGAATTCGAAAAAGTTCCAAGGGGGCCCCCTTTGATGCATTTTTATTTCGATTTCGGTTTTTTCGATTGCTGAAATGGATTCTATGAAAGAAAACAAGCAAATTGGTATGATCGAAGTTGAAAATCGGTCCATCCGTTCGAAAGTTAGGCGATCTGAAGAATTCGAAAAAGTTCAAAGGGGGCCCCCTTTGATGCATTTTTTTCTGATTTCGGTTTTTTTGATTGAAGAAATGGATTCTATGAAAAAAAACAAGCAGATTGGTATGATCGAAGTTGAAAATCGGTCCATCCGTTCGGAAGTTGAGGCGATCTGAAGAATTCGAAAAAGTTCCAAGGGGGCCCCCTTTGATGCATTTTTTTTTCGATTTCGGTTTTTTCGATTGCTGAAATGGATTCTATGAAAGAAAACAAGCAAATTGGTATGATCGAAGTTAAAAATCGGTCCATCCGTTCGAAAGTTAGGCGATCTGAAGAATTCGAAAAAGTTCAAAGGGGGCCCCCTTTGATGCATTTTTTTCTGATTTCGGTTTTTTTGATTGAAGAAATGGATTCTATGAAAAAAAAAACAAGCAGATTGGTATGATCGAAGTTGAAAATCGGTCCATCCGTTAGGAAGTTAAGGCGATCTGAAGAATTCGAAAAAGTTCCAAGGGGGCTCCCTTTGATGCATTTTTTTTTGATTTCGGTTTTTTCGATTGAGGAAAAGGATTCTATGAAAAAAAAAACAAGCAGATTGGTATGATCCAAGTTGAAAATCGGTCCATACGTTCGAAAGTTAAGGCAATCTGAAGAATTCGGAAAAGTTCCAAGAGGGCCCTCTTTGATGCATTTTTTTTTCGATTCCGGTTTTTTTGATCGGAGAAATAAATTCTATGAAAAAAAACAAGCAGATTGGTATGATCGAAGTTGAAAATCGGTCCATACGTTCGAAAGTTAAGGCGATCTGAAGAATTCGAAAAAGTTTCAAGGGGCCCCCTTTGATGCATTTTTTTTTCGATTTCGGTTTTTTCGATTGGAGAAATGGATTCTATAAAAAAAAAACAAGCAGATTGGTATGATCGAAGTTGAAAATCGGTCCATCCGTTCGGAAGATAAGTCGATCTGAAGAATTCGAAAAAGTTCCATGGGGGCCCCCTATGATGCATTTTTTTTTTCGAATTCGGTTTTTTCGATTGGAGAAATGGATTCTATGAAAATAAACAAGCAGATTCGTATGATCGAAGTTGAAAATCGGTCCATCCGTTCGGAAGTTAAGGCGATCTGAAGAATTCGAAAAAGTTCCAAGGGGGCTCCCATTGATGCTTTTTATTTTTTCGAATTCGGTTTTTCTGATTGGAGAAATGGATTCTATGAAAAAAATACAAGCAGTTTGGTATGATCGAAGTTGAAAATCGGTCCATCCGTTCGGAAGTTAAGGCGATCTGAAGAATTCGAGAAAGTTCCAAGAGGACCCCCTTTGATGTAATTTTTTTTTCGATTTCGGTTTTTTCTATCGAAGAAATGGATTCTATGAAAAAACAAGCAAATTGGTATGCGCGAAATTGAAAATCGGTCCATCCGTTCGGAAGTTAAGGCGGTCTGAAGAATTCGAAAAAGTTCCAAGGGGGCCCCCTTTGATGCATTTTTTTTTTCGATTTCGGTTTTTTCGATTGGAGAAATGGATTCTATGAAAAAAACAAGCAAATTGGTATGATCGAAGTTGAAAATCGGTCCATCCGTTCGGAAGTTGAGGCGATCTGAAGAATTCGAAAAAGTTCCAAGGGGGCCCCCTTTGATGCATTTTTTTTTTGATTTCGGTTTTTTTGATTGCTGAAATGGATTCTATGAAAGAAAACAAGCAAATTGGTATGATCGAAGTTGAAAATCGGTCCATCCGTTCGAATGTTAGGCGATCTGAAGAATTCGAAATAGTTCAAAGGGGGCCCCCTTTGATGCATTTTTTTCTGATTTCGGTTTTTTTGATTGGAGAAATGGATTCTATGAAAAAAAACAAGCAGATTGGTATGATCGAAGTTGAAAATCGGTCCATCCGTTCGGAAGTTAAGGCGATCTGAAGAATTCGAGAAAGTTAAAAGGGGGCTCCCTTTGATGCATTTTTTTTTGATTTCGGTTTTTTCGATTGAAGAAAAGGATTCTATGAAAAAAAAACAAGCAGATTGGTATGATCGAAGTTGAAAATCGGTCCATACGTTCGAAAGTTAAGGCAACCTGAAGAATTCGAAAAAGTTCCAAGAGGGCCCCCTTTTATGCATTTTTTTTTTCGATTCCGGTTTTTTTGATCAGAGAAATGGATTCTATGAAAAAAAAACAAGCAGATTGGTATGATCGAAGTTGAAAATCGGTCCATACGTTCGAAAGTTAAGGCGATCTGAAGAATTCGAAAAAGTTCCAAGGGGCCCCCTTTGATGCATTTTTTTTTCGATTTCGGTTTTTTCGATTGGAGAAATGGATTCTATGAAAAAAAAAACAAGCAGATTGGTATGATCGAAGTTGAAAATCGGTCCATCCGTTCGGAAGATAAGTCGATCTGAAGAATTCGAAAAAGTTCCAAGGGGGCCCCCTTTGATGCATTTTTTTTTCGATTTCGGTTTTTTTGATTGGAGAAATGGATTCTTTAAAAAAAAAACAAGCAGATTGGTATGATCGAAGTTGAAAATCGGTCCATCCGTTCGGAAGATAAGTCGATCTGAAGAATTCGAAAAAGTTCCAAGGGGGCCCCCTTTGATGAATTTATTTTTTTTTTATTTCGGTTTCTTTGATTGGAGAAATGGATTCTATGAAAAAAAACAAGCAGATTGGTATGATCGAAGTTGAAAATCGGTCCATCCGTTCGGAAGTTAAGGCGATCTGAAGAATTCGAAAAAGTTCCAAGGGGGCTCCCTTTGATGCATTTTTTTTTGATTTCGGTTTTTTCGATTGAAGAAAAGGATTCTATGAAAAAAAAACAAGCAGATTGGTATGATCGAAGTTGAAAATCGGTCCATACGTTCGGAAGTTAAGGCGGTCTGAAGAATTCGAAAAAGTTCCAAGGGGGCCCCCTTTGATGCATTTTTTTTTCGATTTCGGTTTTTTCGATTGGAGAAATGGATTCTATGAAAAAAACAAGCAGATTGGTATGATCGAAGTTGAAAATCGGTCCATCCGTTCGGAAGTTAAGGCGATCTGAAGAATTCGAAAAAGTTTCAAGGGAGCCCCCGTTGATGCAATTTTATTTTTCGATTTTGGTTTTTTTGATTGGAGAAATGGATTCTATGAAAAAAAAAACAAGCAGATTGGTATGATCGAAGTTGAAAATCGGTCCATCCGTTCGGAAGTTGAGGCGATCTGAAGAATTCGAAAAAGTTCCAAGGGGGCCCCCTTTGATGCATTTTTTTTTCGATTTCGGTTTTTTTGATTGCTGAAATGGATTCTATGAAAGAAAACAAGCAAATTGGTATGATCGAAGTTGAAAATCGGTCCATCCGTTCGAAAGTTAGGCGATCTGAAGAATTCGAAAAAGTTCAAAGGGGGCCCCCTTTGATGCATTTTTTTCTGATTTCGGTTTTTTTGATTGGAGAAATGGATTCTATGAAAAAAAACAAGCAGATTGGTATGATCGAAGTTGAAAATCGGTCCATCCGTTCGGAAGTTAAGGCGATCTGAAGAATTCGAAAAAGTTCCAAGGGGGCTCCCTTTGATGCATTTTTTTTTTGATTTCGGTTTTATCGATTGAAGAAAAGGATTCTATGAAATAAAAAACAAGCAGATTGGTATGATCGAAGTTGAAAATCGGTCCATACGTTCGAATGTTAAGGCAATCTGAAGAATTCGAAAAAGTTCCAAGAGGGCCCCCTTTGATGCATTTTTTTTTCGATTCCGGTTTTTTTGATCAGAGAAATGGATTCTATGAAAAAAAAACAAGCAGATTGGTATGATCGAAGTTGAAAATCGGTCCATATGTTCGAAAGTTAAGGCGATCTGAAGATTTCGAAAAAGTTCCAAGGGGGCCCCCTTTGATGCATTTTTTTTCCATTTCGGTTTTTTCGATTGGAGAAATGGACTCTATGAAAAAAACAAGCAGATTGATATGATCGAAGTTGAAAATCGGTCCATCCGTTCGGAAGTTAAGGCGATCTGAAGAATTCGAAAAAGTTCCAAGGGGGCCCCCTTTGATGCATTTTTTCTTCGATTTCGGTTTTTTCGATTGGAGAAATGGATTCTATGAAAATAAACAAGCAGATTCGTATGATCGAAGTTGAAAATCGGTCCATCCGTTCGGAAGTTAAGGCGATCTGAAGAATTCGAAAGAGTTCCAAGGGGGCTTCCATTGATGCTTTTTATTTTTTCGAATTCCGATTTTTTTGATTGGAGAAATGGATTCTATGAAAAAAAAACAAGCAGATTGGTATGATCGAAGTTGAAAATCGGTCCATCCGTTCGGAAGTTAAGGCGATCTGAAGAATTCGAAAAAGTTCCAAGGGGGCCCCCGTTGATGCAATTTTTTTCGATTTCGGTTTTTTTGATTGGAGAAATGGATTCTTTAAAAAAAAACAAGCAGATTGGTATGATCGAAGTTGAAAATCGGTCCATCCATTCGGAAGTTAAGGCGATCTGAAGAATTCGAAAAAGTTTCAAGGGGGCCCCCTTTGATGCATTTTTTTTCCATTTCGGTTTTTTCGATTGGAGAAATGGACTCTATGAAAAAAACAAGCAGATTGGTATGATCGAAGTTGAAAATCGGTCCATCCGTCCGGAAGTTAAGGCGATCTGAAGAATTCGAAAAAGTTCCAAGGGGGCCCCCTTTGATGCATTTTATTTCTCGATTTCGGTTATTTCGATTGGAGAAATGGATTTTATGGAAAAAAACAAGCAGATTGGTATGATCGAAGTTGAAAATCGGTCCATCCGTTTGGAAGTTAAGTCGATCTGAAGAATTCGAAAAAGTTCCAAGGGGGCCCCCTTTGATGCAATTTTTTTTTTAGATTTCGGTTTTTTCGATTGGAGAAATGGATTCTATGAAAAAAAACGAGCAGATTGGTATGATCGAAGTTGAAAATCGGTCCATCCGTTTGGAAGTTAAGGCGATCTGAAGAATTCGAAAAAGTTCCAAGGGGACCCCCTTTGATGCAATTTTTTTTCGATTTCGGTTTTTTTGATTGGAGAAATGGATTGATTCTATGAAAAAAAACAAGCAGTTTGGTATGATCGAAGTTGAAAATCGGTCCATCCGTTCGGAAGTTAAGGCGATCTGAAGAATTCGAGAAAGTTCCAAGAGGACCCCCATTGATGCAATTTTTTTTTCGATTTCGGTTCTTTCTATTGAAGAAATGGATTCTATGAAAAAACAAGCGAATTGGTATGCGCGAAATTTATAATCGGTCCATCCGTTCGGAAGTTAAGGCGGTCTGAAGAATTCGAAAAAGATCCAAGGGGGCCCCCTTTGATGCATTTTTTTTTCGATTTCGGTTTTTTCGATTGGAGAAATGGATTCTATGAAAAAAACAAGCAGATTGATATGATCGAAGTTGAAAATCGGTCTATCCGTTCGGAAGTTAAGGCGATCTGAAGAATTCGAAAAAGTTCCAAGGGGGCCCCCTTTGATGCAATTTTATTTTTCGATTTCGGTTTTTTCGATTGGAGAAATGGATTCTATGAAAAAAAAACAAGCAGATTGGTATGATCGAAGTTGAAAATCGGTCCATCCGTTCGGAAGTTAAGGCGATCTGAAGAATTCGAAAAAGTTCCAAGGGGGCCCCCTTTGAAGCATTTTTTTTCGATTTCGGTTTTTTCGATTGCAGAAATGGATTCTATGAAAAAAAACAAGCAAATTGGTATGATCGAAGTTGAAAATCGTTCCATCCGTTCGGAAGTTAGGCGATCTGAAGAATTCGAAAAAGTTCCAAGGGGGCCCCCTTTGATGCATTTTTTTTTATTTCGGATTTTTCGATTAGAGAAATGGATTCTATGAAAAAAACAAGCAGATTGGTATGATCGAAGTTGAATATCGGTCCATCCGTTCGGAAGTTAAGGCGATCTGAAGAATTCGAAAAAGTTCCAAGGGGGCCCCCTTTGATGCATTTTTTTTTTGATTTCGGTTTTTTCGATTGAAGAAAAGGATTCTATGAAAAAAAAAAACAAGCAGATTGGTATGATCGAAGTTGAAAATCGGTCCATACGTTCGAAAGTTAAGGCAATCTGAAGAATTCGAAAAAGTTCCAAGGGGGCCCCCTTTGATGCATTTTTTTTTTATTTCGGTTTTTTTGATCGGTGAAATGGATTCTATGGAAAAAAACAAGCAGATTGGTATGATCGAAGTTGAAAATCGGTCCATACGTTCGAAAGTTAAGGCGATCTGAAGAATTCGAAAAAGTTCCCCTTTGATGCATTTTTTTTTCGATTGCGGTTTTTTCGATTGCAGAAATGGATTCTATGGAAAAAAACAAGCAAATTGGTATGATCGAAGTTGAAAATCGTTCCATCCGTTCGGAAGTTAGGCGATCTGAAGAATTCGAAAAAGTTCCAAGGGGGGGTTTCGAAAAAACAAGCAGATTGGTATGATCGAAGTTGAAAATCGGTCCATCCGTTTGGAAGTTAAGGCGATCTGAAGAATTCGAAAAAGTTCCAAGGGGACCCCCTTTGATGCAATTTTTTTTCGATTTCGGTTTTTTTGATTGGAGAAATGGATTGATTCTATGAAAAAAAACAAGCAGTTTGGTATGATCGAAGTTGAAAATCGGTCCATCCGTTCGGAAGTTAAGGCGATCTGAAGAATTCGAGAAAGTTCCAAGAGGACCCCCATTGATGCAATTTTTTTTTCGATTTCGGTTCTTTCTATTGAAGAAATGGATTCTATGAAAAAACAAGCGAATTGGTATGCGCGAAATTTATAATCGGTCCATCCGTTCGGAAGTTAAGGCGGTCTGAAGAATTCGAAAAAGATCCAAGGGGGCCCCCTTTGATGCATTTTTTTTTCGATTTCGGTTTTTTCGATTGGAGAAATGGATTCTATGAAAAAAACAAGCAGATTGATATGATCGAAGTTGAAAATCGGTCTATCCGTTCGGAAGTTAAGGCGATCTGAAGAATTCGAAAAAGTTCCAAGGGGGCCCCCTTTGATGCAATTTTATTTTTCGATTTCGGTTTTTTCGATTGGAGAAATGGATTCTATGAAAAAAAAACAAGCAAATTGGTATGATCGAAGTTGAAAATCGTTCCATCCGTTCGGAAGTTAGGCGATCTGAAGAATTCGAAAAAGTTCCAAGGGGGCCCCCTTTGATGCATTTTTTTTTATTTCGGATTTTTCGATTAGAGAAATGGATTCTATGAAAAAAACAAGCAGATTGGTATGATCGAAGTTGAATATCGGTCCATCCGTTCGGATGTTAAGGCGATCTGAAGAATTCGAAAAAGTTCCAAGGGGGCCCCCTTTGATGCATTTTTTTTTTGATTTCGGTTTTTTCGATTGAAGAAAAGGATTCTATGAAAAAAAAAAACAAGCAGATTGGTATGATCGAAGTTGAAAATCGGTCCATACGTTCGAAAGTTAAGGCAATCTGAAGAATTCGAAAAAGTTCCAAGGGGGCCCCCTTTGATGCATTTTTTTTTTATTTCGGTTTTTTTGATCGGTGAAATGGATTCTATGGAAAAAAACAAGCAGATTGGTATGATCGAAGTTGAAAATCGGTCCATACGTTCGAAAGTTAAGGCGATCTGAAGAATTCGAAAAAGTTCCCCTTTGATGCATTTTTTTTTCGATTGCGGTTTTTTCGATTGCAGAAATGGATTCTATGGAAAAAAACAAGCAAATTGGTATGATCGAAGTTGAAAATCGTTCCATCCGTTCGGAAGTTAGGCGATCTGAAGAATTCGAAAAAGTTCCAAGGGGGGGTTTCGAAAAAACAAGCAGATTGGTATGATCGAAGTTGAAAATCGGTCCATCCGATCGGAAGATAAGTCGATCTGAAGAATTCGACAAAGTTCCAAGGGGGCCCCCTTTGATGCATTTTTTTTCGATTTCAATTTTTTCGATTGGAGAAATGGATTCTATGAAAATAAAAAAGCAGATTCGTATGATCGAAGTTGAAAATCGGTCCATCCGTTCGGAAGTTAAGGCGATCTGAAGAATTCGAAAAAGTTCCAAGGGGGCTCCCATTGATGCTTTTTATTTTTTCGAATTCGGTTTTTTTGATTAGAGAAATGGATTCTATGAAAAAAAAACAAGCAGATTGGTATGATCGAAGTTGAAAATCGGTCCATCCGTTCGGAAGTTAAGGCGATCTGAAGAATTCGAAAAAGTTCCAAAGGGGCCCCCGTTGATGCATTTTTTTTCGATTTCGGTTTATTCGATTGGAGAAATGGATTCTTTAAAAAAAACAAGCAGATTGGTATGATCGAAGTTGAAAATCGGTCCATCCATTCGGAAGTTAAGGCGATCTGAAGAATTCGAAAAAGTTCCAATGGGGCCCCCTTTGATGCATTTTTTTTTCATTCCGGTTTTTTTGATTGGAGAAATGGATTCCATGAAAAAAACAAGCAGATTGATATGATCGAAGTTGAAAATCGGTCCATCCGTTCGGAAGTTAAGGCGATCTGAAGAATTCGAAAAAGTTCCAAGGGGGCCCCCTTTGATGCAATTTTATTTTTCGATTTCGGTTTTTTCGATTGGAGAAATGGATTCTATGAAAAAAAAACAAGCAGATTGGTATGATCGAAGTTGAAAATCGGTCCATCCGTTCGGAAGTTAAGGCGATCTGAAGAATTCGAAAAAGTTCCAAGGGGGCCCCCTTTGATGCATTTTTTCTTCGATTTCGGTTTTTTCGATTGGAGAAATGGATTCTATGAAAATAAACAAGCAGATTCGTATGATCGAAGTTGAAAATCGGTCCATCCGTTCGGAAGTTAAGGCGATCTGAAGAATTCGAAAGAGTTCCAAGGGGGCTCCCATTGATGCTTTTTATTTTTTCGAATTCCGATTTTTTTGATTGGAGAAATGGATTCTATGAAAAAAAAAAACAAGCAGATTGGTATGATCGAAGTTGAAAATCGGTCCATCCGTTCGGAAGTTAAGGCGATCTGAAGAATTCGAAAAAGTTCCAAGGGGGCCCCCGTTGATGCATTTTTTTTCGATTTCGGTTTTTTTGATTGGAGAAATGGATTCTTTAAAAAAAAAACAAGCAGATTGGTATGATCGAAGTTGAAAATCGGTCCATCCATTCGGAAGTTAAGGCGATCTGAAGAATTCGAAAAAGTTTCAAGGGGGCCCCCTTTGATGCATTTTTTTTCCATTTCGGTTTTTTCGATTGGAGAAATGGACTCTATGAAAAAAACAAGCAGATTGGTATGATCGAAGTTGAAAATCGGTCCATCCGTTCGGAAGTTAAGGCGATCTGAAGAATTCGAAAAAGTTCCAAGGGGGCTTCCTTTGATGCATTTTATTTCTCGATTTCGGTTTTTTCGATTGGAGAAATGGATTTTATGGAAAAAAACAAGCAGATTGGTATGATCGAAGTTGAAAATCGGTCCATCCGTTTGGAAGTTAAGTCGATCTGAAGAATTCGAAAAAGTTCCAAGGGGGCCCCCTTTGATGCAATTTTTTTTTTAGATTTCGGTTTTTTCGATTGGAGAAATGGATTCTATGAAAAAAAACAAGCAGATTGGTATGATCGAAGTTGAAAATCGGTCCATCCGTTTGGAAGTTAAGGCGATCTGAAGAATTCGAAAAAGTTCCAAGGGGACCCCCTTTGATGCAATTTTTTTTCGATTTCGGTTTTTTTGATTGGAGAAATGGATTCTATGAAAAAAAACAAGCAGTTTGGTATGATCGAAGTTGAAAATCGGTCCATCCGTTCGGAAGTTAAGGCGATCTGAAGAATTCGAGAAAGTTCCAAGAGGACCCCCATTGATGCAATTTTTTTTTCGATTTCGGTTCTTTCTATTGAAGAAATGGATTCTATGAAAAAACAAGCGAATTGGTATGCGCGAAATTGATAATCGGTCCATCCGTTCGGAAGTTAAGGCGGTCTGAAGAATTCTAAAAAGATCCAAGGGGGCCCCCTTTGATGCATTTTTTTTTTCGATTTCGGTTTTTTCGATTGGAGAAATGGATTCTATGAAAAAAACAAGCAGATTGATATGATCGAAGTTGAAAATCGGTCTATCCGTTCGGAAGTTAAGGCGATCTGAAGAATTCGAAAAAGTTCCAAGGGGGCCCCCTTTGATGCAATTTTATTTTTCGATTTCGGTTTTTTCGATTGGAGAAATGGATTCTATGAAAAAAAAACAAGCAGATTGGTATGATCGAAGTTGAAAATCGGTCCATCCGTTCGGAAGTTAAGGCGATCTGAAGAATTCGAAAAAGTTCCAAGGGGGCCCCCTTTGAAGCATTTTTTTTCGATTTCGGTTTTTTCGATTGCAGAAATGGATTCTATGAAAAAAAACAAGCAAATTGGTATGATCGAAGTTGAAAATCGTTCCATCCGTTCGGAAGTTAGGCGATCTGAAGAATTCGAAAAAGTTCCAAGGGGGCCCCCTTTGATGCATTTTTTTTTTGATTTCGGTTTTTTCGATTGAAGAAAAGGATTCTATGAAAAAAAAAACAAGCAGATTGGTATGATCGAAGTTGAAAATCGGTCCATACGTTCGAAAGTTAAGGCAATCTGAAGAATTAGAAAAAGTTCCAAGGGGGCCCCCTTTGATGCATTTTTTTTTCGATTTCGGTTTTTTTGATCGGAGAAATGGATTCTATGGAAAAAAACAAGCAGATTGGTATGATCGAAGTTGAAAATCGGTCCATACGTTCGAAAGTTAAGGCGATCTGAAGAATTCGAAAAAGTTCCAAAGGGGCCCCCTTTGATGCATTTTTTTTTCGATTGCGGTTTTTTCGATTGCAGAAATGGATTCTATGAAAAAAAACAAGCAAATCGGTATGATCGAAGTTGAAAATCGTTCCATCCGTTCGGAAGTTAGGCGATCTGAAGAATTCGAAAAAGTTCCAAGGGGGGGTTTCGAAAAAACAAGCAGATTGGTATGATCGAAGTTGAAAATCGGTCCATCCGTTCGGAAGATAAGTCGATCTGAAGAATTCGAAAAAGTTCCAAGGGGGCCCCCTTTGATGCATTTTTTTTTCATTCCGGTTTTTTCGATTGGAGAAATGGACTCTATGAAAAAAACAAGCAGATTGGTATGATCGAAGTTGAAAATCGGTCCATCCGTTCGGAAGTTAAGGCGATCTGAAGAATTCGAAAAAGTTCCAAGGGGGCCCCCTTTGATGCATTTTTTTTTCATTCCGGTTTTTTCGATTGGAGAAATGGACTCTATGAAAAAAACAAGCAGATTGGTATGATCGAAGTTGAAAATCGGTCCATCCGTTCGGAAGTTAAGGCGATCTGAAGAATTCGAAAAAGTTCCAAGGGGGCCCCCTTTGATGCATTTTATTTCTCGATTTCGGTTTTTTTGATTATAGAAATGGATTTTATGAAAAAAAAACAAGCAGATTGGTATGATCGAAGTTGAAAATCGGTCCATCCGTTTGGAAGTTAAGGCGATCTGAAGAATTCGAAAAAGTTCCAAGGGGGCCCCCTTTGATGCAATTTTTTTTTTAGATTTCGGTTTTTTCGATTGGAGAAATGGATTCTATGAAAAAAAACAAGCAGATTGGTATGATCGAAGTTGAAAATCGGTCCATCCGTTTGGAAGTTAAGGCGATCTGAAGAATTCGGAAAAGTTCCAAGGGGACCCCCTTTGATGCAATTTTTTTTTCGATTTCGGTTTTTTTGATTGGAGAAATGGACTCTATGAAAAAAAACAAGCAGTTTGGTATGATCGAAGTTGAAAATCGGTCCATCCGTTCGGAAGTTAAGGCGATCTGAAGAATTCGAGAAAGTTCCAAGAGGACCCCCATTGATGCAAATTTTTTTTCGATTTTGGTTTTTTCTATTGAAGAAATGGATTCTATGAAAAAACAAGCAAATTGGTATGCGCGAAATTGAAAATCGGTCCATCCGTTCGGAAGTTAAGGCGGTCTGAAGAATTCGAAAAAGTTCCAAGGGGGCCCCCTTTGATGCAATTTTATTTTTCGATTTCGATTTTTTCGATTGGAGAAATGGATTATATGAAAAAAAAACAAGCAGATTGGTATGATCGAAGTTGAAAATCGGTCCATCCGTTCGGAAGTTAAGGCGATCTGAAGAATTCGAAAAAGTTCCAAGGGGGCCCCCTTTGATGCATTTTTTTTTCGATTTCGGTTTTTTCGATTGCAGAAATGGATTATATGAAAGAAAACAAGCAAATTGGTATGATCGAAGTTGAAAATCGTTCCATCCGTTCGGAAGTTAGGCGATCTGAAGAATTCGAAAAAGTTCCAAGGGGGCCCCCTTTGATGCATTTTTTTTTTTATTTCGGTTTTTTCGATTGGAGAAATGGATTCTATGGAAAAAAACAAGCATATTGGTATGATCGAAGTTGAAAATCGGTCCATCCGTTCGGAAGTTAAGGCGATCTGAAGAATTCGAAAAAGTTCCAAGGGGGCCCCCTTTGATGCATTTTTTTTTTGATTTCGGTTTTTTCGATTGAAGAAAAGGATTCTATGAAAAAAAAACAAGCAGATTGGTATGATCGAAGTTGAAAATCGGTCCATCCGTTCGGAAGTTAAGGCGATCTGAAGAATTCGAAAAAGTTCCAAGGGTTCCCCCTTTGATGCAATTTTTTTTTCAGATTTCGGTTTTTTCGATTGGAGAAATGGATTCTATGAAAAAAAACAAGCAGATTGGTATGATCGATGTTGAAAATCGGTCCATCCGTTAGGAAGTTAAGGCGATCTGAAGAATTCGAAAAAGTTCCAAGGGGACCCCCTTTGATGCAATTTTTTTTTTATTTCGGTTTTTTCGATTGAAGAAATGGATTCTATGAAAAAAACAAGCAGTTTGGTATGATCGAAGTTGAAAATCGGTCCATCCGTTTGGAAGTAAAGGCGATCTGAAGAATTCGAAAAAGTTCCAAGGGGGCCCCCTTTGATGCATTTTTTTTTCATTTCGGTTTTTTCGATTGGAGAAATGGACTCTATGAAAAAAACAAGCAGATTGGTATGATCGAAGTTGAAAATCGGCCCATCCGTTCGGAAGTTGAGGCGATCTGAAGAATTCGAAAAAGTTCCAAGGGGGCCCCCTTTGATGCATTTTATTTCTCGATTTCGGTTTTTTTGATTATAGAAATGGATTTTATGAAAAAAAACAAGCAGATTGGTATGATCGAAGTTGAAAATCGGTCCATCCCGTTGGGAAGTTAAGGCGATCTGAAGAATTCGAAAAAGTTCCAAGGGGGCCCCCTTTGATGCAATTTTTTTTTTAGATTTCGGTTTTTTCGATTGGAGAAATGGATTCTATGAAAAAAAACAAGCAGATTGGTATGATCGAAGTTGAAAATCGGTCCATCCGTTTGGAAGTTAAGGCGATCTGAAGAATTCGAAAAAGTTCCAAGGGGACCCCCTTTGATGAAATTTTTTTTTCGATTCCGGTTTTTTTGATTGCAGAAATGGATTATATGAAAGAAAACAAGCAAATTGGTATGATCGAAGTTGAAAATCGTTTCATCCGTTCGGAAGTTAGGCGATCTGAAGAATTCGAGAAAGTTCCAAGAGGACCCCCATTGATGCAAATTTTTTTTCGATTTTGGTTTTTTCTATTGAAGAAATGGATTCTATGAAAAAACAAGCAAATTGGTATGCGCGAAATTGAAAATCGGTCCATCCGTTCGGAAGTTAAGGCGGTCTGAAGAATTCGAAAAAGTTCCAAGGGGGCCCCCTTTGATGCAATTTTATTTTTTGATTTCGGTTTTTTCGATTGGAGAAATGGATTCTATGAAAAAAAAACAAGCAGATTGGTATGATCGAAGTTGAAAATCGGTCCATCCGTTCGGAAGTTAAGGCGATCTGAAGAATTCGAAAAAGTTCCAAGGGGGCCCCCTTTGATGCATTTTTTTTTCGATTTCGGTTTTTTCGATTGCAGAAATGGATTATATGAAAGAAAACAAGCAAATTGGTATGATCGAAGTTGAAAATCGTTTCATCCGTTCGGAAGTTAGGCGATCTGAAGAATTCGAGAAAGTTCCAAGGGGGCCCCCTTTGATGCATTTTTTTTCGATTTCGGTTTTTTCGATTGGAGAAATGGATTTTATGAAAAAAATACAAACAGATTGGTATGATCGAAGTTGAAAATCGGTCCATCCGTTCGGAAGTTAAGGCGATCTGAACAATTCGAAAAAGTTCCATGGGGACCCCTTTTGATGCAATTTTTTTTCGATTTCGGTTTTTTCGATTGGAGAAATGGATTTCATGAAAAAAAAACAAGCAAATTGGCATGTACAAAGTTGAAAATCGGTCCATCCGTTCGGAAGTTAAGTTGATCTGAAGATTTCGAAAAAGTTCCAAGGGGGCCCCCTTTGATGCATTTTTTTTTCCATTTCGGTTTTTTCGATTGAAGAAATGGATTCTATCAAAAAAACAAGCAGATTGGTATGATCGAAGATGAAAATCGGTCCATCCGTTCGGAAGTTAAGGCGATCTGAAGAATTCGAAAAAGTTCCAAGGGGGCCCCCTTTGATGCATTTTTTTTTTCGATTTCGGTTTTTTCGATTGGAGAAATGGATTCTATGAAAAAAACAAACTGATTGGTATGATCGAAGTTGAAAATCGGTCCATCCGTTCGGAAGTTAAGGCGATCTGAAGAATTCGAAAAAGTTCCAAGGGGGCCCCCTTTGATGCATTTTTTTTTTCGATTTCGGTTTTTTTGATTGAAGAAATGGATTCAATGAAAAAAAACAAGCAGATTGGTATGATCGAAGTTGAAAATCGGTCCATCCGTTTGGAAGTTAAGGCGATCTGAACAATTCGAAAAAGTTCCAAGGGGGCCCCCTTTGATGCATTTTTTTTTTCTATTTCGGTTTTCTTGATTGGAGAAATGGATTTTATGAAAAAAAAAAAAAACAAACAGATTGGTAAGATGGAAGTTGAAAATCGGTCCATCCGTTCGGAAGTTAAGGCGATCTGAAGAATTCGAAAAAGTTCCAAGGGAGCTCCCTTTGATGGATTTTTTTTTTCGATTTCGTTTTTTTCTATTGGAGAAATGGATTTTATGAAAAAAAACAAGCAGATTGGTATGATCGAAGTTGAAAATCGATCCATCCGTTCGGAAGTTAAGGCGATCTGAAGAATTCGAAGAAGTTTCAAGGGGGCCCCCTTTGATGCATATTTTTTTTCGATTTCGGTTTTTTCGATTTCAGAAATGGATTCTATGAAAAAAAACAGACAGATTGGTATGATCGAAGTTGAAAATCGGTCCATCCGTTCGGAAGTTAAGGCGATCTGAAGAATTCGAAAAAGTTCCAAGGGAGCCCCCTTTGATTCATTTTTTTTTTCGATTTCGGTTTTTTTGATTGGAGAAATGGATTCAATGAAAAAAAACAAGCAGATTGGTATGATCGAAGTTGAAAATCGGTCCATCCGTTCGGAAGTTAAGGCGATCTGAAGAATTCGAAAAAGTTCCAAGGGAGCTCCCTTTGATGAATTTTTTTTTTTCGATTTCGGTTTTTTTGATTGGAGAAATGGATTCAATGAAAAAAAAACAAGCAGATTGGTATGATCGAAGTTGAAAATCGATCCATCCGTTCGGAAGTTAAGGCGATCTGAAGAATTCGAAGAAGTTTCAAGGGGGCCCCCTTTGATGCATATTTTTTTTCGATTTCGGTTTTTTCGATTTCAGAAATGGATTCTATGAAAAAAAACAGACAGATTGGTATGATCGAAGTTGAAAATCGGTCCATCCGTTTGGAAATTGAGGCGATCTGAAGAATTCGAAAAAGTTCCAAGGGGGCCCCCTTAGATGCATTTTTTTTTTCGATTTCGGTTTTTCCGATTGGAGAAATGGATTTTATGAAAAAAAAACAAACTGATTGGTATGATCGAAGTTGAAAATCGGTCCATCCGTTCGGAAGTTAAGGCGATCTGAAGAATTCGAAAAAGTTCCAAGGGAGCTCCCTTTGATGAATTTTTTTTTTCGATTTCGGTTTTTTCTATTGGAGAAATGGATTCTATGAAAAAAAAAAAGCAGATTGATATGATCGAAGTTGAAAATCGATCCTTCCGTTCGGAATTTAAGGCGATCTGAAGAATTCGAAGAAGTTTCAAGGGGGCCCACTTTGATGCATTTTTGTTTGATTTCGGTTTTTTCTATTGGAGAAATGGATTCTATGAAAAAAAACAGACAGATTGGTATGATCGAAGTTGAAAATCGGTCCATCCGTTCGGAAGTTAAGGCGATCTGAAGAATTCGAAAAAGTTCCAAGGGGGCCCCCTTTGATGCATTTTTATTTCCATTTCGGTTTTTTCGATTAAAGAAATGGATTCTATGAAAAAAACAAACTGATTGGTATGATCGAAGTTGAAAATCGGTCCATCCGTTCGGAAGTTAAGGCGATCTGAAGAATTCGAAAAAGTTCCAAGGGAGCTCCCTTTGATGAATTTTTTTTTCGATTTTGGTTTTTTCTATTGGAGAAATGGATTCTATGAAAAAAAACAAGCAGATTGATATGATCGAAGTTGAAAATCGATCCATCCGTTCGGAATTTAAGGCGATCTGAAGAATTCGAAGAAGTTTCAAGGGGGCCCCCTTTGATGCATTTTTTTTTCGATTTCGGTTTTTTCGATTGGAGAAATGGATTCTATGAAAAAAACAGACAGATTGGTATGATCGAAGTTGAAAATCGGTCCATCCGTTCGGAAGTTAAGGCGATCTGAAGAATTCGAAAAAGTTCCAAGGGGGCCCCCTTTGATGCATTTTTTTTTCCATTTCGGTTTTTTCGATTAAAGAAATGGATTCTATGAAAAAAACAAGCAGATTGGTATGATCGAAGATGAAAATCGGTCCATCCGTTCGGAAGTTACGGCGATCTGAAGAATTCGAAAAAGTTCCAAGGGGGCCCCCTTTGATGCATTTTTTTTTTCGATTTCGGTTTTTTCGATTGGAGAAATGGATTCTATGAAAAAAAACAAGCAGATTGGTATGATGGAAGTTGAAAATCGGTCCATCCGTTCGGAAGTTAAGGCGATCTGAAGAATTCGATAAAGTTCCAAGGGGACCCCCTTTGATGCAATTTTTTTTCCGATTCCGGTTTTTCCGATTGGAGAAATGGATTCTATGGAAAAAAACAAGCAGATTGGTATGATCAAAGTTGAAAATAGGTCCATCCGTTCGGAAGTTGAGGCGATCTGAAGAATTCGAAAAAGTTCCAAGGGGACCCCCTTTGATGCAATTTTTTTTTCGATTTCGGTTTTTTCGATTGGAGAAATGGATTTTATGAAAAAAAAAACAAGCAGATTGGTATGATCCGTTTGGAAGTTAAGGCGATCTGAAGAATTCGAAAAAGTTCCAAGGGGGCCCTTTGATGCATTTTTTTTTCGATTTCGGTTTCTTCGATTGGAGAAATGGATTTTATGAAAAAAAAAAAAACATATTGGTATGATCGAAGTTGAAAATCGATCCATCCGTTCGGAAGTTAAGGCGATCTGAAGAATTCGAAAAAGTTCCAAGGGGGCCCCCTTTGATGCATTTTTTTTTCGATTTCGGTTTTTTCGATTGGAGAAATGGATTTTATGAAAAAAAACAAACAGAGCATCTGAATCGAACATAAAGTTGGATGGTTAGACGAAACTATAATTGTAACTGAGTTGTATTCGATTATATCGTGGTGATGTTTATATAGTAATACTCACCAGGTGACTGTTCTTGCGTTATACATACGAGCGACCCAATCGAACAGAAGGTTGGATGGATAGACGGAATGATCATTGTATCTGAGTTGTATTCGATTATATCGTGATGACGTTCATATAGAAATACTCACCAGGTTACTGTTCTTTCGTTATACGTTAGCAACCGAATCGAACAGAAGGTTGAATGGATAGTATCTGGGTTGTATTCGATTATGATGTTATGCTGTGTATATAGTTATACACATGAGGTGACGGTATTCCCGTTTTACTTACGAGCGACCGAAACGAACAGAAAATTACTCACCAGGTTACTGTTCTTTCGTTATACATACGAGCATTCGAATCGAACAGAAGGTTGAATGGATAGTATCTGGGTTGTATTCGATTATGATGTTATGCTGTGATATAGTTGTATAACGAAAGAACAGTAACCTGGTGAGTATTTCTATATGAACGTCATCACGATATAATCGAATACAACTTAGTTACAATTATCGTTCCGTCTAACCATCCAACCTTATGTTCGATTCAGACGCTCGTATGTGTAACGAAAGAACCGTTACATGGTAGGTGTAGTTAAATATACAACATAACGATATAATCGGAGACAACCCAGATACAATGATTGTTCAATCTATCCATTCAACCTTAGGTTCGATTCGGTTGCTAGTATGTATAACGAAAGAACAGTTACCTGGTTAGACATAATATATAATAATCATCACGAAATAATCGAATACAACCCAGATACGATGATTGTTCAGTCTATCCATTCAACCTTCTGTTCAGTTCAGTCGCTCTTATGTATAACTGGAGAACAGTTACCTGGTGAGTATAACTATATGAACATAATCACGATATAATCGAATACAACCCCAGATACGATCATTGTTTAGTCTATCCATTCAACCTTCAGTTCAATTCAGTCGCTCGTATGTATAACGGAGGTGAGTATAACTATATAAACATAATCGAATACAACTCAGATACGATGATTGTTCAATCTATCCATTCAACCTTATGTTCGATTCGGTTGCTCGTATGTATATCGGAAGAACAGGTACCTGGTGAGTATATCTATATAAACATAATCGAATACAACTCAGATACGATGATTGTTCAATCTATCCATTTAACCTTCTGCTCGATTCGGTCGCTTGTATGTAAAACGGAAGGACAGTTACCTGGTGAGTATTGCTATATAAACATCATCACGATATCATCGAATACAACTCAGATACAATTATCGTTTCGTCTAACCATTCAACATTCTGTTCGATTCAGTCGCTAGTATGTGTAACGGAAGTATCGTCACCTGGTAAGTATCACTATATATACAGTATTGCGATATAATCGGATACCACCCAGATACATTGATTGTTCAGTCTATCCATTCAACTTTCTTTTCGTGTATGTAAAACGGGAATACCGTCTCCTAGTGTGTATAACTATATACACAGCATAACATCATAATCGAATACAACCCATATACTATCCATTCAACCTTCTGTTCAATTCAGTCGCTCGTATGTATAACGGAAGAACGGTTACCTGGTGAGTATAACTATATAAACATAATCGAATACAACCCAGATACGATGATTGTTCAATCTATACTGAATTCAACCTTCTGGTCGATTCGGTCGCTTGTATGTAAAACGAAAGAACAGTTTCCTGGTGAGTATTGCTATATAAACATCATCACGATATCATCGAATACAACTCAGATACAATTATCGTTTCGTCTAACCATTCAACATTCTGTTCGATTCAGTCGATAGTATGTGTAACGGAAGTATCGTCACCTGGTAAGTATCACTATATATACAGTATTGCGATATAATCGGATACCACCCAGATACATTGATTGTTCAGTCTATCCATTCAACTTTCTGTTCGTTTCGGTCGCTCGTATGTAAAACGGGAATACCGTCTCCTAGTGTGTATAACTATATACACAGCATAACATCATAATCGAATACAACCTATATACTATCCATTCAACCTTCTGTTCAATTCAGTCGCTCGTATGTATAACGGAAGAACAGTTACCTGGTGAGTATAACTATATAAACATAATCGAATACAACCCAGATACGATGATTGTTCAATCTATACTGAATTCAACTTTCTGCTCGATTCGGTCGCTTGTATGTAAAACGGAAGAACAGTTACCTGGTGAGTATTGCTATATAAACATCATCACGATATCATCGAATACAACTCAGATACAATTATCGTTTCGTCTAACCATTTAACCTTCTGTTCGATTCAGTCGCTAGTATGTGTAACGGAAGTACCGTCACCTGGTAAGTATCACTATATATACAGTATTGCGATATAATCGGATACCACCCAGATACATTGATAGTTCAGTCTATCCATTCAACTTTCTGTTCGTTTCGGTCGCTCGTATGTGAAACGGGAATACCGTCACCTTATGTGTATAACTATATACACAGCATAACATCATAATCGAATACAACCCAGATACTATCCATTCAACCCTCTGTTCGATTCGGTTGCTCGTATGTATAACGAAAGAACAGTAACCTGGTGAGTATTTCTATATGAACGTCATCACGATATAATCGAATACAACTTAGTTACAATTATCGTTCCGTCTAACCATCCAACCTTATGTTCGATTCAGACGCTCGTATGTGTAACGAAAGAACCGCTACATGGTAGGTGTAGTTAAATATACAACATAACGATATAATCGGAGACAACCCAGATACAATGATTGTTTAATCTATCCATTCAACCTTATGTTCGATTCAGTTGCTAGTATGTATAACGAAAGAACAGTTACCTGGTAAGACATAATATATAATAATCATCACGATATAATCGAATACAACCCCAGATACGATCATTGTTTAGTCTATCCATTCAACCTTCAGTTCAATTCAGTCGCTCGTATGTATAACGGAAGAACAGTTACCTGGTGAGTATAACTATATAAACATAATCGAATACAACTCAGATACGATGATTGTTCAATCTATCCATTCAACCTCATGTTCGATTCGGTTGCTCGTATGTATATCGGAAAAACAGGTACCTGGTGAGTATATCTATATAAACATAATCGAATACAACTCAGATACGATGATTGTTCAATCTATCCATTTAACCTTCTGCTCGATTCGGTCGCTTGTATGTATAACGGAAGGACAGTTACCTGGTGAGTATTGCTATATAAACATCATCACGATATCATCGAATACAACTCAGATACAATTATCGTTTCGTCTAACCATTTAACCTTCTGTTCGATTCAGTCGCTAGTATGTGTAACGGAAGTACCGTCACCTGGTAAGTATCACTATATATACAGTATTGCGATATAATCGGATACCACCCAGATACATTGATTGTTCAGTCTATCCATTCAACTTTCTGTTCGTTTCGTTCGCTCGTATGTGAAACGGGAATACCGTCTCCTAGTGTGTATAACTATATACACAGCATAACATCATAATCGAATACAACCCAGATACTATCCATTCAACCTGCTGTTCAATTCAATCGCTCGTATGTATAACGGAAGAACAGTTACCTGGTGAGTATTTCTATATGAACGTCATCACGATATAATCGAATACAACTTAGTTACAATTATCGTTCCGTCTTACCATCCAACCTTATGTTCGATTCAGACGCTCGTATGTGTAACGAAAGAACCGTTACATGGTAGGTGTAGTTAAATATACAACATAACGATATAATCGGAGACAACCCAGATACAATGATTGTTCAATCTATCCATTTAACCTTATGTTCGATTTGGTTGCTAGTATGTATAACGAAAGAACAGTTACCTGGTTAGACATAATATATAATAATCATCGCGAAATAATCCAATACAACCCAGATACGATGATTGTTCAGTCTATCCATTCAACCTTCTGTTCAGTTCAGTCGCTCTTATGTATAACTGGAGAACAGTTACCTGGTGAGTATAACTATATGAACATCATCACGATATAATCGAATACAACCCCAGATACGATCATTGTTCAGTCTATCCATTCAACCTTCAGTTCAATTCAGTCGCTCGTATGTATAACGGAAGAACAGTTACCTGGTGAGTATAACTATATAAACATAATCGAATACAACTCAGATACGATGATTGTTCAATCTATCCATTCAACCTTATGTTCGATTCGGTTGCTCGTATGTATATCGGAAGAACAGGTACCTGGTGAGTATATCTATATAAACATAATCGAATACAACTCAGATACGATGATTGTTCAATCTATCCATTTAACCTTCTGCTCGATTCGGTCGCTTGTATGTAAAACGGAAGGACAGTTACCTGGTGAGTATTGCTATATAAACATCATCACGATATCATCGAATACAACTCAGATACAATTATCGTTTCGTCTAACCATTCAACATTCTGTTCGATTCAGTCGCTAGTATGTGTAACGGAAGTATCGTCACCTGGTAAGTATCACTATATATACAGTATTGCGATATAATCGGATACCACCCAGATACATTGATTGTTCAGTCTATCCATTCAACTTTCTTTTCGTTTCGGTCGCTCGTATGTAAAACGAGAATACCGTCTCCTAGTGTGTATAACTATATACACAGCATAACATCATAATCGAATACAACCCATATACTATCCATTCAACCTTCTGTTCAATTCAGTCGCTCGTATGTATAACGGAAGAACAGTTACCTGGTGAGTATAACTATATAAACATAATCGAATACAACCCAGATACGATGATTGTTCAATCTATACTGAATTCAACCTTCTGGTCGATTCGGTCGCTTGTATGTAAAACGAAAGAACAGTTTCCTGGTGAGTATTGCTATATAAACATCATCACGATATCATCGAATACAACTCAGATACAATTATCGTTTCGTCTAACCATTCAACATTCTGTTCGATTCAGTCGCTAGTATGTGTAACGGAAGTATCGTCACCTGGTAAGTATCACTATATATACAGTATTGCGATATAATCGGATACCACCCAGATACATTGATTGTTCAGTCTATCCATTCAACTTTCTGTTCGTTTCGGTCGCTCGTATGTAAAACGGGAATACCGTCTCCTAGTGTGTATAACTATATACACAGCATAACATCATAATCGAATACAACCTATATACTATCCATTCAACCTTCTGTTCAATTCAGTCGCTCGTATGTGTAACGGAAGAACAGTTACCTGGTGAGTATAACTATATAAACATAATCGAATACAACCCAGATACGATGATTGTTCAATCTATACTGAATTCAACTTTCTGCTCGATTCGGTCGCTTGTATGTAAAACGGAAGAACAGTTACCTGGTGAGTATTGCTATATAAACATCATCACGATATCATCGAATACAACTCAGATACAATTATCGTTTCGTCTAACCATTTAACCTTCTGTTCGATTCAGTCGCTAGTATGTGTAACGGAAGTACCGTCACCTGGTAAGTATCACTATATATACAGTATTGCGATATAATCGGATACCACCCAGATACATTGATTGTTCAGTCTATCCATTCAACTTTCTGTTCGTTTCGGTCACTCGTATGTGAAACGGGAATACCGTCACCTTATGTGTATAACTATATACACAGCATAACATCATTATCGAATACAACCCAGATACTATCCATTCAACCTTCTGTTCGATTCGGTTGCTCGTATGTATAACGAAAGAACAGTAACCTGGTGAGTATTTATATGCACGTCATCACGATATAATCGAATACAACTTAGTTACAATTATCGTTCCGTCTAACCATCCAACCTTATGTTCGATTCAGACGCTCGTATGTGTAACGAAAGAACCGTTACATGGTAGGTGTAGTTAAATATACAACATAACGATATAATCGGAGACAACCCAGATACAATGATTGTTCAATCTATCCATTCAACACACATAAGGTGACGGTATTCCCGATTCACATACGAGCGACCGAAACGAACAGAAAGTTGAATGGATAGACTGAACAATCAATGTATCTGGGTGGTATCCGATTATATCGCAATACTGTATATATAGTGATACTTACCAGGTGACGGTACTTCCGTTACACATACTAGCGACTGAATCGAACAGAAGGTTAAATGGTTAGACGAAACGATAATTGTATCTGAGTTGTATTCGATGATATCGTGATGATGTTTATATAGCAATACTCACCAGGTAACTGTTCTTCCGTTTTACATACAAGCGACCGAATCGAGCAGAAGGTTGAATTAAGTATAGATTGAACAATCATCGTATCTGGGTTGTATTCGATTATGTTTATATAGTTATACTCACCAGGTAACTGTTCTTCCGTTATACATACGAGCGACTGAATTGAACAGAAGGTTGAATGGATAGTATATGGGTTGTATTCGATTATGATGTTATGCTGTGTATATAGTTATACACACTAGGAGACGGTATTCCCGTTTTACATTCGAGCGACCGAAACGAAAAGAAAGTTGAATGGATAGACTGAACAATCAATGTATCTGGGTGGTATCCGATTATATCGCAATACTGTATATATAGTGATACTTACCAGGTGACGATACTTCCGTTACACATACTAGCGACTGAATCGAACAGAATGTTGAATGGTTAGACGAAACGATAATTGTATCTGGGTTGTATTCGATGATATCGTGATGATGTTTATATAGCAATACTTACCAGGTAACTGTCCTTCCGTTTTACATACAAGCGACCGAATCGAGCAGAAGGTTAAATGGATAGATTGAACAATCATCGTATCTGAGTTGTATTCGATTATGTTTATATAGATATACTCACCAGGTACCTGTTCTTCCGATATACAAACGAGCAACCGAATCGAACATAAGGTTGAATGGATAGATTGAACAATCATCGTATCTGAGTTGTATTCGATTATGTTTATATAGATATACTCACCAGGTAACTGTTCTTCCGTTATACATACGAGCGACTGAATTGAACTGAAGGTTGAATGGATAGACTAAACAATGATCGTATCTGGGGTTGTATTCGATTATATCGTGATGATGTTCATATAGTTATACTCACCAGGTAACTGTTCTCCAGTTATACATAAGAGCGACTGAACTGAACAGGAGGTTGAATGGATAGACTGAACAATCATCGTATCTGGGTTGTATTCGATTATTTCGTGATGATTATTATATATAATGTCTAACCAGGTAACTGTTCTTTCGTTATACATACTAGCAACCGAATCGAACATAAGGTTGAATGGATAGATTGAACAATCATTGTATCTGGGTTGTCTCCGATTATATCGTTATGTTGTATATTTAACTACACCTACCATGTAACGGTTCTTTCGTTACACATACGAGCGTCTGAATCGAACATAAGGTTGGATGGTTAGACGGAACGATAATTGTAACTAAGTTGTATTCGATTATATCGTGATGACGTTCATATAGAAATACTCACCAGGTTACTGTTCTTTCGTTATACATACAAGCAACCGAATCGAACAGAAGGTTGAATGGATAGTATCTGGGTTGTATTCGATTATGATGTTATGCTGTGTATATAGTTATACACATAAGGTGACGGTATTCCCATTTCACATACGAGCGACCGAAACGAACAGAAAGTTGAAATGATAGACTGAACAATCAATGTATCTGGGTGGTATCCAATTATATCGCAATACTGTATATATTGTGATACTTACCAGGTGACGGTACTTCCGTTACACATACTAGCGACTGAATCGAACAGAAGGTTAAATGGTTAGATGAAACGATAATTGTATCTGAGTTGTATTCGATGATATCGTGATGATGTTTATATGGCAATACTCACCAGGTAACTGTTCTTCCGTTTTACATACAAGCGACCGAATCGAGCAGAAGGTTGAATTCAGTATAGATTGAACAATCATCGTATCTGGGTTGTATTCGTTTATGTTTATATAGTTATACTCACCAGGTAACTGTTCTTCCGTTATACATACGATCGACTGAATTGAACAGAAGGTTGAATGGATAGTATATGGGTTGTATTCGATTATGATGTTATGCTGTGTATATAGTTATACACACTAGAAGACGGTATTCCTGTTTTACATACGAGCGACCGAAACAAAAAGAAAGTTGAATGGATAGACTGAACAATCAATGTATCTGGGTGGTATCCGATTATATCGCAATACTGTGATTCTTACCAGGTGACGATACTTCCGTTACACATACTAGCGACTGAATCGAACAGAAGGTTGAATGGATAGTATCTGGGTTGTATTCGATTATGATGTTATGCTGTGTATATAGTTATACACATAAGGTGACGGTATTCCCGTTTCACATACGAGCGACCGAAACGAACAGAAAGTTGAATGGATAGACTGAACAATCAATGTATCTGGGTGGTATTTGATCATATCGCAATACTGTATATATAGTGATACTTACCAGGTGACGGTACTTCCGTTACACATACTAGCGACTGAATCGAACAGAAGGTTAAATGGTTAGACGAAACGATAATTGTATCTGAGTTGTATTCGATGATATCGTGATGATGTTTATATAGCAATACTCACCAGGAAAACTGTTCTTCCGTTTTACATACAAGCGACCGAATCGAGCAGAAAGTTGAATTCAGTATAGATTGAACAATCATCGTATCTGGGTTGTATTCGATTATGTTTATATAGTTATACTCACCAGGTAACTGTTCTTCCGTTATACATACGAGCGACTGAATTGAACAGAAGGTTGAATGGATAGTATATAGGTTGTATTCGATTATGATGTTATGCTGTGTATATAGTTATACACACTAGGAGACGGTATTCCCGTTTCACATACGAGCGACCGAAACGAACAGAAAGTTGAATGGATAGACTGAACAATCAATGTATCTGGGTGGTATCCGATTATATCGCAATACTGTATATATAGTGATACTTACCAGGTGACGATACTTCCGTTACACATACTAGCGACTGAATCGAACAGAATGTTGAATGGTTAGACGAAACGATAATTGTATCTGAGTTGTATTCGATGATATCGTGATGATGTTTATATAGCAATACTCACCAGGAAACTGTTCTTTCGTTTTACATACAAGCGACCGAATCGACCAGAAGGTTGAATTCAGTATAGATTGAACAATCATCGTATCTGGGTTGTATTCGATTATGTTTATATAGTTATACTCACCAGGTAACCGTTCTTCCGTTATACATACGAGCGACTGAATTGAACAGAAGGTTGAATGGATAGTATATGGGTTGTATTCGATTATGATGTTATGCTGTGTATATAGTTATACACACTAGGAGACGGTATTCCCGTTTTACATACGAGCGACCGAAACGAAAAGAAAGTTGAATGGATAGACTGAACAATCAATGTATCTGGGTGGTATCCGATTATATCGCAATACTGTATATATAGTGATACTTACCAGGTGACGATACTTCCGTTACACATACTAGCGACTGAATCGAACAGAATGTTGAATGGTTAGACGAAACGATAATTGTATCTGAGTTGTATTCGATGATATCGTGATGATGTTTATATAGCAATACTCACCAGGTAACTGTCCTTCCGTTTTACATACAAGCGACCGAATCGAGCAGAAGGTTAAATGGATAGATTGAACAATCATCGTATCTGAGTTGTATTCGATTATGTTTATATAGATATACTCACCAGGTACCTGTTCTTCCGATATACATACGAGCAACCGAATCGAACATAAGGTTGAATGGATATGTTGAACAATCATCGTATCTGAGTTGTATTCGATTATGTTTATATAGTTATACTCACCAGGTAACTGTTCTTCCGTTATACATACGAGCGACTGAATTGAACTGAAGGTTGAATGGATAGACTGAACAATCATCGTATCTGGGTTGTATTCGATTATTTCGTGATGATTATTATATATTATGTCTTACCAGGTAACTGTTCTTTCGTTATACATACTAGCAACCGAATCGAACATAAGGTTGAATGGATAGATTGAACAATCATTGTATCTGGGTTGTCTCCGATTATATCGTTATGTTGTATATTTAACTACACCTACCATGTAACGGTTCTTTCGTTACACATACGAGCGTCTGAATCGAACATAAGGTTGGATGGTTAGACGGAACGATAATTGTAACTAAGTTGTATTCGATTATATCGTGATGACGTTCATATAGAAATACTCACCAGGTTACTGTTCTTTCGTTATACATACGAGCAACCGAATCGAACAGAAGGTTGAATGGATAGTATCTGGGTTGTATTCGATTATGATGTTATGCTGTATATATAGTTATACACATAAGGTGACGGTATTCCCGTTTCACATACGAGCGACCGAAACGAACAGAAAGTTGAATGGATAGACTGAACAATCAATGTATCTGGGTGGTATCCGTTTATATCGCAATACTGTATATATAGTGATACTTACCAGGTGACGGTACTTCCGTTACACATACTAGCGACTGAATCGAACAGAAGGTTAAATGGTTAGACGAAACGATAATTGTATCTGAGTTGTATTCGATGATATCGTGATGATGTTTATATAGCAATACTCACCAGGTAACTGTTCTTCCGTTTTACATACAAGCGACCGAATCGAGCAGAAGGTTGAATTCAGTATAGATTGAACAATCATCGTATCTGGGTTGTATTCGATTATGTTTATATAGTTATACTCACCAGGTAACTGTTCTTCCGTTATACATACGAGCGACTGAATTGAACAGAAGGTTGAATGGATAGTATATGGGTTGTATTCGATTATGATGTTATGCTGTGTATATAGTTATACACACTAGGAGACGGTATTCCCGTTTTACATACGAGCGACCGAAACAAAAAGAAAGTTGAATGGATAGACTGAACAATCAATGTATCTGGGTGGTATTCGATTATATCGCAATACTGTATATATAGTGATACTTACCAGGTGACGATACTTCCGTTACACATACTAGCGACTGAATCGAACAGAATGTTGAATGGTTAGACGAAACGATAATTGTATCTGAGTTGTATTCGATGATATCGTGATGATGTTTATATAGCAATACTCACCAGGTAACTGTTCTTCCGTTTTACATACAAGCGACCGAATCGAGCAGAAGGTTGAATTCAGTATAGATTGAACAATCATCGTATCTGGGTTGTATTCGATTATGTTTATATAGTTATACTCACCAGGTAACTGTTCTTCCGTTATACATACGAGCGACTGAATTGAACAGAAGGTTGAATGGATAGTATATGGGTTGTATTCGACTATGATGTTATGCTGTGTATATAGTTATACACACTAGGAGACGGTATTCCCGTTTTACATACGAGCGACCGAAACGAAAAGAAAGTTGAATGGATAGACTGAACAATCAATGTATCTGGGTGGTATCCGATTATATCGCAATACTGTATATATAGTGATACTTACCAGGTGACGAAACTTCCGTTACACATACTAGCGACTGAATCGAACAGAATGTTGAATGGTTAGACGAAACGATAATTGTATCTGAGTTGTATTCGATGATATCGTGATGATGTTTATATAGCAATACTCACCAGGTAACTGTCCTTCCGTTTTACATACAAGCGACCGAATCGAGCAGAAGGTTAAATGGATAGATTGAACAATCATCGTATATGAGTTGTATTCGATTATGTTTATATAGATATACTCACCAGGTACCTGTTCTTCCGATATACATACGAGCAACCGAATCGAACATAAGGTTGAATGGATAGATTGAATAATCATCGTATCTGAGTTGTATTCGATTATGTTTATATAGTTATACTCACCAGGTAACTGTTCTTCCGTTATACATACGAGCGACTGAATTGAACTGAAGGTTGAATGGATAGACTGAACAATGATCGTATCTGGGGTTGTATTCGATTATATCGTGATGATGTTCATATAGTTATACTCACCAGGTAATTGTTCTCCAGTTATACATAAGAGCGACTGAACTGAACAGAAGGTTGAATGGATAGACTGAACAATCATCGTATCTGGGTTGTATTCGATTATTTCGTGATGATTATTATATATTATGTCTAACCATGTAACTGTTCTTTCGTTATACATACTAGCAACCGAATCGAACATAAGGTCGAATGGATAGATTGAACAATCATTGTATCTGGGTTGTCTCCGATTATATCGTTATGTTGTATATTTAACTACACCTACCATGTAACGATTCTTTCGTTACACATACGAGCGTCTGAATCGAACATAAGGTGGGATGTTTAGACGGAACGATAATTGTAACTAAGTTGTATTCGATTATATCGTGATGACGTTCATATAGAAATACTCACCAGGTTACTGTTCTTTCGTTATACATACGAGCAACCGAATCGAACAGAAGATTGAATGGATAGTATCTGGGTTGTATTCGATTATGATGTTATGCTGTGTATATAGTTATACACATAAGGTGACGGTATTCCCGTTTCACATACGAGCGACCGAAACGAACAGAAAGTTGAATGGATAGACTGAACAATCAATGTATCTGGGTGGTATCCGATTATATCGCAATACTGTATATATAGTGATACTTACCAGGTGACGGTACTTCCGTTACACATACTAGCGACTGAATCGAACAGAAGGTTAAATGGTTAGAAGAAACGATAATTGTATCTGAGTTGTATTCGATGATATCGTGATAGTAGATATGCTATACCGATACTGGCTCATTTTGACTACTTTTCCCATGTTATTTCCCATAAGAAAATTTAAGCTCAAAAATAGCGAAATTGTCTCATTTTCATCCGTCAGTCGGCAGAGTATCGTCGAGGTGGGATAAGGAGGGGGAAGGATCATAGATAATAGATGATCAGATACAGTATGAGCCAGAGGTGTATAAATACAAGATAGATCAATGGAAAATAAATACTATATCTCCTGCGAAACTAAAGAAGTGAACTATTATCCCTGAGTACAACTAACATGCGCGAGTAGAAGACTATACTTTCTTTACGAGTCGAAAATATTTCATTCTATAAAAGATCTCTTTCTATGAGGTATCTGAATTTCAGTATAGGTCAACGAAAAATTATGTACCGGTGAGTCGAAAAATTGCATACACAGGATAGGACGATTGCCTGTACACAAAAGCTCCACGTATACAAAGTGTAATATGGTTTACTGAACGGTAAATGGTGAGGAGGAGAAGAGGGGAATAGAAAATGAAAAATATTTTATATCTATTTATTCATTCAACATCAAATACATTATCATTCTTGAGATATATCATTCGAATTGTTCATCAAATCCATGAATCGATTGAATAGTATCCCCACGGTAAAGTTTCATCGGTTCCAGGGATGATATACCTCTTATCATCGTTTGGACTGAGAGCAATCTTCTCTTGCAGGCCCCTCTATACACCGTCAGTTTTATATTTAATGAAGGGCCTTTGGTGTGGTGGTGTTTGATTCTATTGAGGCGTTCAGTCGTCGGTCCGACCAAGTACTGATAAATTATGAACATGGAGACGAAAATGTTATCATCCGACAGCCAGCCACCGTACGAAGCAGACGCTCTTGGAAGGACTCGAAAGAGTGAAGGCAAGAGGAGAAGTTTAGTGCATCTTGGATTATCGAATACGAGACGGAGTGAGATTCTAAACTGATTCGAACAAGACTCGACGACGGATTAGAAGTCGGCGAAACCAGAAGATTATGCAGTGCGCAGGTTAATACCGGGCGCACTGTTAATTGGACGAAGAAGCCAGCGGATTATTAATTAATTAATAATCATTTTTTAATCATTTTTTCCAGGATTATTTTCAGGGTTTCTTTTAGGAATCAGGAAAATAATGATGGAAATACCCCAGGAGGACATGTTTGTGACCCCAGTAAGCATGGATAGGGCCAGAGACACTAAAAAAACGAGAACAAAGACCTCGAAAAGCCGCAGCCCGAGAAGAACCCCAAATGAAGAGGCTCTCCTGAAAATTATTCAGGGACTGCAGGAGCAACTGAGCGAACAGACGAAAACAATAGCTAAGCTCGAGGCCAGGATAGAGAAGATGATGAATGCTCAGAAGCAGACATCGTCATCCGAAGTCTTCACGGGAGACTTAGCAATTCTCGCCAAGAAGGCCGAGAAAAAGGCGGAAGAACACCGCCAAAACGGAGACACGGAGAGCTCCAGAATACACGCCGCCCTCGCCGCCCTAATAAGGGTAAACACCGAGGAGCCATCAGCCGCCGAAAACGACATGGAAGTCGAGACGGCGACCGCAGGCTATACGACGGCAAGCCAAAAGAGGAAGGCCGAAAGGAGCCCCGAACGAGCGGGGGAAACACCCGCGAGCCCTGAGCCCGAAACCGAGGAAACCGCCGAAGCCACCGCCAAAAAGACCCAGATCCCACCCATTGTGTTGAAAAGCCCAGGGGAATGGACAGAGGTGAAGAGGAAACTGGCCAAGAAAGGCATTGAGATCCCGTTGGTGAAGCTAACGGGACAAGGAGTCAAGCTCCAAACCAAGAACCCGGCGGAATTCCGTGCCGCCACCAAGATGCTGGAGCTGGAAGAGCACCAGTACCACACCTATACTCTGCAGGAGGAAAAACTGCTAAATGCCGTCATGCGCGGCATAGACATGTCAGTGTCCACCAAGGACATAAAAGAGGACCTCATCGGAAAGGGAGTCCCCGTCGAAGACGTTCACCGAATGAAGTCGAACGTCACCAAGAAGGAGATCCCCCTGGTACTTATCCAAGTACCAAAAACTGACAAAACCATCTGGACGGTGAAGGACTGCTGCAGTTACATCGTCAAGATGGAGCCACAGCGTCCCAAAAAAGGCCAAATTATGCAGTGCCACCGCTGCCAGAAATTTGGCCATGGACAAAGAAACTGCCACTGTGATTTCAGGTGCGTCAAGTGCGGAGGCAAGCATGAGACGGCCACCTGTAAGAAGCCCAGGGAAGCGGAAGCCAAGTGCGCGAACTGCCACGGCAACCACCCAGCCAACTACAGAGGATGTCCTATGGTTCCCAAACCTAGGAAACCGGCAGCCACCCAACCAACAGCGAGACCGAACGCACCGAGACCGCCAGCGCCGAGAACGACTCCTGGTCGTTCCTACGCCGCAGCGGCCTCCACTGCTACCACCCCCAGGCCCGCCGCCTACAGGCCCGCCGCCCCCAGGCCTGCCGCCCCCAGGCCTGCAGCCCCCAGAGCTGCCTCCACCACTGAAACTCAAAATGTGCCGGTTGAATTCCAGGAATACATCCGGCAAATAATAGAGAAAACGGTGCAGCAGACCCTCGCTCGCCTTACGATGCCCTCACCGGTCACCAATGGCGCGTAAGAAGGACTCACTCCTGATTGGCTCCTGGAACATCAACGGAGCCGCAGCGAGAAAACTGGAACTCCAGGAAATCCTATCGAGAACCTCCATCGACGTCATGGCACTCCAAGAAACACGGCTCAAACCAGGTAAGTCATTCAAAGTAACTAACTATGTTTGTTACAGAAATTACAGGGTGGACAGACAAGGAGGGGGAACCCTCCTGCTGATCAAGAAAACCCTAGACCACCATCCAGTCAACACACCAGACCTGGAACACCTGGAAGCCACCATAGCGGTAGTGAATACGGCCACCAAAGGGGAAATTCAGGTGGTGTCCGTGTACGTAACCTCGAACCAGGCAGCCACCTTGACGGACGGAGACCTAAACGCCGTACTAAGCGAAAACAGGCAAACCATCGCAATAGGAGACTGGAACGCGAAACACCCCCAGTGGAACTGCACGACAACGAACTCGAAAGGTAGACTTCTTTTAGGCTACCTGGAACGGAACGAAGAAGTATCAGTCCTGGGACCAACCGAACCTACTAGGAACGACGATCGCACTGCACCCAGCATCCTAGATATTGCCGTACTACGAGGACTTCAAGTCCCTGTAGAAATCGCAGTACTGCACGACGGAACCTCAGACCATAGCCCGATACTGCTTCAAGTGGGAGAAGACAGAACAGAGGAGGACACCCCGATAAACCGGAACAAGGTAAACTGGTCTCAATTTCAGCGAAACTTCCACGAGCAAATGGGCCCCATGCCCGTTATAAGCTCGATAGAAGACCTGGAGAGAGCAGTGAAAAACTTTGAACGAGACGTCCAAAGAGCCATAGAAGCCAGCACCACCGTTACCCAAACCACGTACTGGAACCTGCAGCACGAACTGCCCCCTGAGCTCAAAGAGCTCATTAGGCAAAAGAGGAGAGCTAGAAAGCTATCTATGCGAACCAGGCTACCAGAACACAACCAGATAGCGAGACAACTTGCAAGAGACGTGAGGAGAGAACTGCAAGCGAACAGCGATGAACGCTGGGCTAGCAAAATCTCATCACTGAACCCGGAAGATGGGAGCATCTGGAACATGCAGAAACTTCTGAGGAACGGACCTACACCGATTCCCCCTCTTCAAGGAGAGAACGGTATCGCCTACACGAACAAAGACAAAGCGACAGTCTTTGCAGAAGCCTTAGAAAGGCAATTCCTGGAAAACCATAGGCCAGAAGAAGACGCAGAACACGTGGTTCGATGCAAACGAAAAGTGGACAGGATCAGGATGATAGACGACCAGGAGGAAATCCTTAGGCCAACTTCACCGGAAGAGGTGAGAGAAATCATCAAATACCTGAAAACCAAAAAGGCTCCCGGGATAGACCACATCCCGAACAAAGCTCTGAAGCAACTCCCCAGAAAGGGGATAGCAGCCCTTACCAACATAGGGAACGCAGTATTGCGGCTGAGACACTTTCCAGATAGCTGGAAAGAAGCCTCAGTGATAATGTTGAGAAAACCAAACAAGGACGCAACCCGGCCCGAAAACTACCGCCCAATCAGCCTACTACCCGCCCCCAGCAAGGTGATAGAGAGGATCATAAAGAGACGACTAGAAGAGATGACATCAGAACTTGGCATACTTCCAGACGAACAGTTCGGCTTCAGAAGCGGACACTCGACAGAAATGCAGGTCACGAGACTCGTCGACTACGCAACCGTAGGGTTGAATAGGAGACACTTCACGGGAGCTGTGTTTCTAGACGTTGCCAAAGCTTTCGACCGAGTCTGGCACGACGGACTTATCACCAAGATGGCCCTTCTAGAGTACCCCACACCCATGGTAAGAATTATCGACTCTTATATTCGCAGGAGAACTTTTAGCACCAAGACAGGAACGGACAGATCGGTAGTGAAGTCCATGAGAGCAAGAGTACCCCAAGGAGCAGTGCTGAGCCCACACCTCTACTCCATTTACACATCTGATATTCCAAACAACAATAGACATTGCACTCTGTCATTGTATGCAGACGATACAGCCCTTGCATCTAGATCCCCTAGAGCCGAGTTCGTCACTAGGTACCTGCAAAGGTCCATTGATGAACTTGAACAATGGTGTATCAACTGGAAAATCCAGATCAACCCGGAGAAGAGCCAAGCCATCCTCATCACGAGATCAAACAAACCTCCAGTTGGACATGTGTCGATTGGAGGCCACGACATCCCATGGACAAACTCAGCGAAGTACCTTTGGGTAATCATCGACAACAAGTTGACCTTCAAGGCTCACGTGGACTCCCGTGTGAAAACCGCCATACGAGTCAGAGGACAACTGAACCCACTCATCGGACGCAGAAATCCGATGAAGATCGACCTGAAACTCCTCCTCATGAAGACGATACTCCTTCCGATCCTGACCTACGCAGTAGCAGCCTGGGGACATTGTGCCAAGACTCACCTCAAGCGAATCCAGAGTTATGAGAATCGATGCGTTCGTATGATCGTCAACGCACCATGGTTCGTCAGAACCAACTCCATCTTTAGAGACCTGCAACACCCACTTATCCTGGATAGAATGAAAATTCTATCAGCAAAGACCCATACCAAGATGGAAAGCCACGACAACCCCCTCAACAGAGAGGCGATGGATTACGACCCGAGATTCCGAGAGCGATATAAACGTCCAAAACACCAGCATTTGGACCAACAAGCCCCTTAGGTGAGTAAGGAAACACACAGGTAAGCCAAACACACTACACACCGGAATAGTAGCCTTTTTTAGCCTGAAAAGGGTTACCAATTCCAACAAACACTGCGCCACGGAATAGTAACTATTTCAATGAATGCAAATTCTTACGTTTCCGACTAACACCCAAGCCCCTATACGCCATGCTATCCCACTAACAAGTCAGTTTTCAAAACATCAGTCCCTGCGGATTGTTTTGCTCCCCTTTCTCCATCACCCCAAAACGCCAGACTCTTAAAGTCCCACTGCCACTAGGGCTTTAAAAATATGAGGACCGTAGCGCTGCTACGGGGGTTGGTGGATACGGGTAGGGCTGTTCCTGATCACCTTCAGTGATTAGTAATGTCCTTATCCGGGGCCTCATAACGATAGGGCGCGCGCGCGCGCGCGCGAAAATGTTATTATGATGTTAACAGTGGTGAATGGAAGTGCCTTCCAGTGATTAACTTTACCAGACTCCAGAACATTCAGGTATGATTTTTTCGTGGTGACGACACTTTTGAGGCTTTTTTGTGGTAGACTAAATATTTTTTAATTTGTTAGTCTGTTATCGAATACGACAGGGGCCTGTGGCCAAGGAAGGGGGGGGTGGTTTTGATTAAAATTTTCGATATTTGAAGCTATTTTCGTCTTATTCTGGAAAATATGATACCTTTTGGACTTGCAATAATTTCGGCGAGAATCATGAGGTATGATAGTTTTTGTGAGAATGTCACCTTATGAATTTTTTTCTTTCTGGTGATATCAACTTCAAATGTTGACCTTTCGTTAGAATTTCGTCAAACGCGACAGGGGGGGTGGCAGGGGGTGTTTTTCGATTCAGATTTTCGATATTTCAAGCCGTTTTCGAGTTATTTGCGAAAATATGGTACCTTTTGGATTTGTAATATTTTCGGCGAAAATCATGAGATATGATAGTTTGTCGTGAGAATGTCACCTCATGATTTTTTTTCTTTCTGGTGATATCAACTTCAAATGTTGACCTTTCGTTAGGATTTCGTCAAACGCGACAGGGGGTTTGACGGGGGGTGATTTTCGATTCAGATTTTCGATATTTCAAGCCGTTTTTGAGTTATTTGCGAAAATATGATACCTTTTGGACTTGTAATATTTTCGGCGAAAATCATGAGATATGATAGTTTGTCGTGAGAATGTCACCTCATGAATTTTTTTCTTTCTGGTGATATCAACTTCAAATGTTGACCTTTCGTTAGGATTTCGTCAAACGCGGCAGGGGGGTTGGCGGGGGGTGTTTTTCGATTCAGATTTTCGATATTTCAAGCCGTTTTCGAGTTATTTGCCAAAATATGATACCTTTTGGACTTGTAATATTTTCGGCGAAAATCATGAGATATGATAGTTTGTCGTGAGAATGTCACCTTATGATTTTTTTTCTTTCTGGTGATATCAACTTCAAATGTTGACCCTTCGTTAGGATGTTGTCAAACGCGACAGGGGGCGTTGGCGGGGGGTGATTTTTGGTTCAGATTTTTGATATTTAAAGTCGTTTTCTAGTTATTTGTAATTTCACTGAAAATCATGATATAATAGTTTTTTATGAGATTGTCGCCCTATGAATTCTTTTCTTTCTAGTGATATCAATTGCAGATGTTGACCTACCGTTAGAATTTAGTCAAACACGATAAGGTGGATTGGCGGGGACTATAATTTTCGATATTTCGTGCCGTTCGTGAAATATTTGTTGACATAGTTATTATTGGTCATTGGAAAATTTCGATAGAGATGTCCATTTACGATAGAGAGTGAGTATAATTAGACTTCAATATTTCTCATTGAAATATTAAAATATCGAATTTCAGTACAGTTAAGTGATTATTGCAATTTCAACTACGTGTATATAAACTTTTCTGAAATTGATTTTTACATGATGAAGTCACAACTATGTCATTTCCTTTGTTTTTTGTGATACCCGCTCTGATTTTATTCCATTTGATAAGCAGTATTTGGATACTTCTCAAAAAATGATCCTATTTTTGGGATTGATTTATTGTACGCATCAGGTTGAACGAAAATGGACGACTTTTTCTCGCACGAAACACGCAAGGTACCCTCTTAGGAGGGGAGTGTATCGACTCTGGAGTCTGTAATTTCCTCTCTACAACGGAGGTCGTCTCCATCAAGGAGTCAGGTATAAATAGTGTTTTCGTTTGTTCAATTGAACATGTTCAGGAGAAATTGTCACCTATAGGTTATCAAAGAACCATTTTCTTTCTTGAACGCCGTCTACCTCGGGCCTCTGTGTAGCGCCTTTGAATTCCGAGGGGCCTTTTGGCTATAAATAACTTGACGGCTGTCCTGATGTGTTTCTTGCTACTTCCCTTAGATATTTGTTCAATACCTCCCAATTCTTGAAGGAAGGAAAACAATGTTAAATAATTCAGTCTTAAACTGGTTTAGTCCTATTTTTGAGTTTGATATTGTGTACGCTTCAGGTTGAACGAAAATGGACGACTTTTTCTCGCACGAAACACGCCAGGTACCCTCTTAGGAGGGGAGTGTACCGACTCTGGAGTCTTTAATTTCCTCTCTACAACGGAGGTCGTCTTCATCAAGGAGTCAGGTATAAACAGTGATTTCGTTTGTTCAATTGAACATGTTCAGGAGAAATTGTCACCTATAGGTTATCAAAGAACCATTTTCTTTCTTGAACGCCGTCTACCTCGGGCCTCTGTGTAGCGCCTTTGAATTCCGAGGGGCCTTTTGGCTATAAATAACTCGACGGCTGTCCTGATGTGTTTCTTGCTACTTCCCTTAGATATTTGTTCAATACCTCCCAATTCACAAACAAAAGAAAACAATGTTAATTAATTCAGTCATGAACTTGTATGATCCTATTCTTGAGTTTGATATAGTGTACGCTTCAGGTTGAACGAAAATGGACGACTTTTTCTCGCACGATACACGCTAGGTACCCTCTTAGGAGGGGAGTGTACCGACTCTGGAGTCTTAAATTTCCTCTCTACAACGGAGGTCGTCTCCATTAAGGAGTCAGGTATAAACAGTGTTTTCGTTTGTTCAATTGAACATGTTCAGGAGAAATTGTCACCTATAGGTTATCAAAGAACCGTTTTCTTTCTTGAACACCGTCTACCTCGGGCCTCTGTGTAGCGCCTTCGAATTCCGAGGGGCCTTTTGGCTATAAATAACTTGACGGATGTCCTGATGTGTTCCTTGGTACTTACTCCATATATTTGTGTCAACATAATTGATATGTGATATATCAATATCGAATTAATTAACAATGGTTCTTATGGAAAACATGCACAAATTTTCATCAGTCCGGGGCCTTTCATGTTATTTGGTGATAGCGTTCAGTCTTCCGTCTGACCTAAATTTTACTTATACCCCCACATTCTTCAATTTTTCTCATTCATTCGCAGATAGTTGTACTGTAGAGGCAAACTACAAGATGGTGAAACCGTCACTCTTCGCTAATTTGATTAGTCAAATCGCATCCCTACTTGGTCTTCAAACGTCCTCTTATGACGAAAATCGTGAGAGAAAAGGGCTTCGGGAATGTCAGAAGGGGATAAAACGTATACATAATGCAATGAGATGTGCAAAAAACCTCGGTGAGAAGCAACATCTGGAAGCTTGCCTTAGGAATTTGAAAAGCTTGCGGAACCAGTTCAAAGCGATTCAGAAGAAAGGAGCTGGACTCAAATCTAGGAAGGAAACTGCACGAGATAGAGTTAGCTGGGACGATTCCGAATCAGCATTTCGGTCTCGCATCAGAACTGGAGTTATATCAAATTTGAAACACAAGGATCCTGGAGCATTTTTGATTGATTGTAGAGCTCTCTCTAAAATTCGAATTCAGAATGCACTCAAAAAGGATGAGGCAGTCAAAGTCAACGCTATGTTTTGTGGAGAATTTGAGATTACTAGAGGAAACCATGTACTCACTGAGTACAAATATTTCACTACCTCGAACTATCCTATCTATTGGGATACCGACATCAATGATTGGTTCAATGATAAAGTGATCAATCCTATCATGAAGGAGTTAGAGGAGTTTCAGGAGCGTGACAGTGGTTGGGCGTTGAAGGCAGTCATAAACTTGGAAGTCAATATCAATAAGTTCTCTCCACAGCTTGGCTCTTCATATATTAAGTTACCGCATGAAATAAAAAACAGACATGCTTGTATAAATGTTAAGAATAACGATCAAGCCTGTTTTGCTTGGGCAGTCACATCAGCTTTGTATCCGGCATCAACCAATGTCGATAGAACCTCATCATATCCTCATCCCTCTTCAATTTTGAACCTCAAAGGGATCCACTTTCCGATAACCACCAATCAGATATCTCGATTCGAGAAGCAGAATGATGTATCAATCAACGTTTACATTCTTCAGCAGAAATCTAAACACATGACCACGCTACCTACATATCTCACCAAGAATCATAAAGATAAGCACGTCAATCTCCTCCTCATCCAAGATCAATACTTTAATGAAGATGGTGACGATACTGAAAGTGAGACTTTCCCAATCAAGTACCATTATGTATGGATTAAGGATCTCTCTAGACTTCTTTCTACTCAACTAAACAAAGAGGGTCATAAAAAATATTTCTGCGATCGCTGCCTTCATTACTTTTATTCTGAAAAGAAACTTGCTGCGCATTCTCTCGACTGTGTTAAGATGAACGAGACTGCAATTAAAATGCCTGCAGTTGGAGAAAATATTTTGAAATTCAAAAATCATAGAAACAAGGAGAAAGTACCATTTGTTGTTTACGCTGATATGGAGTCTGTTTTGAAACCAACAGAGGACCCTAAGAAGCCCCAACATCACATTCCTGCTGCTGTCGGATACTACCTCAAGTGCTCCTACGATGATTCTCTATCATTTTATCGCTTTTATCGTGGAGAAAACTGCATGGAATGGTTTGCCAATGAGCTCAAGCAACTGGCTGAAGATATAACAACTGTATTCTGGTGTCCGTTTAATATCCATATGACAGAAGTACAAGAAGCCGAGTTTCAAAATGCTACACATTGTCATATTTGTGGACAGTGTTTCGGGCTTGCAGATAAGAAAGTTAGAGACCATAATCACCTCATTCCTGGAAATAACTATAGAGGTCCTGCACATGAAAGCTGTAACATAAAATACCAGGATAGTCATGTGGTACCTGTTGTTTTTCACAACTTGAGTGGGTATGACGCCAATTTCATCATTGGAGATATTGCATCTAGAATGGTTGGTCGTATTGATTTACTACCTATCAACAAAGAAAAGTACATCTCCTTCACTAAGCACGTTGATGAGACTTCTATTCAGTTCCGATTCATCGACAGTTTCCGTTTCATGAGTTCCTCCCTTGACAAGTTGGCATCGTATTTAGTAGAATTTCCCAATTTGAGGTCTCAATTCCACGACATCTCTGAAGAGCAATTCCAACTTTTAACTAAGAAAGGAGTTATGCCGTATGATTATTTCGACTCGTTTGAACGTTTCAACGAAACCTGTCTTCCACCAATAAATGCTTTCTATAACAAACTGGATGATAAACCATGTCCTCGTAGATTTTACATTCGTGCCAAGCTTGTATGGAGTGAATTCAACTGTCAAGACTTGGGTCAATATGTGGATCTATATATGATGACTGATATTCTCCTCCTCGCAGACGTATTCGAACAGTTTCGTTCTAGCTGTATCAGGACATACGATCTTGACCCCGTCCACTATTACACTTTACCTGGAATTACGTGGGATGCCATGTTGAAGTATACAAATCAGGAGTTGGAGCTCATAACGGATCCAGACATGTTTCTCTTTGTTGAACGAGGAATTCGAGGAGGTCTCAGTCAAGTATGTTCTAAAAGACGTGCCGAGGCTAATAATATGTATATTGACGGCTATGACCCTTCGAAGCCTGAAACATTCTTGATGTATTTTGATGTGAACAACCAGTATGGTTGGGCTATGAGCCAGTACTTACCATATGGCCGGTTTGAATGGGTGGATGATAACATCGATGTGATGTCAATTTCGGACGATGCTCATGAGGGATATATGTTTGAAGTGGATTTAGAATATCCTCAAAACCTCCACGATATGCATAAAGATATACCCTTCTGCCCTCAACATATTGATCTTAAAACTGGAATGCCTTCGAAGTCGGTGCGAGGAAACATCAAATTGATGGCAACCCTTCGCTCTAAAGAGAAATATGTTATCCACTATCGAGCACTGAAACAAGCGTTAGCACATGATTTGGTGTTGAAGAAGATCCATCGGGTTCTTCGATTCAGGCAAGCTCCATGGCTGAAATGCTACATTGATCTGAACACAGACCTCCGTAAGCAAGCAAAAAATGAATTCGAAAAAAATCTTTTCAAGCTCATGAATAATGCTGTCTTTGGAAAGACGATGGAAAATATTAGGAAAAGGGTGAATGTTAGGCTTCTGACACAGTGGGGTGGAAGATATGGGGCAGAGGCATATATCTCGAAACCGGAGTTTAAGAATTGTACTGTTTTCAATGAGAGTTTGATTGCTGTTGAGCTGAGGAAGCTGGAAATATATCTCAATAAACCTATTTACGTTGGTCAAGCTATTTTAGATCTAGCAAAGACTACTTTATACAACTTTCACTACGACTATATGTCTAGCGTATTTTCTGATTGCTCTGTTCTCTACACTGATACTGACAGCCTAATTTATGAAATCAGAAGTCAAGATCCATATAAAATAATGAGGAGAGATTGCCATCAACGTTTCGATACTTCTGATTATCATCCAACCAACATCTTTGATATTCCACAAGTTAATAAGAAGGTACTAGGAATGATGAAGGACGAACACAACGGAGTCCCGATGATTGGCTACGTCGGCTTGAGATCTAAGCTGTATTCGACTAAAATTTTAACTACCGAAGATACTATAATGGAGAAACGGAAGGATCTAATGGAAAGGGGATATGATGATTTTGAAATCGAGAATATTCTGAAGAATCTCGGTGTAACTAAGAAGGCAAAAGGTGTAAAGTCATCTGTAGTAAAAACGAGAATTACCTTTGCTGATTACGTTGAGTGTTTGGATAATTGGAAGCAGAAAACTATTACACAAAATTTGATAAGGTCTGATAAACATCAGGTTTATTCAATCATGCAAGAGAAGATTGCTCTCAGTCCAAACGATGATAAAAGGTATATCATCCCTGGAACCGATGAAACTTTACCGTGGGGACACTATTCAATCGATTCATGGATTTGATGAACAATTCGAATGATATATCTCAAGAATGATAATGTATTTAATGTTGAATGAATAAATAGATATAAAATATTTTTCATTTTCTATTCCCCTCCTCTCCTCCTCACCATTTACCGTTCAGTAAACCATATTACACTTTGTATACGTGGAGCTTTTGTGTACAGGCAATCGTCCTATCCTGTGTATGCAATTTTTCGACTCACCGGTACATAATTTTTCGTTGTCCTAAACTGAAATTCAGATACCTCATAGAGAGAGATCTTTTATAGAATGCAATATTTTCGACTCGTAAAGAAAGTATAGTCTTCTACTCGCGCATGTTAGTTGTACTCATGGATAATAGTTCACTTCTTTAGTTTCGCAGGAGATATAGTATTTATTTTCCATTGATCTATCTTGTATTTATACACCTCTGGCTCATACTGTATCTGATCATCTATTATCTATAATCCTTCCCCCTCCTTATCCCACCTCGACGATACTCTGCCGACTGACGGATGAAAATGAGACAATATCGCTATTTTTGAGCTTAAATTTTCTTATGGAAAATAACATGGGAAAAGTAGTCAAAATGAGCCAGTATCGGTATAGCATATCTACTCGTGATGATGTTTATATAGCAATACTCACCAGGTAACTGTCCTTCCGTTTTACATACAAGCGACCAAATCGAGCAGAAGGTTAAATGGATAGATTGAACAATCATCGTATCTGAGTTGTATTCGATTATGTTTATATAGTTATACTCACCAGGTAACTGTTCTTCCGTTATACATACGAGCGACTGAATTGAACTGAAGGTTAAATGGATAGACTAAACAACGATCGTATCTGTGGTTGTATTCGATTGTATCGTGATGATGTTTATAAAGTTATACTCACCAGGTAACTGTTCTCCAGTTATACATAAGAGCGACTGAACTGAACAGAAGGTTGAATGGATAGACTGAACAATCATCGTATCTGGGTTATATTAGATTATTTCGTGATGATTATTATATATTATGTCTAACCAGGTAACTGTTCTTTCGTTATACATACTAGCAACCGAATAGAACATAAGGTTGAATGGATAGATTGAACAATCATTGTATCTGGGTTGTCTCCGATTATATCGTTATGTTGTATATTTAACTACACCTACCATGTAACGGTTCTTTCGTTACACATACGAGCGTCTGAATCGAACATAAGGTTGGATGGTTAGACGGAACGATAATTTTAACTAAGTTGTATTCGATTATATCGTGATGACGTTCATATAGAAATACTCACCAGGTTACTGTTCTTTCGTTATACATACGAGCAACCGAATCGAACAGAAGGTTGAATGGATAGTATCTGGGTTGTATTCGATTATGATGTTATGCTGTGTATATAGTTATAAACATAAGGTGACGGTATTCCCGTTTCACATACGAGCGACCGAAACGAACAGAAAGTTGAATGGATAGACTGAACAATCAATGTATCTGGGTGGTATCCGATTATATCGCAATACTGTATATATAGTGATACTTACCAGGTGACGGTACTTCCGTTACACATACTAGCGACTGAATCGAACAGAAGGTTAAATGGTTAGACGAAACGATAATTGTATCTGAGTTGTATTCGAAGATATCGTGATGATGTTTATATAGCAATACTCACCAGGTACCTGTTCTTCCGTTTACATAAAAGCGACCGAATCGAGCAGAAGGTTGAATTCAGTATAGATTGAACAATCATCGTATCTGGGTTGTATTCGATTATGTTTATATAGTTATACTCACCAGGTAACTGTTCATCCGTTATACATATCAGCGACTGAATTGAACAGAAGGTTGATTTGATAGTATATGGGTTGTATTCGATTATGATGTTATGCTGTGTATATAGTTATACACACTAGGAGACGGTATTCCCGTTTTACATACGAGCGACCGAAACGAAAAGAAAGTTGAATGGATAGACTGAACAATCAATGTATCTGGGTGGTATCCGATTATATCGCAATACTGTATATATAGTGATACTTACCAGGTGACGATACTTCCGTTACACATACTAGCGACTGAATCGAACAGAATGTTGAATGGTTAGACGAAACGATAATTGTATCTGAGTTGTATTCGATGATATCGTGATGATGTCTATATAGCAATACTCACCAGGTAACTGTCCTTCCGTTTTACATACAAGCGACCGAATCTAGCAGAAGGTTAAATGGATAGATTGAACAATCATCGTATCTGAGTTGTATTCGATTATGTTTATATAGATATACTCACTAGGTACCTGTTCTTCCGATATACATACGAGCAACCGAATCGAACATAAGGTTGAATGGATAGATTGAAGAATCATCGTATCTGAGTTGTATTCGATTATGTTTATATAGTTATACTCACTAGGTGACTGTTCTTCCGTTATACATACGAGCGACTGAATTGAACTGAAGGTTGAATGGATAGACTAAACAATGATCGTATCTGGGGTTGTATTCGATTATATCGTGATGATGTTCATATAGTTATACTCACCAGGTGACTGTTCTCCAGTTATACATAAGAGCGACTGAACTGAACAGAAGGTTGAATGGATAGACTGAACAATCATCGTATCTGGGTTGTATTCGATCATTTCGTGATGATCATTATATATTATGTCTAACCAGGTAACTGTTCTTTCGTTATACATACTAGCAACCGAATCGAACATAAGGTTGAATGGATAGATTGAACAATCATTGTATCTGGGTTGTCTCCGATTATATCGTTATGTTGTATATTTAACTACACCTACCATGTAACGGTTCTTTCGTTACACATACGAGCGTCTGAATCGAACATAAGGTTGGATGGTTAGACGGAACGATAATTGTAACTAAGTTGTATTCGATTATATCGTGATGACGTTCATATAGAAATACTCACCAGGTTACTGTTCTTTCGTTATACATACGAGCAACCGATTCGAACAGAAGGTTGAATGGATAGTATATGGGTTGTATTCGATTATGATGTTATGCTGTGTATATAGTTATACACACTAGGAGACGGTATTCCCATTTTACATACGAGCGACCGAAACGAAAAGAAAGTTGAATGGATAGACTGAACAATCAATGTATCTGGGTGGTATCCGATTATATCGCAATACTGTATATATAGTGATACTTACCAGGTGACGATACTTCCGTTACACATACTAGCGACTGAATCGAACAGAATGTTGAATGGTTAGACGAAACGATAATTGTATCTGAGTTGTATTCGATGATATCGTGATGATGTTTATATAGCAATACTCACCAGGTAACTGTTCTTCCGTTTTACATACAAGCGACCGAATCGAGCAGAAGGTTGAATTCAGTATAAATTGAACAATCATCGTATCTGGGTTGTATTCGATTATGTTTATATAGATATACTCACCAGGTACCTGTTCTTCCGATATACATACGAGCAACCGAATCGAACATAAGGTTGAATGGATAGATTGAACAATCATCGTATCTGAGTTGTATTCGATTATGTTTATATAGTTATACTCACCAGGTAACTGTTCTTCCGTTATACATACGAGCGACTGAATTGAACTGAATGTTGAATGGATAGACTAAACAATGATCGTATCTGGGGTTGTATTCGATTATATCGTGATGATGTTCATATAGTTATACTCACCAGGTAACTGTTCTCCAGTTATACATAAGAGCGACTGAACTGAACAGAAGGTTGAATGGATAGACTGAACAATCATCGTATCTGGGTTGTATTCGATTATTTCGTGATGATTATTATATATTATGTCTAACCAGGTAACTGTTCTTTCGTTATACATACTAGCAACCGAATCGAACATAAGGTTGAATGGATAGATTGAACAATCATTGTATCTGGGTTGTCTCCGATTATATCGTTGTTGTATATTTAACTACACCTACCATGTAACGGTTCTTTCGTTACACATACGAGCGTCTGAATCGAACATAAGGTTGGATGGTTAGACGGAACGATAATTGTAACTAAGTTGTATTCGATTATATCGTGATGACGTTCATATAAAAATACTCACCAGGTTACTGTTCTTTCGTTATACATACGAGCAACCGAATCAAACAGAAGGTTGAATGGATAGTATCTGGGTTGTATTCGATTATGATGTTATGCTGTGATATAGTTATACACATAAGGTGACGGTATTCCCGTTTCACATACGAGCGACCGAAACGAACAGAAAGTTGAATGGATAGACTGAACAATCAATGTATCTGGGTGGTATCCGATTATATCGCAATACTGTATATATAGTGATACTTACCAGGTGACGGTACTTCCGTTACACATACTAGCGACTGAATCGAACAGAAGGTTAAATGGTTAGACGAAACGATAATTGTATCTGAGTTGTTTTCGATAATATCGTGATGATGTTTATATAGCAATACTCACCAGGTAACTGTTCTTCCGTTTTACATACAAGCGACCGAATCGAGCAGAAGGTTGAATTCAGAATAGATTGAACAATCATCGTATCTGGGTTGTATTCGATTATGTTTATATAGTCATACTCACCAGGTAACTGTTCTTCCGTTATACATACGAATGACTGAATTGAACAGAAGGTTGAATGGATAGATTGAACAATCATCTTATCTGAGTTGTATTCGATTATGTTTATATAGTTATACTCACCAGGTAACTGTTCTTCCGTAATACATACGAGCGACTGAATTGAACTGAAGATTGAATGGATAGACTAAACAATGATCGTATCTGGGGTTGTATTCGATTATATCGTGATGATGTTCATATAGTTATACTCACCAGGTAACTGTTCTCCAGTTATACATAAGAGCGACTGAACTGAATAGAAGGTTGAATGGATAGACTGAACAATCATCGTATCTGGGTTGTATTCGATTATTTCGTGATGATTATTATATATTATGTCTAACCAGGTAACTGTTCTTTCGTTATACATACTAGCAACCGAATCGAACAGAAGGTTGAATGGATAGTATCTGGGTTGTATTCGATTATGATGTTATGCTGTGTATATAGTTATACACATAAGGTGACGGTATTCCCGTTTCACATACGAGCGACCGAAACGAACAGAAAGATGAAATGATAGACTGAACAATCAATGTATCTAAGTGGTATCCGATTATATCGCAATACTGTATATATAGTGATTCTTACCAGGTGACGGTACTTCCGTTACACATACTAGCGACTGAATCGAACAGAAGGTTAAATGGTTAGACGAAACGATAATTGTATCTGAGTTGTATTCGATGATATCGTGATGATGTTTATATAGCAATACTCACCAGGTAACTGTTCTTCCGTTTTACATACAAGCGACCGAATCGAGCAGAAGGTTGAATTCAGTATAGATTGAACAATCATCGTATCTGGGTTGTATTCGATTATGTTTATATAGTTATACTCACCCGGTAACTGTTCTTCCGTTATACATACGAGCGACTGAATTGAACAGAAGTTTGAATGGATAGTATATGGGTTGTATTCGATTATGATGTTATGCTGTGTATATAGATATACACACTAGGAGACGGTATTCCCGTTTTACATACGAGCGACCGAAACAAAAAGAAAGTTGAATGGATAGACTGAACAATCAATGTATCTGGGTGGTATCCGATTATATCGCAATACTGTATATATAGTGATACTTACCAGGTGACGATACTTCCGTTACACATACTAGCGACTGAATCGAACAGAATGTTGAATGCTTAGACGAAACGATAATTGTATCTGAGTTGTATTCGATGATATCGTGATGATGTTTATATAGCAATACTCACCAGGTAACTGTTCTTTCGTTTTACATACAAGCGACCGAATCGAGCAGAAGGTTAAATGGATAGATTGAACAATCATCGTATCTGAGTTGTATTCGATTATTTTTATATAGATATACTCACCAGGTACCTGTTCTTCCGATATACATACGAGCAACCGAATCGAACATAAGGTTGAATGGATAGATTGAACAATCATCGTATCTGAGTTGTATTCGATTATGTTTATATAGTTATACTCACCAGGTAACTGTTCTTCCGTTATACATACGAGCGACTGAATTGAACTGAAGGTTGAATGGATAGACTAAACAATGATCGTATCTGGGGTTGTATTCGATTATATCGTGATGATGTTCATATAGTTATACTCACCAGGTAACTGTTCTCCAGTTATACATAAGAGCGACTGAACTGAACAGAAGGTTGAATGGATAGACTGAACAATCATCGTATCTGGGTTGTATTCGATTATTTCGTGATGATTATTATATATTATGTCTAACCAGGTAACTGTTCTTTCGTTATACATACTAGCAACCGAATCGAACATAAGGTTGAATGGATAGATTGAACAATCATTGTATCTGGGTTGTCTCCGATTATATCGTTATGTTGTATATTTAACTACACCTACCATGTAACGGTTCTTTCGTTACACATACGAGCGTTTGAATCGAACATAAGGTTGGATGGTTAGACGGAACGATAATTGTAACTAAGTTGTATTCGATTATATCGTGATGACGTTCATATAGAAATACTCACCAGGTTACTGTTCTTTCGTTATACATACGAGCAACCGAATCGAACAGAAGGTTGAATGGATAGTATCTGGGTTGTATTCGATTATGATGTTATGCTGTGTATATAGTTATACACATAAGTTGACGGTATTCCCGTTTCACATACGAGCGACCGAAACGAACAGAAAGTTGAATGGATAGACTGAACAATCAATGTATCTGGGTGGTATCCGATTATATCGCAATACTGTATATATAGTGATACTTACCAGGTGACGGTACTTCCGTTACACATACTAGCGACTGAATCGAACAGAAGGTTAAATGGTTAGACGAAACGATAATTGTATCTGAGTTGTATTCGATGATATCGTGATGATGTTTATATAGCAATACTCACCAGGTAACTGTTCTTCCGTTATACATACGAGCGACTGAATTGAACAGAAGGTTGAATGGATAGTATATGGGTTGTATTCGATTATGATGTTATGCTGTGTATATAGTTATACACACTAGGAGACGGTATTCCCGTTTTACATACGAGCGACCGAAACGAAAAGAAAGTTGAATGGATAGACTGAACAATCAATGTATCTGGGTGGTATCCGATAATATCGCAATACTGTATATATAGTGATACTTACCAGGTGACGATACTTCCGTTACACATACTAGCGACTGAATCGAACAGAATGTTGAATGGTTAGACGAAACGATAATTGTATCTGAGTTGTATTCGATGATATCGTGATGATGTTTATATAGCAATACTCACCAGGTAACTTTCCTTCCGTTTTACATACAAGCGACCGAATCGAGCAGAAGGTTAAATGGATAGATTGAACAATCATCGTATCTGAGTTGTATTCGATTATGTTTATATAGATATACTCACCAGGTACCTGTTCTTCCGATATACATACGAGCAACCGAATCGAACATAAGGTTGAATGGATAGATTGAACAATCATCGTATCTGAGTTGTATTCGATTATGTTTATATAGTTATACTCACCAGGTAACTGTTTTTCCGTTATACATACGAGCGACTGAATTGAACTGAAGGTTGAATGGATAGACTAAACAATAATCGTATCTTGACTTTATGTTCGTACTGCTCACATCATACATACCTTGTATCACCGTTTTGAAAATAAAAGTTTTTTTAAAACCTCAAACTCGAAACGAGTTATAAAATTTGCGTGAGTGAGCGTGTTCGAATACTGTTGCGATTTACAACTCAATATAATGACTAGCTTCAAATGTTGTAAGAGTAAATCATTTATACATTTCGTATGTATAAATTGTTCCAGTGTTTTTCATAAGTGTTGTTTATCACGTTTCAAAAAACAAATTCGTTTTGTTAAAGATAATCAAATTATCTGTTGCAAAGACATTAAAAACAGTGATTGCAGTGACGAGGATAGTGAAAAAAGTATCCTAGAAAAAACTTTATGTGAACTGGAAGAAGATAGCGATTTGAAATCAAAATATATCGAAAAACTTAAATTTGATAATGATTCATTTATTCAAGATGCTATGAGAACCGAACAAGAAATGTCTGACTTGATAAAGAAACAACAAAAAATTATCGACGATTTGAAGAAACAGATTGAATCTCTATACAAAATCTCTACTGTTAGAAGGGATATACAGACTGTTGATGAAGGAACACAGACAGGTTTCTGTACAAGAAATGCATCAACTTCTACAGATTTCGAAGTGACCAGTGGCGTGTCTGTTAGTTATGTGAAATCAACGTCTGAGCCCCAGGGTATTAATAGCCCTAGTGTGAATAACCCCAATCATACATTAGTCATACCATCAACATCACATAGTAAAATTAACGAGCCAAAACAATTGCAATATAACGAACCAGTTATAGAGGGTAGCATAAGTAATGGTAATAAATCTACTCCTATCAATCACTGTACCCCCAATAAGCGACAAATTTTGTTATTAACGGATGATACTGAGGTGTCTTCCCAACTCAGGAAATATTTGGACAAAAATATTCATGAAATTATTTCGGTGAAGAAACCGGGTGCACTTTTGCACCAAGTCATAGAGAATATGGAAAAATTGGCACGTAATTTTAGTTTTCAAGATCATGTTATTGTAGTAGGTGGACGAAACGATATTGTTAAGAATAAGGCACCTTCTTTCAGAAACATTTGTGACAAACTTAAGTAATGTGCTCATACGAATGTTAGTTTTGCTTCTGTTCCGTATCATTTCAAAGACAACCCAAAAATTAAACTAACCTATAAATTTAATACAAAACTATATGAGTTTTTGTATAAATTCAATGCATGTAGTGAAGGTAATTTCAGTTTTGCTGATATTAATAAGGGTCAACAAAGAAAGTTCAACAGTTTCAAAGCGGTTACCGGTATAGTGAATTCCATTTCTCACAACAATTATCTGCACAAAACTTTAACATTTATTCCAACCTGTGACGTATCCGTGCCTGCTGCAGTCCAGGAACTACATTCTCCTTTGCCTGTAGCAATCGAAGAAGACGGTACTCAAACATTATTCTCGGAAATACAAGATGTGGATCAAAAAATGGAAGCACATAATCCCGCCCATAAAAGTGTTTTTTTATATCCCAGACTCTCCCAAGTTGCACCAGACCTCTGATACCAGTCAGCAATGATCCACTAAACTATCGACAATTGAGCTCCACTCAAGTGAGCCATATCAATGTTCGGGGATTATTAAATAACTTAAACTCAATTGAGCTATTTTTGTGGAACAATGAAATAGACATAGTGTGCTTATCTGAACATTGGTTAACAAATGATTGTTTGAGGGATGTTTATTTCAAAGAGTATATTATGGCATCAATTTTTTGTAGAGAAGAGCATATACGAGGTGGTTCTTGTATTCTTGTTAAGAGAGGTTTTACCTTCAATGAAATTGTACCCATTAGCAAATTATCTAGTGAATGTCAAGTCGAAATATGTGCTATCTGCTACAAAGTGAACTTGTCTAAAATTGTTATTATTACTGCTTATAGAACACCCAATAGCAATGCTGATATTTTTTTTGATTGTCTATTACAGGCACTAAAGATTGCTGAGGCAAGGTCTTCCAATATCATCTTATGTGGAGACTTTAATATTGACTATCTATCGAAAGATGCAAATACTAACTTGCTTATGGATCTATTCAACTCATTCAAATTCAATCAAGTCAATATAGGAAGTCCAACAAGAATTTTTACCAATGCAAACGGTCATACGAGTCGCACTTGTATTGATTACATGGTGAGTACTTTTTCTGATCAAACTTTTTACTGTCAATTAATACAACCTAATATTGCTGACCATCTATCTCATATAGGTATTCTTAAGGAACCAGAATGTGAAATTCAAAAAGGAAAATTAGTCAATGAACCACATGTTAAAATTTTGAAACGGCAGGTACATGATACCAATATTAATGAATTCAGAACCAGACTCAAAAATATTAGTTGGTATCCAATTCTATACGATATGTGCATAAATCAAGGTTTTTCTTTTTTTCTAAACTCGCTTCTTTGGTGTTTCGATGTATCATGCCCAAAAAAACCTATCGTAGTTAAAAAACGTAACAACGCCTGGATTTCAAATGACATTATCAAAGAGGGAAAATATTTGAGAGAATTGTTTCAATTATGCACAACATTTCAGGTAGTTGATCCTCATTCAATTGAAATTTATAAAAGTAGGTTGAAGGAGCACAAGTCAGTGATTAGAAGAACGAAAACGAATTACTTTTCGAAAAAAATTGCAAATGCTCAGAATAAAACTAAAGAGACATGGAAAATAATTAATTCTGAGCTGGGGAAGGAAAATTCGTTGGATACTAAAATCATTTCCTTGAAGCATAATTCGAAAATTGTGGATGATGTACAGGAGGTAGCAGAATTATTTGCTGACTATTTTTGTAAAGCTACAGAATTAAGTCTAAATAGTCACTTTGGGCAAAATCTATCATTACCTAGTACCCTTAGTAAAAATTTTATAATTAGTCAGCCGTTCCCCAATGATCCTATAACCAAAGTAGAAATATATAATGTTTTGAATAAGATGAAAAACAAAAAATCAGCTGGAATAGACGAACTATCTATAATCATAATCAAAAATGTAATTGACCTCATAATTGATCCTCTCACTTATCTGATGAATCAGTCCTACATGCAAGGATATTTTCCCAGTGAATTCAAAAAGGCTTTAGTAATACCTCTTCATAAAAAATGTGATAAAAATGAGATTGACAATTATAGACAAATTTCTTTAATTTGTTCCTTGTCCAAGCTCTTTGAGAAAGTAGTAGCTAACAGATTGGTAGATTATTTGGAGGCAAACAAACTCTTGTGTAATAATCAACATGGTTTCAGAAAAAGCCATTCCATCGAAACAGCAACTTATCATTTTCTTAATTTCATCTATACAGAAATTGACGCTAACAACCTTGTTATCAGTCTGTTTTTCGATCTATCGAAGGCTTTTGACACGGTATCTTCGGATTTCTTAACCCATAAAACAGCTGCACTTGGTTTTCCAGAAAATATTTCAACTTGGTTGAGATCATACATGGAAAACCGTAGTATGACTGTCAAATACAATATTAAAATGGGTGTTCCACAGGGTTCGGTCTTGGGTCCATTATTATTTGTGCTATTTGTTAATGACTTGCCTGAATACATAAAAAACTGCCACTTAACGATGTTTGCTGATGATACTACGATCACAGTTACAAGTTCTAATATCGATAATTTACTTGTTAAGGTAACCAATATCATTGATACATTTGCGTCTTGGTGTGACCGTAACAGACTCATACTGAACCCTAAGAAGTCAGTATCTATGAAATTTTTTAATAGGAAAGATAATATACCAAATGAAATAGTCTTCAGTGAGGAAATAGTTATGTCGCAGGAGGTAAAATTTTTGGGAACTCTGTTAGACGAACGTCTGAATTTTGATCAGCACATCAATAGTGTTTGTAATAGACTCAATTCAGCATTCTATGCAATCAAACAAATGAAATCCTGTGAAACAAAAGACAGTTTATTAAGCATTTATTTTGCCATGGCATTCTCGCATATATCACTCAACATAATGGCATGGGGGCGCGGTGCAGATTTAAATAGAGTTTTTGTGGGACAAAAGCGTATTTTGAGACTAATCTTTGACATGGACTATAGAGATAGTTGCAAACCGGTTTTTATAAGAGAAAAACTATTAACTGTCTCATGCATTTATATTTTCAAATGTGTTAAATTTGCAAGAATCAACCTTGAGTCCATTGAAACGATTGCATCAACACATACTTATAGTACAAGATTCGGAAAACAGCTGCTGCGGCTGCCAAATCATAAAACTTCTAAATACAAAAACTCCCCTGCTTACAATGCTTTGTCTCTCTATAACAAATTGCCGACTGAGATAAAAAATTCTCAAAGTGACAACATTTTTTGTAATAGAGTTAAATGTTTCTTGATTGACAAGTGCTACTATACTTTGCAAGAGTATATGAATGATACTTTCTGATTATTTATTGAATTTTATGTACTTCTTTTATAATTCTGTATGTAGAGCTGTGATGTTGAATTTTTATTATTTCTACTGTGCTGGTGTTTTCATCTGTACATTTTATCTATACTTTTTTTTAACTTTACTTAGTATATATTTAAATACCTATTTCCTGACCTACCATATGTACCTATTGTACCTAAGTGGTTAATAAATTATTATTATTATTATTATTTGAAAATTTGAATTTAATCAATTCCAGTCACGACTCTGCGGTCTCCGACACCACACAGAGTCGAGCTGGAGAAAAACCAGTGACCACTCCCCACGCCGTGAGGTAAGTGATCACTGGGACCGAGAATCGTGTGCCCTGAGTAAACGCAATGATCCCAGGATGACGGCCTTCTGCATGGCTCCAGCTAAAACGCTTGCCTTTTGTCGGCAAGCTGGAATTTTCTGGAGTTCTGAGAGCAGCGTATGTCGTGTACCACCAAGAGAGCCTATAATCAGGATGACTAGTTCGACAGAATGGTCTGGATAAAGTCTGCGGAGTTCGTAGAGAAGATCTCTATATTTCGTCCGTTTTTCCTCCTCCTTCAAAACGATGTTCGGTTCGGCTGGTGCCGAGAATTCGATCACGAACATCGTTTTGGTTTGATGGTCGAGGAGGACTACATCAGGCTTATTAGCTTGTATCTGCCTGAGGGTGGGGAATGAGAAGTTCCAATAAATTCGGCACCTCTCATTCTCCACAACGGACTCAATATCCCCCGGAGCATAAGGCAGCACTGGAGTTTCATCAATACCGTACGTGTGTCTAAGATGGTAATAGAGCACACGTAATGCCGCATTATGTCTATGGATATAGGCCGAAACTGCATACACCGTGCATGCTGAAAGCAGGTGCATCAGCGTTTCCGGCGCCCTACGGCAGGCCCTGCATCTTACATCAGGGACCTCTATACCCATGACTCGGCTTCGGTAATGTAGGGTATTGAAAACTCCATCCTGGCATGCCATGATGAACCCCTCTGTTTCCGATTTGAGCCCGCCTGACCTTAGGAATGCGAAGGTCAGCTCTTTGGATAAACCCCTGTCTTCAATGTTGTTGAAGAAAACAGAATGTAGAGGTTTATCCATGTGAAGCTGCAGAGTTTTTTTAACTTCTGCAGCTTTGATGCGGGCTTTCCTCCGAGCGTGGTCGAGCTCAGTGACTGAGTCACGGGCTTCACGCTCGGAATCGAAAATCAGAGAGAGCTCATCGGCTGCTCGATGTGCTGCCTTGAATAGGAATGCTCCTACTCCTGCATTCTCATGGCTTTTGACCATTTGCAGGAGGGGGTCCGAACTCCTGATGACCTTGCAGGCATTATCCAGAACCATTCTGTTATGGAGATACTCCAAACTTAAGAGTCCACGGCCTCCCTGATCTCTTGGGAGATATAACCGTGGAACGGACGAAGTTGGATGAAGGCTCCTATTAAGGTGCATTATCTTGCGAGTACTAACGTCAAGTTGGCGCAGCTCAGCTAGTGTCCACTTGAATACTCCAAAGGAGTATAGTAGGATCGGAACAGCAAGCATGTTAGTAGCAGCGACTTTATTCTTTCCAGACAGTTCTGAAGACCAGATCTGTCGAAGTCGCTGCCGATACTTGCTGCGGAGAGCGTCTTTCACCATTTGTGTTTCCTGGATGTGGCTTTCCTCCACACCCAGGTAGGTGTACGTCTCTCCGGCATCCAAGTGGTGTAGGATGCTTCCGTCCACTAGCTGCGCGTCCTTGTCGTAGTCCTCGCATCGTCCTCTCTTAAGATGAACCAGTGCACATTTGTCCATCCCGAATTCCATCTCAATAGCCTGTGTATACTCCTGTACCACCCTGAGGGATTGGTCTAAGTCCCTCTCACCGGAAGCATAGAGTTTAAGGTCATCCACATAGAATAAGTGGGTGACCTTATGCCTCCGTTGACTGGGTGGTCCGCAGTAGTAGCCCTTGGTTCTTCTGAGCTCAACGGATAACGGCAACAATGAGATGCAAAATAAGAGAGGGCTGAGGGAGTCTCCCTGGAAAACCCCTCTCTTGATGATGACCGGCTCTGTCTGGACTTTCGCATTCCCCGATGTTATGGTGAAGCGAGTCCGCCAGAGCGGCATCAGTTGTTCAATGCATCTCACTATCGGATCGGGTACCGAAAGGCACTTGAGCAAGTACACGAGTAATTCGTGCGACGTTGTATCAAATGCCTTTCGATAATCGATCCAGGCCATAGAGAGGTTTCGCTTGTACTGCACGGAGTCCTGCGTTATAGATCTATCTATCAGCAGGTTCTCCTTGCAGCCAGCGACACCCCTCTTCGACCCTCGTTGCTCATATATCCGCTGATAAACCGGGTCTACCACTAGGAGCATACGCATGTACAAGATGCGTGTAAACAGCTTGTAGCATGCGTTTAAACAGGTTATTGGTCTGTAATTCTTCGGGTTGGACAAATCTCCTTTCTTGGGGAGAAGCACGGTTCGCCCCTCGATAAACCACTCCGGAATTTGCTGCTCTCCATTTAGCCAGAGATTGAATATTCTGGCTAAATGGTGGTGGGTAGTGGATAACTTTTTCCACCAAAAGTTATTGATCCCATCAGGACCTGGAGCAGCAAAGTTCTTAGAACCCGTTAGGGCTCTCCGAACCTCCTCGGTGGTAATCGATTGACGCAGCAATTCGGGCTCAGGCTCTCGGAACCTTTCACAAAAGGCTCCGAACTGCGTCAGGGCTGGAGTATCTCTGTTGAATGGATGCCTCACCTCATAGATACCCTTCCAGAAGGTTTCCACCTGATCAACAGTCGGCGGATTCTCAACTACACTAGGAGGCGGTTGGAATAAGCGAGAGGGCTTTTCGCGAAAAAGTTTATTTTCCGCCAACCCTCTCGCTCGCCTCTTCAGTGACTGCTTGGCAGCCACTAACATCCGTATCCTCTCCAGGCAGTGCTGTTTGATGACAGTTAGCACTGCCAGGTTTAGTGTGTGATGAGTGCGCCGTAATGTGGTGGCTATTCGTCGCACTTTTGACGTGAATGGCCTGTTGGCCTCCACATAGTCCATCACACACTGGATACGGGAAGTGTGTTGTCTCGCCGACTGGATCTTTGCTTCCATCTTTTGTACGCGTCGTTCTGCCCTCTCGTTCGGGGAGGCCGATTCTACTGGTCTCCCCGGCTGAGAGGACCGAACGGCATCGTACACGGCACAATTGATGTGCCAGATGTCAGCATTTTCTGGAAGTGTATCACGAAGTGATTCATCCATTCTAGTCAGGTCTTGTGATCGTAGGGCCTTGATGTTATTAAGGCTCCTACGATTCCTGATCTGGCTCACCTCTGGTACTTGGTCCCTTCCTTCGTTGTTCTGCAGGACGGGCGGAATCAAGTTTTCTTCCACCTCGTCGTTCTGCCGGGAAGGGGCTCTGACATACTGCCTAACGCGTAGGTGGGATACATAATCTCGAAGATTTTGTGCCGAGAAGGCTGCATGCTCTGGGTGGAGTTGAAGCCACAGAGCATGCATTCGCCTCATGTATCCCCTACGCGCAGGCTCGCTGCTCTCGTGGCACTGCAGAAGGTCGTCCCTGAGATCATCGGTCCACTCAAAGCGTCCTTGTTCATTGCGGTCGTCATCAGGCTGTCCGTCCTGTTGGGCCCCACCACCTTGCCTTTGATCCCTATCCGAATGGGATCGGTTGTGGGGGCCCTGTCCTCTGCGGATAGGAACCAGAGTTTTGGGGCTCGTCAGGTGGTTAGCCTTCGGAGCCCACGGCCGACATTAGAGGGAATCGAGCGTTCCCCTCCCGGGTGCGCTTTCGCTGCCGGTCCGATTTTGCACCCTCAGCTCGGAAAGGTGGTGTCGCTACTCACCAGGGGCAAAGATGACTTCACCCTCCTGCCTTATTATTATTATTATTATTATTATTATTATTATTATTATTATTATTATTATTATTATTATTATTATTATTATTATTATTATTATTATTATTATTATTATTATTATTATTATTATTATTATTATTATTATTATTATTATTATTATTATTATTATTATTATTATTATTATTATTATTATTATTATTATTATTATTATTATTATTATTATTATTATTATTATTATTATTATTATTATTATTATTATTATTATTATTATTATTATTATTATTATTATTATTATTATTATTATTATTATTATTATTATTATTATTATTATTATTATTATTATTATTATTATTATTATTATTATTATTATTATTATTATTATTATTATTATTATTATTATCTGGGGTTGTATTCGATTATATCTTGATGATGTTCATATAATTATACTCACCAGGAAACTGTTCTCCAGTTATACATAAGAGCGACTGAACTGAACAGAAGGTTGAATGGATAGACTGAACAATCATCGTATCTGGGTTGTATTTGATTATATCGTGATTATCATCACATAGTATGTCTAACCAGGTAACAGTTCTTTCGTTATACATACGAGCAACCAAATCGAACATAAGGTTGAATGGATAGATTGAACAATCATTGTATCTGGGTTGTCTCCGATTATATCGTTATGCTGTATATTTAGTTACACCTACCATGTAACGGTTCTTTCGTTACACATACGAGCGTCTGAATCGAAGATAAGGTTGGATGGTTAGACGGAACGATAATTGTAACTGAGTTGTATTCGATTATATCGTGGTGATGTTTATATAGTAATACTCACCAGGTGACTGTTCTTGCGTTATACATACGAACGACCCAATCGAACATAAGGTTGGATGGATAGACGGAATGATCATTGTATCTGAGTTGTATTCGATTATATCGTGATGACGTTCATATAGAAATACTCACCAGGTTACTGTTTTTTCGTTATACATACGAGAAACCGAATCGAACAGAAGGTAGAATGGATAGTATCTGGGTTGTATTCGATTATGATTTTATGCTGTGTATATAGTTATACACACTAGGTGACGGTATTCCCGTTTTACATACGAGCGACCGAAACGAACGGAAAGTTGAATGGATAGACTGAACAATCAATGTATCTGGTTGGTATCCGATTATATCGCAATACTGTATATATAGTGATACTTACCAGGTGACGGTACTTCCGTTACACATACTAGCGACTGAATCGAACAGAAGGTCAAATGGTTAGACGAAGCGATAATTGTATCTGAGTTGTATTCGATTATATCGTGATGATGTTTATATAGCAATATTCACCAGGTAACTGTTCTTCCGTTTTACATAGAAGCGACCGAATCGAGCAGAAGGTTAAATGAATAGATTGAAAATTCATCGTATCTGGGTTGTATTCGATTAGGTTTATATAGTTATACCCACCAGGTAACTGTTCTTCCGTTTTTCATAAGAACGACTGAATTGAACAGAAAGTTGAATGGATAGACTAAACAATAATCGTATCTGGGGTTGTATTCGAGTATATCGTGATGATTATCATATAGTATGTCTAACCAGGTAACAGTTCTTCCGTTATACATACGAGCAACCGAATCGAACATAAGGTTGAATGGATAGATTGAACAATCATTGTATCTGGGTTGTCTCCGATTATATCGTTATGTTGTATATTTAACTACACCTACCATGTAACAGTTCTTTCGTTACACATTCGAGCGTCTGAATCGAACATAAGGTTGGATGGTTAGACGGAACGATAATTGTAACTGAGTTTTATTAGATTATATCGTGATGACGTTCATATAGAAATACTCACCTGGTTACTGTTCTTTCGTTATACATACGAGCAACCGAATCGAACAGAAGGTTGAATGGATAGTATCTGGGTTGTATTCGATTATGATGTTATGCTGTGTATATAGTTATACACATAAGGTGACGGTTAAATGGTTAGACGAAACGATAATTGTATCTGAGTTGTATTCGATGATATCATGATGATGTTTATATAGCAATACTCACCAGGTAACTGTTCTTCCGTTTTACATACAAGCGACCGAATCGAGCAGAAGGTTGAATTCAGTATAGATTGAACAATCATCGTATCTGGGTTGTATTCGATTATGTTTATATATTTATACTCACCAGGTAACTGTTCTTCCGTTATACATACGAGCGACTGAATTGAACAGAAGGTTGAATGGATAGACTAATTAATGATCGTATCTGGGGTTGTATTCGATTATATCGTGATGATGTTTATATAGTTATACTCACCAGGTAACTGTTCTCCAGTTATACATAAGAGCGACTGAACTGAACAGAAGGTTGAATGGATTGACTGAACAATCATCGTATCTGGATTGTATTCGATTATTTCGTGATGATTATTATATATTATGTTTAACCAGGTAACTATTTTTCCGTTATACATACCAGCAAACGAATCGAACATAAGGTTGAATGGATAGATTGAACAATCATTGTATCTGGGTTGTTTCCGATTATATCGTTATGCTGTATATTTAGATAAACCTACCATGTAACGGTTCTTTCGTTACACATACGAGCGTCTGAATCGAACATAAGGTTGGATGGTTAGACGGAACGATAATTGTAACTGAGTTGTATTCGATTATATCGTGGTAATGTTTATATAGTAATACTCACCAGGTGACTGTTCTTGCGTTATACGTACGAGCGACAAAATCGAACATAAGGTTGGATGGATAGACGGAATGACCATTATATCTGAGTTGTATTCGATTATATCGTGATCAAGTTCATATGGAAATACTCACCAGGTTAGGTTATGTAAGGTTAGGATACTCACCAGGTTACTGTTCTTTCGTTATATATACGAGCAACCGAATCGAACAGAAGATTGAATGGATAGTATCTGGGTTGTATTCGATTATGATGTTATGCTGTGTATATAGTTTTACACACTAGGTGACGGTTTTCCCGTTTTACATACGAGCGACCGAAACGAATAGAAAGTTGAATGGATATACTGAACAATGAATGTATCTGGTTGGTATCCGATTATATCGCAATACTGTATATATAGTGACACTTACCAGGTGACGGTACTTCCGTTACACATACTAACGACTGAATCGAACAGAAGGTTAAATGGTTAGACGAAGCGATAATTGTATCTGAGTTGTATTCGATGATATCGTGATGATGTTTATATAGCAATACTCACCAGGTAACTGTTCTTTCGTTTTACATAAAAACGACCGAATCGAGCAGAAGGTTGAATGGATAGATTGAAAATTCATCGTATTTGGGTTGTATTCGATTATGTTTATATAGTTATACTCACCAGGTAACTGTTCTTCCATTATACATAAGAACGACTGAATTGAACAGAAGGTTGAATGGATAGACTAAACAATAATCGTATCTGGGGTTGTATTCGAGTATATCGTGATGATTATCATATAGTTTGTCTAACCAGGTAACAGTTCTCATATATAATCTAACCAGAAACCCAGAAACATTGATTGTTCAGTCTATCCATTCAACTTTCTTTTCGTTTCGGTCGCTCGTATGTAAAACGGGAATACCGTCACCTAGTGTGTATAACTATATACACAGCATAACATCATAATCGAATACAACCCATATACTATCCATTCAACCTTCTGTTCAATTCAGTCGCTCGTATGTATAACGGAAGAACAGTTACCTGGTGAGTATAACTATATGAACATCATCACGATATCATCGAATACAACTCAGATACAATTATCGTTTCGTCTAACCATTCAACCTTCTGTTCGATTCAGTCGCTAGTATGTGTAACGGAAGTACCGTCACCTGGTGAGTATCACTATATATACAGTATTGCGATATAATCGGATACCACCCAGATACATTGATTGTTCAGTCTATCCATTCAACTTTCTGTTAGTTTCGGTCGCTCGTATGTAAAACGGGAATACCGTCACCTTATGTGTATAACTATATACACAGCATAACATCATAATCGAATACAACCCAGATACTATCCATTCAACCTTCTGTTCGATTCGGTTGCTCGTATGTATAACGAAAGAACAGTAACCTGGTGAGTATTTCTATATGAACTTCATCACGATATAATCGAATACAACTCAGATACAATAATCATACCGTCTATCCATCCAACCTTCTGTTCGATTGGGTCGCTCGTATGTATAACGCAAGAACAGTCACCTGGTGAGTATTACTATATAAACATCACCACGATATAATCGAATACAACTCAGTTACAATTATCGTTCCGTCTAACCATCCAAGCTTATGTTCGATTCAGACGCTCGTATGTGTAACGAAAGAACCGTTACATGGTAGGTGTAACTAAATATACAGCATAACGATATAATCGGAGACAACCCAGATACAATGATTGTTCAATCTATCCATCCAACCTTATATTCGATTCGGTTGCTCGTATGTATAACGGAAGAACTGTTACCTGGTGAGTCATACTATATGATAATAATCACGATATAATCAAATACAACCCAGATACGATGAATGTTCAGTCTATCCATTCAACCTTCTGTTCAGTTCAGTCGCTCTTATGTATTACTGGAGAACAGTTTCCTGGTGAGTATAACTATATGAACATCATCAAGATATAATCGAATACAACCCCAGATACGATTATTGTTTAGTCTATCCATTCAACCTTCTGTTCAATTCAGTCGCTCGTATGTATAACGGAAGAACAGTTACCTGGTGAGTATAACTATATAAACATAATCGAATACAACCCAGATACGATGATTGTTCAATCTATACTAAATTCAAGCTTCTGCTCGATTCGGTCGCTTGTATGTAAAACGGAAGAACAGTTACCTGGTGAGTATTGCTATATGAACATCATCACGATATCATCGAATACAACTCAGAGATACAATTATCATTTCGTCTAACCATTTAACCTTCTGTTCGATTCAGTCGCTAGTATGTGTAACGGAAGTACCGTCACCTGGTGAGTATCACTATATATACAGTATTGCGATATAATCGGATACCACCCAGATACATTGATTGTTCAGTCTATCCATTCGACTTTCTGTTCAGTTCAGTCGCTCTTATGTATAACTGGAGAACAGTTTCCTGGTGAGTATAACTATATGAACATCATCAGGATATAATCGAATACAACTCAGATACAATAATCATACCGTCTATCCATCCAACCTTCTGTTCGATTGGGTCGCTCGTATGTATAACGCAAGAACAGTCACCTGGTGAGTATTACTATATAAACATCACCACGATATAATCGAATACAACTCAGTTACAATTATCGTTCCGTCCGTTAAGGCGATCTGAAGAATTCGAAAAAGTTCCAAGGGGGCCCCCTTTGATGCATTTTTTTTTCGATTTCGGTTTTTTCGATTGGAGAAATGGAATCTATGAAAGAAACAAGCAGATTGGTATGATCGAAGTTGAAAATCGGTCCATCCGTTCGGAAGTTAAGGCGATCTGAAGAATTCGAAAAAGTTCCAAAGGGAACCCCTTTGATGCAATTTTTTTTCGATTTCGGTTGTTTCGATTGGAGAAATGGATTCTATGAAAAAAACAAGCGAATTGGTATGCGCGAAATTGAAAATCGGTCCATCCGTTCGGAAGTTAAGGCGATCTGAAGAATTCGAAAAAGTTCCAAGGGGGCCCCCTTTGATGCATTTTTTTTTTTCGATTTCGGTTTTTTCGATTGAAGAAATGGATTCTATGAAAAAAAAACAAGCAGATTCGTATGATCGAAGTTGAAAATCGGTCCATCCGTTCGGAAGTTAAGGCGATCTGAAGAATTCGAAAAAGTTCCAAGGGGGCTCCCTTTGATGCTTTTTATTTTTTCGATTTCGGTTTTTTTGATTGAAGAAATGGATTCTATGAAAAAAAAACAAGCAGATTGGTATGATCGAAGTTGAAAATCGGTCCATACGTTCGAAAGTTAAGGCAATCTGAAGAATTCGAAAAAGTTCCAAGGGGGCCCCCTTTGATGCATTTTTTTTTTTCGATTTCGGTCTTTTCGATTGCAGAAATGGATTCTATAAAAAAACAAGCAGATTCGTATAATCGAAGTTGAAAATCGGTCCATCCGTTCGGAAGTTAAGGCGATCTGAAGAATTCGAAGAAGTTCCAAGGGGGCTCCCTTTGATGCTATTTATTTTTTCGATTTAGGTTTTTTTGATTGGAGAAATGGATTTTATGAAAAAAAAACAAGCAGATTGGTATGATCGAAGTTGAAAATCGGTCCATCCGTTCGGAAGTTAAGGCGATCTGAAGAATTCGAAAAAGTTCCAAGGGGGCCCCCTTGGATGCATTTTTTATTTTCGATTTCGGTTTTTTTGATCGGAGAAATGGATTCTATAAAAAAAAAAGCAGATTGGTATGATCGAAGTTGAAAATCGGTCCATCCGTTCGGAAGTTAAGTCGATCTGAAGAATTCGAAAAAGTTCCAAGGGGGCTCCCTTTGATGCATTTTTTTTTTCGATTTCGGTCTTTTCGATTGCAGAAATGGATTCTATAAAAAAACAAGCAGATTCGTATAATCGAAGTTGAAAATCGGTCCATCCGTTCGGAAGTTAAGGCGATCTGAAGAATTCGAAGAAGTTCCAAGGGGGCTCCCTTTGATGCTATTTGTTTTTTCGATTTCGGTTTTTTTGATTGGAGAAATGGATTCTATGAAAAAAAACAAGCAGATTGGTATGATCGAAGTTGAAAATCGGTCCATCCGTTCGGAAGTTAAGGCGATCTGAAGAATTCGAAAAAGTTCCAAGGGGACCCCCTCTGATGCAATTTTTCTTTTAGATTTCGGTTTTTTCGATTGGATAAATGGATTCTATGAAAAAAAACAAGCAGATTGGTATGATCGAAGTTGAAAATCGGTCCATCCGTTCGGAAGTTAAGGCGATCTGAAGAATTCAGAAAAGTTCCAAGGGGACCCCCTTTGATGCGATTTTTTTTTCGATTTTGTGTTTTTCGATTGGAGAAATGGATTCTATGAAAAAAACAAGCAGATTGGTATGATCGAAGTTGAAAATCGGTCCATCCGTTCGGAAGTTGAGGCGATTTGAAGAATTAGAAAAAGTTCCAAGGGTACCCCCTTTGATGCAATTTTTTTTCAGATTTCGATTTTTTCGATTGAAGAAATAGATTCTATGAGAAAAAACAAGCAGTTTGGTATGATCGAAGTTGAAAATCGGTCCATCCGTTCGGAAGTTAAGGCGATCTGAAGAATTCGAAAAAGTTCCAAGGGGGCCCCCTTTGATGCAATTTTTTTTCAGATTTCGGTTTTTTCGATTGGAGAAATGGATTCTATGAGAAAAACAAGCAGTTTGGTATGATCGAAGTTGAAAATCGGTCCATCCGTTCGGAAGTTAAGGCGATCTGAAGAATTCGAAAAAGTTCCAAGGGGGCCCCCTTTGATGCATTTTTTTGTTTCGATTTCGGTTTTTTTGATCGGAAAAATGGATTCTATGAAAAAAAAAAAGCAGATTAGTATGATCGAAGTTGAAAATCGGTCAATCCGTTCGGAAGTTAAGTCGATCTGAAGAATTCGAAAAAGTTCCAAGGGGGTCCTCTTTGATGCATTTTTTTTTTCGATTTCGGTTCTTTCGATTGCAGAAATGGATTCTATGAAAAAAAACAAGCAGATTCGTATGATCGAAGTTGAAAATCGGTCCATCCGTTCGGAAGTTAAGGCGATCTGAAGAATTCGAAAAAGTTCCAAGGGGGCTCCCTTTGATGCTTTTTATTTTCTCGATTTCAGTTTTTTTGATTGGAGAAATGGATTCTATGAAAAAAAAAACAAGCAGATTGGTATGATCGGAGTTGAAAATCGGTCCATACGTTCGAAAATTATGGCAATCTGAAGAATTCGAAAAAGTTCCAAGGGGGCCCCCTTTGATGCATTTTTTTTTTCGATTTCGGTTTTTTTGATCGATGAAATGGATTCTATGAAAAAAAAAGCAGATTGGTATGATCGAAGTTGGAAATCGGTCCATCCGTTCGGAAGTTAAGTCGATCTGAAGAATTCGAAAAAGTTCCAAGGGGGCCCCCTTTGATGCATTTTTTTTTCGATTTCGGTTTTTTCGATTGCAGAAATGGATTCTATGAAAAAAAAAAGCAGATTCGTATGATCGAAGTTGAAAATCGGTCCATCCGTTCGGAAGTTAAGGCGATCTGAAGAATTCGAAAAAGTTCCAAGGGGGCTCCCTTTGATGCTTTTTATTTTTTCGATTTCGGTTTTTTCGATTGGAGAAATGGATTCTATGAAAAAAAACAAGCAGATTGGTATGATCGAAGTTGAAAATCGGTCCATCCGTTCGGAAGTTAAGGCGATCTGAAGAATTCAGAAAAGTTCCAAGGGGACCCCCTTTGATGAATTTTTTTTTTCGATTTCGTTTTTTTCGATTGAAGAAATGGATTCTCTGAAAAAAAAACAAGCAGTTTGGTATGATCGAAGTTGAAAATCGGTCCATCCGTTCGAAAGTTAAGGCGAGCTGAAGAATTCGAAAAAGTACCAAGGGGACCCCCTTTGATGCAATTTTTTTTTCGATTTCGGTTTTTTCTATTGAAGAAATGGATTCTATGAAAAAACAAGCAAATTGGTATGCGCGAAATTGAAAATCGGTCGGTCCGTTCGGAAGTTGAGGCGATCTGAAGAATTCAGAAAAGTTCCAAGGGGACCCCCTTTGATGAATTTTTTTTTTCGATTTCGTTTTTTTCGATTGAAGAAATGGATTCTCTGAAAAAAAAACAAGCAGTTTGGTATGATCGAAGTTGAAAATCGGTCCATCCGTTCGAAAGTTAAGGCGATCTGAAGAATTCGAAAAAGTTCCAAGGGGGCCCCATTTGATGCATTTTTTTTTTCGATTTCGGTTTTTTCGATTGGAGAAATGGATTCTATGAGAGAAAACAAGCAGATTGGTATGATCGAAGTTGAAAATCGGTCCATCCGTTCGGAAGTTAAGGCGATCTGAAGAATTCGAGAAAGTTCCAAGGGGGCCCCCATTGATGCATTTTTTTTTTCGATTTCAGTTTTTTTGATTGGAGAAATGGATTCTATGAAGAAAAAACAAGCAGATTGGTATGATCGAAGTTGAAAATCGGTCCATCCGTTCGGAAGTTAAGGCGATCTGAAGAATTCGAAAAAGTTCAAAGGGGGCCCCCTTTGATGCATTTTTTTTTCGATTTTGGTTTTTTCGATTGGGGAAATGGATTCTATGAAAAAATACAAGAAGATTGGTATGATCGAAGTTGGAAATCGGTCCATCCGTTCGGAAGTTAAGGCGATCTGAAGAATTCGAAAAAGTTCCAAGGGGACCCCCTTTGATGCAATTTTTTTTTTCGATTTCGGTTTTTTCGATTGAAGAAAAGTATTCAATGAAAAAAAAACAAGCAGATTGGTATGATCGAAGTTGAAAATCGGTCCATCCGTTCGGAAGTTAAGGCGATCTGAAGAATTCGAAAAAGTTTCAAGGGGACCCCCTTTGATGCGATTTTTATTTCGATTTCGGTTTTTTCAATTGGAAAAATGGATTCTATGAAAAAAAACAAGCAAATTGGTATGCGCGAAGTTGAAAATCGGTCCATCTGTTCGGAAGTTAAGGCGATCTGAAGAATTCGAACAAGTTCCAAGGGGGCCCCCTTCAATGCATTTTTTTTTCGATTTCGGTTTTTTCGATTGGAGAAATGGATTCTATGAGAGAAAACAAGCAGATTGGTATGATCGAAGTTGAAAATCGGTCCATCCGTTCGGAAGTTAAGGCGATCTGAAGAATTCGAGAAAGTTCCAAGGGGGCCCCCATTGATGCATTTTTTTTTTTCGATTTCAGTTTTTTTGATTGGAGAAATGGATTCTATGAAGAAAAAACAAGCAGATTGGTATGATCGAAGTTGAAAATCGGTCCATCCGTTCGGAAGTTAAGGCGATCTGAAGAATTCAAAAAAGTTCCAAGGGGGCCCCCTTTGATGCATTTTTTTTTCGATTTTGGTTTTTTCGATTGGAGAAATGGATTCTATGAAAATAAAACAAGCAGTTTGGTATGATCGAAGTTGAAAATCGGTCCATCCGTTCGGAAGTTAAGGCGATCTGAAGAATTCGAAAAAGTTCCAAGGGGGCCCCCTTTGATGCAATTTTTTTTTCGATTCCGGTTTTTTCGATTGGAGAAATGGATTCTATGAAAAAAAACAAGCAGATTGGTATGATCGTAGTTGAAAATCGGTCCATTTGTTCGGAAGTTAAGGCGATTTGAAGAATTCGAAAAAGTTCCAAGGGGACCCCCTTTGATGCAATTTTTTTTCAGATTTTGGTTTTTTCGATTGCAGAAATGGAATCTATGAAAAAAAAAAGCAGATTCGTATGATCGAAGTTGAAAATCGGTCCATCCGTTCGGAAGTTAAGGCGATCTGAAGAATTCGAAAAAGTTCCAAAGGGGCTCCCTTTGATGCTTTTTATTTTTTCGATTTCGATTTTTTTGATTGGAGAAATGGATTCTATGAAAAAAAAAACAAGCAGATTGGTATGATCGAAGTTGAAAATCGGTCCATCCGTTCGGAAGTTAAGGCGATCTGAAGAATTCAGAAAAGTTCCAAGGGGACCCCCTTTGATGATTTTTTTTTTCGATTTCGTTTTTTTCGATTGAAGAAATGGATTCTCTGAAAAAAACAAGCAGTTTGGTATGATCGAAGTTGAAAATCGGTCCATCCGTTCGGAAGTTAAGGCGAGCTGAAGAATTCGAAAAAGTTCCAAGGGGACCCCCTTTGATGCAATTTTTTTTCGATTTCGGTTTCTCCGATTGGAGAAATGGATTCTATGAAAAAAAACAAGCAGATTGGTATGATCGAAGTTGAAAATCGGTCCATCCGTTCGGAAGTTAAGGCGATCTGAAGAATTCGAAAAAGTTCCAAGGGGGCCCCCTTTGATGCATGTTTTTTTCGATTTCGGTTTTTTCGATTGGAGAAATGGATTCTATGAAAAAAACAAGCAGATCGGTATGATCGAAGTTGAAAATCGGTCAATCCGTTCGGAAGTTAAGGCGATCTGAAGAATTCGAAAAAGTTCCAAGGGGGCCCCCTTTGATGCAATTTTTTTTTCAGATTTCGGTTTTTTCGATTGGAGAAATGAATTCTATGAAAAAAAACAAGCAGATTGGTATGATCGAAGTTGAAAATCGGTCCATCCGTTCGGAAGTTAAGGCGATCTGAAGAATTCGAAAAAGTTCCAAGGGGGCCCCATTTGATGCATTTTTTTTTTCGATTTCGGTTTTTTCGATTGGAGAAATGGATTCTATGAGAGAAAACAAGCAGATTGGTATGATCGAAGTTGAAAATCGGTCCATCCGTTCGGAAGTTAAGGCGATCTGAAGAATTCGAGAAAGTTCCAAGGGGGCCCCCATTGATGCATTTTTTTTTCGATTTCAGTTTTTTCGATTGGAGAAATGGATTCTATGAAGAAAAAACAAGCAGTTTGGTATGATCGAAGTTGAAAATCGGTCCATCCGTTCGGAAGTTAAGGCGATCTGAAGAATTCGAAAAAGTTCCAAGGGGGCCCCCTTTGATGCATTTTTTTTTCGATTCCGGTTTTTTCGATAGGAAAAATGGATTCTATGAAAAAAAAACAAGCAGATTGGTATGATCGTAGTTGAAAATCGGTCCATCCGTTCGGAAGTTAAGGCGATTTGAAGAATTCGAAAAAGTTCCAAGGGGACCCCCTTTGATGCAATTTTTTTCAGATTTTGGTTTTTTCGATTGCAGAAATGGAATCTATGAAAAAAAAAGCAGATTCGTATGATCGAAGTTGAAAATCGGTCCATCCGTTCGGAAGTTAAGGCGATCTGAAGAATTCGAAAAAGTTCCAAGGGGGCTCCCTTGATGCTTTTTATTTTTTCGATTTCGGTTTTTTTGATTGGAGAAATGGATTCTATGAAAAAAAAACAAGCAGATTGGTATGATCGAAGTTGAAAATCGGTCCATCCGTTCGGAAGTTAAGGCGATCTGAAGAATTCGAAAAAGTTCCAAGGGGATCCCCTTTGATGCAATTTTTCTTTTCGATTTCGGTTTTTCCGATTAGAAAAAAAAACAAGCAGATTGGTATGATCGAAGTTGAAAATCGGTCCATCCGTTCGGAAGTTAAAGCGATTTGAAGAATTCGAAAAAGTTCCAAGTGGACCCCCTTTGATGCAATTCATTTTCAGATTTCGGTTTTTTCGATTGGAGAAATGAATTATATGAAAAAAAACAAGAAGTTTGGTATGATCGAAGTTGAAAATTGGTCCATCCGTTCGGAAGTTAAGGCGATCTGAAGAATTCGAAAAAGGTCCAAGGGGACACCCTTTGATGCAATTTTTTTTTCGATTTCGGTTTTTTCTATTGAAGAAATGGATTCTATGAAAAAACAAGCAAATTGGTATGCGCGAAATTGAAAATCGGTCGATCCGTTCGGAATTTGAGGCGGTCTGAAGAATTCGAAAAAGTTCCAAGGTGGCCCCCTTTGATGCATTTTTTTTTTCGATTTCGGTTTTTTCGATTGGAGAAATGGATTCTATGAAAAAAAAACAAGCAGATTGGTATGATCAAAGTTGAAAATCGGTCCATCCGTTCGGAAGTTAAGGCGATCTGAAGAATTCGAAAAAGTTCCAAGGGGGCCCCCTTTGATGCATTTTTTTTTCGATTTCGGTTTTTTCGATTGGAGAAATGGATTCGATGAAGAAACAAGCGAATTGATATGCGCGAAATTGAAAATCGGTCCATCCGTTCGGAAGTTAGGCGATCTGAAGAATTCGAAAAAATTCCAAGGAGGCCCCCTTTGATGCATTTTTTTTTTTTCGATCTCGGTTCTTTCGATCGGAGAAATGGATTCTATGAAAAAAAAAACAAGCAGATTGGTATGATCGAAGTAGAAAATCGGTCCATCCGTTCGGATGTTAAGGCGATCTGAAGAATTCGAAAAAGTTCCAAGGGGGCCCCCTTCGATGCATTTTTTTTTCGATTTCGGTTTTTTCGATTGGAGAAATGGATTCTATGAAAAAAACAAGCAGATTGGTATGATCGAAGTTGAAAATCGGTCCATACGTTCGAAAGTTAAGGCAATCTGAAGAATTCGAAAAAGTTCCAAGGGGGCCCCCTTTGATGCATTTTTTTTTTCGATTTCGGTTTCTTTGATTGGAGAAATGGATTCTATGAAAAAAACAAGCAGATTCGTATGATCGAAGTTGAAAATCGGTCCATCCGTTCGGAAGTTAAGGCGATCTGAACAATTCGAAAAAGTTCCAAGGGGGCTCCCTTTGATGCTTTTTATTTTTTCGATTTCGGTTTTTTTGATTGGAGAAATGGATTCTATGAAAAAAAAAAAAGAAGATTGGTATGATCGAAGTTGAAAATCGGTCCATACGTTCGAAAGTTGAGGCAATCTGAAGAATTCGAAAAAGTTCCAAGGGGGCCCCCTTTGACCCATTTTTTTTTTCGATTTCGGATTTTTTGATCGGAGAAATGGATTCTATGAAAAAAAAGCAGATTGGTATGATAGAAGTTGAAAATCGGTCCATCCGTTCGGAAGTTAAGTCGATCTGAAGAATTCGAAAAAGTTCCAAGGGGGCCCCCTTTAATGCATTTTTTTTTTCGATTTCGGTTTTTTCGATTGGAGAAATGGATTCTATGAAAAAAAGACAAGCAGATTCGTATGATCGAAGTTGAAAATCGGTCCATCCGTTCGGAAGTTAAGTCGATCTGAAGAATTCGAAAAAGTTCCAAGGGGGCTCCCTTTGATGCTTTTAATTTTTTCGATTTCGGTTTTTTTGATTGGAGAAATGGATTCTATGAAAAAAAAACAAGCAGATTGGTATGATCGAAGTTGAAAATCGGTCCATCCGTTCGGAAGTTATGGCGATCTGAAGAATTCGAAAAAGTTCCAAGGGGACCCCCTTTGATGCATTTTTTCTTTTCGATTCCGGTTTTTTCGATTGGAGAAATGGATTCTATGAAAAAAAAAAAAAAACAAGCAGATTGGTATGATCGAAGTTGAAAATCGGTCCATCCGTTCGGAAGTTAAGGCGATCTGAAGAATTCAGAAAAGTTCCAAGGGGACCCCCTTTGATGCAATTCTTTTTTAGATTTTGGTTTTTTCGATTAGAGAAATGGATTCCATGAAAAAAAAACAAGCAGATTGGTATGATCGAAGTTGAAAATCGGTCCATCCGTTCGGAAGTTAAGGCGATTTGAAGAATTCGAAAAAGTTCCAAGGGGACCCCCTTTGATGCATTTTTTTTTCGATTTCGGTTTTTTCGATTGGAGAAATGGATTCTATGAAAAAAACAAGCGAATTGGTATGCGCGAAATTGAAAATCGGTCCATCCGTTCGGAAGTTAAGGCGATCTGAAGAATTCGAAAAAATTCCAAGAAGGCCCCCTTTGATGCATTTTTTCTTTCGATTTCGGTTTTTTTGATTGGGGAAATGGATTCTATGAAAGAAAACAAGCAGATTGGTATGATCGAAGTTGAAAATCGGTCCATCCGTTCGGAAGTTAAGGCGATCTGAAGAATTCGAAAAAGTTCTAAGGGGGCCCCCTTTGATGCATTTTTTTTTTCGATTTCGGTTTTTGCAATTGGAGAAATGGATTCTATGAAAAAAAACAAGCAGATTGGTATGATCGAAGTTGAAAATCGGTCCATCCGTTTGGAAGTTAAGGCGATCTGAAGAATTCGAAAAAGTTCCAAGGGGGCCCCCTTTGATGCATTTTTTTTTTCGATTTCGGTTTTTTCGATAGGAGAAATGGATTCTATGAAAAAAAACAAGCAGATTGGTATGATCGAAGTTGAAAATCGGTTCATCCGTTCGGAAGTTAAGGCGATCTGAAGAATTCGAAAAAGTTTCAAGGGGGCTCCCTTTGATGAATTTTTTTTTTCGATTTCGGTTTTTTCGATTGGAGAAATGGATTTTATAAAAAAAACAAGCAGATTGGTATGATCGAAGTTGAAAATCGGTCCATCCGTTCGGAAGTTAAGGCGATCTGAAGAATTCGAAAAAGTTCCAAGGGGGCCCCCTTTGATGCATTTTTTTTTTTCATTTCGGTTTTTTCGATTGGAGAAATGGACTCTATGAAAAAAAACAAGCAGATTGGTATGATCGAAGTTGAAAATCGGTCCATCCGTTCGGAAGTTGAGGCGATCTGAAGAATTCGAAAAAGTTCCAACGGGGCCCCCTTTGATGAATTTTTTTTTAGATTTCGGTTTTTTCGATTGGAGAAATGGATTCTATCAAAAAAAAACAAGCAGATTGGTATGATCGAAGTTGAAAATCGGTCCATCCGTTCGGAAGTTAAGGCGATCTGAAGAATTCGAAAAAGTTCCAAGGGGGCCCCCTTTGGTGAATTTTTTTTTTCGTTTTCGGTTCTTTCGATTGGAGAAATGGATTCTATGAAAGAAAACAAGCAGATTGGTATGATCGAAGTTGAAAATCGGTCCATCCGTTCGGAAGTTAGGCGATCTGAAGAATTCGAAAAAGTTCCAAAGGGGCCCCCTTTGATGCATTTTTTTTTTTCGATTTCGGTTTTTTCGATTGGAGAAATGGATTCGATGAAAGAAACAAGCGAATTGATATGCGCGAAATTGAAAATCGGTCCATCCGTTCGGAAGTTAGGCGATCTGAAGAATTCGAAAAAATTCCAAGGAGGCCCCCTTTGATGCATTTTTTTTTTCGATTTCGGTTCTTTCGATCGGAGAAATGGATTCTATGAAAAAAAAAACAAGCAGATTGGTATGATCGAAGTAGAAAATCGGTCCATCCGTTCGGATGTTGAGGCGATCTGAAGAATTCGAAAAAGTTCCAAGGGGGCCCCCTTTGATGCATTTTTTTTTTCGATTTCGGTTTTTTTGATCGTAGAAATGGATTCTATAAAAAAAGCAGGTATGATCGAAGTTGAAAATCGGTCCATCCGTTCGGAAGTTAAGTCGATCTGAAGAATTCGAAAAAGTTCCAAGGGGGCCCCCTTTGATGCATTTTTTTTTCGATTTCGGTTTTTTTGATTGGAGAAATGGATTCTATAAAAAAACAAGGTGATTCGTATGATCGAAGTTGAAAATCGGTCCATCCGTTCGGAAGTTAAGGCTATCTGAAGAATTCGAAAAAGTTCCAAGGGGGCTCCCTTTGATGCTTTTTATTTTTTCGATTTCGGTTTTTTTGATTGGAGAAATGGATTCTATGAAAAAAAACAAGCAGATTGGTATGATCGAAGTTGAAAATCGGTCCATACGTTCGAAAGTTGAGGCAATCTGAAGAATTCGAAAAAGTTCCAAGGGGGCCCCCTTTGATCCATTTTTTTTTTCGATTTCGGATTTTTTGATCGGAGAAATGGATTCTATGAAAAAAAAAGCAGATTGGTATGATCGAAGTTGAAAATCGGTCCATCCGTTCGGAAGTTGAGTCGATCTGAAGAATTCGAAAAAGTTCCAAGGGGGCCCCCTTTAATGCATTTTTTTTTTCGATTTCGGTTTTTTCGATTGGAGAAATGGATTCTATGAAAAAAAGACAAGCAGATTCGTATGATCGAAGTTGAAAATCGGTCCATCCGTTCGGAAGTTAAGTCGATCTGAAGAATTCGAAAAAGTTCCAAGGGGGCTCCCTTTGATGCTTTTTATTTTTTCGATTTCGGTTTTTTTGATTGGAGAAATGGATTCTATGAAAAAAAACAAGCAGATTGGTATGATCGAAGTTGAAAATCGGTCCATCCGTTCGGAAGTTATGGCGATCTGAAGAATTCGAAAAAGTTCCAAGGGGACCCCCTTTGATGCATTTTTTCTTTTCGATTTCGGTTTTTTCGATTGGAGAAATGGATTCTATGAAAAAAAAAACAAGCAGATTGGTATGATCGAAGTTGAAAATCGGTCCATCCGTTCGGAAGTTAAGGCGATCTGAAGAATTCAGAAAAGTTCCAAGGGGACCCCCTTTGATGCAGTTCTTTTTTCGATTTTGGTTTTTTCGATTGGAGAAATGTATTCCATGAAAAAAAAACAAGCAGATTGGTATGATCGAAGTTGAAAATCGGTCCATCCGTTCGGAAGTTAAGGCGATTTGAAGAATTCGAAAAAGTTCCAAGGGGACCCCCTTTGATGCATTTTTTTTTCGATTTCGGTTTTTTCGATTGGAGAAATGGATTCTATGAAAAAAACAAGCGAATTGGTATGCGCTAAATTGAAAATCGGTCCATCCGTTCGGAAGTTAAGGCGATCTGAAGAATTCGAAAAAATTCCAAGAAGGCCCCCTTTGATGCATTTTTTCTTTCGATTTCGGTTTTTTCGATTGGAGAAATGGATTCTATGAAAGAAAACAAGCAGATTGGTATGATCGAAGTTGAAAATCGGTCCATCCGTTCGGAAGTTAAGGCGATCTGAAGAATTCGAAAAAGTTCCAAGGGGGCCCCCTTTGATGCAATTTTTTTTTCGATTTCGGTTTTTTCGATTGGAGAAATGGACACTATGAAAAAAAAACAAGCAGATTGGTATGATCGAAGTTGAAAATCGGTCCATCCGTTCGGAAGTTAAGGCGATCTGAAGAATTCGAAAAAGTTCCAAGGGGGCCCCCTTTGATGCATTTTTTTTCCATTTCGGTTTTTTCGATTGGAGAAATGGACTCTATGAAAAAAAACAAGCAGATTGGTATGATCGAAGTTGAAAATCGGTCCATCCGTTCGGAAGTTGAGGCGATCTGAAGAATTCGAAAAAGATCCAAGGGGGCCCCCTTTGATGAATTTTTTTTTTAGATTTCGGTTTTTTCGATTGGAGAAATGGATTCTATGAAAAAAAAACAAGCAGATTGGTATGATCGAAGTTGAAAATCGGTCCATCCGTTCGGAAGTTAAGGCGATCTGAGGAATTCGAAAAAGTTCCAAGGGGGCCCCCTTTGGTGAATTTTTTTTTTCGTTTTCAGTTTTTTCGATTGGAGAAATGGATTCTATGAAAGAAAACAAGCAGATTGGTATGATCGAAGTTGAAAATCGGTCCATATGTTCGGAAGTTAGGCGATCTGAAGAATTCGAAAAAGTTCCAAAGGGGCCCCCTTTGATGCATTTTTTTTTCGATTTCGGTTTTTTCGATTGAAGAAATGGATTCTATGAAAAAAAAACAGATTGGTATGATCGAAGTTGAAAATCGGTCTATCCGTTCGGAAGTTAAGGCGATCTGAAGAATTCGAAAAAGTTCCAAGGGGGCCCCCTTTGATGCATTTTTTTTTCGATTTCGGTTTTTCTGATCGGAGAAATGGATTCTATGAAAAAAACAAGCAGATTGGTATGATAGAAGTTGAAAATCGGTCCATACGTTCGAAAGTTAAGGCGATCTGAAGAATTCGAAAAAGTTCCAAGGGGCCCCCTTTGATGCTTTCTTTTTTTCGATTTCGGTTTTTTCGATTGGAGAAATGGATTCTATGAAAAAAAACAAGCAGTTTGGTATGCTCGAAGTTGAAAATCGGTCCATCCGTTCGGAAGTTAAGTCGATCTGAAGAATTCGAAAAAGTTCCAAGGGGGGCCCCATTTGGTGCATTTTATTTTCGATTTCGGTTTTTTCGATTGAAGAAATGGATTCTATGAAAAAATACAAGCAGATTGGTATGATCGAAGTTGGAAATCGGTCCATCCGTTCGGAAGTTAAGGCGATCTGAAGAATTCGAAAAAGTTCCAAGGGGACCCCCTTTGATGCAATTTTTTTTTTCGATTTCGGTTTTTTCGATTGAAGAAAAGGATTCAATGAAAAAAAAAACAAGCAGATTGGTATGATCGAAGTTGAAAATCGGTCCATCCGTTCGGAAGTTAAGGCGATCTGAAGAATTCGAAAAAGTTTCAAGGGGACCCCCTTTGATGCGATTTTTATTTCGATTTCGGTTTTTTCGATTGGAAAAATGGATTCTATGAAAAAAAACAAGCAAATTGGTATGCGCGAAGTTGAAAATCGGTCCATCCGTTCGGAAGTTAAGGCGATCTGAAGAATTCGAACAAGTTCCAAGGGGGCCCCCTTCAATGCATTTTTTTTTTCGATTTCGTTTTTTACGATTGGAGAAATGGATTCTATGAAAAAAATTACAGTTATCGTTCCGTCTAATCATCCAACCTTATGTTCGATGCATACGCTCGTATGTGTAACGAATTCTTCAGATCGCCTTCTTCCGATCGCCTGTTCTTCCGTTTTACATAAAAGCGACCGAATCGAGCAGAAGGTTAAATGGATAGATTGAAAATTCATCGTATCTGGGTTGTATTCGATAAGGTTTATATAGTTATACTCACCAGGTAAATGTTCTTCCGTTATACATACGAGCGACTGAATTGAACAGAAGGTTGAATGGATAGACTAAACAATAATCGTATCTGGGGTTGTATTCGATTATATCTTGATGATGTTCATATAGTTATACTCACCAGAAAACTGTTCTCCAGTTATACATAAGAGCGACTGAACTGAACAGAAAGTTGAATGGATAGACTGAACAATCAATGTATCTGGGTGGTATCCGATTATATCGCAATACTGTATATATAGTGATACTTACCAGGTGACGGTACTTCCGTTACACATACTAGCGACTGAATCGAACAGAAGGTTAAATGGTTAGACGAAACGATAATTGTATCTCTGATTTGTATTCGATGATATCGTGATGATGTTTATATAGCAATACTCACCAGGTAACTGTTCTTCCGTTTTACATACAAGCGTCCGAATCAAGCAGAAGCTTAAATTTAGTATAGATTGAACAATCATCGTATCTGGGTTGTAATCGATTATGTTTATATAGTTATACTCACCAGGTAACTGCTCTTCCGTTATACATACGAGCGACTGATTTGAACAGAAGGTTGAATGGATAGACTAAACAATAATCGTATCTGGGGTTGTTTTCGATTATATCTTGATGATGTTCATATAGTTATACTCACCAGGAAACTGTTCTCCATTTACACATAAGAGCGACTGAACTGAACAGAAGGTTGAATGGATAGACTGCACATTTATCGTATCTGTGTTGTATTTGATTATATCGTGATTATTATCATATAGTATGTCTTACCAGGTAACAGTTCTTTCGTAATACATACGAGCAACCGAATCGAACATAAGGTTGGATGGATAGATTGAACAATCATTGTATCTGGGTTGTCTCCGATTATATCGTTATGCTGTATATTTAGTTACACCTACCATGTAACGGTTCTTTCGTTACACATACGAGCGTCTGAATCGAACATAAGGTTGGATGGTTAGACGGAACGATAATTGTAACTGAGTTGTATTCGATTATATCGTGGTGATGTTCATATAGTAATACTCACCAGGTGACTGTTCTTGCGTTATACATACGAACGACTCAATCGAACAGAAGGTTGGATGGATAGACGGAATAATCATTGTATCTGAGTTGTATTCGATTATATCGTGATGACGTTCATATAGAAATACTCACCAGGTTACTGTTCTTTTGTTATACATACGAGCAAACGAATCGAACAGAAGGTTGAATGGATAGTATCTGGGTTGTATTCGATTATGATGTTATGCTGTGTATATAGTTATACACATAAGGTGACGGTATTCCCGTTTTACATACGAGCGACCAAAACGAACAGAAAGTTGAATGGATAGACTGAACAATCGATGTATCTGGGTGGTATCCGATTATATCGCAATACTGTATATATAGTGATACTTACCAGGTGACGGTACTTCCGTTACACATACTAGCGACTGAATCGAACAGAAGGTTAAATGGTTAGACGAAACGATAATTGTATCTCTGATTTGTATTCGATGATATCGTGATGATGTTTATATAGCAATACTCACCAGGTAACTGTTCTTCCGTTTTACATACAAGCGACCGTATCGAGCAGAAGCTTAAATTTAGTATAGATTGAACAATCATCTTATCTGGGTTGTATTCGATAATGTTTAAATAGTTTTACTCACCAGGTAACTGTTCTTCCGTTATACATACGAGCGACTGAATTGAACAGATGGTTGAATGGATAGACTAAAAAATAATCGTATCTGGGGTTGTATTCGATTATATCTTGATGATGTTTATATAGTTATACTCACCAGGAAACTGTTCTCCAGTTACACCTAAGAGCGACTGAACTGAACAGGAGGTTGAATGGATAGACTGAAAAATCATCGTATCTGGGTTGTATTTGATTATATCGTGATGATACTCATATAGTATGTCTAACCAGGTGACAGCTCTTCCGTTATACATACGAGCAACCAAATCGAACATAAGGTTGAATGGATAGATTGAACAATTATTGTATCTGGGTTGTCTTCGATTAAATCGTTATGCTGTATATTTAGTTACACCTACCATGTAAAGGTTCTTTCGTTACACATACGAGCGTCTGAATCGAACAGAAGGTTGGATGGATAGACGGAATGATCATTGTATCTCAGTTGTATTCGATTATATCGTGATGACGTTCTTATAGAAATACTCACCAGGTTACTGTTCTTTCGTTATACATACGAGCAACTGAATCGAACAGAAGGTTGAATGGATAAGTATCTGGGTTGTATTCGATTATGATCTTATGCTGTGTATATAGTTATACACATTTGATGACGGTATTCCCGTTTCACATACGAGCGACCAAAACGAACAGAAAGTTGAATGGATAGACTGAACAATTAATGTATCTGGGTGGTATCCGATTATATCGCAATACTGTATATATAGTGATACTCACCAGGTGACGGTACTTCCGTTACACATACTAGCGACTGAATCGAACAGAAGGTTGAATGGTTAGACGAAACGATAATTGTATCTGAGTTGTATCCGATGATATCGTGATGATGTTTATATAGCAATAATAACCAGGTAACTATTCTTCCGTTTCACATACAAGCGACCGAATCGAGCAGAAGGTTAAATGTATAGATTGAACAATCATCGTATCTGGGTTGTATTTGATTATGTTTATATAGTTATACTCACCAGGTACCTGTTCTTCCGTTATACATACGAGCGACTGAATTGAACAGAAGGTTGAATGGATAGACTAAACAATAATCGTATCTGGGGTTGTTTTCGATTATATCTTGATGATGTTCATATAGTTATACTCACCAGGAAACTTTTCTCCAGTTATACATAGGAGCGACTGAACTGAACAGAAAGTTGAATGGATAGACTGAACAATCAATGCATCTGGGTGGTATCCGATTATATCGCAATAATGTATATATAGTGATACTCACCAGGTGACGGTACTTCCGTTACACATACTAGCGACTGAATCGAACAGAAGGTTAAATGGTTAGACGAAATGATCATTGTATCTCTGAGTTGTATTCGATGATATCGTGATAAAGTTCATATAGAAATACTCACCAGGTTACTGTTCTTTCGTTATACATACGAGCATTCGAATCGAACAGAAGGTTGAATGGATAGTATCTGGGTTGTATTCGATTAGGATGTTATGCTGTGTATATAGTTATACACACTGGGTGACGGTATTCCCGTTTTACATACGAGCGACCGAAACGAACAGAAAGTTGAATGGATAGACTGAACAATCAATGTATCTGGTTGGTATCCGATTATATCGCAATACTGTATATATAGTGATACTTACCAGGTGACGGTACTTCCGTTACACATACTAGCGACTGAATCGAACAGAAGGTTAAATGGTTAGACGAAGCGATAACTGTATCTGAGTTGTATTCGATGATATCATGATGATGTTAATATAGCAATATTCACCAGGTAACTGTCCTTCCGTTTTACATACAAGCGACCGAATCGTGCAGAAGGTTAAATGTATAGATTGAACAATCATCGTATCTGGGTTGTATTTGATTATGTTTATATAGTTATACTCACCAGGTACATGTTCTTCCGTTATACATACGAGCGACTGAATTGAACAGAAGGTTGAATGGATAGACTAAACAATGATCGTATCTGGGGTTGTATTCGATTATATCGTGATGATGTTTATATAGTTATACTCACCAGGTAACTGTTCTCCAGTTATACATAAGAGCGACTGAACTGAACAGGAGGTTGAATGGATAGACTGATCAATCATTGTATCTGGGTTGTATTCGATTATATCGTGATGATTATCATATAGTATGTCTAACCAGGTAACAGTTCTTCTGTTACACATACTAGCAACCGAATCGAACATAAGGTTGAATGGATAGATTGAACAATCATTGTATCTGGGTTGTCTCCGATTATATCGTTATGCTGTATATCTAGTTACACCTACCATGTAATGGTTCTTTCGTTACACATACGAGCGTCTGAATCGAACATAAGGTTGGATGATTAGACGGAACAATAATTGTAACTGAGTTGTATTCGATCATATCGTGGTGATGTTTATATAGTTATACTCACCAGGTGACTGTTCTTGCGTTATACATACGAGCGACCCAATCGAACAGCAGTTTGGATAAATAGACGGAATGATCATTGTATCTGAGTTGTATTCGATTATATCGTGATGACGTTCATATAGACATACTCACCAGGTTACTGTTTTTTCTTTATACATACGAGCAATCGAATCGAACAGAAGGTTGAATGGATAGTATCTGGGTTGTATTCGATTATGATGTTATGCTGTGTATATAGTTATACACATTAGGTGACGGTTTCCTGTTTTAAATACGAGCGACCGAAACGAACAGAAAGTTGAATGGATAGACTGAACAATCAATGTATCTGGGTGGTATCCGATTATATCGCAATACTGTATATATAGTGATACTTACCAGGTGACGGTACTTCCGTTGCACATACTAGCGACTGAATCGAACTTAAGGTTAAATGGTAAGACGAAACGATAATTGTATCTGAGTTGTATTCGATGATATCGTGATGATGTTTATATAGCAATACTCACCAGGTAACTGTTCTTCCGTTTTACATACAAGCGACCGAATCGAGCAGAAGGTTAAATTTAGTATGGATTGAACAATCATCGTATCTGGGTTGTATTCGATTATGTTTATATAGTTATACTCACCAGGTAACTGTTCTTCCGTTATACATACTAGCGACTGAATCGAACAGAATGTTGAATGGTTAGACGAAACGATAATTGTATCTGAGTTGTATTCGATGATATCGTGATGATGTTTATATAGCAATACTCACCAGGTAACTGTCCTTCAGTTTTACATACGAGTGACCGATTCGAGCAGAAGGTTAAATGGATAGATTGAACAATCATCGTATCTGAGTTGTATTCGATTATGTTTATATAGTTATACTCACCAGGTACCTGTTCTTCCGTTATACATACAAGCAACCGAATCGAACATAAGGTTGAATGGATAGATTGAACAATCATCGTATCTGAGTTGTATTCGATTATGTTTATATAGTTATACTCACCAAGTAAATGTTCTTCCGTTATACATACGAGCGACTGAATTGAACAGAAGGTTGAATGGATAGACTGAACAATCATCGTATCTGAGTTGTATTCGATTATTTCGTGATGATTATTATATATTATGTCTAACCAGGTAACAGTTCTTCCGTTATACATACGAGCAACCGAATCGAACATAAGGTTGGATGGATAGATTGAACAATCATTGTATCTGGGTTGTCTCCGATTATATCGTTATGCTGTATATTTAGTTACACCTACCATGTAACGGTTCTTTCGTTACACATACGAACGTCTGAATCGAACATAAGGTTGGATGGTTAGACGGAACGATAATTTTAACTGAGTTGTATTCGATTATATCGTGGGAATGTTTATATAGTAATACTCACCAGGTGACTGTTCTTGCGTTATACGTACGAGCAACCCAATCGAACAGAAGGTTGGATGGACAGACGGAATGATCATTGTATCTGAGTTGTATTCGATTATATCGTGATGACGTTCATATAGAAATACTCACCAGGTTACTGTTCTTTCGTTATACATACGAGCAACCGAATCGAACAGAAGGTTGAATGGATAGTATCTGGGTTGTATTCGATTATGATCTTATGCTGTGTATATAGTTATACACATTTGATGACGGTATTCCCGTTTTACATACGAGCGACCGAAACGAACAGAAAGTTGAATGGATAGACTGAACAATCAATGTATCTGGGTGGTATCCGATTATATCGCAATACTGTATATATAGTGATACTCACCAGGTGACGGTACTTCCGTTACACATACTAGCGACTGAATCGAACAGAAGGTTGAATGGTTAGACTAAACGATAATTGTATCTGAGTTGTATCCGATGATATCGTGATGATGTTTATATAGCAATAATAACCAGGTAACTATTCTTCCGTTTCACATACAAGCGACCGAATCGAGCAGAAGGTTAAATGTATAGATTGAACAATCATCGTATCTGGGTTGTATTTGATTATGTTTATATAGTTATACACACCAGGTACCTGTTCTTCCGTTATACATACGAGCGACTGAATTGAACAGAAGGTTGAATGGATAGACTAAACAATAATCGTATCTGGGGTTGTTTTCGATTATATCTTGATGATGTTCATATAGTTATACTCACCAGGAAACTTTTCTCCAGTTATACATAGGAGCGACTGAACTGAACAGAAAGTTGAATGGATAGACTGAACAATCAATGCATCTGGGTGGTATCCGATTATATCGCAATAATGTATATATAGTGATACTCACCAGGTGACGGTACTTCCGTTACACATACTAGCGACTGAATCGAACAGAAGGTTAAATTGTTAGACGAAATGATAATTGTATCTCTGAGTTGTATTCGATGATATCGTGATAAAGTTCATATAGAAATACTCACCAGGTTACTGTTCTTTCGTTATACATACGAGCATTCGAATCGAACAGAAGGTTGAATGGATAGTATCTGGGTTGTATTCGATTATGATGTTATGCTGTGTATATAGTTATACACACTAGGTGACGGTATTCCCGTTTTACATACGAGCGACCGAAACGAACAGAAAGTTGAATGGATAGACTGAACAATCAATGTATCTGGTTGGTATCCGATTATATCGCAATACTGTATATATAGTGATACTCACCAGGTGACGGTACTTCCGTTACACATACTAGCGACTGAATCGAACAGAAGGTTAAATGGTTAGACGAAGCGATAATTGTATCTGAGTTGTATTCGATGATATCGTGATGATGTTAATATAGCAATATTCACCAGGTAACTGTTCTTCCGTTTTACATACAAGCGACCGAATCGAGCAGAAGGTTAAATGTATAGATTGAACAATCATCGTATCTGGGTTGTATTTGATTATGTTTATATAGTTATACTCACCAGGTACATGTTCTTCCGTTATACATACGAGCGACTGAATTGAACAGAAGGTTGAATGGATAGACTAAACAATGATCGTATCTGGGGTTGTATTCGATTATATCGTGATGATGTTTATATAGTTATACTCACCAGGTAACTGTTCTCCAGTTATACATAAGAGCGACTGAACTGAACAGGAGGTTGAATGGATAGACTGATCAATCATTGTATCTGGGTTGTATTCGATTATATCGTGATGATTATCATATAGTATGTCTAACCAGGTAACAGTTCTTCTGTTACACATACGAGCAACCGAATCGAACATAAGGTTGAATGAATAGATTGAACAATCATTGTATCTGGGTTGTCTCCGATTATATCGTTATGCTGTATATCTAGTTACACCTACCATGTAACGGTTCTTTCGTTACACATACGAGCGTCTGAATCGAACATAAGGTTGGATGATTAGACGGAACAATAATTGTAACTGAGTTGTATTCGATCATATCGTGGTGATGTTTATATAGTTATACTCACCAGGTGACTGTTCTTGCGTTATACATACGAGCGACCCAATCGAACAGAAGTTTGGATAAATAGACGGAATGATCATTGTATCTGAGTTGTATTCGATTATATCGTGATGACGTTCATATAGACATACTCACCAGGTTACTGTTTTTTCTTTATACATACGAGCAACCGAATCGAACAGAAGGTTGAATGGATAGTATCTGGGTTGTATTCGATTATGATGTTATGCTGTGTATATAGTTATACACATTAGGTGACGGTATTCCCGTTTTAAATACGAGCGACCGAAACGAACAGAAAGTTGAATGGATATACTGAACAATCAATGTATCTGGGTGGTATCCGATTATATCGCAATACTGTATATATAGTGATACTTACCAGGTGACGGTACTTCCGTTGCACATACTAGCGACTGAATCGAACTTAAGGTTGAATGGTAAGACGAAACGATAATTGTATCTGAGTTGTATTCGATGATATCGTGATGATGTTTATATAGCAATACTCACCAGGTAACTGTTCTTCCGTTTTACATACAAGCGACCGAATCGAGCAGAAGGTTAAATTTAGTATGGATTGAACAATCATCGTATCTGGGTTGTATTCGATTATGTTTATATAGTTATACTCACCAGGTAACTGTTCTTCCGTTATACATACTAGCGACTGAATTGAACAGAATGTTGAATGGTTAGACGAAACGATAATTGTATCTGAGTTGTATTCGATGATATCGTGATGATGTTTATATAGCAATACTCACCAGGTAACTGTCCTTCAGTTTTACATACAAGTGACCGAATCGAGCAGAAGGTTAAATGGATAGATTGAACAATCATCGTATCTGAGTTGTATTCGATTATGTTTATATAGTTATACTCACCAGGTACCTGTTCTTCCGTTATACATACAAGCAACCGAATCGAACATGAGGTTGAATGGATAGATTGAACAATCATCGTATCTGAGTTGTATTCGATTATGTTTATATAGTTATACTCACCAAGTAAATGTTCTTCCGTTATACATACGAGCGACTGAATTGAACAGAAGGTTGAATGGATAGACTAAACAATGATCGTATCTGGGGTTGTATTCGATTATATCGTGATGATGTTTATATTGTTATACTCACCAGGTAACTGTTCTCCAGTTATACATAAGAGCGACTGAACTGAACAGAAGGTTGTATGGATAGACTGAACAATCATCGTATCTGGGTTGTATTCGATTATTTCGTGATGATTATCATATATTATGTCTAACCAGGTAACAGTTCTTCCGTTATACATACGAGCAACCGAATCGAACATAAGGTTGGATGGATAGATTGAACAATCATTGTATCTGGGTTGTCTCCGATTATATCGTTATGCTGTATATTTAGTTACACCTACCATGTAACGGTTCTTTCGTTACACATACGAGCGTCTGAATCGAACATAAGGTTGGATGGTTAGACGGAACGATAATTGTAACTGAGTTGTATTCGATTATATCGTGGGAATGTTTATATAGTAATACTCACCAGGTGACTGTTCTTGCGTTATACGTACGAGCAACCCAATCGAACAGAAGGTTGGATGGACAGACGAAATGATCATTGTATCTGAGTTGTATTCGATTATATCGTGATGACGTTCATATAGAAATACTCACCAGGTTACTGTTCTTTCGTTATACATACGAGCAACCGAATCGAACAGAAGGTTGAATGGATAGTATCTGGGTTGTTTTCGATTATGATGTTATGCTGTGTATATAGTTATGCACATAAGGTGACGGTATTCCCGTTTTACATACGAGCGATCGAAACGAACAGAAAGTTGAATGGATAGACTGAACAATCAATGTATCTGGGTGGTATCCGATTATATCGCAATAGGTACTGTATATATAGTGATACTTACCAGGTGACGGTACTTCCGTTACACATACTAGCGATTGAATCGAACTTAAGGTTGAATGGTAAGACGAAACGATAATTGTATCTGAGTTGTATTCGATGATATCGTGATGATGTTTATATAGCAATACTCACCAGGTAACTGTTCTTCCGTTTTACATACAAGCGACCGAATCGAGCAGAAGCTCAAATTTAGTATAGATTGAACAATCATCGTATCTGGGTTGTATTCGATAATGTTTATATAGTTATACTCACCAGGTAACTGTTCTTCCGTTATACATACGAGCGACTGAATTGAACAGAAGGTTGAATGGATAGACTAAACAATAATCGTATCTGGGGTTGTATTCAATTATATCTTGATGATGTTCATATAGTTATACTCACCAGAAAAATGTTCTCCAGTTATACATGAGAGCGACTGAACTGAACAGAAGGTTGAATGGATAGACTGAACATTCATCGTATCTGTGTTGTATTTGATTATATCGTGATTATTATCATATAGTATGTCTAACCAGGTAACAGTTCTTCCGTTATACATACGAGCAACCGAATCGAACATAAGGTTGGATGGATAAATTGAACAATCATTGTATCTGGGTTGTCTCCGATTATATCGTTATGCTGTATATTTAGTTACACCTACCAGGTAACGGTTCTTTCGTTACACATACGAGCGTCCGAATCGAACATAAGGTTTGATGGTTAGACGGAACGTTAATTGTAACTGAGTTGTATTCGATTATATCGTGGTGATGTTCTTATAGTAATACTCACCAGGTGACTGTTCTTGCGTTATACATACGAACGACTCAATCGAACAGAAGGTTGGATGGATAGACGGAATGATCATTGTATCTGAGTTGTATTCGATTATATCGTGATGACGTTCATATAGAAATACTCACCAGGTTACTTTTCTTTCGTTATACATAAGAGCAGACGAATCGAACAGAAGGTTGAATGGATAGTATCTGGGTTGTTTTCGATTATGATGTTATGCTGTGTATATAGTTATGCACATAAGGTGACGGTATTCCCGTTTTACATACGAGCGACCGAAACGAACAGAAAGTTGAATGGATAGACTGAACAATCAATGTATCTGGGTGGTATCCGATTATATCGCAATACTGTATATATAGTGATACTTACCAGGTGACGGTACTTCCGTTACACATACTAGCGACTGAATCGAACGGAAGGTTAAATTGTTAGACGAAACGATAATTGTATCTGAGTTGTATTCGATGATATCGTGATAATGTTTATATAGCAATACTCACCAGGTAACTGTTCTTCCGTTTTAGATACAAGCGACCGAATCGAGCGGAAGCTCAAATTTAGTATAAATTGAACAATCATCGTATCTGGGTTGTATTCGATTATGTTTATATAGTTATACTCACCAGGTAACTGTTCTTCCGTTATACATACGAGCGACTGAATTGAACAGAAGGTTGAATGGATAGACTAAACAATAATCGTATCTGGGGTTGTATTCGATTATATCTTGATGATGTTCATATAGTTATACTCACCAGGAAACTGTTTTCCAGTTATACATAAGAGCGACTGAACTGAACAGAAGGTATACATACGAGCAACCGAATCGAACATAAGGTTGGATGGATAGATTGAACAATCATTGTATCTGGGTTGTCTCCGATTATATCGTTATGCTGTATATTTAGTTACACCTACCATGTAACGGTTCTTTCGTTACACATACGAGCGTCTGAATCGAACATAAGGTTGGATGGTTAGACGGAACGATAAATGTAACTGAGTTGTATTCGATTATATCGTGGTGATGTTTATATAGTAATACTCACCAGGAGTAGTGTACCTAGGCGGGTACCAGACCAAGATGGCCGCCATGGGGCAATGACGTCATCCAAGATGGCCGCCATGGGGCAGCTGTCAACTGTCATGTCATCTGTCATGTCAAATGTCATATGTCATCTGTCATTTCAACTGTCAAATATTCTATGTCATCTGTCAATCAGAAAGTGTTCTATGCCTATTACGTCAGAGAGTGGACATGGAAACGCGACGCTTCATAGCCCCACCCACTTTTTTGGCGCGAAATTCAAGTTATTTTTGAGGTTATGTATTCTGCTTGCAACATGGGATAGGATATCGGCCCCTTTGCCCTCCTTCAGGTGCCCCCTTGGCCCCCTTAGGCCTTCGCTGTACCCCCTTGGCCCCCCTCAGGTCTTCGCTGTACCCCCTTAGCCCCCTTAGGTTTTTCTATACCCCCCTGACCCCCCAAGACTGCGCCCCCTTAGCGCTCCGCATCCGGAAACATCTCATGACGTCATATTTTATTTAAAAAAATCCTTCTATCGGCGGGATTTGAACTCCAGACCACCGGATTACGAGTCCGATGCGTTCCCACAGAGCTACGACCACTATATAATTTAATTGCAGTCAATGTCGATGCAACGTTATCGCTCAGCGTGACGTAGTCGAGCAGATCCGTCCCAAAGATAAGAGAATGTAGCAACTTCGGCAAGCGGGGAGCAGGGGAAACGAACAATGGCTTATTCATTCATTAAACATCAGTGTATTAATAGAGATAATCGCATTCAAGGTCAGGTTCGCTGGATTTCATTGATGATTCAACATGATACAATATTTCGCAAGACGTTACAAAGATAAGAGACGACAAAGCGACTGACACTGTTGCCAGACGTTTGAAAAAATAAGGCATTGATGCCAGACTTTCAAAAATATCTGGAAATATATCATAATGCACCTACAGCTTACCCAAGTGGAATCCGAACCATAGATGGATAACGTCTGAAGTATTACAGGGTGTGGCTGCCTGAAATTAGGCGTCTGATATCTGACGTATGACGTCATCGTTTCAAAATATCGAAAGGTCACCAACTGTTTAGTTATTTCCATCTGAACCACAACGTGTGATTATTCAAAATTGATGGATAACGTTTGACGTATTACAGGGTGTCAACCTGAAGTCAGGCGTCTGACATCTGACGTATGACGTCATCATTTCAAAATGGCCGCTGAAATCGGGAGATCACTAACTGTTTAGTAATTTCCGTATTATAAAGGTAATATACATACAGCTTACACAAGTAGAATCGGAATCACCACGTCTGAATACTCAAAATTGATGAATAAAGTTTGACGTATGACAAGGTGTGGCTGCCTGAAGTTATTTATTATTTAGTAATTTTCGTATTAAATATACCTACAGCTCACACAAGTAGAATCCGAACCACAGCATTGATATCGACGCAACAGAATTCATGAACTCGTTAATATAAAGATGTCAATGACAAAATGATTGATTTTCTCTACGAATTATCAAAAAATATTCACTTCTGGTTTATTAAAAAGCGACATAGAGAAAAACTAATGTTTTATTCGTGATCCCCATGACGTGTAAACTTCAAAAACATCAACTTCCGGTTTTACTTCAGGTTTCTATTTCTCCACTCAACATAGTCATGTGGGTACTCTGAGAGAAGGAATTTTCACGGACATTCCAAATATATCATTTTACCTATGTACAAAGTCTCAAGGATAAAGAGATATCAATCAAAATAAATCGAAATAATGAAAAAAATTTATGTAAACAATTCATAATCTCTTCGTGTAATGATTTCCTGGCCGATCCAGCTTCTCGACAAATTATCACAAAATATCCACTTCCGGTTCATTAAAAAGCTATATAGAGAAAAACTAATGGAATATTCGTGACCCCCATGACGTGTAGACTTCAAAAACAACAACTTTCGGTTTCACTTCCGGTTTCCATTTTGTTAGTAAACAGGGTCATGTGGGTACTCATTGAAAAGGTTATTTCACGTACATTCCTAATATATCAACTTACCTATATACAAAGTCCCAAGGTTTGCGAGATAACAATCAAAATTTCTCGAAATATTGATAAAACAATAAAAACTGTTCACCATCTCTTTGAGTACTGCTTTTCTAACCGATCTATCTCCTTGATGAATTATCGAAAAATATCCTCTTCCAATTCGTAAAAAATCGAGATAGAGGAAAAATGATGAGATGTTAGTGAACCCATAACGTTCGGACATCGAAACAACAACTTCCGGTTTCACTTCCGGTTACAATTTTTTCAGTAAACAGAGCCATGTGGGTACTCTGAGAGAAGGATATCTCACGGACATCCCGAATATATCAACTTACCAATATACAAAATCTCAAGGTTTGCGAGATATTGACGAAAATTGGTGAAATAATCAAAACAACACTGTTACACGCAAGAAAGTGCTATGGAGAGTCGATTTGAGTCCACGGTTAACTCATGTTTCTATCTTATTAATCAATATTCTAGTAGGAGACTATAATTTTTGCACAACTCATATCAGGAAATGCCATTTACACCATAATGAAAACCAAGTAGGTGAAATGATAAATAGGAAATCGATAATCAATTTTGAAGTAATCGATAACACATAGGGTTAATAATGTTTCAAAAAAAGCTCTGTTCAAGGTATGTTTATAAATTCCAAGGCTATAACTATTAAGATCACATTATATTGGAACCAGGTACTTCAATCATCGATCTACTCAAAAAATATGTCTCGAAACAGATATAATTTTCTATATTTAGGATTGCACTTCCAGCATCGGCAATACATGGAATATTATCGGAAATCTCGAGGTGAATGTTTCAAGGACTAAGAATTATCGAAATTTCAAAAACGGAGCTCTGATCAAGGTATGGTTATAAATTCCAAAGCTGTATAACTATTCACATCACATTATATTGAAGCCAGATACTTCAATCATTATTCACCTCGAAAAATATGATACGAAACATATATACTTTTCTATATTTGGGATCGCACTTTCAGCAAAGAGAATATGTGTCAACGTCTACAGAAATCAATGCTTTCATTCAAAATGTTTTCGATAGGTCTAACGATGGAACCAACAGGCTGATAAAATACAGGGATGTAAAAACTATCTAGTCTGGAAGAAATATACTGGGTGTGTAAGAAATTACACTTAATATTTTCAATAGGTGTACCGTTCGAAAAATACAAATGTACTGACTGGTACAGGATGTATCAAGAATTAATGATGACGTTTAACGTTTGATAGGTATAATTTGATAGTTGACGCTCAACGACTGGAACTTGAGAGCCTTGGTCACGTGAGGGTGGATATGGTTGTATTATGATCAGTGACGAAAACAATTTTATATTGATGAATTATTGAAAAAGTGTTCCTATATTTTCGTGAAAACGCGACATAGGAGAAAACAAATGATACATTTATGATCCCCATGATGAAAATAGCTCAAACTTTTTGTTTTTCTAGTGAACAGGGATTATATGGGTACTCCAGAAAAATGATTTTTCACGGACATTTCGAGAATTCAACTTGTATATATTCTGAGACTTAAGACCAAAATTGATATTAATTGATAAACATTCATAACAATGACAAACCTTACGAATACAATGCACATATGTCGCGCAAATACAAAAAACGCGCAGACATCGCACCCTTATCAAAAAACTTGGAACTTTTTCGAATTCTTCAGACCGCCTTAACTTCCAAACGGATGGACCGATTTTCAACTTCGATCATACCAATCTGCTTGTTTTTTTTCATAGAATCCATTTCTCCAATCGAAAAAATCGAAATCTAAAAAAAAATTGCATCAAAGGGGGCCCCCTTGGAACTTTTTCGAATTCTTCAGACCGCCTTAACTTCCGAACGGATGGACCGATTTTCAATTTCGCGCATACCAATTTGCTTGTTTTTTCATAGAATCCCTTTCTTCAATAGAAAAAACCGAAATCGAAAAAAAAATTGCATCAAAGGGGGTCCTCTTGGAACTTTTTCGAATTCTTCAGATCGCCTTAACTTCCGAACGGATGGACCGATTTTCAACTTCGATCATACCAAACTGCTTGTTTTTTTTCATTGAATCTCCAATCGAACAAACTGAAATCGAAAAAAAAATTGCATCAAAGGGGGTCCCCTTGGAACTTTTTCGAATTCTTCAGATCGCCTTAACTTCCAAACGGATGGACCGATTTTCAACTTCGATCATACCAATCTGCTTGTTTTTTTTTATAGAATCCATTTCTATAATCGAAAAAACCGAAATCTGAAAAAAAAATGGATCAAAGGGGGCCCCCTTGGAACTTTTTCGAATTCTTCAGATCGCCTTAACTTCCAAACGGATGGACCGATTTTCAACTTCGATCATACCAAACTGCTTGTTTTTTTTTCATAGAATCGATTTCTCCAATCGAAAAAACCGAAATCGAAAAAAAAATTGCATCAAAGGGGGTCCCTTTGGAACTTTTTCGAATTCTTCAGATCGCCTTAACTTCCAAACGGATGGACCGATTTTCAACTTCGATCATACCAATCTGCTTGTTTTTTTTCCTAGAATCCATTTCTCCAATCGAAAATACCGAAACCAAAGAAAAAAGTTGCATCAAAGGGGGCCCCCTTGGAACTTTTTCGAATTCTTCAGATCGCCTTAATTTCCGAACGGATTGACCGATTTTCAACTTCGATCATACCAATCTGCTTGTTTTTTTCATAGAATCCATTTCTCCAATCGAAAAAACCGTAATCGAAAAAAAAATGCATCAAAGGGGGCCCCCTTGGAACTTTTTCAAATTCTTCAGACCGCCTTAACTTCCGAACGGATGGACCGATTTTCAATTTCGCGCATACCAATTTGCTTGTTTTTTCATAGAATCCATTTCTTCAATAAAAAAAACAGAAATCGAGAAAAAAATTGCATCAAAGGGGGTCCTCTTGGAACTTTTTCGAATTCTTCAGATCGCCTCAACTTCCGAACGGATGGACCGATTTTCAACTTCGATCATACCAAACTGCTTGTTTTTTTTTATAGAATCCATTTCTCCAATCGAAAAAACCGAAATCGAAAAAAAATTGCATCAAAGGGGGTCCCCTTGGAACTTTTTCGAATTCTTCAGATCGCCTTAACTTCCAAACGGATGGACCGATTTTCAACTTCGATCATACCAAACTGCTTGTTTTTTTTCATAGAATCCATTTCTTCAATCGGAAAAACCGATATCGAAAAAAAAAAATTGCATCAAAGGGGGTCCCCTTGGAACTTTTTCGAATTCTTCAGATCGCCTTAACTTTCAAACAGATGGACCGATTTTCAACTTCGATCATACCAATCTGCTTGTTTTTTTTCATAGAATCCATTTCTTCAATCGAAAAAACCGAAATCGAAAAAAAAATTGCATCAAAGGGGGTCCCCTTGGAACTTTTTCGAATTCTTCAGATCGCCTTAACTTCCAAACGGATGGACCGATTTTCAACTTCGATCATACCAATCTGCTTTTTTTTTCATAGAATCCATTTCTCCAATCGAAAAAACCGAAATCAAAATAAAGTGCATCATGGGGGCCCCCTTGGAACTTTTTCGAATTCTTCAGATCGCCTTAACTTTCGAACGGATGGACCGATTTTCAACTTCGATCATACCAATCTGCTTGTTTTTTTTCATAGAATCCATTTCTCCAATCGAAAAAACCGAAATCGAAAAATAAAATTGCATCAAAGGGGGCCCCCTTGGAACTTTTTCGAATTCTTCAGATCGCCTTAACTTCCAAACGGATGGACCGATTTTCAACTTCGATCATACCAATTTGCTTGTTTTCTTTCATAGAATCCATTTCTGCAATCGAAAAAACCGAAATCGAAAAAAAAATGCATCGAAGGGGGCCCCCTTGGAACTTTTTCGAATTCTTCAGATCGCCTTAACTTTCGAACGGATGGACCGAATTTCAACTTCGATCATACCAATCTGCTTGTTTTTTTTCATAGAATCCATTTCTCCAATCGAAAAAACCGAAATCGGAAAATAAAATTGCATCAAAGGGGGCCCCCTTGGAACTTTTTCGAATTCTTCAGATCGCCTTAACTTCCGAACGGATGGACCGATTTTCAACTTCGATCATACCAATCTGCTTGTTTTTTTCATAGAATCCATTTCTCCAATCGAAAAAACCGAAATCGAAAAAAAAAAAATGCATCAAAGGGGGCCCCCTTGGAACTTTTTCGAATTCTTCAGACCGCCTTAACTTCCGAACAGATGGACCGATTTTCAATTTCGCGCATACCAATTTGCTTGTTTTTTCATAGAATCCATTTCTTCAATAGAAAAAACCGAAATCGAAAAAAAAATTGCATCAATGGGGGTCCTCTTGGAACTTTCTCGAATTCTTCAGATCGCCTTAACTTCCGAACGGATGGACCGATTTTCAACTTCGATCATACCAAACTGCTTGTTTTTTTTTCATAGAATCCATTTCTCCCATCAAAAAAACCGAAATCGAAAAAAAATTGCATCAAAGGGGGTCCCCTTGGAACTTTTTCGAATTCTTCAGATCGCCTTAACTTCCAAACGGATGGACCGATTTTCAACTTCGATCATACCAATCTGCTTGTTTTTTTTTATAGAATCCATTTCTATAATCGAAAAAACCGAAATCTGAAAAAAAAATTGCATCAAAGGGGGCCCCCTTGGAACTTTTTCGAATTCTTCAGATCGCCTTAACTTCCAAACGGATGGACCGATTTTCAACTTCGATCATACCAAACTGCTTGTTTTTTTTTCATAGAATCGATTTCTCCAATCGAAAAAACCGAAATCGAAAAAAAAATTGCATCAAACGGGGTCCCTTTGGAACTTTTTCGAATTCTTCAGATCGCCTTAACTTCCAAACGGATGGACCGATTTTCAACTTCGATCATACCAATCTGCTTGTTTTTTTTCCTAGAATCCATTTCTCCAATCGAAAATACCGAAACAAAAAAAAAAGTTGCATCAAAGGGGGCCCCCTTGGAACTTTTTCGAATTCTTCAGATCGCCTTAACTTCCGAACGGATTGACCGATTTTCAACTTCGATCATACCAATCTGCTTGTTTTTTTCATAGAATCCATTTCTCCAATCGAAAAAACCGAAATCGAAAAAAAAAAATGCATCAAAGGGGGCCCCCTTGGAACTTTTTCGAATTCTTCAGACCGCCTTAACTTCCGAACGGATGGACCGATTTTCAATTTCGCGCATACCAATTTGCTTGTTTTTTCATAGAATCCATTTCTTCAATAGAAAAAACAGAAATCGAAAAAAAAATTGCATCAAAGGGGGTCCTCTTGGAACTTTTTCGAATTCTTCAGATCGCCTCAACTTCCGAACGGATGGACCGATTTTCAACTTCGATCATACCAAACTGCTTGTTTTTTTTATAGAATCCATTTCTCCAATCGAAAAAACCGAAATCGAAAAAAAATTGCATCAAAGGGGGTCCCCTTGGAACTTTTTCGAATTCTTCAGATCGCCTTAACTTCCGAACGGATGGACCGATTTTCAACTTCGATCATACCAATCTGCATGTTTTCTCCAATCGAAAAAACCGAAATCGAAATAAAAATGGATCAAAGGGGGCCCCCTTGGAACTTTTTCGAATTCTTCAGATCGCCTTAACTTTCAAACGGATGGACCGATTTTCAACTTCGATCATACCAAACTGCTTGTTTTTTTTCATAGAATCCATTTCTTCAATCGAAAAAACCGATATCGAAAAAAAAATTGCATCAAAGGGGGTCCCCTTGGAACTTTTTCGAATTCTTCAGATCGCCTTAACTTTCAAACAGATGGACCGATTTTCAACTTCGATCATACCAATCTGCTTGTTTTTTTTTTTTCATAGAATCCATTTCTTCAATCGAAAAAACCGAAATCGAAAAAAAAATTGCATCAAAGGGGGTCCCCTTGGAACTTTTTCGAATTATTCAGATCGCCTTAACTTCCAAACGGATGGACCGATTTTCAACTTCGATCATACCAATTTGCTTGTTTTCTTTCATAGAATCCATTTCTGCAATCGAAAAAACCTAAATGGAAAAAAAAATGCATCAAAGGGGGCCCCCTTGGAACTTTTTCGAATTCTTCAGATCGCCTTAACTTTCGAACGGATGGACCGATTTTCAACTTCGATCATACCAATCTGCTTGTTTTTTTTTTCATAGAATCCATTTCTCCAATCGAAAACACCGAAATCGAAAAATAAAATTGCATCAAAGGGGGCCCCCTTGGAACTTTTTCGAATTCTTCAGATCGCCTTAACTTCCGAACGGATGGACCGATTTTCAACTTCGATCATACCAATCTGCTTGTTTTTTTCATAGAATCCATTTCTCCAATCGAAAAAAACCGAAATCGAAAAAAAAATGCATCAAAGGGGGCCCCCTTGGAACTTTTTCGAATTCTTCAGACCGCCTTAACTTCCGAACGGATGGACCGATTTTCAATTTCGCGCATACCAATTTGCTCGTTTTTTCATAGAATCCATTTCTTCAATAGAAAAAACCGAAATCGAAAAAAAAATTGCATCAATGGGGGTCCTCTTGGAACTTTCTCGAATTCTTCAGATCGCCTTAACTTCCGAACGGATGGACCGATTTTCAACTTCGATCATACCAAACTGCTTGTTTTTTATTGATAGAATCCATTTCTCCCATCACAAAAACCGATATTGAAAAAAAAATTGCATCAAAGGGGGTCCCCTTGGAACTTTTTCGAATTCTTCAGATCGCCTTAACATCCAAACGGATGGACCGATTTTCAACTTCGATCATACCAATCTGCTTGTTTTTTTTCATAGAATCCATTTCTCCAATCGAAAAAACCGAAATCTAAAAAAAAATGCATCAAAGGGGGCCCCCTTGGAACTTTTTCGAATTCTTCAGATCGCCTTAACTTCCAAACGGATGGACCGATTTTCAACTTCGATCATACCAAACTGCTTGTTTTTTTCATAGAATCCATTTCTTCGATCGAAAAAACCGAAATCGAAAAAAAATTGCATCAAAGGGGGTCCCCTTGGAACTTTTTCGAATTCTTCAGATCGCCTTAACTTCCAAACGGATGGACCGATTTTCAACTTCGATCATACCAATTTGCTTGTTTTTTTTCATAGAATCCATTTCTTCAATCGAAAAAACCGAAATCTAAAAAAAATTGCATCAAAGGGGGCCCCCTTGGAACTTTTTCGAATTCTTCAGATCGCCTTAACTTCCGAACGGATGGACCGATTTTCAACTTCGATCATACCAATCTGCTTGTTTTTTTCATAGAATCCATTTCTCCAAACGAAAAAACCGAAATCGAAAAAAAAATGCATCAAAGGGGGCCCCTTTGGAACTTTTTCGAATTCTTCAGATCGCCTTAACTTCCAAACGGATGGACTGATTTTCAACTTCGATCATACCAAACTGCTTGTTTTTTTTCATAGAATCCATTTCTTCGATCGAAAAAACCGAAATCGAAAAAAAATTGCATCAAAGGGGGTCCCCTTGGAACTTTTTCGAATTCTTCAGATCGTCTTAACTTCCAAACGGATGGACCGATTTTCAACTTCGATCATACCAATCTGCTTGTTTTTTTTTCATAGAATCCATTTCTCCAATCGAAAAAACCGAAATCTAAAAAAAATTGCATCAAAGGGGGCCCCCTTGGAACTTTTTCGAATTCTTCAGATCGCCTTAACTTCCGAACGGATGGACCGATTTTCAAATTCGATCATACCAATCTGCTTGTTTTTTTCATAGAATCCATTTCTCCAATCGGAAAAACCGAAATCGAAAAAAAAATGCATCAAAGGGGGTCCCCTTGGAACTTTTTCGAATTCTTCAGATCGTCTTAACTTCCAAACGGATGGACCGATTTTCAACTTCGATCATACCAATCTGCTTGTTTTTTTTCATAGAATCTCCAATCGAAAAAACCGAAATCGAAAAAAAAATTGCATCAAAGGGGGTCCCCTTGGAACTTTTTCGAATTCTTCAGATCGCCTTAACTTCCAAACGGATGGACCGATTTTCAACTTCGATCATACCAATCTGCTTGTTTTTTTTTATAGAATCCATTTCTCCAATCGAAAAAACCGAAATCGAAAAAAAAATTGCATCAAAGGGGGTCCCCTTGGAACTTTTTCGAATTCTTCAGATCGCCTTAACTTCCAAACGGATGGACCGATTTTCAACTTCGATCATACCAAACTGCTTGTTTTTTTTTCATAGAATCCATTTCTTCAATCGAAAAAACTGAAATCGAAAATAAAATTGCATCAAAGGGGGTCCCCTTGGAACTTTTTCGAATTCTTCAGATCGCCTTAACTTCCAAACGGATGGACCGATTTTCAACTTCGATCATACCAATCTGCTTGTTTTTTTCATAGAATCCATTTCTCCAATCAAAAAAACCGAAATCTAAAAAAAAAATTGCATCAAAGGGGGCCCCCATGGAACTTTTTCGAATTCTTCAGATCGCCTTAACTTCCGAACGGACGAACCGATTTTCAACTTCGATCATACCAATCTGCTTGTTTTTTTCATAGAATCCATTTCTCCAATCGAAAAAACCGAAATCGAAAAAAAAATGCATCAAAGGGGGCCCCCTTTGAACTTTTTCGAATTCTTCAGACCGCCTTAACTTCCGAACGGATGGACCGATTTTCAATTTCGCGCATACCAATTTGCTTGTTTTTTCATAGAATCCATTTCTTCAATAGAAAAAACCGAAATCTAAAAAAAAATTGCATCAAAGGGGGTCCTCTTGGAACTTTTTCGAATTCTTCAGATCGCCTTAACTTCCGAACGGATGGACCGATTTTCAACTTCGATCATACCAAACTGCTTGTTTTTTTTTCATAGAATCTCCAATCGAAAAAACCGAAATCGAAAAAAAAATTGCATCAAAGGGGGTCCCCTTGGAACTTTTTCGAATTCTTCAGATCGCCTTAACTTCCAAACGGATGGACCGATTTTCAACTTCGATCATACCAATCTGCTTGTTTTTTTTTATAGAATCCATTTCTCCAATCGAAAAAAAAGAAATCTGAAAAAAAAATCGCATCAAAGGGGGCCCCCTTGGAACTTTTTCGAATTTTTCAGATCGCCTTAACTTCCAAACGGATGAACCGATTTTCAACTTCGATCATACCAAACTGCTTGTTTTTTTTATAGAATCCATTTCTCCAATCGAAAAAACCGAAATCGAAAAAAAATTGCATCAAAGGGGGTCCCCTTGGAACTTTTTCGAATTCTTCAGATCGCCTTAACTTCCGAACGGATGGACCGATTTTCAACTTCGATCATACCAATCTGCTTGTTTTCTCCAATCGAAAAAACCGAAATCGAAATAAAAATGGATCAAAGGGGGCCCCCTTGGAACTTTTTCGAATTCTTCAGATCGCCTTAACTTCCAAACGGATGGACCGATTTTCAACTTCGATCATACCAAACTGCTTGTTTTTTTTCATAGAATCAATTTCTTCAATCGAAAAAACCGATATCGAAAAAAAAATTGCATCAAAGGGGGTCCCCTTGGAACTTTTTCGAATTCTTCAGATCGCCTTAACTTTCAAACAGATGGACCGATTTTCAACTTCGATCATACCAATCTGCTTGTTTTTTTTTCATAGAATCCATTTCTTCAATCGAAAAAACCGAAATCGAAAAAAAAATTGCATCAAAGGGGGTCCCCTTGGAACTTTTTCGAATTCTTCAGATCGCCTTAACTTCCAAACGGATGGACCGATTTTCAACTTCGATCATACCAATCTGCTTGTTTTTTTTCATAGAATCCATTTCTTCAATCGAAAAAACCGAAATCAAAATAAAATGCATCATGGGGGCCCCTTTGGAACTTTTTCGAATTCTTCAGATCGCCTAACTTCCGAACGGATGGACCGATTTTCAACTTCGATCATACCAATTTGCTTGTTTTCTTTCATAGAATCCATTTCTGCAATCGAAAAAACCTAAATCGAAAAAAAAAATGCATCAAAGGGGGCCCCCTTGGAACTTTTTCGAATTCTTCAGATCGCCTTAACTTTCGAACGGATGGACCGATTTTCAACTTCGATCATACCAATCTGCTTGTTTTTTTTTTCATAGAATCCATTTCTCCAATCGAAAACACCGAAATCGAAAAATAAAATTGCATCAAAGGGGGCCCCCTTGGAACTTTTTCGAATTCTTCAGATCGCCTTAACTTCCGAACGGATGGACCGATTTTCAACTTCGATCATACCAATCTGCTTGTTTTTTTCATAGAATCCATTTCTCCAATCGAAAAAAACCGAAATCGAAAAAAAAATGCATCAAAGGGGGCCCCCTTGGAACTTTTTCGAATTCTTCAGACCGCCTTAACTTCCGAACGGATGGACCGATTTTCAATTTCGCGCATACCAATTTGCTCGTTTTTTCATAGAATCCATTTCTTCAATAGAAAAAACCGAAATCGAAAAAAAAATTGCATCAATGGGGGTCCTCTTGGAACTTTCTCGAATTCTTCAGATCGCCTTAACTTCCGAACGGATGGACCGATTTTCAACTTCGATCATACCAAACTGCTTGTTTTTTTCATAGAATCCATTTCTTCGATCGAAAAAACCGAAATCGAAAAAAAATTGCATCAAAGGGGGTCCCCTTGGAACTTTTTCGAATTCTTCAGATCGCCTTAACTTCCAAACGGATGGACCGATTTTCAACTTCGATCATACCAATTTGCTTGTTTTTTTTCATAGAATCCATTTCTTCAATCGAAAAAACCGAAATCTAAAAAAAATTGCATCAAAGGGGGCCCCCTTGGAACTTTTTCGAATTCTTCAGATCGCCTTAACTTCCGAACGGATGGACCGATTTTCAACTTCGATCATACCAATCTGCTTGTTTTTTTCATAGAATCCATTTCTCCAATCGAAAAAACCGAAATCGAAAAAAAAATGCATCAAAGGGGGCCCCCTTGGAACTTTTTCGAATTCTTCAGATCGCCTTAACTTCCAAACGGATGGACTGATTTTCAACTTCGATCATACCAAACTGCTTGTTTTTTTTCATAGAATCCATTTCTTCGATCGAAAAAACCGAAATCGAAAAAAAATTGCATCAAAGGGGGTCCCCTTGGAACTTTTTCGAATTCTTCAGATCGTCTTAACTTCCAAACGGATGGACCGATTTTCAACTTCGATCATACCAATCTGCTTGTTTTTTTTCATAGAATTCATTTCTCCAATCGAAAAAACCGAAATCTAAAAAAAATTGCATCAAAGGGGGCCCCCTTGGAACTTTTTCGAATTCTTCAGATCGCCTTAACTTCCGAACGGATGGACCGATTTTCAAATTCGATCATACCAATCTGCTTGTTTTTTTCATAGAATCCATTTCTCCAATCGGAAAAACCGAAATCGAAAAAAAAATGCATCAAAGGGGGTCCCCTTGGAACTTTTTCGAATTCTTCAGATCGTCTTAACTTCCAAACGGATGGACCGATTTTCAACTTCGATCATACCAATCTGCTTGTTTTTTTTCATAGAATCTCCAATCGAAAAAACCGAAATCGAAAAAAAAATTGCATCAAAGGGGGTCCCCTTGGAACTTTTTCGAATTCTTCAGATCGCCTTAACTTCCAAACGGATGGACCGATTTTCAACTTCGATCATACCAATCTGCTTGTTTTTTTTTATAGAATCCATTTCTCCAATCGAAAAAACCGAAATCGAAAAAAAAATTGCATCAAAGGGGGTCCCCTTGGAACTTTTTCGAATTCTTCAGATCGCCTTAACTTCCAAACGGATGGACCGATTTTCAACTTCGATCATACCAAACTGCTTGTTTTTTTTTATAGAATCCATTTCTTCAATCGAAAAAACCGAAATCGAAAATAAAATTGCATCAAAGGGGGCCCCCATGGAACTTTTTCGAATTCTTCAGATCGCCTTAACTTCCGAACGGACGGACCGATTTTCAACTTCGATCATACCAATCTGCTTGTTTTTTTCATAGAATCCATTTCTCCAATCGAAAAAACCGAAATCGAAAAAAAAATGCATCAAAGGGGGCCCCCTTTGAACTTTTTCGAATTCTTCAGACCGCCTTAACTTCCGAACGGATGGACCGATTTTCAATTTCGCGCATACCAATTTGCTTGTTTTTTCATAGAATCCATTTCTTCAATAGAAAAAACCGAAATCGAAAAAAAAATTGCATCAAAGGGGGTCCCCTTGGAACTTTTTCGAATTCTTCAGATCGCCTTAACTTCCAAACGGATGGACCGATTTTCAACTTCGATCATACCAATCTGCTTGTTTTTTTCATAGAATCCATTTCTCCAATCAAAAAAACCGAAATCTAAAAAAAAAATTGCATCAAAGGGGGCCCCCATGGAACTTTTTCGAATTCTTCAGATCGCCTTAACTTCCGAACGGATGGACCGATTTTCAACTTCGATCATACCAATCTGCTTGTTTTTTTCATAGAATCCATTTCTCCAATCGAAAAAACCGAAATCGAAAAAAAAATGCATCAAAGGGGGCCCCCTTGGAACTTTTTCGAATTCTTCAGATCGCCTTAACTTCCGAACGGATGGACTGATTTTCAACTTCGATCATACCAAACTGCTTGTTTTTTTCATAGAATCCATTTCTTCGATCGAAAAAACCGAAATCGAAAAAAAATTGCATCAAAGGGGGTCCCCTTGGAACTTTTTCGAATTCTTCAGATCGTCTTAACTTCCAAACGGATGGACCGATTTTCAACTTCGATCATACCAATCTGCTTGTTTTTTTTTCATAGAATTCATTTCTCCAATCGAAAAAACCGAAATCTAAAAAAAATTGCATCAAAGGGGGCCCCCTTGGAACTTTTTCGAATTCTTCAGATCGCCTTAACTTCCGAACGGATGGACCGATTTTCAAATTCGATCATACCAATCTGCTTGTTTTTTTCATAGAATCCATTTCTCCAATCGGAAAAACCGAAATCGAAAAAAAAATGCATCAAAGGGGGTCCCCTTGGAACTTTTTCGAATTCTTCAGATCGTCTTAACTTCCAAACGGATGGACCGATTTTCAACTTCGATCATACCAATCTGCTTGTTTTTTTTCATAGAATCTCCAATCGAAAAAACCGAAATCGAAAAAAAAATTGCATCAAAGGGGGTCCCCTTGGAACTTTTTCGAATTCTTCAGATCGCCTTAACTTCCAAACGGATGGACCGATTTTCAACTTCGATCATACCAATCTGCTTGTTTTTTTTTATAGAATCCATTTCTCCAATCGAAAAAACCGAAATCGAAAAAAAAATTGCATCAAAGGGGGTCCCCTTGGAACTTTTTCGAATTCTTCAGATCGCCTTAACTTCCAAACGGATGGACCGATTTTCAACTTCGATCATACCAAACTGCTTGTTTTTTTTTCATAGAATCCATTTCTTCAATCGAAAAAACCGAAATCGAAAATAAAATTGCATCAAAGGGGGCCCCCATGGAACTTTTTCGAATTCTTCAGATCGCCTTAACTTCCGAACGGACGGACCGATTTTCAACTTCGATCATACCAATCTGCTTGTTTTTTTCATAGAATCCATTTCTCCAATCGAAAAAACCGAAATCGAAAAAAAAATGCATCAAAGGGGGCCCCCTTTGAACTTTTTCGAATTCTTCAGACCGCCTTAACTTCCGAACGGATGGACCGATTTTCAATTTCGCGCATACCAATTTGCTTGTTTTTTCATAGAATCCATTTCTTCAATAGAAAAAACCGAAATCGAAAAAAAAATTGCATCAAAGGGGGTCCCCTTGGAACTTTTTCGAATTCTTCAGATCGCCTTAACTTCCAAACGGATGGACCGATTTTCAACTTCGATCATACCAATCTGCTTGTTTTTTTCATAGAATCCATTTCTCCAATCAAAAAAACCGAAATCTAAAAAAAAAATTGCATCAAAGGGGGCCCCCATGGAACTTTTTCGAATTCTTCAGATCGCCTTAACTTCCGAACGGACGGACCGATTTTCAACTTCGATCATACCAATCTGCTTGTTTTTTTCATAGAATCCATTTCTCCAATCGAAAAAACCGAAATCGAAAAAAAAATGCATCAAAGGGGGCCCCCTTTGAACTTTTTCGAATTCTTCAGACCGCCTTAACTTCCGAACGGATGGACCGATTTTCAATTTCGCGCATACCAATTTGCTTGTTTTTTCATAGAATCCATTTCTTCAATAGAAAAAACCGAAATCGAAAAAAAAATTGCATCAAAGGGGGTCCTCTTGGAACTTTTTCGAATTCTTCAGATCGCCTTAACTTCCGAACGGATGGACCGATTTTCAACTTCGATCATACCAAACTGCTTGTTTTTTTTCATAGAATCTCCAATCGAAAAAACCGAAATCGAAAAAAAAATTGCATCAAAGGGGGTCCCCTTGGAACTTTATCGAATTCTTCAGATCGCCTTAACTTCCAAACGGATGGACCGATTTTCAACTTCGATCATACCAATCTGCTTGTTTTTTTTATAGAATCCATTTCTCCAATCGAAAAAAAAGAAATCTGAAAAAAAAATCGCATCAAAGGGGGCCCCCTTGGAACTTTTTCGAATTTTTCAGATCGCCTTAACTTCCAAACGGATGAACCGATTTTCAACTTCGATCATACCAAACTGCTTGTTTTTTTTCATAGAATCCATTTCTCCAATCGAAAAAACCGAAATCGAAAAAAAATTGCATCAAAGGGGGTCCCCTTGGAACTTTTTCGAATTCTTCAGATCGCCTTAACTTCCAAACGGATGGACCGATTTTCAACTTTGATCATACCAATCTGCTTGTTTTTTTCCTAGAATCCATTTCTCCAATCGAAAAAACCGAAACCAAAAAAAAATTGCATCAAAGGGGGCCCCCTTGGAACTTTTTCGAATTCTTCAGGTCGCCTTAACTTCCAAACGGATGGACCGATTTTCAACTTCGATAATACCAATCTGCTTGTTTTTTTCATAGAATCCATTTCTCCAATCGAAAAAACCGAAATCGAAAAAAAAAAATGCATCAAAGGGGGCCCCCTTGGAACTTTTTCGAATTCTTCAGACCGCCTTAACTTCCGAACGGATGGACCGATTTTCAATTTCGCGCATACCAATTTGCTTGTTTTTTCATAGAATCCATTTCTTCAATAGAAAAAACCAAAATCGAAAAAAAAATTGCATCAAAGGGGGTCCCCTTGAAACTTTTTCGAATTCTTCAGATCGCCTTAACTTCCAAACGGATGGACCGATTTTCAACTTCTATCATACCAATCTGCTTGTTTTTCTTATAGAATCCATTTCTCCAATCGAAAAAACCGAAATCGAAAAAAAAATTGCATCAAAGGGGGTCCCCTTGGAACTTTTTCGAATTCTTCAGATCGCCTTAACTTCCAAACGGATGGACCGATTTTCAACTTCGATCATACCAATCTGCTTGTTTTTTTTCATAGAATCCATTTCTCCAATCAAAAAAACCGAAATCGAAAAAAAAATGCATCAAAGGGGGCCCCCTTGGAACTTTTTCGAATTCTTCAGACCGCCTTAACTTCCGAACGGATGGACCGATTTTCAATTTCGCGCATACCAATTTGCTTGTTTTTTCATAGAATCCATTTTTTCAATAGAAAAAACCGAAATCGAAAAAAAAATTGCATCAAAGGGGGTCCTCTTGGAACTTTTTCGAATTCTTCAGATCGCCTTAACTTCCGAACGGATGGACCGATTTTCAACTTCGATCATACCAAACTGCTTGTTTTTTTTTTCATAGAATCTCCAATCGAAAAAATCGAAATCGAAAAAAAATTGCATCAAAGGGGGTCCCCTTGGAACTTTTTCGAATTCTTCAGATCGCCTTAACTTCCAAACGGATGGACCGATTTTCAACTTCGATCATACCAATCTGCTTGTTTTTTTTATAGAATCCATTTCTCCAATCGAAAAAACCGAAATCTGAAAAAAAAATTGCATCAAAGGGGGCCCCCTTGGAACTTTTTCGAATTCTTCAGATCGCCTTAACTTCCAAACGGATGGACCAATTTTCAACTTCGATCATACCAAACTGCTTGTTTTTTTTCATAGAATCCATTTCTCCAATCGAAAAAACCGAAATCGAAAAAAAAATAGCATCAAAGGGGGTCCCCTTGGAACTTTTTCGAATTCTTCAGATCGCCTTAATTTCCAAACGGATGGACCGATTTTCAACTTCGATCAATACAAACTGCTTGTTATTTTTCCTAGAATCCATTTCTCCAATCGAAAAAACCGACATCAAAAAAAAAATTGCATCAAAGGGGGTCCCCTTGGAACTTTTTCGAATTCTTCAGATCGCCTTAACTTCCGAACGGATGGACCGTTTTCCAACTTCGATCATACCAAACTGCTTGTTTTTTTTCATAGAATCTCCAATCGAAAAAACCGAAATCGAAAAAAAAATTGCATCAAAGGGGGTCCCCTTGGAACTTTTTCGAATTCTTCAGATCGCCTTAACTTCCAAACGGATGGACCGATTTTCAACTTCGATCATACCAATCTGCTTGTTTTTTTTTATAGAATCCATTTCTCCAATCGAAAAAAAAGAAATCTGAAAAAAAAATCGCATCAAAGGGGGCCCCCTTGCAACTTTTTCGAATTTTTCAGATCGCCTTAACTTCCAAACGGATGAACCGATTTTCAACTTCGATCATACCAAACTGCTTGTTTTTTTTCATAGAATCCATTTCTCCAATCGAAAAAACCGAAATCGAAAAAAAAATTGCATCAAAGGGGGTCCCCTTGGAACTTTTTCGAATTCTTCAGATCGCCTTAACTTCCAAACGGATGGACCGATTTTCAACTTCGATCATACCAATCTGCTTGTTTTTTTCCTAGAATCCATTTCTCCAATCGAAAAAACCGAAACCAAAAAAAAATTGCATCAAAGGGGGCCCCCTTGGAACTTTTTCGAATTCTTCAGGTCGCCTTAACTTTCAAACGGATGGACCGATTTTCAACTTCGATAATACCAATCTGCTTGTTTTTTTCATAGAATCCATTTCTCCAATCGAAAAAACCGAAATCGAAAAAAAAAATGCATCAAAGGGGGCCCCCTTGGAACTTTTTCGAATTCTTCAGACCGCCTTAACTTCCGAACGGATGGACCGATTTTCAATTTCGCGCATACCAATTTGCTTGTTTTTTTATAGAATCCATTTCTTCAATAGAAAAAACCAAAATCGAAAAAAAAATTGCATCAAAGGGGGTCCCCTTGGAACTTTTTCGAATTCTTCAGATCGCCTTAACTTCCAAACGGATGGACCGATTTTCAACTTCGATCATACCAATCTGCTTGTTTTTCTTATAGAATCCATTTCTCCAATCGAAAAAACCGAAATCGAAAAAAAAATTGCATCAAAGGGGGTCCCCTTGGAACTTTTTCGAATTCTTCAGATCGCCTTAACTTCCAAACGGATGGACCGATTTTCAACTTCGATCATACCAATCTGCTTGTTTTTTTTCATAGAATCCATTTCTCCAATCAAAAAAACCGAAATCGAAAAAAAAAATGCATCTTGGAACTTTTTCGAATTCTTCAGACCGCCTTAACTTCCGAACGGATGGACCGATTTTCAATTTCGCGCATACCAATTTGCTTGTTTTTTCATAGAATCCATTTTTTCAATAGAAAAAACCGAAATCGAAAAAAAAATTGCATCAAAGGGGGTCCTCTTGGAACTTTTTCGAATTCTTCAGATCGCCTTAACTTCCGAACGGATGGACCGATTTTCAACTTCGATCATACCAAACTGCTTGTTTTTTTTTTTTCATAGAATCTCCAATCGAAAAAATCGAAATCGAAAAAAAATTGCATCAAAGGGGGTCCCCTTGGAACTTTTTCGAATTCTTCAGATCGCCTTAACTTCCAAACGGATGGACCGATTTTCAACTTCGATCATACCAATCTGCTTGTTTTTTTTATAGAATCCATTTCTCCAATCGAAAAAACCGAAATCTGAAAAAAAAATTGCATCAAAGGGGGCCCCCTTGGAACTTTTTCGAATTCTTCAGATCGCCTTAACTTCCAAACGGATGGACCAATTTTCAACTTCGATCATACCAAACTGCTTGTTTTTTTTCATAGAATCCATTTCTCCAATCGAAAAAACCGAAATCGAAAAAAAAATTGCATCAAAGGGGGTCCCCTTGGAACTTTTTCGAATTCTTCAGATCGCCTTAATTTCCAAACGGATGGACCGATTTTCAACTTCGATCATACCAAACTGCTTGTTTTTTTTTCATAGAATCCATTTCTCCAATCGAAAAAACCGACATCAAAAAAAAAATTGCATCAAAGGGGGTCCCCTTGGAACTTTTTCGAATTCTTCAGATCGCCTTAACTTCCAAACGGATGGACCGATTTTCAACTTCGATCATACCAATCTGCTTGATTTTTTTCATAGAATCCATTTCTCCAATCGAAAAAACCGAAATCGAAAAAAAAATTGCATCAAAGGGGGCCCCCTTGGAACTTTTTCGAATTCTTCATATCGCCTTAACTTCCAAACTGATGGACCGATTTTCAACTTCGATCATACCAATCTGCTTGTTTTTTTTATAGAATCCATTTCTCCAATCGAAAAAACCGAAATCTGAAAAAAAAATTGCATCAAAGGGGGCCCCCTTGGAACTTTTTCGAATTCTTCAGATCGCCTAACTTCCAAACGGATGGACCGATTTTCAACTTCGATCATACCAATCTGCTTGTTTTTTTTATAGAATCCATTTCTCCAATCGAAAAAACCGAAATCGAAAAAAAAAATGCATCAAAGGGGGCACCCTTGGAACTTTTTCGAATTCTTCAGACCGCCTTAACTTCCGAACGGATGGACCGATTTTCAATTTCGCGCATACCAATTTGCTTGTTTTTTCATAGAATCCATTTCTTCAATAGAAAAAACCGAAATCGAAAAAAAAATTGCATCAAAGGGGGTCCTCTTTGAACTTTTTCGAATTCTTCAGATCGCCTCAACTTCCAAACGGATGGACCGATTTTCAACTTCGATCATACCAATCTGCTTGTTTTTTTTTTCATAGAATCCATTTTTCCAATCGAAAAAACCAAAATCTAAAAAAAAAATTGCATCAAAGGGGGCCCCCTTGGAACTTTTTCGAATTCTTCAGATCGCCTTAACTTCCGAACGGATGGACCGATTTTCAACTTCGATCATACCAAACTGCTTGTTTTTTTTTCATAGAATCCATTTCTCCAATCGAAAAAACCGAAATCGAAAAAAAATTGCATCAAAGGGGGTTCATTTGGAACTTTTTCGAATTCTTCAGGTCGCCTTAACTTCCAAACGTATGGACCGATTTTCAACTTCGATCATACCAATCTGCTTGTTTTTTTTCATAGAATCCATTTTTCCAATCGAAAAAACCGAAATCTAAAAAAAAATTGCATCAAAGGGGGCCCCCTTGGAACTTTTTCGAATTCTTCAGATCGCCTTAACTTCCGAACGGATGGACCGATTTTCAACTTCGATCATACCAAACTGCTTGTTTTTTTTCATAGAATCCATTTCTCTAATCGAAAAAACCGAAATCGAAAAAAAAATTGCATCAAAGGAGGTCCCCTTGGAACTTTTTCGAATTCTTCAGATCGCCTCAACTTCCAAACGGATGGACCGATTTTCAACTTCGATCATACCAATCTGCTTGTTTTTTTTTCATAGAATCCATTTCTCCAATCGAAAAAACCGAAATCTAAAAAAAACATTGCATCAAAGGGGGCCCCCTTGGAACTTTTTCGAATTCTTCAGATCGCCTTAACTTCCAAACGGATGAACCGATTTTCAACTTCGATCATACCAATCTGCTTGTTTTTTTCTTAGAATCCATTTCTCCAATCGAAAAAACCGAAATCGAAAAAAAAATGCATCAAAGGGGGCCCCCTTGGAACTTTTTCGAATGCTTCAGACCGCCTTAACTTCCGAACGGATGGACCGATTTTCAATTTCGCGCATACCAATTTGCTTGTTTTTTCATAGAATCCATTTCTTCAATAGAAAAAACCGAAATCGAAAAAAAAAATTGCATCAAAGGGGGTCCCCTTGGAACTTTTTCGAATTCTTCAGATCGCCTTAACTTCCAAACGGATGGACCGATTTTCAACTTCGATCATACCAATCTGCTTGATTTTTCTCATAGAATCCATTTCTCCAATCGAAAAAACCGAAATCGAAAAAAAAATTGCATCAAAGGGGGCCCCATTGGAACTTTTTCGAATTCTTCAGATCGCCTTAACTTCCAAACGGATGGACCGATTTTCAACTTCGATCATACCAAACTGCTTGTTTTTTTTTATAGAATCCATTTCTCCAATCGAAGAAAATGAAATCAAAAAAAAAATTGCATCAAAGGGGGTCCCCTGGGAACTTTTTCGAATTCTTCAGATCGCCTTAACTTCCAAACGGATGGACCGATTTTCAACTTCGATCATACCAATCTGCTTGTTTTTTTTCATAGAATCCATTTCTCCAATCGAAAAAACCGAAATCTAAAAAAAAATTGCATCAAAGGGGGCCCCCTTGGAACTTTTTCGAATTCTTCAGATCGCCTTAACTTCCGAACGGATTGACCGATTTTCAACTTCGATCATACCAATCTGCTTGTTTTTTTCATAAAATCCATTTCTCCAATCGAAAAAACTGAAATCGAAAAAAAAAATGCATCAAAGGGGGCCCCCTTGGAACTTTTTCGAATTCTTCAGACCGCCTTAACTTCCGAACTGATGGACCGATTTTCAATTTCGCGCATACCAATTTGCTTGTTTTTTCATAGAATCCATTTCTTCAATAGAAAAAACCGAAATCGAAAAAAAAATTGCATCGAAGGGGGTCCTCTTGGAACTTTTTCGAATTCTTCAGATCGCCTTAACTTCCGAACGGATGGACCGATTTTCAACTTCGATCATACCAATCTGCTTGTTTTTTTTTCATAGAATCCATTTCTCCAATCGAAAAAACCGAAATCTAAAAAAAACATTGCATCAAAGGGGGCCCCCTTGGAACTTTTTCGAATTCTTCAGATCGCCTTAACTTCCAAACGGATGAACCGATTTTCAACTTCGATCATACCAATCTGCTTGTTTTTTTCATAGAATCCATTTCTCCAATCGAAAAAACCGACATCAAAAAAAAAATTGCATCAAAGGGGGTCCCCTTGGAACTTTTTCGAATTCTTCAGATCGCCTTAACTTCCAAACGGATGGACCGATTTTCAACTTCGATCATACCAATCTGCTTGATTTTTTTCATAGAATCCATTTCTCCAATCGAAAAAACCGAAATCGAAAAAAAAATTGCATCAAAGGGGGCCCCCTTGGAACTTTTTCGAATTCTTCATATCGCCTTAACTTCCAAACTGATGGACCGATTTTCAACTTCGATCATACCAATCTGCTTGTTTTTTTTATAGAATCCATTTCTCCAATCGAAAAAACCGAAATCTGAAAAAAAAATTGCATCAAAGGGGGCCCCCTTGGAACTTTTTCGAATTCTTCAGATCGCCTAACTTCCAAACGGATGGACCGATTTTCAACTTCGATCATACCAATCTGCTTGTTTTTTTTATAGAATCCATTTCTCCAATCGAAAAAACCGAAATCGAAAAAAAAAATGCATCAAAGGGGGCACCCTTGGAACTTTTTCGAATTCTTCAGACCGCCTTAACTTCCGAACGGATGGACCGATTTTCAATTTCGCGCATACCAATTTGCTTGTTTTTTCATAGAATCCATTTCTTCAATAGAAAAAACCGAAATCGAAAAAAAAATTGCATCAAAGGGGGTCCTCTTTGAACTTTTTCGAATTCTTCAGATCGCCTCAACTTCCAAACGGATGGACCGATTTTCAACTTCGATCATACCAATCTGCTTGTTTTTTTTTTCATAGAATCCATTTTTCCAATCGAAAAAACCAAAATCTAAAAAAAAAATTGCATCAAAGGGGGCCCCCTTGGAACTTTTTCGAATTCTTCAGATCGCCTTAACTTCCGAACGGATGGACCGATTTTCAACTTCGATCATACCAAACTGCTTGTTTTTTTTTTCATAGAATCCATTTCTCCAATCGAAAAAACCGAAATCGAAAAAAAATTGCATCAAAGGGGGTTCATTTGGAACTTTTTCGAATTCTTCAGGTCGCCTTAACTTCCAAACGTATGGACCGATTTTCAACTTCGATCATACCAATCTGCTTGTTTTTTTTCATAGAATCCATTTTTCCAATCGAAAAAACCGAAATCTAAAAAAAAATTGCATCAAAGGGGGCCCCCTTGGAACTTTTTCGAATTCTTCAGATCGCCTTAACTTCCGAACGGATGGACCGATTTTCAACTTCGATCATACCAAACTGCTTGTTTTTTTTCATAGAATCCATTTCTCTAATCGAAAAAACCGAAATCGAAAAAAAAATTGCATCAAAGGAGGTCCCCTTGGAACTTTTTCGAATTCTTCAGATCGCCTCAACTTCCAAACGGATGGACCGATTTTCAACTTCGATCATACCAATCTGCTTGTTTTTTTTTCATAGAATCCATTTCTCCAATCGAAAAAACCGAAATCTAAAAAAAACATTGCATCAAAGGGGGCCCCCTTGGAACTTTTTCGAATTCTTCAGATCGCCTTAACTTCCAAACGGATGAACCGATTTTCAACTTCGATCATACCAATCTGCTTGTTTTTTTCTTAGAATCCATTTCTCCAATCGAAAAAACCGAAATCGAAAAAAAAATGCATCAAAGGGGGCCCCCTTGGAACTTTTTCGAATGCTTCAGACCGCCTTAACTTCCGAACGGATGGACCGATTTTCAATTTCGCGCATACCAATTTGCTTGTTTTTTCATAGAATCCATTTCTTCAATAGAAAAAACCGAAATCGAAAAAAAAAATTGCATCAAAGGGGGTCCCCTTGGAACTTTTTCGAATTCTTCAGATCGCCTTAACTTCCAAACGGATGGACCGATTTTCAACTTCGATCATACCAATCTGCTTGATTTTTCTCATAGAATCCATTTCTCCAATCGAAAAAACCGAAATCGAAAAAAAAATTGCATCAAAGGGGGCCCCATTGGAACTTTTTCGAATTCTTCAGATCGCCTTAACTTCCAAACGGATGGACCGATTTTCAACTTCGATCATACCAAACTGCTTGTTTTTTTTTATAGAATCCATTTCTCCAATCGAAGAAAATGAAATCAAAAAAAAATTGCATCAAAGGGGGTCCCCTGGGAACTTTTTCGAATTCTTCAGATCGCCTTAACTTCCAAACGGATGGACCGATTTTCAACTTCGATCATACCAATCTGCTTGTTTTTTTTCATAGAATCCATTTCTCCAATCGAAAAAACCGAAATCTAAAAAAAAATTGCATCAAAGGGGGCCCCCTTGGAACTTTTTCGAATTCTTCAGATCGCCTTAACTTCCGAACGGATTGACCGATTTTCAACTTCGATCATACCAATCTGCTTGTTTTTTTCATAAAATCCATTTCTCCAATCGAAAAAACCGAAATCGAAAAAAAAAATGCATCAAAGGGGGCCCCCTTGGAACTTTTTCGAATTCTTCAGACCGCCTTAACTTCCGAACTGATGGACCGATTTTCAATTTCGCGCATACCAATTTGCTTGTTTTTTCATAGAATCCATTTCTTCAATAGAAAAAACCGAAATCGAAAAAAAAATTGCATCGAAGGGGGTCCTCTTGGAACTTTTTCGAATTCTTCAGATCGCCTTAACTTCCGAACGGATGGACCGATTTTCAACTTCGATCATACCAATCTGCTTGTTTTTTTTTCATAGAATCCATTTCTCCAATCGAAAAAACCGAAATCTAAAAAAAACATTGCATCAAAGGGGGCCCCTTTGGAACTTTTTCGAATTCTTCAGATCGCCTTAACTTCCAAACGGATGAACCGATTTTCAACTTCGATCATACCAATCTGCTTGTTTTTTTCATAGAATCCATTTCTCCAATCGAAAAAACCGAAATCGAAAAAAAAATTGCATCAAAGGGGGCCCCCTTGGAACTTTTTCGAATTCTTCAGACCGCCTTGACTTCCGAACTGATGGACCGATTTTCAATTTCGCGCATACCAATTTGCTTGTTTTTTCATAGAATCCATTTCTTCAATAGAAAAAACCGAAATCGAAAAAAAAATTGCATCAAAGGGGGTCCTCTTGGAACTTTTTCGAATTCTTCAGATCGCCTTAACTTCCGAACGGATGGACCGATTTTCAACTTCGATCATACCAAACTGCTTGTTTTTTTTCATAGAATCTCCAATCGAAAAAACCGAAATCGAAAAAAAAATTGCATGAAAGGGGGTCCCCTTGGAACTTTTTCGAATTCTTCAGATCGCCTTAACTTCCAAACGGATGGACCGATTTTCAACTTCGATCATACCAATCTGCTTGTTTTTTTTTATAGAATCCATTTCTCCAATCGAAAAAAAAGAAATCTGAAAAAAAAATCGCATCAAAGGGGGCCCCCTTGGAACTTTTTCGAATTTTTCAGATCGCCTTAACTTCCAAACGGATGAACCGATTTTTAACTTCGATCATACCAAACTGCTTGTTTTTTTTCATAGAATCCATTTCTCCAATCGAAAAAACCGAAATCGAAAAAAAAATTGCATCAAAGGGGGTCCCCTTGGAACTTTTTCGAATTCTTCAGATCGCCTTAACTTCCAAACGGATGGACCGATTTTCAACTTCCATCATACCAATCTGCTTGTTTTTTTCCTAGAATCCATTTCTCCAATCGAAAAAACCGAAACCAAAAAAAAAATTGCATCAAAGGGGGCCCCCTTGGAACTTTTTCGAATTCTTCAGGTCGCCTTAACTTCCAAACGGATGGACCGATTTTCAACTTCGATAATACCAATCTGCTTGTTTTTTTCATAGAATCCATTTCTCCAATCGAAAAAACCGAAATCGAAAAAAAAAAATGCATCAAAGGGCGCCCCCTTGGAACTTTTTCGAATTCTTCAGACCGCCTTAACTTCCGAACGGATGGACCGATTTTCAATTTCGCGCATACCAATTTGCTTGTTTTTTCATAGAATCCATTTCTTCAATAGAAAAAACCAAAATCGAAAAAAAAATTGCATCAAAGGGGGTCCCCTTGGAACTTTTTCGAATTCTTCAGATCGCCTTAACTTCCAAACGGATGGACCGATTTTCAACTTCGATCATACCAATCTGCTTGTTTTTCTTATAGAATCCATTTCTCCAATCGAAAAAACCGAAATCGAAAAAAAAATTGCATCAAAGGGGGTCCCCTTGGAACTTTTTCGAATTCTTCAGATCGCCTTAACTTCCAAACGGATGGACCGATTTTCAACTTCGATCATACCAATCTGCTTGTTTTTTTTCATAGAATCCATTTCTCCAATCGAAAAAACCGAAATCTAAAAAATAAAAATGCATCAAAGGGGGCCCCCTTGGAACTTCTTCGAATTCTTCAGATCGCCTTAACTTCCGAACGGATGGACCGATTTTCAACTTCGATCATACCAATCTGCTTGTTTTTTTCATAGAATCCATTTCTCCAATCGAAAAAACCGAAATCGAAAAAAAAAATGCATCAAAGGGGGCCCCCTTGGAACTTTTTCGAATTCTTCAGACCGCCTTAACTTCCGAACGGATGGACCGATTTTCAATTTCGCGCATACCAATTTGCTTGTTTTTTCATAGAATCCATTTTTTCAATAGAAAAAACCGAAATCGAAAAAAAAATTGCATCAAGGGGGGTCCTCTTGGAACTTTTTCGAATTCTTCAGATCGCCTTAACTTCCGAACGGATGGACCGATTTTCAACTTCGATCATACCAAACTGCTTGTTTTTTTTTCATAGAATCTCCAATCGAAAAAATCGAAATCGAAAAAAAATTGCATCAAAGGGGGTCCCCTTGGAACTTTTTCGAATTCTTCAGATCGCCTTAACTTCCAAACGGATGGACCGATTTTCAACTTCGATCATACCAATCTGCTTGTTTTTTTTATAGAATCCATTTCTCCAATCGAAAAAACCGAAATCTGAAAAAAAAATTGCATCAAAGGGGGCCCCCTTGGAACTTTTTCGAATTCTTCAGATCGCCTTAACTTCCAAACGGATGGACCGATTTTCAACTTCGATCATACCAAACTGCTTGTTTTTTTTCATAGAATCCATTTCTCCAATCGAAAAAACCGAAATCGAAAAAAAAATTGCATCAAAGGGGGTCCCCTTGGAACTTTTTCGAATTCTTCAGATCGCCTTAATTTCCAAACGGATGGACCGATTTTCAACTTCGATCATACCAATCTGCTTGTTTTTTTTCATAGAATCCATTTCTCCAATCGAAAAAACCGAAATCTAAAAAATAAAAATGCATCAAAGGGGGCCCCCTTGGAACTTTTTCGAATTCTTCAGATCGCCTTAACTTCCAAACGGATGGACCGATTTTCAACTTCGATCATACCAATCTGCTTGTTTTTTTTTATAGAATCCATTTCTCCAATCGAAAAAAAAGAAATCTGAAAAAAAAATCGCATCAAAGGGGGCCCCCTTGGAACTTTTTCGAATTTTTCAGATCGCCTTAACTTCCAAACGGATGAACCGATTTTCAACTTCGATCATACCAAACTGCTTGTTTTTTTTCATAGAATCCATTTCTCCAATCGAAAAAACCGAAATCGAAAAAAAAATTGCATCAAAGGGGGTCCCCTTGGAACTTTTTCGAATTCTTCAGATCGCCTTAACTTCCAAACGGATGGACCGATTTTCAACTTCCATCATACCAATCTGCTTGTTTTTTTCCTAGAATCCATTTCTCCAATCGAAAAAACCGAAACCAAAAAAAAATTGCATCAAAGGGGGCCTCCTTGGAACTTTTTCGAATTCTTCAGGTCGCCTTAACTTCCAAACGGATGGACCGATTTTCAACTTCGATAATACCAATCTGCTTGTTTTTTTCATAGAATCCATTTCTCCAATCGAAAAAACCGAAATCGAAAAAAAAATGCATCAAAGGGCGCCCCCTTGGAACTTTTTCGAATTCTTCAGACCGCCTTAACTTCCGAACGGATGGACCGATTTTCAATTTCGCGCATACCAATTTGCTTGTTTTTTCATAGAATCCATTTCTTCAATAGAAAAAACCAAAATCGAAAAAAAAATTGCATCAAAGGGGGTCCCCTTGGAACTTTTTCGAATTCTTCAGATCGCCTTAACTTCCAAACGGATGGACCGATTTTCAACTTCGATCATACCAATCTGCTTGTTTTTCTTATAGAATCCATTTCTCCAATCGAAAAAACCGAAATCGAAAAAAAAATTGCATCAAAGGGGGTCCCCTTGGAACTTTTTCGAATTCTTCAGATCGCCTTAACTTCCAAACGGATGGACCGATTTTCAACTTCGATCATACCAATCTGCTTGTTTTTTTTCATAGAATCCATTTCTCCAATCGAAAAAACCGAAATCTAAAAAATAAAAATGCATCAAAGGGGGCCCCCTTGGAACTTCTTCGAATTCTTCAGATCGCCTTAACTTCCGAACGGATGGACCGATTTTCAACTTCGATCATACCAATCTGCTTGTTTTATTCATAGAATCCATTTCTCCAATCGAAAAAACCGAAATCGAAAAAAAAATGCATCAAAGGGGGCCCCCTTGGAACTTTTTCGAATTCTTCAGACCGCCTTAACTTTCGAACGGATGGACCGATTTTCAATTTCGCGCATACCAATTTGCTTGTTTTTTCATAGAATCCATTTTTTCAATAGAAAAAACCGAAATCGAAAAAAAAATTGCATCAAGGGGGGTCCTCTTGGAACTTTTTCGAATTCTTCAGATCGCCTTAACTTCCGAACGGATGGACCGATTTTCAGCTTCGATCATACCAAACTGCTTGTTTTTTTTTTCATAGAATCTCCAATCGAAAAAATCGAAATCGAAAAAAAATTGCATCAAAGGGGGTCCCCTTGGAACTTTTTCGAATTCTTCAGATCGCCTTAACTTCCAAACGGATGGACCGATTTTCAACTTCGATCATACCAATCTGCTTGTTTTTTTTATAGAATCCATTTCTCCAATCGAAAGAACCGAAATCTGAAAAAAAAATTGCATCAAAGGGGGCCCCCTTGGAACTTTTTCGAATTCTTCAGATCGCCTTAACTTCCAAACGGATGGACCGATTTTCAACTTCGATCATACCAAACTGCTTGTTTTTTTTCATAGAATCCATTTCTCCAATCGAAAAAACCGAAATCGAAAAAAAAATTGCATCAAAGGGGGTCCCCTTGGAACTTTTTCGAATTCTTCAGATCGCCTTAATTTCCAAACGGATGGACTGATTTTCAACTTCGATCATACCAAACTGCTTGTTTTTTTCATAGAATCCATTTCTCCAATCGAAAAAACCAAAATCGAAAAAAAATTGCATCAAAGGGGGTCCCCTTGGAACTTTTTGAATTCTTCAGATCGCCTTAACTTCCAAACGGATGGACCGATTTTCAACTTCGATCATACCAATCTGCTTGTTTTTTTTCACAGAATCCATTTCTCCAATCGAAAAAACCGAAATCTAAACAAAAATTGCATCAAATGGGGCATCCTTGAAACTTTTTCGAATTCTTCAGATCGCCTTAACTTCCGAACGGATGGACCGATTTTCAACTTCGATCATACCAATCTGCTTGTTTTTTTCATAGAATCCATTTCTCCAATCGAAAAAACCGAAATCGAAAAAAAAAATGCATCAAAGGGGGCCCCCTTGGAACTTTTTCGAATTCTTCAGACCGCCTTAACTTCCGAACGGATGGACCGATTTTCAATTTCGCGCATACCAATTTGCTTGTTTTTTCATAGAATCCATTTCTTCAATAGAAAAAACCGAAATCGAAAAAAAAAATTGCATCAAAGGGGGTCCTCTTGGAACTTTTTCGAATTCTTCAGATCGCCTTAACTTCCGAACGGATGGACCGATTTTCAACTTCGATCATACCAAACTGCTTGTTATTTTTCATAGAATCCATTTCTCCAATCGAAAAAACCGACATCGAAAAAAAAAATTGCATCAAAGGGGGTCCCCTTGGAACTTTTTCGAATTCTTCAGATCGCCTTAACTTCCAAACGGATGGACCGATTTTCAACTTCGATCATACCAATCTGCTTGATTTTTTTCATAGAATCCATTTCTCCAATCGAAAAAACCGAAATCGGAAAAAAAATTGCATCAAAGGGGGCCGCCTTGGAACTTTTTCGAATTCTTCATATCGCCTTAACTTCCAAACTGATGGACCGATTTTCAACTTCGATCATACCAATCTGCTTGTTTTTTTTATAGAATCCATTTCTTTAATCGAAAAACCGAAATCTGAAAAAAAAATTGCATCAAAGGGGGCCCCCTTGGAACTTTTTCGAATTCTTCAGATAGCCTAACTTCCAAACGGATGGACCGATTTTCAACTTCGATTATACCAATCTGCTTGTTTTTTTTATAGAATCCATTTCTCCAATCGAAAAAACCGAAATCGAAAAAAAAAAATGCATCAAAGGGGGCACCCTTGGAACTTTTTCGAATTCTTCAGACCGCCTTATCTTCCGAACGGATGGACCGATTTTCAATTTCGCGCATACCAATTTGCTTGTTTTTTCATAGAATCCATTTCTTCAATAGAAAAAACCGAAATCGAAAAAAAAATTGCATCAAAGGGGGTCCTCTTTGAACTTTTTCGAATTCTTCAGATCGCCTCAACTTCCAAACGGATGGACCGATTTTCAACTTCGATCATACCAATCTGCTTGTTTTTTTTCATAGAATCCATTTTTTCAATCGAAAAAACCAAAATCTAAAAAAAAATTGCATCAAAGGGGGCCCCCTTGGAACTTTTTCGAATTCTTCAGATCGCCTTAACTTCCGAACGGATGGACCGATTTTCAACTTCGATCATACCAATCTGCTAGTTTTTTTCATGGAATCCATTTCTTCAATCGAAAAAACCGAAATCGAAAAAAAAAATGCATCAAAGGGGGCCCCCTTGGAACTTTTTCGAATTCTTCAGACCGCCTTAACTTCCGAACGGATGGACCGATTTTCAATTTCGGGCATACCAATTTGCTTGTTTTTTCATAGAATCCATTTCTTCAATAGAAAAAACCGAAATCGAAATAAAAATTGCATCAAAGGGGGTCCTCTTGGAACTTTTTCGAATTCTTCAGATCGCCTTAACTTCCGAACGGATGGACCGATTTTCAATTTCGGGCATACCAATTTGCTTGTTTTTTCATAGAATCCATTTCTTCAATAGAAAAAACCGAAATCGAAAAAAAAATTGCATCAAAGGGGGTCCTCTTGGAACTTTTTCGAATTCTTCAGATCGCCTTAACTTCCGAACGGATGGACCGATTTTCAACTTCGATCATACCAAACTGCTTGTTTTTTTTTTCATAGAATCCATTTCTCCAATCGAAAAAACCGAAATCGAAAAAAAATTGCATCAAAGGGGGTTCATTTGAAACTTTTTCGAATTCTTCAGGTCGCCTTAACTTCCAAACGTATGGACCGATTTTCAACTTCGATCATACCAATCTGCTTGTTTTTTTTCATAGAATCCATTTTTCCAATCGAAAAAACCGAAATCTAAAAAAAAAATTGCATCAAAAGGGGCCCCCTTGGAACTTTTTCGAATTCTTCAGATCGCCTTAATTTCCGAACGGATGGACCGATTTTCAACTTCGATCATACCAATCTTCTTTTTTTTTTTCATAGAATCCATTTCTCCAATCGAAAAAACCGAAATCGAAAAAAAAATGCATCAAAGGGGGCCCCCTTGGAACTTTTTCGAATTCTTCAGACCGCCTTAACTTCCGAACGGATGGACCGATTTTCAATTTCGCGCATACCAATTTGCTTGTTTTTTCATAGAATCCATTTCTTCAATAGAAAAAACCGAAATCGAAAAAAAATTGCATCAAAGGGGGCCCCATTGGAACTTTTTCGAATTCTTCAGATCGCCTTAACTTCCAAACGGATGGACCGATTTTCAACTTCGATCATACCAATCTGCTTGTTTTTTTTATAGAATCCATTTCTCCAATCGAAAAAACCGAAATCTGAAAAAAAAATTGCATCAAAGGGGGCCCCCTTGGAACTTTTTCGAATTCTTCAGATCGCCTTAACTTCCAAACGGATGGACCGATTTTCAACTTCGATCATACCAAACTGCTTGTTTTTTTTCATAGAATCCATTTCTCCAATCGAAAAAACCGAAATCGAAAAAAACATTGCATCAAAGGGGGTCCCCTTGGAACTTTTTCGAATTCTTCAGATCGCCTTAATTTCCAAACGGATGGACTGATTTTCAACTTCGATCATACCAAACTGCTTGTTTTTTTCATAGAATCCATTTCTCCAATCGAAAAAACCAAAATCGAAAAAAAATTGCATCAAAGGGGGTCCCCTTGGAACTTTTTCGAATTCTTCAGATCGCCTTAACTTCCAAACGGATGGACCGATTTTCAACTTCGATCATACCAATCTGCTTGTTTTTTTTCATAGAATCCATTTCTCCAATCGAAAAAACCGAAATCTAAACAAAAATTGCATCAAATGGGGCATCCTTGGAACTTTTTCGAATTCTTCAGATCGCCTTAACTTCCGAACGGATGGACCGATTTTCAACTTCGATCATACCAATCTGCTTGTTTTTTTCATAGAATCCATTTCTCCAATCGAAAAAACCGAAATCGAAAAAAAAATGCATCAAAGGGGGCCCCCTTGGAACTTTTTCGAATTCTTCAGACCGCCTTAACTTCCGAACGGATGGACCGATTTTCAATTTCGCGCATACCAATTTGCTTGTTTTTTTATAGAATCCATTTCTTCAATAGAAAAAACCGAAATCGAAAAAAAAAATTGCATCAAAGGGGGTCCTCTTGGAACTTTTTCGAATTCTTCAGATCGCCTTAACTTCCGAACGGATGGACCGATTTTCAACTTCGATCATACCAAACTGCTTGTTATTTTTCATAGAATCCATTTCTCCAATCGAAAAAACCGACATCGAAAAAAAAATTGCATCAAAGGGGGTCCCCTTGGAACTTTTTCGAATTCTTCAGATCGCCTTAACTTCCAAACGGATGGACCGATTTTCAACTTCGATCATACCAATCTGCTTGATTTTTTTCATAGAATCCATTTCTCCAATCGAAAAAACCGAAATCGGAAAAAAAATTGCATCAAAGGGGGCCCCCTTGGAACTTTTTCGAATTCTTCATATCGCCTTAACTTCCAAACTGATGGACCGATTTTCAACTTCGATCATACCAATCTGCTTGTTTTTTTTATAGAATCCATTTCTTTAATCGAAAAAACCGAAATCTGAAAAAAAAATTGCATCAAAGGGGGCCCCCTTGGAACTTTTTCGAATTCTTCAGATAGCCTAACTTCCAAACGGATGGACCGATTTTCAACTTCGATTATACCAATCTGCTTGTTTTTTTTATAGAATCCATTTCTCCAATCGAAAAAACCGAAATCGAAAAAAAAAAATGCATCAAAGGGGGCACCCTTGGAACTTTTTCGAATTCTTCAGACCGCCTTATCTTCCGAACGGATGGACCGATTTTCAATTTCGCGCATACCAATTTGCTTGTTTTTTCATAGAATCCATTTCTTCAATAGAAAAAACCGAAATCGAAAAAAAAATTGCATCAAAGGGGGTCCTCTTTGAACTTTTTCGAATTCTTCAGATCGCCTCAACTTCCAAACGGATGGACCGATTTTCAACTTCGATCATACCAATCTGCTTGTTTTTTTTCATAGAATCCATTTTTTCAATCGAAAAAACCAAAATCTAAAAAAAAAATTGCATCAAAGGGGGCCCCCTTGGAACTTTTTCGAATTCTTCAGATCGCCTTAACTTCCGAACGGATGGACCGATTTTCAACTTCGATCATACCAATTTGCTTGTTTTTTCATAGAATCCATTTCTTCAATAGAAAAAACCGAAATCGAAAAAAAAAATTGCATCAAAGGGGGTCCTCTTGGAACTTTTTCGAATTCTTCAGATCGCCTTAACTTCCGAACGGATGGACCGATTTTCAACTTCGATCATACCAAACTGCTTGTTATTTTTCATAGAATCCATTTCTCCAATCGAAAAAACCGACATCGAAAAAAAAATTACATCAAAGGGGGTCCCCTTGGAACTTTTTCGAATTCTTCAGATCGCCTTAACTTCCAAACGGATGGACCGATTTTCAACTTCGATCATACCAATCCGCTTGATTTTTTTCATAGAATCCATTTCTCCAATCGAAAAAACCGAAATCGGAAAAAAAATTGCATCAAAGGGGGCCCCCTTGGAACTTTTTCGAATTCTTCATATCGCCTTAACTTCCAAACTGATGGACCGATTTTCAACTTCGATCATACCAATCTGCTTGTTTTTTTTATAGAATCCATTTCTTTAATCGAAAAAACCGAAATCTGAAAAAAAAATTGCATCAAAGGGGGCCCCCTTGGAACTTTTTCGAATTCTTCAGATAGCCTAACTTCCAAACGGATGGACCGATTTTCAACTTCGATTATACCAATCTGCTTGTTTTTTTTATAGAATCCATTTCTCCAATCGAAAAAACCGAAATCGAAAAAAAAAATGCATCAAAGGGGGCACCCTTGGAACTTTTTCGAATTCTTCAGACCGCCTTATCTTCCGAACGGATGGACCGATTTTCAATTTCGCGCATACCAATTTGCTTGTTTTTTCATAGAATCCATTTCTTCAATAGAAAAAACCGAAATCGAAAAAAAAATTGCATCAAAGGGGGTCCTCTTTGAACTTTTTCGAATTCTTCAGATCGCCTCAACTTCCAAACGGATGGACCGATTTTCAACTTCGATCATACCAATCTGCTTGTTTTTTTTCATAGAATCCATTTTTTCAATCGAAAAAACCAAAATCTAAAAAAAAAATTGCATCAAAGGGGGCCCCCTTGGAACTTTTTCGAATTCTTCAGATCGCCTTAACTTCCGAACGGATGGACCGATTTTCAACTTCGATCATACCAATCTGCTAGTTTTTTTCATAGAATCCATTTCTCCAATCGAAAAAACCGAAATCGAAAAAAAAAATGCATCAAAGGGGGCCCCCTTGGAACTTTTTCGAATTCTTCAGACCGCCTTAACTTCCGAACGGATGGACCGATTTTCAATTTCGGGCATACCAATTTGCTTGTTTTTTCATAGAATCCATTTCTTCAATAGAAAAAACCGAAATCGAAAAAAAAATTGCATCAAAGGGGGTCCTCTTGGAACTTTTTCGAATTCTTCAGATCGCCTTAACTTCCGAACGGATGGACCGATTTTCAATTTCGGGCATACCAATTTGCTTGTTTTTTCATAGAATCCATTTCTTCAATAGAAAAAACCGAAATCGAAAAAAAAATTGCATCAAAGGGGGTCCTCTTGGAACTTTTTCGAATTCTTCAGATCGCCTTAACTTCCGAACGGATGGACCGATTTTCAACTTCGATCATACCAAACTGCTTGTTTTTTTTTTCATAGAATCCATTTCTCCAATCGAAAAAACCGAAATCGAAAAAAAATTGCATCAAAGGGGGTTCATTTGAAACTTTTTCGAATTCTTCAGGTCGCCTTAACTTCCAAACGTATGGACCGATTTTCAACTTCGATCATACCAATCTGCTTGTTTTTTTTCATAGAATCCATTTTTCCAATCGAAAAAACCGAAATCTAAAAAAAAAATTGCATCAAAAGGGGCCCCCTTGGAACTTTTTCGAATTCTTCAGATCGCCTTAACTTCCGAACGGATGGACCGATTTTCAACTTCGATCATACCAATCTGCTTGTTTTTTTCATAGAATCCATTTCTCCAATCGAAAAAACCGAAATCGAGAAAAAAATGCATCAAAGGGGGCCCCCTTGGAACTTTTTCGAATTCTTCAGACCGCCTTAACTTCCGAACGGATGGACCGATTTTCAATTTCGCGCATACCAATTTGCTTGTTTTTTCATAGAATCCATTTCTTCAATAGAAAAAACCGAAATCGAAAAAAAATTGCATCAAAGGGGGCCCCATTGGAACTTTTTCGAATTCTTCAGATCGCCTTAACTTCCAAACGGATGGACCGATTTTCAACTTCGATCATACCAAACTGCTTGTTTTTTTTTATAGAATCCATTTTTCCAATCGAAGAAACCGAAATCAAAAAAAAAATTGCATCAAATCGGGTCCCCTGGGAACTTTCTCGAATTCTTCAGATCGCCTTAACTTCCAAACGGATGGACCGATTTTCAACTTCGATCATACCAATCTGCTTGTTTTTTTTCATAGAATCCATTTCTCCAATCGAAAAAACCGAAATCTAAAAAAAAATTGCATCAAAGGGGGCCTCCTTGGAACTTTTTCGAATTCTTCAGATCGCCTTAACTTCCGAACGGATTGACCGATTTTCAACTTCGATCATACCAATCTGCTTGTTTTTTTAATAAAATCCATTTCTCCAATCGAAAAAACCGAAATCGAAAAAAAAAAAATGCATCAAAGGGGGCCCCCTTGGAACTTTTTCGAATTCTTCAGACCGCCTTAACTTCCGAACTGATGGACCGATTTTCAATTTCGCGCATACCAATTTGCTTGTTTTTTCATAGAATCCATTTCTTCAATAGAAAAAACCGAAATCGAAAAAAAAATTGCATCGAAGGGGGTCCTCTTGGAACTTTTTCGAATTCTTCAGATCGCCTTAACTTCCGAACGGATGGACCGATTTTCAACTTCGATCATACCAATCTGCTTGTTTTTTTTTCATAGAATCCATTTCTCCAATCGAAAAAACCGAAATCTAAAAAAAACATTGCATCAAAGGGGGCCCCCTTGGAACTTTTTCGAATTCTTCAGATCGCCTTAACTTCCAAACGGATGAACCGATTTTCAACTTCGATCATACCAATCTGCTTGTTTTTTTCATAGAATCCATTTCTCCAATCGAAAAAACCGAAATCGAAAAAAAAATTGCATCAAAGGGGGTCCCCTTGGAACTTTTTCGAATTCTTCAGATCGCCTTAACTTCCAAACGGATGGACCGATTTTCAACTTCGATCATACCAATCTGCTTGTTTTTTTTCATAGAATATATTTCTCCAATCTAAAAACCGGAATCTAAAAAAAAAATTGCATCAAAGGGGGCCCCCTTGGAACTTTTTCGAATTCTTCAGATCGCCTTAACTTCCAAACGGATGAACCGATTTTCAACTTCGATCATACCAATCTGCTTGTTTTTTTTTTCATAGAATCCATTTCTCCAATCGAAAAAACCGAAATCTAAAAAAACATTGCATCAAAGGGGGCCCCCTTGGAACTTTTTCGAATTCTTCAGATCGCCTTAACTTCCAAACGGATGGACCGATTTTCAACTTCGATCATACCAATCTGCTTGTTTTTTTTCATAGAATCCATTTCTTCAATCGAAAAAACCGAAATCTGAAAAAAAATTGCATCAAAGGGGGCCCCCTTGGAACTTTTTCGAATTCTTCTGATCGCCTTAACTTCCGAACGGATTGACCGATTTTCAACTTCGATCATACCAATCTGCTTGTTTTTTTCATAGAATCCATTTCTCCAATCGAAAAAACCGAAATCGAAAAAAAAATGCATCAAAGGGGGCCCCCTTGGAACTTTTTCGAATTCTTCAGACCGCCTTAACTTCCGAACTGATGGACCGATTTTAAATTTCGCGCATACCTATTTGCTTGTTTTTTCATAGAATCCATTTCTTCAATAGAAAAAACCGAAATCGAAAAAAAATTGCATCGAAGGGGGTCCTCTTGGAACTTTTTCGAATTCTTCAGATCGCCTTAACTTCCGAACGGATGAACCGATTTTCAACTTCGATCATACCAATCTGCTTGTTTATTTTTCATAGAATCCATTTCTCCAATCGAAAAAACCGAAATCTAAAAAAAACATTGCATCAAAGGGGGCCCTTTTGGAACTTTTTCGAATTCTTCAGATCGCCTTAACTTCCAAACGGATGGACCGATTTTCAACTTCGATCATACCAAACTGCTTGTTTTTTTTCATAGAATCCATTTCTTCAATCAAAAAAACCGAAATCGAAAAAAAAAATTGCATCAAAGGGGGCCCCCTTGGAACTTTTTCGAATTCTTCAGACCGCCTTAACTTCCGAACTGATGGACCGATTTTCAATTTCGCGCATACCAATTTGCTCGTTTTTTCATAGAATCCATTTCTCCAATCGAAAAAACCGAAATCGAAAAAAAAATTGCATCAAAGGGGGTCCATTTGGAACTTTTTCGAATTCTTCAGATCGCCTTAACTTCCAAACGGATGGACCGATTTTCAACTTCGATCATACCAATCTGCTTGTTTTTTTCATAGAATCCATTTCTCCAATCGAAAAAACCGGAATCTAAAAAAAAAATTGCATCAAAGGGGGCCCCCTTGGAACTTTTTCGAATTCTTCAGATCGCCTTAACTTCCAAACGGATGAACCGATTTTCAACTTCGATCATACCAATCTGCTTGTTTTTTTTCATAGAATCCATTTCTCCAATCGAAAAAACCGAAATCTAAAAAAACATTGCATCAAAGGGGGCCCCCTTGGAACTTTTTCGAATTCTTCAGATCGCCTTAACTTCCAAACGGATGGACCGATTTTCAACTTCGATCATACCAATCTGCTTGTTTTTTTTTCATAGAATCCATTTCTCCAATCGAAAAAACCGAAATCGAAAAAAAAAAAAAATGCATCAAAGGGGGCCCCCTTGGAACTTTTTCGAATTCTTCAGATCGCCTTAACTTCCGAACTGATGGACCGATTTTAAATTTCGCGCATACCAATTTGCTTGTTTTTTCATAGAATCCATTTCTTCAATAGAAAAAACCGAAATCGAAAAAAAAAATTGCATCGAAGGGGGTCCTCTTGGAACTTTTTCGAATTCTTCAGATCGCCTTACCTTCCGAACGGATGGACCGATTTTCAACTACGATCATACCAATCTGCTTGTTTTTTTTCATAGAATCCATTTCTCCAATCGAAAAAACCAAAATCTAAAAAAAAAATTGCATCAAAGGGGGCCCTCTTGGAACTTTTTCGAATTCTTCAGATCGCCTTAACTTCCAAACGGATGAACCGATTTTCAACTTCGATCATACCAATCTGCTTGTTTATTTTTCATAGAATCCATTTCTCCAATCGAAAAAACCGAAATCTAAAAAAAACATTGCATCAAAGGGGGTTCATTTGAAACTTTTTCGAATTCTTCAGGTCGCCTTAACTTCCAAACGTATGGACCGATTTTCAACTTCGATCATACCAATCTGCTTGTTTTTTTTCATAGAATCCATTTTTCCAATCGAAAAAACCGAAATCTAAAAAAAAACTTGCATCAAAGGGGGCCCCCTTGGAACTTTTTCGAATTCTTCAGATCGCCTTAACTTCCGAACGGATGGACCGATTTTCAACTTCGATCATACCAATCTGCTTGTTTTTTTCATAGAATCCATTTCTCCAATCGAAAAAACCGAAATCGAAAAAAAAAATGCATCAAAGGGGGCCCCCTTGGAACTTTTTCGAATTCTTCAGACCGCCTTAACTTCCGAACGGATGGACCGATTTTCAATTTCGCGCATACCAATTTGCTCGTTTTTTCATAGAATCCATTTCTTCAATAGAAAAAACCGAAATCGAAAAAAAATTGCATCAAAGGGGGCCCCATTGGAACTTTTTCGAATTCTTCAGATCGCCTTAACTTCCAAACGGATGGACCGATTTTCAACTTCGATCATACCAAACTGCTTGTTTTTTTTTATAGAATCCATTTCTCCAATCGAAGAAACCGAAATAAAAAAAAAATTGCATCAAAGGGGGTCCCCTGGGAACTTTTTCGAATTCTTCAGATCGCCTTAACTTCCAAACGGATGGACCGATTTTCAACTTCGATCATACCAATCTGCTTGTTTTTTTTCATAGAATCCATTTCTCCAATCGAAAAAACCGAAATCTAAAAAAAAATTGCATCAAAGGGGGCCCCCTTGGAACTTTTTCGAATTCTTCAGATCGCCTTAACTTCCGAACGGATTGACCGATTTTCAACTTCGATCATACCAATCTGCTTGTTTTTTTCATAAAATCCATTTCTCCAATCGAAAAAACCGAAATCGAAAAAAAAAATGCATCAAAGGGGGCCCCCTTGGAACTTTTTCGAATACTTCAGACCGCCTTAACTTCCGAACTGATGGACCGATTTTCAATTTCGCGCATACCAATTTGCTTGTTTTTTCATAGAATCCATTTCTTCAATAGAAAAAACCGAAATCGAAAAAAAAATTGCATCGAAGGGGGTCCTCTTGGAACTTTTTCGAATTCTTCAGATCGCCTTAACTTCCGAACGGATGGACCGATTTTCAACTTCGATCATACCAATCTGCTTGTTTTTTTTCCATAGAATCCATTTCTCCAATCGAAAAAACCGAAATCTAAAAAAAACATTGCATCAAAGGGGGCCCCCTTGGAACTTTTTCGAATTCTTCAGATCGCCTTAACTTCCAAACGGATGAACCGATTTTCAACTTCGATCATACCAATCTGCTTGTTTTTTTCATAGAATCCATTTCTCCAATCGAAAAAACCGAAATCGAAAAAAAAATTGCATCAAAGGGGGTCCCCTTGGAACTTTTTCGAATTCTTCAGATCGCCTTAACTTCCAAACGGATGGACCGATTTTCAACTTCGATCAAACCAATCTGCTTGTTTTTTTTCATAGAATATATTTCTCCAATCGAAAAAAAATGGAATCTAAAAAAAAAAATTGCATCAAAGGGGGCCCCCTTGGAACTTTTTCGAATTCTTCAGATCGCCTTAACTTCCAAACGGATGAACCGATTTTCAACTTCGATCATACCAATCTGCTTGTTTTTTTTTCATAGAATCCATTTCTCCAATCGAAAAAACCGAAATCTAAAAAAACATTGCATCAAAGGGGGCCCCCTTGGAACTTTTTCGAATTCTTCAGATCGCCTTAACTTCCAAACGGATGGACCGATTTTCAACTTCGATCATACCAATCTGCTTGTTTTTTTTCATAGAATCCATTTCTTCAATCGAAAAAACCGAAATCTGAAAAAAAATTGCATCAAAGGGGGCCCCCTTGGAACTTTTTCGAATTCTTCTGATCGCCTTAACTTCCGAACGGATTGACCGATTTTCAACTTCGATCATACCAATCTGCTTGTTTTTTTCATCGAATCCATTTCTCCAATCGAAAAAACCGAAATCGAAAAAAAAAAATGCATCAAAGGGGGCCCCCTTGGAACTTTTTCGAATTCTTCAGACCGCCTTAACTTCCGAACTGAAGGACCGATTTTAAATTTCGCGCATACCAATTTGCTTGTTTTTTCATAGAATCCATTTCTTCAATAGAAAAAACCGAAATCGAAAAAAAATTGCATCGAAGGGGGTCCTCTTGGAACTTTTTCGAATTCTTCAGATCGCCTTAACTTCCGAACGGATGAACCGATTTTCAACTTCGATCATACCAATCTGCTTGTTTATTTTTCATAGAATCCATTTCTCCAATCGAAAAAACCGAAATCTAAAAAAAACATTGCATCAAAGGGGGCCCCTTTGGAACTTTTTCGAATTCTTCAGATCGCCTTAACTTCCAAACGGATGGACCGATTTTCAACTTCGATCATACCAAACTGCTTGTTTTTTTTCATAGAATCCATTTCTTCAATCAAAAAAACCGAAATCGAAAAAAAAATTGCATCAAAAGGGGCCCCCTTGGAACTTTTTCGAATTCTTCAGACCGCCTTAACTTCCGAACTGATGGACCGATTTTCAATTTCGCGCATACCAATTTGCTTGTTTTTTCATAGAATCCATTTCTCCAATCGAAAAAACCGAAATCGAAAAAAAAATTGCATCAAAGGGGGTCCATTTGGAACTTTTTCGAATTCTTCAGATCGCCTTAACTTCCAAACGGATGGACCGATTTTCAACTTCGATCATACCAATCTGCTTGTTTTTTTCATAGAATCCATTTCTCCAATCGAAAAAACCGGAATCTAAAAAAAAAATTGCATCAAAGGGGGCCCCCTTGGAACTTTTTCGAATTCTTCAGATCGCCTTAACTTCCAAACGGATGAACCGATTTTCAACTTCGATCATACCAATCTGCTTGTTTTTTTTCATAGTATCCATTTCTCCAATCGAAAAAACCGAAATCTAAAAAAACATTGCATCAAAGGGGGCTCCCTTGGAACTTTTTCGAATTCTTCAGATCGCCTTAACTTCCAAACGGATGGACCGATTTTCAACTTCGATCATACCAATCTGCTTGTTTTTTTTTTCATAGACATTTGTACTAACCTCGCTGAGGAGAACATTAGGAGCTCGGTAATACCAGTTGGTTTTTCTGACCATGAAGCATTGATTTTAAAATATGATTTTAAAGAGAACATACAGAATAAACATGCGAACGAAGGAAGAATTTATAATCTCAAAAACTTCAACAAATTTAAACAATTGTCTAGAGAGATCAGATGGAATACAGTGTTGAGTTCTGACAACCCTCTGTGTTTATTTCATGAAAAGCTGATAGACACCTTCAATGCATGTTTTCCAATTGGTAGAATTAGAAAAAGAAATAAACCTAAAAAATCTTGGATCACGAAAGGTATAAAAAATTCAGCAAAAAATTTGAGATCTTTACTAGTCCTGAAAAAATTTACACAAAATAAATCATTTCTTAATTATGTCAATAAGTATAAAACAACTTATAGGAGAGTAATAAAACTGTCAAAAAGAATATACTATTCAAAAAGGCTATCAGAAGCAAAAAATCAGAGTAAAGAAAACTGGGCAATTATAAACAATCTGAGGGGTAAATCTGGCCATACTCCCACTCAGCTAACTATGGATCCAAATTTGCTTAATGATTATTATTGCTCAGTAGCTGAAAAAATAACCTCCACTTTGGAACCACAAAATGACCCAATGTCATATATGTCAGAAATTTTTATTCCGGAGACATTTTGCTTTCTACCAATAAATCGGCATGATTTGCAAGATACATTCAAAGATATCAAAAAGAAAAAATCGTGTGGTGAGGATGAAATATCACTAAATATACTGATAAATCTGCCGGTAGAGGCTCTTGATACCCTTTCAGAGGCAATAAATATTTCATTTTCTATAGGTGAATTTCCCTCTAGTCTGAAGTTATCTGTTATAATTCCACTATTCAAAGGAGGAGACCCATCAAATCCGGCAAACTTTCGCCCAATCTCTCTCTTATCCACACTTTCAAAGGTAATTGAAAAATTAGTGAAAAAACAAATCTGCAGCTTTCTAAGCAAACATAATATTTTGTCACCATGCCAATTTGGCTTTCAGAATTCTAAAAGTACAAATGATGCTATTTTCACATTTTTAGAAAATCTTTATTTGAAGCTTAATACTGGGGATGCAGCTGCAGCAGTATTTTGTGATTTTTCAAAAGCTTTTGACTGCGTCAATCATGAATTGCTTTTGAAAAAAATGAATAGGTATGGTTTTAGGGGTATCGCTTGGGATTGGTTCAATTCATATTTGACAGGCCGTTATCAAATTGTATGCAGTGATGGGAAATACTCGGAGACTGGTGGCATAATCCATGGAGTACCTCAGGGTTCGGTTTTAGGCCCAGTTTTATTTTTGCTTTACATTAATGATTTAACTACAATAAATATAAATGGCAACTTCACTATTTTTGCCGACGACACTACGTTGTTGTGGAGTGGGAAGGATATAGACATCCTGAAAAATAATATTACCCTTGATATCGATAAAGTAAAGCAATGGTGTGATGCCAACTTTATGTGTTTTAATATATCTAAAACAAAAATATTATCTTTCAGATTTGGTTTTGATAATCTGGCCTTAGGTAACCAGGTAATAATAAATAGTGAATGCAGTAAATATCTAGGACTACTAATAGATCATAAATTGAAATACATGGACCACATATCAAATCTGAACAAAAAAATAGCATCAGGCTGTTTTGCTGTTCGAGTGATATTTCATGAACTGGGTCACGATATAGCAAAAATTACCTATTCAGCACTTGTAGAATCCCATTCAAGATATGGTATCGCATTTTGGGGATTCTGTAGCTCTCAGTTGTTCAATTCAGTCTTTGTCCTACAAAAAAGAGCGCTCCGTCATATGTGTGGTGCAAAACCGAGAGATCACTGTAGAGTACTATTTAGGAATGAAAGAATACTGACAGTTACTTGCCTTTTTGTGCTCGAGACTGCTTGTTTAGTTCATAAAAAATATAAAAATACAATGAATTATAATAGATACAACACGCGAAATGGTTTTCATCTGCGCTTACCTATTCCAAGAACATCACTGACGCAAAATTCTCTAATATATGAAAACTTGAAGATATATAATCACCTACCGGAGCATATCAAAAATATCTGTGATAATAACCAATTCAGGAAAGCACTGAAAAGTATGCTTGCCACTAAAGCGTATTATAATTTAAGAGAATTTTATTGGGATTGATCATAGCTCCTAAATTTTTGATCAAATCGTCCTTATTGACCTTTCTCTATTTTATCTATACAATCATTTTATATTAATTTTATTTTTATTAGTGATATACATTTATGTAATTTGTATCAAATTTTAATTTTACAATTGTGACACTGTGTATATACTTACATCTATGTTATTTATATTCTGTATTGTGTATCATCGTATTGTGACGAAAAAAGCCTATGCCGCCCTTTGATTTAACATATATTATGTGTATTGTTAAGTATTAAGCATATATAATATATAGGTTTACATTTACACAGGCTTTGTCAATAAGAATTATGTTCTTCGACAATAAAGCATATTTTGATTTGATTTGATTTGATTTGATTTGAATCCATTTCTCCAATCGAAAAAACCGAAATCTGAAAAAAAATTGCATCAAAGGGGGCCCCCTTGGAACTTTTTCGAATTCTTCAGATCGCCTTAACTTCCGAACGGATTGACCGATTTTCAACTTCGATCATACCAATCTGCTTGTTTTTTTCATAGAATCCATTTCTCCAATCGAAAAAACCGAAATCGAAAAAAAAAATGCATCAAAGGGGGCCCCCTTGGAACTTTTTCGAATTCTTCAGACCGCCTTAACTTCCGAACTGATGGACCGATTTTAAATTTCGCGCATACCAATTTGCTTGTTTTTTCATAGAATCCATTTCTTCAATAAAAAAAACCGAAATCGAAAAAAAAATTGCATCGAAGGGGGTCCTCTTGGAACTTTTTCGAATTCTTCAGATCGCCTTACCTTCCGAACGGATGGACCGATTTTCAACTTCGATCATACCAATCTGCTTGTTTTTTTTCATAGAATCAATTTCTCCAATCGAAAAAACCGAAATCTAAAAAAAAAATTGCATCAAAGGGGGCCCCCTTGGAACTTTTTCGAATTCTTCAGATCGCCTTAACTTCCAAACGGATGAACCGATTTTCAACTTCGATCATACCAATCTGCTTGTTTATTTTTCATAGAATCCATTTCTCCAATCGAAAAAACCGAAATCGAAAAAAAAATTGCATCAAAGGGGGCCCCCTTGGAACTTTTTCGAATTCTTCAGACCGCCTTAACTTCCGAACTGATGGACCGATTTTCAATTTCGCGCATACCAATTTGCTTGTTTTTTCATAGAATCCATTTCTCCAATCGAAAAAACCGAAATCGAAAAAAAAATTGCATCAAAGGGGGTCCCCTTGGAACTTTTTCGAATTATTCAGATCGCCTTAACTTCCAAACGGATGGACCGATTTTCAACTTCGATCATACCATTCTGCTTGTTTTTTTCATAGAATCCATTTCTCCAATCAAAAAAACCGAAATTTAAAAAAAAATTGCATCAAAGGGGGCCCCCTTGGAACTTTTTTGAATTCTTCAGATCGCCTTAACTTCCAAACGGATGAACCGATTTTCAACTTCGATCATACCAATCTGCTTGTTTTTTTCATATAATCCATTTCTCCAATCGAAAAAACCGAAATCTAAAAAAAACATTGCATCAAAGGGGGCCCCCTTGGAACTTTTTCGAATTCTTCAGATCGCCTTAACTTCCAAACGGATGAACCGATTTTCAACTTCGATCATACCAATCTGCTTGTTTTTTTCATAGAATCCATATCTCCAATCGAAAAAACCGAAATCGAAAAAAAAATTGCATCAAAGGGGGCCCCCTTGGAACTTTTTCGAATTCTTCAGACCGCCTTAACTTCCGAACTGAAGGACCGATTTTCAATTTCGCGCATACCAATTTGCTTGTTTTTTCATAGAATCCATTTCTCCAATCGAAAAAACCGAAATCGAAAAAAAAATTGCATCAAAGGGGGCCCCCTTGGAACTTTTTCGAATTCTTCAGATCGCCTTAACTTCCAAACGGATGGACCGATTTTCAACTTCGATCATACCAATCTGCTTGTTTTTTTTTCATAGAATTCATTTCTCCAATCGAAAAAACCGAAATCTAAAAAAAACATTGCATCAAAGGGGGCCCCCTTGGAACTTTTTCGAATTCTTCAGATCGCCTTAACTTCCGAACGGATGGACCGATTTTCAACTTTGATCATACCAAACTGCTTGTTTTTTTTCATAGAATCCATTTCTTCAATCGAAAAAACCGAAATCGAAAAAAAATTGCATCAAAGGGGGTCCCCTTGGAACTTTTTCGAATTCTTCAGATCGCCTTAACTTCCAAACGGATGGACCGATTTTCAACTTCGATCATACCAATCTGCTTGTTTTCTTTTCATAGAATCCATTTCTCCAATCGAAAAAACCGAAATCTAAAAAAAAAATTGCATCAAAGGGGGCCCCCTTGGAACTTTTTCGAATTCTTCATATCGCCTTGACTTCCGAACGGATGGACCGATTTTCAACTTCGATCATACCAATCTGCTTGTTTTTTTTTCATAGAATCCATTTCTCCAATCGAAAAAACCGAAATCTAAAAAAAACATTGCATCAAAGGGGGCCCCCTTGGAACTTTTTCGAATTCTTCAGATCGCCTTCACTTCCAAACGGATGAACCGATTTTCAACATCGATCATACCAAACTGCTTGTTTTATTTTCATAGAATCCATTTCTCCAATCGAAAAAACCGAAATCGAAAAAAAAATTGCATCAAAGGGGGCCCCCTTGGAACTTTTTCGAATTCTTCAGATCGCCTTAACTTCCAAACGGATGGACCGATTTTCAATTTCGCGCATACCAATTTGCTTGTTATCTCATAGAATCCATTTCTCCAATCGAAAAAACCGGAATCGAAAAAAAAATTGCATCAAAGGGGGTCCCCTTGGAACTTTTTCGAATTCTTCAGATCGCCTTAACTTCCAAACGGATGGACCGATTTTCAACTTCGATCATACCAATCTGCTTGTTTTTTTTCATAGAATCCATTTCTCCAATCAAAAAAACCGAAATCTAAAAAAAAAATTGCATCAAAGGGGGCCCCCTTGGAACTTTTTCGAATTCTTCAGATCGCCTTAACTTCCAAACGGATGAACCGATTTTCAACTTCGATCATACCAATCTGCTTTTTTTTTTCATAGAATACATTTCTCCAATCGGAAAAACCGAAATCAAAAAAAAAATTGCATCAAAGGGGGTCCTCTTGGAACTTTTTCGAATTCTTCAGATCGCCTTAACTTCCAAACGGATGGACCGATTTTCAACTTCGATCATACCAATCTGCTTGTTTTTTTTTCATAGAATCCATTTCTCCAATCAAAAAAACCGAAATCTAAAAAAAAAATTGCATCAAAGGAGGCCCCCTTGGAACTTTTTCGAATTCTTCAGATCGCCTTAACTTCCGAACGGATTGACCGATTTTCAACTTCGATCATACCAATCTGCTTGTTTTTTTCATAGAATCCATTTCTCCAATCGAAAAAACCGAAATCGAAAAAAAAATGCATCAAAGGGGGCCCCCTTGGAACTTTTTCGAATTCTTCAGACCGCCTTAACTTCCGAACTGATGGACCGATTTTCAATTTCGCGCATACCAATTTGCTTGTTTCTTCATAGAATCCATTTCTTCAATAGAAAAAACCGAAATCGAAAAAAAAATTGCATCGAAGGGGGTCCTCTTGGAACTTTTTCGAATTCTTCAGATCGCCTTGACTTCCGAACGGATGGACCGATTTTCAACTTCGATCATTCCAATCTGCTTGTTTTTTTTCATAGAATCCATTTCTCCAATCGAAAAAACCGAAATCTGAAAAAAAAATTGCATCAAAGGGGGCCCCCTTGGAACTTTTTCGAATTCTTCAGATCGCCTTAACTTCCAAACGGATGAACCGATTTTCAACTTCGATCATACCAATCTGCTTGTTTTTTTTCATAGAATCCATTTCTCCAATCGAAAAAACCGAAATCTAAAAAAAACATTGCATCAAAGGGGACCCCCTTGGAACTTTTTCGAATTCTTCAGATCGCCTTAACTTCCAAACGGATGGACCGATTTTCAACTTCGATCTTACCAAACTGCTTGTTTTTTTTCATAGAATCCATTTCTCCAATCGAAAAAACCGAAATCGAAAAAAAAATTGCATCAAAGGGGGCCCCCTTGGAACTTTTTCGAATTCTTCAGACCGCCTTAACTTCCGAACTGATGGACCGATTTTCAATTTCGCGCATACCAATTTGCTTGTTTTTTCATAGAATCCATTTCTCCAATCGAAAAAACCGAAATCGAAAAAAAAATAGCATCAAAGGGGGTCCCCTTGGAACTTTTTCGAATACTTCAGATCGCCTTAACTTCCAAACGGATGGACCGATTTTCAACTTCGATCATACCAATCTGCTTGTTTTTCTTCATAGAATCCATTTCTCCAATCGAAAAAACCGAAATCTAAAAAAAAAATTGCATCAAAGGGGGCCCCCTTGGAACTTTTTCGAATTCTTCAGATCGCCTTAACTTCCAAACGGATGGACCGATTTTCAACTTCGATCATACCAATCTGCTTGTTTTTTTTCATAGAATCCATTTCTCCAATCGAAAAAACCGAAATCTAAAAAAAAAATTGCATCAAAGGGGGCCCCCTTGGAACTTTTTCGAATTCTTCAGATCGCCTTAACTTCCAAACGGATGAACCGATTTTCAACTTCGATCATACCAATCTGCTTTTTTTTTTTCATAGAATACATTTCTCCAATCGGAAAAACCGAAATCGAAAAAAAAATTGCATCAAAGGGGGTCCTCTTGGAACTTTTTCGAATTCTTCAGATCGCCTTAACTTCCGAACGGATGGACCGATTTTCAACTTTGATCATACCAAACTGCTTGTTTTTTTTTTCATAGAATCCATTTCTCCAATCGAAAAAACCGAAATCGAAAAAAAAATTGCATCAAAGGGGGTCCCCTTGGAACTTTTTCGAATTCTTCAGATCGCCTTAACTTCCAAACGGATGGACCGATTTTCAACTTCGATCATACCAATCTGCTTGTTTTTTTTCATAGAATTCATTTCTCCAATCGAAAAAACCGAAACCAAAAAAAAAAATTGCATCAAAGGGGGCCCCCTTGGAACTTTTTCGAATTCTTCAGATCGCCTTAACTTCCAAAGGAATGAACCGATTTTCAACTTCGATCATACCAATCTGCTTTTTTTTTTTCATAGAATACATTTCTCCAATCGGAAAAACTGAAATCGAAAAAAAAATTGCATCAAAGGGGGTCCTCTTGGAACTTTTTCGAATTCTTCAGATCGCCTTAACTTCCGAACGGATGGACCGATTTTCAACTTTGATCATACCAAACTGCTTGTTATTTTTCATAGAATCCATTTCTCCAATCAAAAAAACCGAAATCGAAAAAAAAATTGCATCAAAGGGGGTCCCCTTGGAACTTTTTCGAATTCTTCAGATCGCCTTAACTTCCATACGAATGGACCGATTTTCAACTTCGATCATACCAATCTGCTTGTTTTTTTTCATAGAATCCATTTCTCCAATCGAAAAAACCGAAATCTAAAAAAAACATTGCATCAAAGGGGGCCCCCTTGAAACTTTTTCGAATTCTTCAGATCGCCTTAACTTCCAAACGGATGAACCGATTTTCAACTTCGATCATACCAATCTGCTTGTTTTTTTTATAGAATCCATTTCTCCAATCGAAAAAACCGAAATCGAAAAAAAAAATTGCATCAAAGGGGGCCCCCTTGGAACTTTTTCGAATTCTTCAGACCGCCTTAACTTCCGAACTGATGGACCGATTTTCAATTTCGCGCATACCAATTTGCTTGTTTTTTCATAGAATCCATTTCTCCAATCGAAAATACCGAAATCGAAAAAAAAATTGCATCAAAGGGGGCCCCCTTGGAACTTTTTCGAATTCTTCAGATCGCCTTAACTTCCAAACGGATGGACCGATTTTCAACTTCGATCATACCAATCTGCTTGTTTTTTTTTCATAGAATCCATTTCTCCAATCGAAAAAATCGAAATCTAAAAAAAACATTGCATCAAAGGGGGCCCCCTTGGAACTTTTTCGAATTCTTCAGATCGCCTTAACTTCCAAACGGATGGACCGATTTTCAACTTCGATCATACCAAACTGCTTGTTTTTTTTCATAGAATCCATTTCTCCAATCGAAAAAACCGAAATCGAAAAAAAAATTGCATCAAAGGGGGTCCCCTTGGAACTTTTTCGAATTCTTCAGATCGCCTTAACTTCCAAACGGATGGACCGATTTTCATCTTCGATCATACCAATCTGCTTGTTTTTTTTCATAGAATCCATTTCTCCAATCGAAAAAACCGAAATCTAAAAAAAAATTGCTTCAAAAGGGGCCCCCTTGGAACTTTTTCGAATTCTTCAGATCGCCTTAACTTCCGAACGGATTGACCGATTTTCAACTTCGATCATACCAATCTGCTTGTTTTTTTCATGGAATCCATTTCTCCAATCGAAAAAACCGAAATCGAAAAAAAAAAATGCATCAAAGGGGGCCCCCTTGGAACTTTTTCGAATTCTTCAGACCGCCTTAACTTCCGAACTGATGGACCGATTTTCAATTTCGCGCATACCAATTTGCTTGTTTTTTCATAGAATCCATTTCTTCAATAGAAAAATCCGAAATCGAAAAAAAAATTGCATCGAAGGGGGTCCTCTTGGAACTTTTTCGAATTCTTCAGATCGCCTTGACTTCCGAACGGATGGACCGATTTTCAACTTCGATCATACCAATCTGCTTTTTTTTTTCATAGAATACATTTCTCCAATCGGAAAAACCGAAATCGAAAAAAAAATTGCATCAAAGGGGGTCCTCTTGGAACTTTTTCGAATTCTTCAGATCGCCTTAACTTCCGAACGGATGGACCGATTTTCAACTTTGATCATACCAAACTGCTTGTTTTTTGTTCATAGAATCCATTTCTCCAATCGAAAAAACCGAAATCGAAAAAAAAATTGCATCAAAGGGGATCCCCTTGGAACTTTTTCGAATTCTTCAGATCGCCTTAACTTCCAAACGGATGGACCGATTTTCAACTTCGATCATACCAATCTGCTTGTTTTTTTCATAGAATCCATTTCTCCAATCGAAAAAACCGAAATCTAAAAAAAATTGCATCAAAGGGGGCCCCTTTGGAACTTTTTTGAATTCTTCAGATCGCCTTAACTTCCAAACGGATGAACCGATTTTCAACTTCGATCATACCAATCTGCTTGTTTTTTTTTTCATAGAATCCATTTCTCCAATCGAAAAAACCGAAATCGAAAAAAAAATTGCATCAAAGGGGGTCCCCTGGGAACTTTTTCGAATTCTTCAGATCGCCTTAACTTCCAAACGGATGGACCGATTTTCAACTTCGATCATACCAATCTGCTTGTTTTTTCTCATAGAATCCATTTCTCCAATCGAAAAAACCGAAATCTAAAGAAAAATTGCATCAAAGGGGGCGCCCTTGGAACTTTTTCGAATTCTTCAGATCGCCTTAACTTCCAAACGGATGAACCGATTTTCAACTTCGATCATACCAATCTGCTTGTTTTTTTTCATAGAATCCATTTCTCCAATCGAAAAAACCGAAATCGAAAAAAAAATTGCATCAAAGGGGGTCCCCTGGGAACTTTTTCGAATTCTTCAGATCGCCTTAACTTCCAAACGGATGGACCGATTTTCAACTTCGATCATACCAATCTGCTTGTTTTTTTTTCATAGAATCCATTTCTCCAATCGAAAAAACCGAAATCTAAAAAAAAATTGCATCAAAGGCGGCGCCCTTGGAACTTTTTCGAATTCTTCAGATCGCCTTAACTTCCAAACGGATGAACCGATTTTCAACTTCGATCATACCAATCTGCTTGTTTTTTTCATAGAATCCATTTCTCCAATCGAAAAAACCGAAATCGAAAAAAAAATTGCATCAAAGGGGGCCCCCTTGGAACTTTTTCGAATTCTTCAGACCGCCTTAACTTCCGAACTCATGGACCGATTTTCAATTTCGCGCATACCAATTTGCTTGTTTTTTCATAGAATCCATTTCTCTAATCGAAAAAACCGGAATCGAAAAAAAATTTGCATCAAAGGGGGTCCGCTTGGAATTTTTTCGAATTCTTCAGATCGCCTTAACTTCCAAACGGATGGACCGATTTTCAACTTCGATCATACCAATCTGCTTGTTTTTTTTCATAGAATCCATTTCTCCAATCGAAAAAACCGAAATCTAAAATAAAAAATTGCATCAAAGGGTGCCCCCTTGGAACTTCTTCGAATTCTTCAGATCGCCTTAACTTCCAAACGGATGAACCGATTTTCAACTTCGATCATACCAATCTGCTTTTTTTTTTCATAGAATACATTTCTCCAATCGGAAAAACCGAAATCGAAAAAAAAATTGCATCAAAGGGGGCGCCCTTGGAACTTTTTCGAATTCTTCAGATCGCCTTAACTTCCAAACGGATGAACCGATTTTCAACTTCGATCATACCAATCTGCTTGTTTTTTTTCATAGAATCCATTTCTCCAATCGAAAAAACCGAAATCGAAAAAAAAATTGCATCAAAGGGGGTCCCCTGGGAACTTTTTCGAATTCTTCAGATCGCCTTAACTTCCAAACGGATGGACCGATTTTCAACTTCGATCATTCCAATCTGCTTGTTTTTTTTCATAGAATCCATTTCTCCAATCGAAAAAACCGAAATCTAAAAAAAAAATGCATCAAAGGCGGCGCCCTTGAAACTTTTTCGAATTCTTCAGATCGCCTTAACTTCCAAACGGATGAACCGATTTTCAACTTCGATCATACCAATCTGCTTGTTTTTTTCATAGAATCCATTTCTCCAATCGAAAAAACCGAAATCGAAAAAAAAAATTGCATCGAAGGGGGTCCTCTTGGAACTTTTTCGAATTCTTCAGATCGCCTTACCTTCCGAACGGATGGACCGATTTTCAATTTCGCGCATACCAATTTGCTTGTTTTTTCATAGAATCCATTTCTCTAATCGAAATAACCGGAATCGAAAAAAAAATTGCATCAAAGGGGGTCCCCTTGGAACTTTTTCGAATTCTTCAGATCGCCTTAACTTCCAAACGGATGGACCGATTTTCAACTTCGATCATACCAATCTGCTTGTTTTTTTTCATAGAATCCATTTCTCCAATCGAAAAAACCGAAATCTAAAAAAAAAATTGCATCAAAGGGTGCCCCCTTGGAACTTCTTCGAATTCTTCAGATCGCCTTAACTTCCAAACGGATGAACCGATTTTCAACTTCGATCATACCAATCTGCTTTTATTTTCATAGAATACATTTCTCCAATCGGAAAAACCGAAATCGAAAAAAAAATTGCATCAAAGGGGGTCCTCTTGGAACTTTTTCGAATTCTTCAGATCGCCTTAACTTCCGAACGGATGGACCGATTTTCAACTTTGATCATACCAAACTGCTTGTTTTTTTCTTCATAGAATCCATTTCTCCAATCGAAAAAACCGAAATCGAAAAAAAAAATTGCATCAAAGGGGGTCCCCTTGGAACTTTTTCGAATTCTTCAGATCGCCTTAACTTCCAAACGGATGGACCGATTTTCAACTTCGATCATACCAATCTGCTTGTTTTTTTTTCATAGAATCCATTTCTCCAATCGAAAAAACCGAAATCTAAAAAAAAAATTGCATCAAAGGGGGCCCCCTTGGAACTTTTTCGAATTCTTCAGATCGCCTTAACTTCCAAACGGATGAACCGATTTTCAACTTAGATCATACCAATCTGCTTGTTTTTTTTCATAGAATCCATTTCTCCAATCGAAAAAACCGGAATCTAAAAAAAACATTGCATCAAAGGGGGCCCCCTTGAAACTTTTTCGAATTCTTCAGATCGCCTTAACTTCCAAACAGATGAACCGATTTTCAACTTCGATCATACCAATCTGCTTGTTTTTTTCATAGAATCCATTTCTCCAATCGAAAAAACCGAAATCGAAAAAAAAATTGCATCAAAGGGGGCCCCCTTGGAACTTTTTCGAATTCTTCAGACCGCCTTAACTTCCGAACTGATGGACCGATTTTCAATTTCGCGCATACCAATTTGCTTGTTTTTTCATAGAATCCATTTCTCCAATCGAAAAAACCGAAATCGAAAAAAAAATTGCATCAAAGGGGGTCCCCTTGGAACTTTTTCGAATTCTTCAGATCGCCTTAACTTCCAAACGGATGGACCGATTTTCAACTTCGATCATACCAATCTGCTTGTTTTTTTTCATAGAATCCATTTCTCCAATCGAAAAAACCGAAATCGAAACAAAAATTGCATCAAAGGGGGTCCATTTGGAACTTTTTCGAATTCTTCAGATCGCCTTAACTTCCAAACGGATGGACCGATTTTCAACTTCGATCATACCAATCTGCTTGTTTTTTTCATAGAATCCATTTCTCCAATCGAAAAAACCGGAATCTAAAAAAAAAATTGCATCAAAGGGGGCCCCCTTGGAACTTTTTCGAATTCTTCAGATCGCCTTAACTTCCAAACGGATGAACCGATTTTCAACTTCGATCATACCAATCTGCTTGTTTTTTTTCATAGAATCCATTTCTCCAATCGAAAAAACCGAAATCTAAAAAAACATTGCATCAAAGGGGGCCCCCTTGGAACTTTTTCGAATTCTTCAGATCGCCTTAACTTCCAAACGGATGGACCGATTTTCAACTTCGATCATACCAATCTGCTTGTTTTTTTTTTCATAGAATCCATTTCTCCAATCGAAAACACCGAAATCTGAAAAAAAATTGCATCAAAGGGGGCCCCCTTGGAACTTTTTCGAATTCTTCAGATCGCCTTAACTTCCGAACGGATTGACCGATTTTCAACTTCGATCATACCAATCTGCTTGTTTTTTTCATAGAATCCATTTCTCCAATCGAAAAAACCGAAATCGAAAAAAAAAATGCATCAAAGGGGGCCCCCTTGGAACTTTTTCGAATTCTTCAGACCGCCTTAACTTCCGAACTGATGGACCGATTTTAAATTTCGCGCATACCAATTTGCTTGTTTTTTCATAGAATCCATTTCTTCAATAGAAAAAACCGAAATCGAAAAAAAAATTGCATCGAAGGGGGTCCTCTTGGAACTTTTTCGAATTCTTCAGATCGCCTTACCTTCCGAACGGATAAACCGATTTTCAACTACGATCATACCAATCTGCTTGTTTTTTTTCATAGAATCCATTTCTCCAATCGAAAAAACCGAAATCTAAAAAAAAAAATTGCATCAAAGGGGGCCCCCTTGGAACTTTTTCGAATTCTTCAGATCGCCTTAACTTCCAAACGGATGAACCGATTTTCAACTTCGATCATACCAATCTGCTTGTTTATTTTTCATAGAATCCATTTCTCCAATCGAAAAAACCGAAATCTAAAAAAAACATTGCATCAAAGGGGGTTCATTTGAAACTTTTTCGAATTCTTCAGGTCGCCTTAACTTCCAAACGTATGGACCGATTTTCAACTTCGATCATACCAATCTGCTTGTTTTTTTTCATAGAATCCATTTTTCCAATCGAAATTACCGAAATCTAAAAAAAAACTTGCATCAAAGGGGGCCCCTTTGGAACTTTTTTGAATTCTTCAGATCGCCTTAACTTCCAAACGGATGAACCGATTTTCAACTTCGATCATACCAATCTGCTTGTTTTTTTTTTCATAGAATCCATTTCTCCAATCGAAAAAACCGAAATCGAAAAAAAAATTACATCAAAGGGGGTCCCCTGGGAACTTTTTCGAATTCTTCAGATCGCCTTAACTTCCAAACGGATGGACCGATTTTCAACTTCGATCATACCAATCTGCTTGTTTTTTCTCATAGAATCCATTTCTCCAATCGAAAAAACCGAAATCTAAAGAAAAATTGCATCAAAGGGGGCGCCCTTGGATCTTTTTCGAATTCTTCAGATCGCCTTAACTTCCAAACGGATGAACCGATTTTCAACTTCGATCATACCAATCTGCTTGTTTTTTTTCATAGAATCCATTTCTCCAATCGAAAAAACCGAAATCGAAAAAAAAATTGCATCAAAGGGGGTCCCCTGGGAACTTTTTCGAATTCTTCAGATCGCCTTAACTTCCAAACGGATGGACCGATTTTCAACTTCGATCATACCAATCTGCTTGTTTTTTTTCATAGAATCCATTTCTCCAATCGAAAAAACCGAAATCTAAAAAAAAATTGCATCAAAGGCGGCGCCCTTGGAACTTTTTCGAATTCTTCAGATCGCCTTAACTTCCAAACGGATGAACCGATTTTCAACTTCGATCATACCAATCTGCTTGTTTTTTTCATAGAATCCATTTCTCCAATCGAAAAAACCGAAATCGAAAAAAAAATTGCATCAAAGGGGGCCCCCTTGGAACTTTTTCGAATTCTTCAGACCGCCTTAACTTCCGAACTCATGGACCGATTTTCAATTTCGCGCATACCAATTTGCTTGTTTTTTCATAGAATCCATTTCTCTAATCGAAAAAACCGGAATCGAAAAAAAAATTGCATCAAAGGGGGTCCCCTTGGAATTTTTTCGAATTCTTCAGATCGCCTTAACTTCCAAACGGATGGACCGATTTTCAACTTCGATCATACCAATCTGCTTGTTTTTTTTCATAGAATCCATTTCTCCAATCGAAAAAACCGAAATCTAAAATAAAAAATTGCATCAAAGGGTGCCCCCTTGGAACTTCTTCGAATTCTTCAGATCGCCTTAACTTCCAAACGGATGAACCGATTTTCAACTTCGATCATACCAATCTGCTTGTTTATTTTTCATAGAATCCATTTCTCCAATCGAAAAAACCGAAATCTAAAAAAAACATTGCATCAAAGGGGGTTCATTTGAAACTTTTTCGAATTCTTCAGGTCGCCTTAACTTCCAAACGTATGGACCGATTTTCAACTTCGATCATACCAATCTGCTTGTTTTTTTTCATAGAATCCATTTTTCCAATCGAAATTACCGAAATCTAAAAAAAAACTTGCATCAAAGGGGGCCCCTTTGGAACTTTTTTGAATTCTTCAGATCGCCTTAACTTCCAAACGGATGAACCGATTTTCAACTTCGATCATACCAATCTGCTTGTTTTTTTTTTCATAGAATCCATTTCTCCAATCGAAAAAACCGAAATCGAAAAAAAAATTACATCAAAGGGGGTCCCCTGGGAACTTTTTCGAATTCTTCAGATCGCCTTAACTTCCAAACGGATGGACCGATTTTCAACTTCGATCATACCAATCTGCTTGTTTTTTCTCATAGAATCCATTTCTCCAATCGAAAAAACCGAAATCTAAAGAAAAATTGCATCAAAGGGGGCGCCCTTGGATCTTTTTCGAATTCTTCAGATCGCCTTAACTTCCAAACGGATGAACCGATTTTCAACTTCGATCATACCAATCTGCTTGTTTTTTTTCATAGAATCCATTTCTCCAATCGAAAAAACCGAAATCGAAAAAAAAATTGCATCAAAGGGGGTCCCCTGGGAACTTTTTCGAATTCTTCAGATCGCCTTAACTTCCAAACGGATGGACCGATTTTCAACTTCGATCATACCAATCTGCTTGTTTTTTTTCATAGAATCCATTTCTCCAATCGAAAAAACCGAAATCTAAAAAAAAATTGCATCAAAGGCGGCGCCCTTGGAACTTTTTCGAATTCTTCAGATCGCCTTAACTTCCAAACGGATGAACCGATTTTCAACTTCGATCATACCAATCTGCTTGTTTTTTTCATAGAATCCATTTCTCCAATCGAAAAAACCGAAATCGAAAAAAAAATTGCATCAAAGGGGGCCCCCTTGGAACTTTTTCGAATTCTTCAGACCGCCTTAACTTCCGAACTCATGGACCGATTTTCAATTTCGCGCATACCAATTTGCTTGTTTTTTCATAGAATCCATTTCTCTAATCGAAAAAACCGGAATCGAAAAAAAAATTGCATCAAAGGGGGTCCCCTTGGAATTTTTTCGAATTCTTCAGATCGCCTTAACTTCCAAACGGATGGACCGATTTTCAACTTCGATCATACCAATCTGCTTGTTTTTTTTCATAGAATCCATTTCTCCAATCGAAAAAACCGAAATCTAAAATAAAAAATTGCATCAAAGGGTGCCCCCTTGGAACTTCTTCGAATTCTTCAGATCGCCTTAACTTCCAAACGGATGAACCGATTTTCAACTTCGATCATACCAATCTGCTTTTTTTTTTCATAGAATACATTTCTCCAATCGGAAAAACCGAAATCGAAAAAAAAATTGCATCAAAGGGGGCGCCCTTGGAACTTTTTCGAATTCTTCAGATCGCCTTAACTTCCAAACGGATGAACCGATTTTCAACTTCGATCATACCAATCTGCTTGTTTTTTTCATAGAATCCATTTCTCCAATCGAAAAAACCGAAATCGAAAAAAAAATTGCATCAAAGGGGGTCCCCTGGGAACTTTTTCGAATTCTTCAGATCGCCTTAACTTCCAAACGGATGGACCGATTTTCAACTTCGATCATTCCAATCTGCTTGTTTTTTTTCATAGAATCCATTTCTCCAATCGAAAAAACCGAAATCTAAAAAAAAAATGCATCAAAGGCGGCGCCCTTGGAACTTTTTCGAATTCTTCAGATCGCCTTAACTTCCAAACGGATGAACCGATTTTCAACTTCGATCATACCAATCTGCTTGTTTTTTTCATAGAATCCATTTCTCCAATCGAAAAAACCGAAATCGAAAAAAAAAATTGCATCGAAGGGGGTCCTCTTGGAACTTTTTCGAATTCTTCAGATCGCCTTACCTTCCGAACGGATGGACCGATTTTCAATTTCGCGCATACCAATTTGCTTGTTTTTTCATAGAATCCATTTCTCTAATCGAAAAAACCGGAATCGAAAAAAAAATTGCATCAAAGGGGGTCCCCTTGGAACTTTTTCGAATTCTTCAGATCGCCTTAACTTCCAAACGGATGGACCGATTTTCAACTTCGATCATACCAATCTGCTTGTTTTTTTTCATAGAATCCATTTCTCCAATCGAAAAAACCGAAATCTAAAAAAAAAAATTGCATCAAAGGGTGCCCCCTTGGAACTTCTTCGAATTCTTCAGATCGCCTTAACTTCCAAACGGATGAACCGATTTTCAACTTCGATCATACCAATCTGCTTTTATTTTCATAGAATACATTTCTCCAATCGGAAAAACCAAAATCGAAAAAAAAATTGCATCAAAGGGGGTCCTCTTGGAACTTTTTCGAATTCTTCAGATCGCCTTAACTTCCGAACGGATGGACCGATTTTCAACTTTGATCATACCAAACTGCTTGTTTTTTTTTTCATAGAATCCATTTCTCCAATCGAAAAAACCGAAATCGAAAAAAAAAATTGCATCAAAGGGGGTCCCCTTGGAACTTTTTCGAATTCTTCAGATCGCCTTAACTTCCAAACGGATGGACCGATTTTCAACTTCGATCATACCAATCTGCTTGTTTTTTTTCATAGAATCCATTTCTCCAATCGAAAAAACCGAAATCTAAAAAAAAAATTGCATCAAAGGGGGCCCCCTTGGAACTTTTTCGAATTCTTCAGATCGCCTTAACTTCCAAACGGATGAACCGATTTTCAACTTAGATCATACCAATCTGCTTGTTTTTTTTCATAGAATCCATTTCTCCAATCGAAAAAACCGGAATCTAAAAAAAACATTGCATCAAAGGGGGCCCCCTTGAAACTTTTTCGAATTCTTCAGATCGCCTTAACTTCCAAACAGATGAACCGATTTTCAACTTCGATCATACCAATCTGCTTGTTTTTTTCATAGAATCCATTTCTCCAATCGAAAAAACCGAAATCGAAAAAAAAATTGCATCAAAGGGGGCCCCTTGGAACTTTTTCGAATTCTTCAGACCGCCTTAACTTCCGAACTGATGGACCGATTTTCAATTTCGCGCATACCAATTTGCTTGTTTTTTCATAGAATCCATTTCTCCAATCGAAAAAACCGAAATCGAAAAAAAAATTGCATCAAAGGGGGTCCCCTTGGAACTTTTTCGAATTCTTCAGATCGCCTTAACTTCCAAACGGATGGACCGATTTTCAACTTCGATCATACCAATCTGCTTGTTTTTTTTCATAGAATCCATTTCTCCAATCGAAAAAACCGAAATCTAAAAAAAAAATTGCATCAAAGGGGGCCCCTTTGGAACTTTTTCGAATTCTTCAGATCGCCTTAACTTCCAAACGGATGAACCGATTTTCAACTTCGATCATACCAATCTGCTTGTTTTTTTTCATAGAATCCATTTCTCCAATCGAAAAAACCGAAATCTAAAAAAAACATTGCATCAAAGGGGGCCCCCTTGGAACTTTTTCGAATTCTTCAGATCGCCTTAACTTCCAAACGGATGGACCGATTTTCAACTTCGATCATACCAAACTGCTTGTTTTTTTTTCATAGAATCCATTTCTCCAATCGAAAAAACCAAAATCGAAAAAAAAATTGCATCAAAGGGGGTCCCCTTGGAACTGTTTCGAATACTTCAGATCGCCTTAACTTCCGAACGATTTGACCGATTTTCAACTTCGATCATACCAATCTGCTTGTTTTTTTCATAGAATCCATTTCTCCAATCAAAAAAACCGAAATCGAAAAAAAAAATGCATCAAAGGGGGCCCCCTTGGAACTTTTTCGAATTCTTCAGACCGCCTTAACTTCCGAACTGATGGACCGATTTTCAATTTCGCGCATACCAATTCGCTTGTTTTTTCATAGAATCCATTTCTCCAATCGAAAATACCGAAATCGAAAAAAAAATTGCATCAAAGGGGGCCCCCTTGGAACTTTTTCGAATTCTTCAGATCGCCTTAACTTCCAAACGGATGGACCGATTTTCAACTTCGATCATACCAATCTGCTTGTTTTTTTTTCATAGAATCCATTTCTCCAATCGAAAAAACCGAAATCTAAAAAAAACATTGCATCAAAGGGGGCCCCCTTGGAACTTTTTCGAATTCTTCAGATCGCCTTAACTTCCAAACAGATGGACCGATTTTCAACTTCGATCATACCAATCTGCTTGTTTTTTTTCATAGAATCCATTTCTCCAATCGAAAAAACCGAAATCGAAAAAAAAAATTGCATCAAAGGGGGCCCCCTTGAAACTTTTTCGAATTCTTCAGATCGCCTTAACTTCCAAACGGATGAACCGATTTTCAACTTCGATCATACCAATCTGCTTGTTTTTTTTTATAGAATCCATTTCTCCAATCGAAAAAACCAAAATCGAAAAAAAAATTGCATCAAAGGGGGCCCCCTTGGAACTTTTTCGAATTCTTCAGACCGCCTTAACTTCCGAACTGATGGACCGATTTTCAATTTCGCGCATACCAATTTGCTTGTTTTTTCATAGAATCCATTTCTCCAATCGAAAATACCGAAATCGAAAAAAAAATTGCATCAAAGGGGGCCCCCTTGGAACTTTTTCGAATTCTTCAGATCGCCTTAACTTCCAAACGGATGGACCGATTTTCAACTTCGATCATACCAATCTGCTTGTTTTTTTTTTCATAGAATCCATTTCTCCAATCGAAAAAACCGAAATCTAAAAGAAACATTGCATCAAAGGGGGCCCCCTTGGAACTTTTTCGAATTCTTCAGATCGCCTTAACTTCCAAACGGATGGACCGATTTTCAACTTCGATCATACCAAACTGCTTGTTTTTTTTCATAGAATCCATTTCTCCAATCGAAAAAACCGGAATCGAAAAAAAAATTGCATCAAAGGGGGTCCCCTTGGAACTTTTTCGAATTCTTCAGATCGCCTTAACTTCCAAACGGATGGACCGATTTTCAACTTCGATCATACCAATCTGCTTGTTTTTTTTCATAGAATCCATTTCTCCAATCGAAAAAACCGAAATCTAAAAAAAAATTGCTTCAAAAGGGGCCCCCTTGGAACTTTTTCGAATTCTTCAGATCGCCTTAACTTCCGAACGGATTGACCGATTTTCAACTTCGATCATACCAATCTGCTTGTTTTTTTCATAGAATCCATTTCTCCAATCGAAAAAACCGAAATCGAAAAAAAAAATGCATCAAAGGGGGCCCCCTTGGAACTTTTTCGAATTCTTCAGACCGCCTTAACTTCCGAACTGATGGACCGATTTTTAATTTCGCGCATACCAATTTGCTTGTTTTTTCATAGAATCCATTTCTCTAATCGAAAAAACCGGAATCGAAAAAAAAATTGCATCAAAGGGGGTCCCCTTGGAACTTTTTCGAATTCTTCAGATCGCCTTAACTTCCAAACGGATGGACCGATTTTCAACTTCGATCATACCAATCTGCTTGTTTTTTTTCATAGAATCCATTTCTCCAATCGAAAAAACCGAAATCTAAAAAAAAAATTGCATCAAAGGGTGCCCCCTTGGAACTTCTTCGAATTCTTCAGATCGCCTTAACTTCCAAACGGATGAACCGATTTTCAACTTCGATCATACCAATCTGCTTTTTTTTACATAGAATACATTTCTCCAATCGGAAAAACCGAAATCGAAAAAAAAATTGCATCAAAGGGGGTCCTCTTGGAACTTTTTCGAATTCTTCAGATCGCCTTAACTTCCGAACGGATGGACCGATTTTCAACTTTGATCATACCAAACTGCTTGTTTTTTTTTCATAGAATCCATTTCTCCAATCGAAAAAACCGAAATCGAAAAAAAAAATTGCATCAAAGGGGGTCCCCTTGGAACTTTTTCGAATTCTTCAGATCGCCTTAACTTCCAAACGGATGGACCGATTTTCAACTTCGATCATACCAATCTGCTTGTTTTTTTTCATAGAATCCATTTCTCCAATCGAAAAAACCGAAATCTGAAAAAAAAATTGCATCAAAGGGGGCCCCCTTGGAACTTTTTCGAATTCTTCAGATCGCCTTAACTTCCAAACGGATGAACCGATTTTCAACTTAGATCATACCAATCTGCTTGTTTTTTTTCATAGAATCCATTTCTCCAATCGAAAAAACCGAAATCTAAAAAAACATTGCATCAAAGGGGGCCCCCTTGAAACTTTTTCGAATTCTTCAGATCGCCTTAACTTCCAAACAGATGAACCGATTTTCAACTTCGATCATACCAATCTGCTTGTTTTTTTCATAGAATCCATTTCTCCAATCGAAAAAACCGAAATCGAAAAAAAAAATTGCATCAAAGGGGGCCCCCTTGGAACTTTTTCGAATTCTTCAGACCGCCTTAACTTCCGAACTGATGGACCGATTTTCAATTTCGCGCATACCAATTTGCTTGTTTTTTCATAGAATCCATTTCTCCAATCGAAAAAACCGAAATCGAAAAAAAAATTGCATCAAAGGGGGTCCCCTTGGAACTTTTTCGAATTCTTCAGATCGCCTTAACTTCCAAACGGATGGACCGATTTTCAACTTCGATCATACCAATCTGCTTGTTTTTTTTCATAGAATCCATTTCTCCAATCGAAAAAACCGAAATCTAAAAAAAAAATTGCATCAAAGGGGGCCCCTTTGGAACTTTTTCGAATTCTTCAGATCGCCTTAACTTCCAAACGGATGAACCGATTTTCAACTTCGATCATACCAATCTGCTTGTTTTTTTTCATAGAATCCATTTCTCCAATCGAAAAAATCCAAATCTAAAAAAAACATTGCATCAAAGGGGGCCCCCTTGGAACTTTTTCGAATTCTTCAGATCGCCTTAACTTCCAAACGGATGGACCGATTTTCAACTTCGATCATACCAAACTGCTTGTTTTTTTTTCATAGAATCCATTTCTCCAATCGAAAAAACCGAAATCGAAAAAAAAATTGCATCAAAGGGGGTCCCCATGGAACTGTTTCGAATACTTCAGATCGCCTTAACTTCCGAACGGATTGACCGATTTTCAACTTCGATCATACCAATCTGCTTGTTTTTTTCATAGAATCCATTTCTCCAATCAAAAAAACCGAAATCGAAAAAAAAAATGCATCAAAGGGGGCCCCCTTGGAACTTTTTCGAATTCTTCAGACCGCCTTAACTTCCGAACAGATGGACCGATTTTCAATTTCGCGCATACCAATTCGCTTGTTTTTTCATAGAATCCATTTCTTCAATCGAAAATACCGAAATCGAAAAAAAAATTGCATCAAACGGGGCCCCCATGGAACTTTTTCGAATTCTTCAGATCGCCTTAACTTCCAAACGGATGGACCGATTTTCAACTTCGATCATACCAATCTGCTTGTTTTTTTTTCATAGAATCCATTTCTCCAATCGAAAAAACCGAAATCGAAAAAAAAATTGCATCAAAGGGGGCCCCCTTGAAACTTTTTCGAATTCTTCAGATCGCCTTAACTTCCAAACGGATGAACCGATTTTCAACTTCGATCATACCAATCTGCTTGTTTTTTTTTATAGAATCCATTTCTCCAATCGAAAAAACCGAAATCGAAAAAAAAATTGCATCAAAGGGGGCCCCCTTGGAACTTTTTCGAATTCTTCAGACCGCCTTAACTTCCGAACTGATGGACCGATTTTCATATTCGCGCATACCAATTTGCTTGTTTTTTCATAGAATCCATTTCTCCAATCGAAAATACCGAAATCGAAAAAAAAATTGCATCAAAGGGGGCCCCCTTGGAACTTTTTCGAATTCTTCAGATCGCCTTAACTTCCAAACGGATGGACCGATTTTCAACTTCGATCATACCAATCTGCTTGTTTTTTTTTCATAGAATCCATTTCTCCAATCGAAAAAACCGAAATCTAAAAAAAACATTGCATCAAAGGGGGCCCCCTTGGAACTTTTTCGAATTCTTCAGATCGCCTTAACTTCCAAACGGATGGACCGATTTTCAACTTCGATCATACCAAACTGCTTGTTTTTTTTATAGAATCCATTTCTCCAATCGAAAAAACCGTAATCGAAAAAAAAATTGCATCAAAGGGGGTCCCCTTGGAACTTTTTCGAATTCTTCAGATCGCCTTAACTTCCAAACGGATGGACCGATTTTCAACTTCGATCATACCAATCTGCTTGTTTTTTTTCATAGAATCCATTTCTCCAATCGAAAAAACCGAAATCTAAAAAAAAATTGCTTCAAAAGGGGCCCCCTTGGAACTTTTTCGAATTCTTCAGATCGCCTTAACTTCCGAACGGATTGACCGATTTTCAACTTCGATCATACCAATCTGCTTGTTTTTTTCATAGAATCCATTTCTCCAATCGAAAAAACCGAAATCGAAAAAAAAAATGCATCAAAGGGGGCCCCCTTGGAACTTTTTCGAATTCTTCAGACCGCCTTAACTTCCGAACTGATGGACCGATTTTCAATTTCGCGCATACCAATTTGCTTGTTTTTTCATAGAATCCATTTCTTCAATAGAAAAATCCGAAATCGAAAAAAAAATTGCATCGAAGGGGGTCCTCTTGGAACTTTTTCGAATTTTTCAGATCGCCTTGACTTCCGAACGGATGGACCGATTTTCAACTTCGATCATACCAATCTGCTTGTTTTTTTTCATAGAATCCATTTCTTCAATCGAAAAAACCGAAATCTAAAAAAAAAATGCATCAAAGGGGGCCCCCTTGGAACTTTTTCGAATTCTTCAGATCGCCTTAACTTCCAAACGGATGAACCGATTTTCAACTTCGATCATACCAATCTGCTTGTTTTTTTTTTTCATAGAATCCATTTCTCCAATCGAAAAAACCGAAATCGAAAAAAAAATTGCATCAAAGGGGGTCCCCTGGGAACTTTTTCGAATTCTTCAGATCGCCTTAACTTCCAAACGGATGGACCGATTTTCAACTTCGATCATACCAATCTGCTTGTTTTTTTTCATAGAATCCATTTCTCCAATCGAAAAAACCGAAATCGAAAAAAAAATTGCATCGAAGGGGGTCCCCTTGGAACTTTTTCGAATTCTTCAGATCGCCTTAACTTCCAAACGGATTGACCGATTTTCAACTTCGATCATACCAATCTGCTTGTTTTTTTTCATAGAATCCATTTCTCCAATCGAAAAAACCGAAATCTAAAAAGAAATTGCTTCAAAAGGGGCCCCCTTGGAACTTTTTCGAATTCTTCAGATCGCCTTAACTTCCGAACGGATTGACCGATTTTCAACTTCGATCATACCAATCTGCTTGTTTTTTTCATAGAATCCATTTCTCCAATCGAAAAAACCGAAATCGAAAAAAAAAATGCATCAAAGGGGGCCCCCTTGGAACTTTTTCGAATTCTTCAGACCGCCTTAACTTCCGAACTGATGGACCGATTTTCAATTTCGCGCATACCAATTTGCTTGTTTTTTCATAGAATCCATTTCTTCAATAGAAAATACCGAAATCGAAAAAAAAATTGCATCAAAGGGGGCCCCCTTGGAACTTTTTCGAATTCTTCAGATCGCCTTAACTTCCAAACGGATGGACCGATTTTCAACTTCGATCATACCAATCTGCTTGTTTTTTTTTCATAGAATCCATTTCTCCAATCGAAAAAACCGAAATCAAAAAAAAACATTGCATCAAAGGGGGCCCCCTTGGAACTTTTTCGAATTCTTCAGATCGCCTTAACTTCCAAACGGATGGACCGATTTTCAACTTCGATCATACCAAACTGCTTGTTTTTTTTATAGAATCCATTTCTCCAATCGAAAAAACCGTAATCGAAAAAAAAATTGCATCAAAGGGGGTCCCCTTGGAACTTTTTCGAATTCTTCAGATCGCCTTAACTTCCAAACGGATGGACCGATTTTCAACTTCGATCATACCAATCTGCTTGTTTTTTTTCATAGAATCCATTTCTCCAATCGAAAAAACCGAAATCTAAAAAAAAATTGCTTCAAAAGGGGCCCCCTTGGAACTTTTTCGAATTCTTCAGATCGCCTTAACTTCCGAACGGATTGACCGATTTTCAACTTCGATCATACCAATCTGCTTGTTTTTTTCATAGAATCCATTTCTCCAATCGAAAAAACCGAAATCGAAAAAAAAAAAATGCATCAAAGGGGGCCCCCTTGGAACTTTTTCGAATTCTTCAGACCGCCTTAACTTCCGAACTGATGGACCGATTTTCAATTTCGCGCATACCAATTTGCTTGTTTTTTCATAGAATCCATTTCTTCAATAGAAAAATCCGAAATCGAAAAAAAAATTGCATCGAAGGGGGTCCTCTTGGAACTTTTTCGAATTTTTCAGATCGCCTTGACTTCCGAACGGATGGACCGATTTTCAACTTCGATCATACCAATCTGCTTGTTTTTTTTCATAGAATCCATTTCTTCAATCGAAAAAACCGAAATCTAAAAAAAAAATGCATCAAAGGGGGCCCCCTTGGAACTTTTTCGAATTCTTCAGATCGCCTTAACTTCCAAACGGATGAACCGATTTTCAACTTCGATCATACCAATCTGCTTGTTTTTTTTTTCATAGAATCCATTTCTCCAATCGAAAAAACCGAAATCGAAAAAAAAATTGCATCAAAGGGGGTCCCCTGGGAACTTTTTCGAATTCTTCAGATCGCCTTAACTTCCAAACGGATGGACCGATTTTCAACTTCGATCATACCAATCTGCTTGTTTTTTTTCATAGAATCCATTTCTCCAATCGAAAAAACCGAAATCGAAAAAAAAATTGCATCGAAGGGGGTCCCCTTGGAACTTTTTCGAATTCTTCAGATCGCCTTAACTTCCAAACGGATTGACCGATTTTCAACTTCGATCATACCAATCTGCTTGTTTTTTTTCATAGAATCCATTTCTCCAATCGAAAAAACCGAAATCTAAAAAGAAATTGCTTCAAAAGGGGCCCCCTTGGAACTTTTTCGAATTCTTCAGATCGCCTTAACTTCCGAACGGATTGACCGATTTTCAACTTCGATCATACCAATCTGCTTGTTTTTTTCATAGAATCCATTTCTCCAATCGAAAAAACCGAAATCGAAAAAAAAAATGCATCAAAGGGGGCCCCCTTGGAACTTTTTCGAATTCTTCAGACCGCCTTAACTTCCGAACTGATGGACCGATTTTCAATTTCGCGCATACCAATTTGCTTGTTTTTTCATAGAATCCATTTCTTCAATAGAAAAATCCGAAATCGAAAAAAAATTGCATCGAAGGGGGTCCTCTTGGAACTTTTTCGAATTCTTCAGATCGCCTTGACTTCCGAACGGATGGACCGATTTTCAACTTCGATCATACCAATCTGCTTGTTTTTTTTCATAGAATCCATTTCTTCAATCGAAAAAACCGAAATCTAAAAAAAAAATTGCATCAAAGGGGGGCCCCCTTGGAACTATTTCGAATTCTTCAGATCGCCTTAACTTCCAAACGGATGAACCGATTTTCAACTTCGATCATACCAATCTGCTTGTTTTTTTTTTCATAGAATCCATTTCTCCAATCGAAAAAACCGAAATCGAAAAAAAAATTGCATCAAAGGGGGTCCCCTGGGAACTTTTTCGAATTCTTCAGATCGCCTTAACTTCCAAACGGATGGACCGATTTTCAACTTCGATCATACCAATCTGCTTGTTTTTTTTTCATAGAATCCATTTCTCCAATCGAAAAAACCGAAATCTAAAAAAAAATTGCATCAAAGGGGGCCCCCTTGGAACTTTTTCGAATTCTTCAGATCGCCTTAACTTCCAAACGGATGAACCGATTTTCAACTTCGATCATACCAATCTGCTTGTTTTTTTCATAGAATCCATTTCTCCAATCGAAAAATCCGAAATCAAAAAAAATTTGCATCAAAGGGGGCCCCCTTGGAACTTTTTCGAATTCTTCAGACCGCCTTAACTTCCGAACTGATGGACTGATTTTCAATTTCGCGCACACCAATTTGCTTTTTTTTTCATAGAATCCATTTCTCCAATCGAAAAAACCGAAATCAAAAAAAAAATTGCATCAAAGGGGGTCCCCTTGGAACTTTTTCGAATTCTTCAGATCGCCTTAACTTCCAAACGGATGGACCGATTTTCAACTTCGATCATACCAATCTGCTTGTTTTTTTCATAGAATCCATTTCTCCAATCGAAAAAACCGAAATCTAAAAAAAAATTGCATTAAAGGGGGCCCCCTTGGAACTTTTTCGAATTCTTCAGATCGCCTTAACTTCCAAACGGATGAACCGATTTTCAACTTCGATCATACCAATCTGCTTTTTTTTTCATAGAATACATTTCTCCAATCGGAAAAACCGAAATCGAAAAAAAAATTGCATCAAAGGGGGTCCTCTTGGAACTTTTTCGAATTCTTCAGATCGCCTTAACTTCCGAACCGATGGACCGATTTTCAACTTTGATCATACCAAACTGCTTGTTTTTTGTTCATAGAATCCATTTCTCCAATCGAAAAAACCGAAATCGAAAAAAAAATTGCATCAGAGGGGATCCCCTTGGAACTTTTTCGAATTCTTCAGATCGCCTCAACTTCCAAACGGATGGACCGATTTTCAACTTCGATCATACCAATCTGCTTGTTTTTTTCATAGAATCCATTTCTCCAATCGAAAAAACCGAAATCTAAAAAAAAATTGCATCAAAGGGGGCCCCCTTGGAACTTTTTCGAATTCTTCAGATCGCCTCAACTTCCAAACGGATGAACCGATTTTCAACTTCGATCATACCAATCTGCTTGTTTTTTTTTCATAGAATCCATTTCTCCAATCGAAAAAACCGAAATCGAAAAAAACATTGCATCAAAGGGGGTCCCCTGGGAACTTTTTCGAATTCTTCAGATCGCCTTAACTTCCAAACGGATGGACCGATTTTCAACTTCGATCATACCAATCTGCATGTTTTTTCTCATAGAATCCATTTCTCCAATCGAAAAAACCGAAATCTAAAAAAAAATTGCATTAAAGGGGGCCCCCTTGGAACTTTTTCGAATTCTTCAGATCGCCTTAACTTCCAAACGGATGAACCGATTTTCAACTTCGATCATACCAATCTGCTTGTTTTTTTCATAGAATCCATTTCTCCAATCGAAAAAACCGAAATCTAAAAAAAAAATTGCATTGAAGGGGGCCCCCTTGGAACTTTTTCGAATTCTTCAGATCGCCTTAACTTCCAAACGGATGAACCGATTTTCAACTTCGATCATACCAATCTGCTTTTTTTTTTCATAGAATACATTTCTCCAATCGGAAAAACCGAAATCGAAAAAAAAATTGCATCAAAGGGGGTCCTCTTGGAACTTTTTCGAATTCTTCAGATCGCCTTAACTTCCGAACCGATGGACCGATTTTCAACTTTGATCATACCAAACTGCTTGTTTTTTGTTCATAGAATCCATTTCTCCAATCGAAAAAACCGAAATCGAAAAAAAAATTGCATCAAAGGGGATCCCCTTGGAACTTTTTCGAATTCTTCAGATCGCCTCAACTTCCAAACGGATGGACCGATTTTCAACTTCGATCATACCAATCTGCTTGTTTTTTTCATAGAATCCATTTCTCCAATCGAAAAAACCGAAATCTAAAAAAAAATTGCATCAAAGGGGGCCCCCTTGGAACTTTTTCGAATTCTTCAGATCGCCTTAACTTCCAAACGGATGAACCGATTTTCAACTTCGATCATACCAATCTGCTTGTTTTTTATTCATAGAATCCATTTCTCCAATCGAAAAAACCGAAATCGAAAAAAAAATTGCATCAAAGGGGGTCCCCTGGGAACTTTTTCGAATTCTTCAGATCGCCTTAACTTCCAAACGGATGGACCGATTTTCAACTTCGATCATACCAATCTGCTTGTTTTTTCTCATAGAATCCATTTCTCCAATCGAAAAAACCGAAATCTAAAAAAAAAATTGCATCAAAGGGGGCGCCCTTGGAACTTTTTCGAATTCTTCAGATCGCCTTAACTTCCAAACGGATGAACCGATTTTCAACTTCGATCATACCAATCTGCTTGTTTTTTTTTCATAGAATCCATTTCTCCAATCGAAAAAACCGGAATCTAAAAAAAAATTGCATCAAAGGCGGCGCCCTTGGAACTTTTTCGAATTCTTCAGATCGCCTTAACTTCCAAACGGATGAACCGATTTTCAACTTCGATCATACCAATCTGCTTGTTTTTTTCATAGAATCCATTTCTCCAATCGAAAAAACCGAAATCGAAAAAAAAATTGCATCAAAGGGGGCCCCCTTGGAACTTTTTCGAATTCTTCAGACCGCCTTAACTTCCGAACTGATGGACCGATTTTCAATTTCGCGCATACCAATTTGCTTGTTTTTTTATAGAATCCATTTCTCTAATCGAAAAAACCGGAATCGAAAAAAAAATTGCATCAAAGGGGGTCCCCTTGGAACTTTTTCGAATTCTTCAGATCGCCTTAACTTCCAAACGGATGGACCGATTTTCAACTTCGATCATACCAATCTGTTTGTTTTTTTTCATAGAATCCATTTCTCCAATCGAAAAAACCGAAATCTAAAAAAAAATTGCATCAAAGGGTGCCCCCTTGGAACTTCTTCGAATTCTTCAGATCGCCTTAACTTCCAAACGGATGAACCGATTTTCAACTTCGATCATACCAATCTGCTTTTTTTTTTATAGAATACATTTCTCCAATCGGAAAAACCGAAATCGAAAAAAAAATTGCATCAAAGGGGGTCCTCTTGGAACTTTTTCGAATTCTTCAGATCGCCTTAACTTCCGAACGGATGGACCGATTTTCAACTTTGATCATACCAAACTGCTTGTTTTTTTTCATAGAATCCATTTCTCCAATCAAAAAAACCGAAATCGAAAAAAAAAATTGCATCAAAGGGGGTCCCCTTGGAACTTTCTCGAATTCTTCAGATCGCCTTAACTTCCAAACGGATGAACCGATTTTCAACTTAGATCATACCAATCTGCTTGTTTTTTTTTCATAGAATCCATTTCTCCAATCGAAAAAACCGAAATCTAAAAAAAACATTGCATCAAAGGGGGCCCCCTTGAAACTTTTTCGAATTCTTCAGATCGCCTTAACTTCCAAACAGATGAACCGATTTTCAACTTCGATCATACCAATCTGCTTCTTTTTTTCATAGAATCCATTTTTCCAATCGAAAATACCGAAATCGAAAAAAAAATTGCATCAAAGGGGGCCCCCTAGGAACTTTTTCGAATTCTTCAGACCGCCTTATTTTCCGAACTGATGGACCGATTTTCAATTTCGCGCATACCAATTTGCTTGTTTTTTCATAGAATCCATTTCTCCAATCGAAAAAACCGAAATCGAAAAAAAAATTGCATCAAAGGGGGTCCCCTTGGAACTTTTTCGAATTCTTCAGATCGCCTTAACTTCCAAACGGATGGACCGATTTTCAACTTCGATCATACCAATCTGCTTGTTTTTTTTCATAGAATCCATTTCTCCGTTCGAAAAATTCGAAATCTAAAAAAAAAATTGCATCAAAGGGGGCCCCTTTGGAACTTTTTCGATTTCTTCAGATCGCCTTAACTTCCAAACGGATGAACCGATTTTCAACTTCGATCATACCAATCTGCTTGTTTTTTTTCATAGAATCCATTTCTCCAATCGAAAAAACCGAAATCTAAAAAAAACATTGCATCAAAGGGGGCCCCCTTGGAACTTTTTCGAATTCTTCAGATCGCCTTAACTTCCAAACGGATGGACCGATTTTCAACTTCGATCATACCAAACTGCTTGTTTTTTTTTTCATAGAATCCATTTCTCCAATCGAAAAAACCGAAATCGAAAAAAAAATTGCATCAAAGGGGGTCCCCTTGGAACTGTTTCGAATACTTCAGATCGCCTTAACTTCCGAACGGATTGACCGATTTTCAACTTCGATCATACCAATCTGCTTGTTTTTTTCATAGAATCCATTTCTCCAATCGAAAAAACCGAAATCGAAAAAAAAAATGCATCAAAGGGGGCCCCCTTGGAACTTTTTCGAATTCTTCAGACCGCCTTAACTTCCGAACTGATGGACCGATTTTCAATTTCGCGCATACCAATTTGCTTGTTTTTTCATAGAATCCATTTCTTCAATAGAAAAAACCGAAATCGAAAAAAAAATTGCATCGAAGGGGGTCCTCTTGGAACATTTTCGAATTCTTCAGATCGCCTTAACTTCCGAACGGATGGACCGATTTTCAACTTCGATCATACCAATCTGCTTGTTTTTTTTCATAGAATCCATTTCTCCAATCGAAAAAACCGAAATCGGAAAATAAAATTGCATCAAAGGGGGCCCCCTTGGAACTTTTTCGAATTCTTCAGATCGCCTTAACTTCCGAACGGATGGACCGATTTTCAACTTCGATCATACCAATCTGCTTGTTTTTTTCATAGAATCCATTTCTCCAATCGAAAAAACCGAAATCGAAAAAAAAAATTGCATCAAAGGGGGTCCTCTTGGAACTTTTTCGAATTCTTCAGATCGCCTTAACTTCCGAACCGATGGACCGATTTTCAACTTTGATCATACCAAACTGCTTGTTTTTTGTTCATAGAATCCATTTCTCCAATCGAAAAAACCGAAATCGAAAAAAAAATTGCATCAAAGGGGATCCCCTTGGAACTTTTTCGAATTCTTCAGATCGCCTCAACTTCCAAACGGATGGACCGATTTTCAACTTCGATCATACCAATCTGCTTGTTTTTTTCATAGAATCCATTTCTCCAATCGAAAAAACCGAAATCTAAAAAAAAATTGCATCAAAGGGGGCCCCCTTGGAACTTTTTCGAATTCTTCAGATCGCCTTAACTTCCAAACGGATGAACCGATTTTCAACTTCGATCATACCAATCTGCTTGTTTTTTATTCATAGAATCCATTTCTCCAATCGAAAAAACCGAAATCGAAAAAAAATTGCATCAAAGGGGGTCCCCTGGGAACTTTTTCGAATTCTTCAGATCGCCTTAACTTCCAAACGGATGGACCGATTTTCAACTTCGATCATACCAATCTGCTTGTTTTTTCTCATAGAATCCATTTCTCCAATCGAAAAAACCGAAATCTAAAAAAAAATTGCATCAAAGGGGGCGCCCTTGGAACTTTTTCGAATTCTTCAGATCGCCTTAACTTCCAAACGGATGAACCGATTTTCAACTTCGATCATACCAATCTGCTTGTTTTTTTTTCATAGAATCCATTTCTCCAATCGAAAAAACCGAAATCTAAAAAAAAATTGCATCAAAGGCGGCGCCCTTGGAACTTTTTCGAATTCTTCAGATCGCCTTAACTTCCAAACGGATGAACCGATTTTCAACTTCGATCATACCAATCTGCTTGTTTTTTTCATAGAATCCATTTCTCCAATCGAAAAAACCGAAATCGAAAAAAAAATTGCATCAAAGGGGGCCCCCTTGGAACTTTTTCGAATTCTTCAGACCGCCTTAACTTCCGAACTGATGGACCGATTTTCAATTTCGCGCATACCAATTTGCTTGTTTTTTTATAGAATCCATTTCTCTAATCGAAAAAACCGGAATCGAAAAAAAAATTGCATCAAAGGGGGTCCCCTTGGAACTTTTTCGAATTCTTCAGATCGCCTTAACTTCCAAACGGATGGACCGATTTTCAACTTCGATCATACCAATCTGTTTGTTTTTTTTCATAGAATCCATTTCTCCAATCGAAAAAACCGAAATCTAAAAAAAAATTGCATCAAAGGGTGCCCCCTTGGAACTTCTTCGAATTCTTCAGATCGCCTTAACTTCCAAACGGATGAACCGATTTTCAACTTCGATCATACCAATCTGCTTTTTTTTTTCATAGAATACATTTCTCCAATCGGAAAAACCGAAATCGAAAAAAAAATTGCATCAAAGGGGGTCCTCTTGGAACTTTTTCGAATTCTTCAGATCGCCTTAACTTCCGAACGGATGGACCGATTTTCAACTTCGATCATACCAATCTGCTTGTTTTTTTTCATAGAATCCATTTCTCCAATCGAAAAAACCGAAATCTAAAAAAAAATTGCATCAAAGGGGGCGCCCTTGGAACTTTTTCGAATTCTTCAGATCGCCTTAACTTCCAAACGGATGAACCGATTTTCAACTTCGATCATACCAATCTGCTTGTTTTTTTTTCATAGAATCCATTTCTCCAATCGAAAAAACCGAAATCTAAAAAAAAATTGCATCAAAGGCGGCGCCCTTGGAACTTTTTCGAATTCTTCAGATCGCCTTAACTTCCAAACGGATGAACCGATTTTCAACTTCGATCATACCAATCTGCTTGTTTTTTTCATAGAATCCATTTCTCCAATCGAAAAAACCGAAATCGAAAAAAAAATTGCATCAAAGGGGGCCCCCTTGGAACTTTTTCGAATTCTTCAGACCGCCTTAACTTCCGAACTGATGGACCGATTTTCAATTTCGCGCATACCAATTTGCTTGTTTTTTTATAGAATCCATTTCTCTAATCGAAAAAACCGGAATCGAAAAAAAAATTGCATCAAAGGGGGTCCCCTTGGAACTTTTTCGAATTCTTCAGATCGCCTTAACTTCCAAACGGATGGACCGATTTTCAACTTCGATCATACCAATCTGTTTGTTTTTTTTCATAGAATCCATTTCTCCAATCGAAAAAACCGAAATCTAAAAAAAAATTGCATCAAAGGGTGCCCCCTTGGAACTTCTTCGAATTCTTCAGATCGCCTTAACTTCCAAACGGATGAACCGATTTTCAACTTCGATCATACCAATCTGCTTTTTTTTTTCATAGAATACATTTCTCCAATCGGAAAAACCGAAATCGAAAAAAAAATTGCATCAAAGGGGGTCCTCTTGGAACTTTTTCGAATTCTTCAGATCGCCTTAACTTCCGAACGGATGGACCGATTTTCAACTTCGATCATACCAATCTGCTTGTTTTTTTTCATAGAATCCATTTCTCCAATCGAAAAAACCGAAATCTAAAAAAAAATTGCATCAAAGGGGGCCCCCTTGGAACTTTTTCGAATTCTTCAGATCGCCTTAACTTCCAAACGGATGAACCGATTTTCAACTTAGATCATACCAATCTGCTTGTTTTTTTTTCATATAATCCATTTCTTCAATCGAAAAAACCGAAATATAAAAAAAACATTGCATCAAAGGGGGCCCCCTTGAAACTTTTTCGAATTCTTCAGATCGCCTTAACTTCCAAACAGATGAACCGATTTTCAACTTCGATCATACCAATCTGCTTGTTTTTTTCATAGAATCCATTTCTCCAATCGAAAAAACCGAAATCGAAAAAAAAATTGCATCAAAGGGGGCCCCCTTGGAACTTTTTCGAATTCTTCAGACCGCCTTAACTTCCGAACTGATGGACCGATTTTCAATTTCGCGCATACCAATTTGCTTGTTTTTTCAGAGAATCCATTTCTCCAATCGAAAAAACCGAAATCGAAAAAAAAATTGCATCAAAGGGGGTCCCCTTGGAACTTTTTCGAATTCTTCAGATCGCCTTAACTTCCAAACGGATGGACCGATTTTCAACTTCGATCATACCAATCTGCTTGTTTTTTTTCATAGAATCCATTTCTCCAATCGAAAAATTCGAAATCTGAAAAAAAAATTGCATCAAAGGGGGCCCCTCTGGAACTTTTTCGAATTCTTCAGATCGCCTTAACTTCCAAACGGATGAACCGATTTTCAACTTCGATCATACCAATCTGCTTGTTTTTTTTCATAGAATCCATTTCTCCAATCGAAAAAACCGAAATCTAAAAAAAACATTGCATCAAAGGGGGCCCCCTTGGAACTTTTTCGAATTCTTCAGATCGCCTTAACTTCCAAACGGATGGACCGATTTTCAACTTCGATCATACCAAACTGCTTGTTTTTTTTTCATAGAATCCATTTCTCCAATCGAAAAAACCGAAATCGAAAAAAAAATTGCATCAAAGGGGGTCCCCTTGGAACTGTTTCGAATACTTCAGATCGCCTTAACTTCCGAACGGATTGACCGATTTTCAACTTCGATCATACCAATCTGCTTGTTTTTTTCATAGAATCCATTTCTCCAATCGAAAAAACCGAAATCGAAAAAAAAAATGCATCAAAGGGGGCCCCCTTGGAACTTTTTCGAATTCTTCAGACCGCCTTAACTTCCGAACTGATGGACCGATTTTCAATTTCGCGCATACCAATTTGCTTGTTTTTTCATAGAATCCATTTCTTCAATAGAAAAAACCGAAATCGAAAAAAAATTGCATCGAAGGGGGTCCTCTTGGAACTTTTTCGAATTCTTCAGATCGCCTTAACTTCCGAACGGATGGACCGATTTTCAACTTCGATCATACCAATCTGCTTGTTTTTTTTCATAGAATCCATTTCTCCAATCGAAAAAACCGAAATCTAAAAAAAAAATTGCATCAAAGGGGGCCCTCTTGGAACTTTTTCGAATTCTTCAGATCGCCTTAACTTCCAAACGGATGGACCGATTTTCAACTTCGATCATACCAAACTGCTTGTTTTTTTTTCATAGAATCCATTTCTCCAATCGAAAAAACCGAAATCGAAAAAAAAATTGCATCGAAGGGGGTCCCCTTGGAACTATTTCGAATTCTTCAGATCGCCTTAACTTCCAAACGGATGGACCGATTTTCAACTTCGATCATACCAATCTGCTTTTTTTTTCATAGAATCCATTTCTCCAATCGAAAAAACCGAAATCTAAAAAAAAAATTGCATCAAAGGGGGCCCGCTTGGAACTTTTTCGAATTCTTCAGATCACCTTAACTTCCGAACGGATGGACCGATTTTCAACTTCGATCATACCAATCTGCTTGTTTTTTTCATAGAATACATTTCTCCAATCGGAAAAACCGAAATCGAAAAAAAAAAAAATGCATCAAAGGGGACCTCCTTGGAACTTTTTCGAATTCTTCAGATCGCCTTAACTTCCAAACGGATGGACCGATTTTCAACTTCGATCATACCAATCTGCTTGTTTTTTTTCATAGAATCCATTTCTCCAATCGAAAAAACCGAAATCTAAAAAAAAATTGCATCAAAGGGGGCCCCCTTGGAACTTTTTCGAATTCTTCAGATCGCCTTAACTTCCAAACGGATGGACCGATTTTCAACTTCGATCATACCAAACTGCTTGTTTTTTTTTCATAGAATCCATTTCTCCAATCGAAAAAACCGAAATCTAAAAAAAAAATTGCATCAAAGGGGGCCCGCTTGGAACTTTTTCGAATTCTTCAGATCACCTTAACTTCCGAACGGATGGACCGATTTTCAACTTCGATCATACCAATCTGCTTGTTTTTTTCATAGAATACATTTCTCCAATCGGAAAAACCGAAATCGAAAAAAAAAAATGCATCAAAGGGGACCTCCTTGGAACTTTTTCGAATTCTTCAGACCGCCTTAACTTCCAAACGGATGGACCGATTTTCAACTTCGATCATACCAATCTGCTTGTTTTTTTTCATAGAATCCATTTCTTCAATCGAAAAAACCGAAATCTAAAAAAAAAATTGCATCAAAGGGGGGCCCCCTTGGAACTATTTCGAATTCTTCAGATCGCCTTAACTTCCAAACGGATGAACCGATTTTCAACTTCGATCATACCAATCTGCTTGTTTTTTTTTTCATAGAATCCATTTCTCCAATCGAAAAAACCGAAATCGAAAAAAAAATTGCATCAAAGGGGGTCCCCTGGGAACTTTTTCGAATTCTTCAGATCGCCTTAACTTCCAAACGGATGGACCGATTTTCAACTTCGATCATACCAATCTGCTTGTTTTTTTTTCATAGAATCCATTTCTCCAATCGAAAAAACCGAAATCTAAAAAAAAATTGCATCAAAGGGGGCCCCCTTGGAACTTTTTCGAATTCTTCAGATCGCCTTAACTTCCAAACGGATGAACCGATTTTCAACTTCGATCATACCAATCTGCTTGTTTTTTTCATAGAATCCATTTCTCCAATCGAAAAATCCGAAATCAAAAAAAATTTGCATCAAAGGGGGCCCCCTTGGAACTTTTTCGAATTCTTCAGACCGCCTTAACTTCCGAACTGATGGACTGATTTTCAATTTCGCGCACACCAATTTGCTTTTTTTTTCATAGAATCCATTTCTCCAATCGAAAAAACCGAAATCAAAAAAAAAATTGCATCAAAGGGGGTCCCCTTGGAACTTTTTCGAATTCTTCAGATCGCCTTAACTTCCAAACGGATGGACCGATTTTCAACTTCGATCATACCAATCTGCTTGTTTTTTTCATAGAATCCATTTCTCCAATCGAAAAAACCGAAATCTAAAAAAAAATTGCATTAAAGGGGGCCCCCTTGGAACTTTTTCGAATTCTTCAGATCGCCTTAACTTCCAAACGGATGAACCGATTTTCAACTTCGATCATACCAATCTGCTTTTTTTTTCATAGAATACATTTCTCCAATCGGAAAAACCGAAATCGAAAAAAAAATTGCATCAAAGGGGGTCCTCTTGGAACTTTTTCGAATTCTTCAGATCGCCTTAACTTCCGAACCGATGGACCGATTTTCAACTTTGATCATACCAAACTGCTTGTTTTTTGTTCATAGAATCCATTTCTCCAATCGAAAAAACCGAAATCGAAAAAAAAATTGCATCAGAGGGGATCCCCTTGGAACTTTTTCGAATTCTTCAGATCGCCTCAACTTCCAAACGGATGGACCGATTTTCAACTTCGATCATACCAATCTGCTTGTTTTTTTCATAGAATCCATTTCTCCAATCGAAAAAACCGAAATCTAAAAAAAAATTGCATCAAAGGGGGCCCCCTTGGAACTTTTTCGAATTCTTCAGATCGCCTCAACTTCCAAACGGATGAACCGATTTTCAACTTCGATCATACCAATCTGCTTGTTTTTTTTTCATAGAATCCATTTCTCCAATCGAAAAAACCGAAATCGAAAAAAACATTGCATCAAAGGGGGTCCCCTGGGAACTTTTTCGAATTCTTCAGATCGCCTTAACTTCCAAACGGATGGACCGATTTTCAACTTCGATCATACCAATCTGCATGTTTTTTCTCATAGAATCCATTTCTCCAATCGAAAAAACCGAAATCTAAAAAAAAATTGCATTAAAGGGGGCCCCCTTGGAACTTTTTCGAATTCTTCAGATCGCCTTAACTTCCAAACGGATGAACCGATTTTCAACTTCGATCATACCAATCTGCTTGTTTTTTTCATAGAATCCATTTCTCCAATCGAAAAAACCGAAATCTAAAAAAAAAATTGCATTGAAGGGGGCCCCCTTGGAACTTTTTCGAATTCTTCAGATCGCCTTAACTTCCAAACGGATGAACCGATTTTCAACTTCGATCATACCAATCTGCTTTTTTTTTTCATAGAATACATTTCTCCAATCGGAAAAACCGAAATCGAAAAAAAAATTGCATCAAAGGGGGTCCTCTTGGAACTTTTTCGAATTCTTCAGATCGCCTTAACTTCCGAACCGATGGACCGATTTTCAACTTTGATCATACCAAACTGCTTGTTTTTTGTTCATAGAATCCATTTCTCCAATCGAAAAAACCGAAATCGAAAAAAAAATTGCATCAAAGGGGATCCCTTTGGAACTTTTTCGAATTCTTCAGATCGCCTCAACTTCCAAACGGATGGACCGATTTTCAACTTCGATCATACCAATCTGCTTGTTTTTTTCATAGAATCCATTTCTCCAATCGAAAAAACCGAAATCTAAAAAAAAATTGCATCAAAGGGGGCCCCCTTGGAACTTTTTCGAATTCTTCAGATCGCCTTAACTTCCAAACGGATGAACCGATTTTCAACTTCGATCATACCAATCTGCTTGTTTTTTATTCATAGAATCCATTTCTCCAATCGAAAAAACCGAAATCGAAAAAAAAATTGCATCAAAGGGGGTCCCCTGGGAACTTTTTCGAATTCTTCAGATCGCCTTAACTTCCAAACGGATGGACCGATTTTCAACTTCGATCATACCAATCTGCTTGTTTTTTCTCATAGAATCCATTTCTCCAATCGAAAAAACCGAAATCTAAAAAAAAAATTGCATCAAAGGGGGCGCCCTTGGAACTTTTTCGAATTCTTCAGATCGCCTTAACTTCCAAACGGATGAACCGATTTTCAACTTCGATCATACCAATCTGCTTGTTTTTTTTTCATAGAATCCATTTCTCCAATCGAAAAAACCGGAATCTAAAAAAAAATTGCATCAAAGGCGGCGCCCTTGGAACTTTTTCGAATTCTTCAGATCGCCTTAACTTCCAAACGGATGAACCGATTTTCAACTTCGATCATACCAATCTGCTTGTTTTTTTCATAGAATCCATTTCTCCAATCGAAAAAACCGAAATCGAAAAAAAAATTGCATCAAAGGGGGCCCCCTTGGAACTTTTTCGAATTCTTCAGACCGCCTTAACTTCCGAACTGATGGACCGATTTTCAATTTCGCGCATACCAATTTGCTTGTTTTTTTATAGAATCCATTTCTCTAATCGAAAAAACCGGAATCGAAAAAAAAATTGCATCAAAGGGGGTCCCCTTGGAACTTTTTCGAATTCTTCAGATCGCCTTAACTTCCAAACGGATGGACCGATTTTCAACTTCGATCATACCAATCTGTTTGTTTTTTTTCATAGATTCCATTTCTCCAATCGAAAAAACCGAAATCTAAAAAAAAATTGCATCAAAGGGTGCCCCCTTGGAACTTCTTCGAATTCTTCAGATCGCCTTAACTTCCAAACGGATGAACCGATTTTCAACTTCGATCATACCAATCTGCTTTTTTTTTTTATAGAATACATTTCTCCAATCGGAAAAACCGAAATCGAAAAAAAAATTGCATCAAAGGGGGTCCTCTTGGAACTTTTTCGAATTCTTCAGATCGCCTTAACTTCCGAACGGATGGACCGATTTTCAACTTTGATCATACCAAACTGCTTGTTTTTTTTCATAGAATCCATTTCTCCAATCAAAAAAACCGAAATCGAAAAAAAAAATTGCATCAAAGGGGGTCCCCTTGGAACTTTCTCGAATTCTTCAGATCGCCTTAACTTCCAAACGGATGAACCGATTTTCAACTTAGATCATACCAATCTGCTTGTTTTTTTTTCATAGAATCCATTTCTCCAATCGAAAAAACCGAAATCTAAAAAAAACATTGCATCAAAGGGGGCCCCCTTGAAACTTTTTCGAATTCTTCAGATCGCCTTAACTTCCAAACAGATGAACCGATTTTCAACTTCGATCATACCAATCTGCTTCTTTTTTTCATAGAATCCATTTTTCCAATCGAAAATACCGAAATCGAAAAAAAAATTGCATCAAAGGGGGCCCCCTAGGAACTTTTTCGAATTCTTCAGACCGCCTTATTTTCCGAACTGATGGACCGATTTTCAATTTCGCGCATACCAATTTGCTTGTTTTTTCATAGAATCCATTTCTCCAATCGAAAAAACCGAAATCGAAAAAAAAATTGCATCAAAGGGGGTCCCCTTGGAACTTTTTCGAATTCTTCAGATCGCCTTAACTTCCAAACGGATGGACCGATTTTCAACTTCGATCATACCAATCTGCTTGTTTTTTTTCATAGAATCCATTTCTCCGTTCGAAAAATTCGAAATCTAAAAAAAAAATTGCATCAAAGGGGGCCCCTTTGGAACTTTTTCGATTTCTTCAGATCGCCTTAACTTCCAAACGGATGAACCGATTTTCAACTTCGATCATACCAATCTGCTTGTTTTTTTTCATAGAATCCATTTCTCCAATCGAAAAAACCGAAATCTAAAAAAAACATTGCATCAAAGGGGGCCCCCTTGGAACTTTTTCGAATTCTTCAGATCGCCTTAACTTCCAAACGGATGGACCGATTTTCAACTTCGATCATACCAAACTGCTTGTTTTTTTTTTCATAGAATCCATTTCTCCAATCGAAAAAACCGAAATCGAAAAAAAAATTGCATCAAAGGGGGTCCCCTTGGAACTGTTTCGAATACTTCAGATCGCCTTAACTTCCGAACGGATTGACCGATTTTCAACTTCGATCATACCAATCTGCTTGTTTTTTTCATAGAATCCATTTCTCCAATCGAAAAAACCGAAATCGAAAAAAAAAATGCATCAAAGGGGGCCCCCTTGGAACTTTTTCGAATTCTTCAGACCGCCTTAACTTCCGAACTGATGGACCGATTTTCAATTTCGCGCATACCAATTTGCTTGTTTTTTCATAGAATCCATTTCTTCAATAGAAAAAACCGAAATCGAAAAAAAATTGCATCGAAGGGGGTCCTCTTGGAACATTTTCGAATTCTTCAGATCGCCTTAACTTCCGAACGGATGGACCGATTTTCAACTTCGATCATACCAATCTGCTTGTTTTTTTTCATAGAATCCATTTCTCCAATCGAAAAAACCGAAATCGGAAAATAAAATTGCATCAAAGGGGGCCCCCTTGGAACTTTTTCGAATTCTTCAGATCGCCTTAACTTCCGAACGGATGGACCGATTTTCAACTTCGATCATACCAATCTGCTTGTTTTTTTCATAGAATCCATTTCTCCAATCGAAAAAACCGAAATCGAAAAAAAAAATTGCATCAAAGGGGGTCCTCTTGGAACTTTTTCGAATTCTTCAGATCGCCTTAACTTCCGAACCGATGGACCGATTTTCAACTTTGATCATACCAAACTGCTTGTTTTTTGTTCATAGAATCCATTTCTCCAATCGAAAAAACCGAAATCGAAAAAAAAATTGCATCAAAGGGGATCCCCTTGGAACTTTTTCGAATTCTTCAGATCGCCTCAACTTCCAAACGGATGGACCGATTTTCAACTTCGATCATACCAATCTGCTTGTTTTTTTCATAGAATCCATTTCTCCAATCGAAAAAACCGAAATCTAAAAAAAAATTGCATCAAAGGGGGCCCCCTTGGAACTTTTTCGAATTCTTCAGATCGCCTTAACTTCCAAACGGATGAACCGATTTTCAACTTCGATCATACCAATCTGCTTGTTTTTTATTCATAGAATCCATTTCTCCAATCGAAAAAACCGAAATCGAAAAAAAATTGCATCAAAGGGGGTCCCCTGGGAACTTTTTCGAATTCTTCAGATCGCCTTAACTTCCAAACGGATGGACCGATTTTCAACTTCGATCATACCAATCTGCTTGTTTTTTCTCATAGAATCCATTTCTCCAATCGAAAAAACCGAAATCTAAAAAAAATTGCATCAAAGGGGGCGCCCTTGGAACTTTTTCGAATTCTTCAGATCGCCTTAACTTCCAAACGGATGAACCGATTTTCAACTTCGATCATACCAATCTGCTTGTTTTTTTTTCATAGAATCCATTTCTCCAATCGAAAAAACCGAAATCTAAAAAAAAATTGCATCAAAGGCGGCGCCCTTGGAACTTTTTCGAATTCTTCAGATCGCCTTAACTTCCAAACGGATGAACCGATTTTCAACTTCGATCATACCAATCTGCTTGTTTTTTTCATAGAATCCATTTCTCCAATCGAAAAAACCGAAATCGAAAAAAAAATTGCATCAAAGGGGGCCCCCTTGGAACTTTTTCGAATTCTTCAGACCGCCTTAACTTCCGAACTGATGGACCGATTTTCAATTTCGCGCATACCAATTTGCTTGTTTTTTTATAGAATCCATTTCTCTAATCGAAAAAACCGGAATCGAAAAAAAAATTGCATCAAAGGGGGTCCCCTTGGAACTTTTTCGAATTCTTCAGATCGCCTTAACTTCCAAACGGATGGACCGATTTTCAACTTCGATCATACCAATCTGTTTGTTTTTTTTCATAGAATCCATTTCTCCAATCGAAAAAACCGAAATCTAAAAAAAAATTGCATCAAAGGGTGCCCCCTTGGAACTTCTTCGAATTCTTCAGATCGCCTTAACTTCCAAACGGATGAACCGATTTTCAACTTCGATCATACCAATCTGCTTTTTTTTTTCATAGAATACATTTCTCCAATCGGAAAAACCGAAATCGAAAAAAAAATTGCATCAAAGGGGGTCCTCTTGGAACTTTTTCGAATTCTTCAGATCGCCTTAACTTCCGAACGGATGGACCGATTTTCAACTTCGATCATACCAATCTGCTTGTTTTTTTTCATAGAATCCATTTCTCCAATCGAAAAAACCGAAATCTAAAAAAAAATTGCATCAAAGGGGGCGCCCTTGGAACTTTTTCGAATTCTTCAGATCGCCTTAACTTCCAAACGGATGAACCGATTTTCAACTTCGATCATACCAATCTGCTTGTTTTTTTTTCATAGAATCCATTTCTCCAATCGAAAAAACCGAAATCTAAAAAAAAATTGCATCAAAGGCGGCGCCCTTGGAACTTTTTCGAATTCTTCAGATCGCCTTAACTTCCAAACGGATGAACCGATTTTCAACTTCGATCATACCAATCTGCTTGTTTTTTTCATAGAATCCATTTCTCCAATCGAAAAAACCGAAATCGAAAAAAAAATTGCATCAAAGGGGGCCCCCTTGGAACTTTTTCGAATTCTTCAGACCGCCTTAACTTCCGAACTGATGGACCGATTTTCAATTTCGCGCATACCAATTTGCTTGTTTTTTTATAGAATCCATTTCTCTAATCGAAAAAACCGGAATCGAAAAAAAAATTGCATCAAAGGGGGTCCCCTTGGAACTTTTTCGAATTCTTCAGATCGCCTTAACTTCCAAACGGATGGACCGATTTTCAACTTCGATCATACCAATCTGTTTGTTTTTTTTCATAGAATCCATTTCTCCAATCGAAAAAACCGAAATCTAAAAAAAAATTGCATCAAAGGGTGCCCCCTTGGAACTTCTTCGAATTCTTCAGATCGCCTTAACTTCCAAACGGATGAACCGATTTTCAACTTCGATCATACCAATCTGCTTTTTTTTTTCATAGAATACATTTCTCCAATCGGAAAAACCGAAATCGAAAAAAAAATTGCATCAAAGGGGGTCCTCTTGGAACTTTTTCGAATTCTTCAGATCGCCTTAACTTCCGAACGGATGGACCGATTTTCAACTTCGATCATACCAATCTGCTTGTTTTTTTTCATAGAATCCATTTCTCCAATCGAAAAAACCGAAATCTAAAAAAAAATTGCATCAAAGGGGGCCCCCTTGGAACTTTTTCGAATTCTTCAGATCGCCTTAACTTCCAAACGGATGAACCGATTTTCAACTTAGATCATACCAATCTGCTTGTTTTTTTTTCATATAATCCATTTCTTCAATCGAAAAAACCGAAATATAAAAAAAACATTGCATCAAAGGGGGCCCCCTTGAAACTTTTTCGAATTCTTCAGATCGCCTTAACTTCCAAACAGATGAACCGATTTTCAACTTCGATCATACCAATCTGCTTGTTTTTTTCATAGAATCCATTTCTCCAATCGAAAAAACCGAAATCGAAAAAAAAATTGCATCAAAGGGGGCCCCCTTGGAACTTTTTCGAATTCTTCAGACCGCCTTAACTTCCGAACTGATGGACCGATTTTCAATTTCGCGCATACCAATTTGCTTGTTTTTTCAGAGAATCCATTTCTCCAATCGAAAAAACCGAAATCGAAAAAAAAATTGCATCAAAGGGGGTCCCCTTGGAACTTTTTCGAATTCTTCAGATCGCCTTAACTTCCAAACGGATGGACCGATTTTCAACTTCGATCATACCAATCTGCTTGTTTTTTTTCATAGAATCCATTTCTCCAATCGAAAAATTCGAAATCTGAAAAAAAAATTGCATCAAAGGGGGCCCCTCTGGAACTTTTTCGAATTCTTCAGATCGCCTTAACTTCCAAACGGATGAACCGATTTTCAACTTCGATCATACCAATCTGCTTGTTTTTTTTCATAGAATCCATTTCTCCAATCGAAAAAACCGAAATCTAAAAAAAACATTGCATCAAAGGGGGCCCCCTTGGAACTTTTTCGAATTCTTCAGATCGCCTTATCTTCCAAACGGATGGACCGATTTTCAACTTCGATCATACCAAACTGCTTGTTTTTTTTTCATAGAATCCATTTCTCCAATCGAAAAAACCGAAATCGAAAAAAAAATTGCATCAAAGGGGGTCCCCTTGGAACTGTTTCGAATACTTCAGATCGCCTTAACTTCCGAACGGATTGACCGATTTTCAACTTCGATCATACCAATCTGCTTGTTTTTTTCATAGAATCCATTTCTCCAATCGAAAAAACCGAAATCGAAAAAAAAAATGCATCAAAGGGGGCCCCCTTGGAACTTTTTCGAATTCTTCAGACCGCCTTAACTTCCGAACTGATGGACCGATTTTCAATTTCGCGCATACCAATTTGCTTGTTTTTTCATAGAATCCATTTCTTCAATAGAAAAAACCGAAATCGAAAAAAAATTGCATCGAAGGGGGTCCTCTTGGAACTTTTTCGAATTCTTCAGATCGCCTTAACTTCCGAACGGATGGACCGATTTTCAACTTCGATCATACCAATCTGCTTGTTTTTTTTCATAGAATCCATTTCTCCAATCGAAAAAACCGAAATCTAAAAAAAAAATTGCATCAAAGGGGGCCCTCTTGGAACTTTTTCGAATTCTTCAGATCGCCTTAACTTCCAAACGGATGGACCGATTTTCAACTTCGATCATACCAAACTGCTTGTTTTTTTTTCATAGAATCCATTTCTCCAATCGAAAAAACCGAAATCGAAAAAAAAATTGCATCGAAGGGGGTCCCCTTGGAACTATTTCGAATTCTTCAGATCGCCTTAACTTCCAAACGGATGGACCGATTTTCAACTTCGATCATACCAATCTGCTTTTTTTTTCATAGAATCCATTTCTCCAATCGAAAAAACCGAAATCTAAAAAAAAAATTGCATCAAAGGGGGCCCGCTTGGAACTTTTTCGAATTCTTCAGATCACCTTAACTTCCGAACGGATGGACCGATTTTCAACTTCGATCATACCAATCTGCTTGTTTTTTTCATAGAATACATTTCTCCAATCGGAAAAACCAAAATCGAAAAAAAAAAAATGCATCAAAGGGGACCTCCTTGGAACTTTTTCGAATTCTTCAGATCGCCTTAACTTCCAAACGGATGGACCGATTTTCAACTTCGATCATACCAATCTGCTTGTTTTTTTTCATAGAATCCATTTCTCCAATCGAAAAAACCGAAATCTAAAAAAAAATTGCATCAAAGGGGGCCCCCTTGGAACTTTTTCGAATTCTTCAGATCGCCTTAACTTCCAAACGGATGGACCGATTTTCAACTTCGATCATACCAAACTGCTTGTTTTTTTTTCATAGAATCCATTTCTCCAATCGAAAAAACCGAAATCTAAAAAAAAAATTGCATCAAAGGGGGCCCGCTTGGAACTTTTTCGAATTCTTCAGATCACCTTAACTTCCGAACGGATGGACCGATTTTCAACTTCGATCATACCAATCTGCTTGTTTTTTTCATAGAATACATTTCTCCAATCGGAAAAACCGAAATCGAAAAAAAAAAATGCATCAAAGGGGACCTCCTTGGAACTTTTTCGAATTCTTCAGACCGCCTTAACTTCCAAACGGATGGACCGATTTTCAACTTCGATCATACCAATCTGCTTGTTTTTTTTTCATAAAATCCATTTCTCCAATCGAAAAAACCGAAATCTAAAAAAAAATTGCATCAAAGGGGGCCCCCTTGGAACTTTTTCGAATTCTTCAGATCGCCTTAACTTCCAAACGGATGGACCGATTTTCAACTTCGATCATACCAAACTGCTTGTTTTTTTTCATAGAATCCATTTCTCCAATCGAAAAAACTGAAATCGAAAAAAAAATTGCATCAAAGGGGGTCCCCTTGGAACTTTTTCGAATTCTTCAGATCGCCTTAACTTCCAAACGGATGGACCGATTTTCAACTTCGATCATACCAATCTGCTTGTTTTTTTTCATAGAATCCATTTCTCCAATCGAGAAAACCGAAATCTAAAAAAAGAAATTGCATCAAAGGGGGCCCCCTTGGAACTTTTTCGTATTCTTCAGATCGCCTTAACTTCCGAATGGATGGACCGATTTTCAACTTCGATCATACCAATCTGCTTGTTTTTTTCATAGAATCCATTTCTCCAATCGAAAAAACCGAAATCGAAAAAAAAAATGCATCAAAGGGGGCCCCCTTGGAACTGTTTCGAATTCTTCAGACCGCCTTAACTTCCGAACGGATGGACCGATTTTCAATTTCGCCCATACCAATTTGCTTGTTTTTTCATAGAATCCATTTCTTCAATAGAAAAAACCGAAATCGAAAAAAAATTTGCATCAAAGGGGGTCCTCTTGGAACTTTTTCGAATTCTTCAGATCGCCTTAACTTCCGAACGGATGGACCGATTTTCAACTTCGATCATACCAAACTGCTTGTTTTTTTTCATAGAATCCATTTCTCCAATCGAAAAAACCGAAATCGAAAAAAAAATTGCATCAAAGGGGGTCCCCTTGGAACTTTTTCGAATTCTTCAGATCGCCTTAACTTCCAAACGGATGGACCGATTTTCAACTTCGATCATACGAATCTGCTTGTTTTTTTTTTATAGAATCCATTTCTTCAATCAAAAAAACCGAAATCTGAAAAAAAAATTGCATCAAAGGGGGCCCCCTTGGAACTTTTTCGAATTCTTCAGATCGCCTCAACTTCCAAACGGATGGACCGATTTTCAACTTCGATCATACCAAACTGCTTTTTTTTTTTTCTCATAGAATCCATTTCTCCAATCGAAAAAACCGAAACCAAAAAAAAAAATTGCATCAAAGGGGGCCCGCTTGGAACTTTTTCGAATTCTCCAGATCACCTTAACTTCCGAACGGATGGACCGATTTTCAATTTCGATCATACCAATCTGCTTGTTTTTTTCATAGAATACATTTCTCCAATCGGAAAAACCGAAATCGAAAAAAAAAATGCATCAAGGGGGGCCCCCTTGGAACTTTTTCGAATTCTTCAGACCGCCTTAACTTCCGAACGGAAAACCGAAATCGAAAAAAAAATTGCATCAAAGGGGGTCCCCTTGGAACTTTTTCGAATTCTTCAGATCGCCTTAACTTCCGAACGGATGGACCGATTTTCAACTTCGATCATACCAAACTGCTTGTTTTTTTCATAGAATCCATTTCTCCAATCAAGAAAACCGAAATCGAAAATAAAATTGCATCAAAGGGGGTCCCCTTGGAACTTTTTCGAATTCTTCAGATCGCCTTAACTTCCAAACGGATGGACCGATTTTCAACCTCGATCATACCAATCTGCTTGTTTTTTTTCATAGAATCCATTTCTCCAATCAAAAAAACCGAAATCTAAAAAAAAAATTGCATCAAAGGGGGCCCCCTTGGAACTTTTTCGAATTCTTCAGATCGCCTTAACTTCCAAACGGATGAACCGATTTTCAACTTCGATCATACCAATCTGCTTGTTTTTTTTTCATAGAATCCATTTCTCCAATCGAAAAAACCGAAATCTAAAAAAAACATCGCATCAAAGGGGGCCCCCTTGGAACTTTTTCGAATTCTTCAGATCGCCTTAACTTTCAAACGGATGGACCGATTTTCAACTTCGATCATACCAAACTGCTTGTTTTTTTTCATAGAATCCATTTCTCCAATCGAAAAAACCGAAATCTAAAAAATAAATTGCATCAAAGGGGGCCCGCTTGGAACTTTTCCGAATTCTTCAGATCACCTTAACTTTCGAACGGATGGACCGATTTTCAACTTCGATCATACCAATCTGCTTGTTTTTTTCATAAAATACATTTCTCCAATCGGAAAAACCGAAATCGAAAAAAAAAAATGCATCAAAGGGGGCCCCCTTGGAACTTTTTCGAATTCTTCAGACCGCCTTAACTTCCGAACGGAAAACCGAAATCGAAAAAAAAATTGCATCAAAGGGGGTCCTCTTGGAACTTTTTCGAATTCTTCAGATCGCCTTAACTTCCGAACGGATGGACCGATTTTCAACTTCGATCATACCAAACTGCTTGTTTTTTTTCATAGAATCCATTTCTCCAATCGGAAAAACCGAAATCGAACAAAAAAAAATGCATCAAAGGGGACCTCCTTGGAACTTTTTCGAATTCTTCAGATCGCCTTAACTTCCAAACGGATGGACCGATTTTCAACTTCGATCATACCAATCTGCTTGTTTTTTTTTTCATAGAATCCATTTCTCCAATCGAAAAAACCGAAATCTAAGAAAAAATTGCATCAAAGGGGCCCCCTTGGAACTTTTTCGAATTCTTCAGATCGCCTTAACTTCCAAACGGATGGACCGATTTTCAACTTCGATCATACCAAACTGCTTGTTTTTTTTCACAGAATCCATTTCTCCAATCGAAAAAACTGAAATCGAAAAAAAAATTGCATCAAAGGGGGTCCCCTTGGAACTTTTTCGAATTCTTCAGATCGCCTTAACTTCCAAACGGATGGACCGATTTTCAACTTCGATCATACCAATCTGCTTGTTTTTTTCATAGAATCCATTTCTTCAATAGAAAAAACCGAAATCGAAAAAAAATTTGCATCAAAGGGGGTCCTCTTGGAACTTTTTCGAATTCTTCAGATCGCCTTAACTTCCGAACGGATGGACCGATTTTCAACTTCGATCATACCAAACTGCTTGTTTTTTTTCATAGAATCCATTTCTCCAATCGAAGAAACCGAAATCGAAAAAAAAATTGCATCAAAGGGGGTCCCCTTGGAACTTTTTCGAATTCTTCAGATCGCCTTAACTTCCAAACGGATGGACCGATTTTCAACTTCGATCATACGAATCTGCTTGTTTTTTTTTTATAGAATCCATTTCTTCAATCGAAAAAACCGAAATCTGAAAAAAAAAATTGCATCAAAGGGGGCCCCCTTGGAACTTTTTCGAATTCTTCAGATCGCCTTAACTTCCAAACGGATGGACCGATTTTCAACTTCGATCATACCAAACTGCTTGTTTTTTTTATAGAATTCATTTCTCCAATCGATGAAACCGAAATCGAAAAAAAAATTGCATCAAAGGGGGTCCCCTTGGAACTTTTTCGAATTCTTCAGATCGCCTTAACTTCCAAACGAATGGACCGATTTTCAACTTCGATCATACCAATCTGCTTTTTTTTTGTTTCATAGAATCCATTTCTCCAATCGGAAAAACCGAAATCAAAAAAAAAATTGCATCAAAGGGGGCCCCCTTGGAACTTTTTCGAATTCGTCAGATCGCCTTAACTTCCGAACGGATTGACCGATTTTCAACTTCGATCAAACCAATCTGCTTGTTTTTTTCATAGAATCCATTTCTCTAATCAAAAAAACCGAAATCGAAAAAAAAAATTCATCAAAGGGGGCCCCCTTGGAATTTTTTCGAATTCTTCAGACCGCCTTAACTTCCGAACGGATGGACCGATTTTCAATTTCGCGCATACCAATTTGCTTGTTTTTTCATTGAATCCATTTCTTCAATTAAAAAAACCGAAATCGAAAAAAAAATTGCATCAAAGGGGGTCCTCTTGGAACTTTTTCGAATTCTTCAGATCGCCTCAACTTCCGAACGGATTGACCGATTTTCAACTTCGATCATACCAAACTGCTTGTTTTTTTTCATAGAATCCATTTCTCCAATCAAAAAAACCGAAATCGAAAAAGAATTGCATCAAAGGGGGTCCCCTTGGAACTTTTTCGAATTCTTCAGATCGCCTTAACTTCCGAACGGATGGACCGATTTTCAATTTCGCGCATACCAATTCGCTTGTTATTTCATAGAATCCATTTCTTCAATAGAGAAAACCGAAATCGAAAAAAAAATTGCATCAAAGGGGGTCCTCTTGGAACTTTTTCGAATTCTTCAGATCGCCTTAACTTCCGAACGGATGGACCGATTTTCAACTTCGATCATACCAAACTGCTTGTTTTTTTTCATAGAATCCATTTCTCCAATCGAAAAAACCGAAATCGAAAGAAAAATTGCATCAAAGGGGGTCCCCTTGGAACTTTTTCGAATTCTTCAGATCGCCTTAACTTCCAAACGGATGGACCGATTTTCAACTTCGATCATACCAATCTGCTTGTTTTTTTTCATAGAATCCATTTCTCCAATCGAAAAAACCGAAATCTAAAAAAAAAATTGCATCAAAGGGGGCCCCCTTGGAACTTTTTCGAATTCTTCAGATCGCCTTAACTTCCAAACGGATGAACCGATTTTCAACTTCGATCATACCAATCTGCTTGTTTTTTTTCATAGAAATCATTTCTCCAATCGAAAAAACCGAAATCTAAAAAAAACATTGCATCAAAGGGGGCCCCCTTGGAACTTTTTCGAATTCTTCAGATCGCCTTAACTTCCAAACGGATGAACCGATTTTCAACTTCGATCATACCAAACTGCTTTTTTTTTTTTCATAGAAACCATTTCTCCAATCAAAAAAACCGAAATCGAAAAAAAAATTGCAACAAAGGGGGTCCCCTTGAAACTTTTTCGAATTTTTCAGATCGCCTTAACTTCCAAACGGATGGACCGATTTTCAATTTCGATCATACCAATCTGCTTGTTTTTTTCATAGAATACATTTCTCCAATCGGAAAAACCGAAATCGAAAAAAAAAATGCATCAAGGGGGGCCCCCTTGGAACTTTTTCGAATTCTTCAGACCTCCTTAACTTCCGAACGGAAAACCGAAATCGAAAAAAAAATTGCATCAAAGGGGGTCCTCTTGGAACTTTTTCGAATTCTTCAGATCGCCTTAACTTCCGAACGGATGGACCGATTTTCAACTTCGATCATACCAAACTGCTTGTTTTTTTCATAGAATCCATTTCTCCAATCAAGAAAACCGAAATCGAAAAAAAAATTGCATCAAAGGGGGTCCCCTTGGAACTTTTTCGAATTCTTCAGATCGCCTTAACTTCCAAACGGATGGACCGATTTTCAACTTCGATCATACCAATCTGCTTGTTTTTTTTCATAGAATCCATTTCTCCAATCAAAAAAACCGAAATCTAAAAAAAAAATTGCATCAAAGGGGGCCCCCTTGGAACTTTTTCGAATTCTTCAGATCGCCTTAACTTCCAAACGGATGAACCGATTTTCAACTTCGATCATACCAATCTGCTTGTTTTTTTTTCATAGAATCCATTTCTCCAATCGAAAAAACCGAAATCTAAAAAAAACATCGCATCAAAGGGGGCCCCCTTGGAACTTCTTCGAATTCTTCAGATCGCCTTAACTTCCAAACGGATGGACCGATTTTCAACTTCGATCATACCAAACTGCTTGTTTTTTTTCATAGAATCCATTTCTCCAATCGAAAAAACCGAAATCTGAAAAAAAAATTGCATCAAAGGGGGCCTGCTTGGAACTTTTTCGAATTCTTCAGATCACCTTAACTTTCGAACGGATGGACCGATTTTCAACTTCGATCATACCAATCTGCTTGTTTTTTTCATAAAATACATTTCTCCAATCGGAAAAACCGAAATCGAAAAAAAAAAAATGCATCAAAGGGGGCCCCCTTGGAACTTTTTCGAATTCTTCAGACCGCCTTAACTTCCGAACGGAAAACCGAAATCGAAAAAAAAATTGCATCAAAGGGGGTCCTCTTGGAACTTTTTCGAATTCTTCAGATCGCCTTAACTTCCGAACGGATGGACCGATTTTCAACTTCGATCATACCAAACTGCTTGTTTTTTTTCATAGAATCCATTTCTCCAATCAAAAAAACCGAAATCGAAAAAAAATTGCATCAAAGGGGGTCCCCTTGGAACTTTTTCGAATTCTTCAGATCGCCTTAACTTCCAAACGGATGGACCGATTTTCTACTTCGATCATACCAATCTGCTTGTTTTTTTTTCATAGAATCCATTTCTCCAATCGAAAAAACCGAAATCGAAAAAAAAATTGCATCAAAGGGGGCCCGCTTGGAACTTTTTCGAATTCTTCAGACCGCCTTAACTTCCGAACGGATGGACCGATTTTCAATTTCGCCCATACCAATTTGCTTGTTTTTTCATAGAATCCATTTCTTCAATAGAAAAAACCGAAATCGAAAAAAAATTTGCATCAAAGGGGGTCCTCTTGGAACTTTTTCGAATTCTTCAGATCGCCTTAACTTCCGAACGGATGGACCGATTTTCAACTTCGATCATACCAAACTGCTTGTTTTTTTTCATAGAATCCATTTCTCCAATCGAAAAAACCGAAATCGAAAAAAAAATTGCATCAAAGGGGGTCCCCTTGGAACTTTTTCGAATTCTTCAGATCGCCTTAACTTCCAAACGGATGGACCGATTTTCAACTTCGATCATACGAATCTGCTTGTTTTTTTTTTATAGAATCCATTTCTTCAATCGAAAAAACCGAAATCTGAAAAAAAAATTGCATCAAAGGGGGCCCCCTTGGAACTTTTTCGAATTCTTCAGATCGCCTTAACTTCCAAACGGATGGACCGATTTTCAACTTCGATCATACCAAACTGCTTGTTTTTTTTTATAGAATTCATTTCTCCAATCGATGAAACCGAAATCGAAAAAAAAATTGCATCAAAGGGGGTCCCCTTGGAACTTTTTCGAATTCTTCAGATCGCCTTAACTTCCAAACGAATGGACCGATTTTCAACTTCGATCATACCAATCTGCTTGTTTTTTTTCATAGAATCCATTTCTCCAATCGGAAAAACCGAAATCTAAAAAAAAATTGCATCGAAGGGGGCCCCCTTGGAACTTTTTCGAATTCGTCAGATCGCCTTAACTTCCGAACGGATTGACCGATTTTCAACTTCGATCAAACCAATCTGCTTTTTTTTTTCATAGAATCCATTTATCTAATCAAAAAAACCGAAATCGAAAAAAAAAATTCATCAAAGGGGGCCCCCTTGGAATTTTTTCGAATTCTTCAGACCGCCTTAACTTCCGAACGGATGGACCGATTTTCAATTTCGCGCATACCAATTTGCTTGTTTTTTCATTGAATCCATTTCTTCAATTAAAAAAACCGAAATCGAAAAAAAAATTGCATCAAAGGGGGTCCTCTTGGAACTTTTTCGAATTCTTCAGATCGCCTCAACTTCCGAACGGATTGACCGATTTTCAACTTCGATCATACCAAACTGCTTGTTTTTTTTCATAGAATCCATTTCTCCAATCAAAAAACCGAAATCGAATAAGAATTGCATCAAAGGGGGTCCCCTTGGAACTTTTTCGAATTCTTCAGATCGCCTTAACTTCCGAACGGATGGACCGATTTTCAATTTCGCGCATACCAATTCGCTTGTTATTTCATAGAATCCATTTCTTCAATAGAGAAAACCGAAATCGAAAAAAAAATTGCATCAAAGGGGGTCCTCTTGGAACTTTTTCGAATTCTTCAGATCGCCTTAACTTCCGAACGGATGGACCGATTTTCAACTTCGATCATACCAAACTGCTTGTTTTTTTTCATAGAATCCATTTCTCCAATCGAAAAAACCGAAATCGAAAGAAAAATTGCATCAAAGGGGGTCCCCTTGGAACTTTTTCGAATTCTTCAGATCGCCTTAACTTCCAAACGGATGGACCGATTTTCAACTTCGATCATACCAATCTGCTTGTTTTTTTTCATAGAATCCATTTCACCAATCGAAAAAACCGAAATCTAAAAAAAAATTGCATCAAAGGGGGCCCCCTTGGAACTTTTTCGAATTCTTCAGATCGCCTTAACTTCCAAACGGATGAACCGATTTTCAACTTCGATCATACCAATCTGCTTGTTTTTTTTCATAGAATCCATTTCTCCAATCGAAAAAACCGAAATCTAAAAAAAACATTGCATCAAAGGGGGCCCCCTTGGAACTTTTTCGAATTCTTCAGATCGCCTTAACTTCCAAACGGATGAACCGATTTTCAACTTCGATCATACCAAACTGCTTTTTTTTTCATAGAAACCATTTCTCCAATCGAAAAAACCGAAATCGAAAAAAAAATTGCATCAAAGGGGGTCCCCTTGGAACTTTTTCGAATTCTTCAGATCGCCTTAACTTCCAAACGGATGGACCGATTTTCAACTTCGATCATACCAATCTGCTTGTTTTTTTTCATAGAATCCATTTCTCCAATCGAAAAAACCGAAATCTAAAAAAAAAATTGCATCAAAGGGGGCCCCCTTGGAACTTTTTCGAATTCTTCAGATCGCCTTAACTTCCAAACGGATGAACCGATTTTCAACTTCGATCATACCAATCTGCTTGTTTTTTTTTTCATAGAATCCATTTCTCCAATCGAAAAAACCGAAATCTAAAAAAAAACATCGCATCAAAGGGGGCCCCCTTGGAACTTTTTCGAATTCTTCAGATCGCCTTAACTTCCAAACGGATGGACCGATTTTCAACTTCGATCATACCAAACTGCTTGTTTTTTTTCATAGAATCCATTTCTCCAATCGAAAAAACCGAAATCTGAAAAAAAAATTGCATCAAAGGGGGCCTGCTTGGAACTTTTTCGAATTCTTCAGATCACTTTAACTTTCGAACGGATGGACCGATTTTCAACTTCGATCATACCAATCTGCTTGTTTTTTTCATAAAATACATTTCTCCAATCGGAAAAACCGAAATCGAAAAAAAAAAAATGCATCAAAGGGGGCCCCCTTGGAACTTTTTCGAATTCTTCAGACCGCCTTAACTTCCGAACGGAAAACCGAAATCGAAAAAAAAATTGCATCAAAGGGGGTCCTCTTGGAACTTTTTCGAATTCTTCAGATCGCCTTAACTTCCGAACGGATGGACCGATTTTCAACTTCGATCATACCAAACTGCTTGTTTTTTTTCATAGAATCCATTTCTCCAATTAAAAAAACCGAAATCGAAAAAAAATTGCATCAAAGGGGGTCCCCTTGGAACTTTTTCGAATTCTTCAGATCGCCTTAACTTCCAAACGGATGGACCGATTTTCTACTTCGATCATACCAATCTGCTTGTCTTTTTTTCATAGAATCCATTTCTCCAATCGAAAAAACCGAAATCGAAAAAAAAATTGCATCAAAGGGGGCCCCCTTGGAACTTTTTCGAATTCTTCAGATCGCCTTAACTTCCAAACGGATGGACCGATTTTCAACTTCGATCATACCAAGTGCTTGTTTTTTTTCATAGAATCCATTTCTTCAATCAAAAAAACTGAAATCGAAAAAAAAAATTGCATCAAAGGGGGCCCCCTTGGAACTTTTTCGTATTCTTCAGATCGCCTTAACTTCCGACCGGATGGACCGATTTTCAACTTCGATCATACCAATCTGCTTGTTTTTTTCATAGAATCCATTTCTCCAATCGAAAAAACCGAAATCGAAAAAAAAATGCATCAAAGGGGGCCCCCTTGGAACTTTTTCGAATTCTTCAGACCGCCTTAACTTCCGAACGGATGGACCGATTTTCAATTTCGCGCATACCAATTTGCTTGTTTTTTCATAGAATCCATTTCTTCAATAGAAAAAACCAAAATCGAAAAAAAATTCAAAGGGGGTCCTCTTGGAACTTTTTCGAATTCTTCAGATCGCCTTAACTTCCGAACGGATGGACCGATTTTCAACTTCGATCATACCAAACTGCTTGTTTTTTTTCATAGATTCCATTTCTCCAATCGAAAAAACTGAAATCGAAAAAAAATTGCATCAAAGGGGGCCCCCTTGGAACTTTTTCGAATTCTTCAGATCGCCTTAACTTCCAAACGGATGGACCGATTTTCAACTTCGATCATACCAATCTGCTTGTTTTTTTTCATAGAATCCATTTCTTCAATCGAAAAAACCGAAATCTGAAAAAAAAATTGCATCAAAGGGGGCCCCCTTGGAACTTTTTCGTATTCTTCAGATCGCCTTAACTTCCAAACTGATGGACCGATTTTCAACTTCGATCATACCAAACTGCTTGTTTTTTTATAGAATCCATTTCTCAAATCGAAGAAACCGAAATCGAAAAAAAAATTGCATCAAAGGGGGTCCCCTTGGAACTTTTTCGAATTCTTCAGATCGCCTTAACTTCCAAACTAATTGACCGATTTTCAACTTCGATCGTACCAATCTGCTTGTTTTTTTTTCATAGAATCCATTTCTCCAATCGAAAAAACCGAAATCTAAAAAAAAAATTGCATCAAAGGGGGCCCCCTTGGAACTTTTTCGTATTCTTCAGATCGCCTTAACTTCCGAACGGATGGACCGATTTTCAACTTCGATCATACCAATCCGCTTGTTTTTTTAATAGAATCCATTTCTCCAATCGAAAAAACCGAAATCGAAAAAAAAGTACATCAAAGGGGACCCCCTTGGAACTTTTTCGAATTCTTCAGACCGCCTTAACTTCCGAACGGATGGACCGATTTTCAATTTCGCGCATACCAATTTGCTTGTTTTTTCATAAAATCCATTTCTTCAATAGAGAAAACCGAAATCGAAAAAAAATTTGCATCAAAGGAGGTCCTCTTGGAACTTTTTCGAATTCTTCAGATCGCCTTAACTTCCAAACGAATGGACCGATTTTCAACTTCGATCATACCAATCTGCTTGTTTTTTTTCATAGAATCCATTTCTCCAATCGAAAAAACCGAAATCTAACAAAAAAATTGCATCGAAGGGGGCCCCCTTGGAACTTTTTCGAATTCTTCAGATCGCCTTAACTTCCGAACGGATTGACCGATTTTCAACTTCGATCATACCAATCTGCTTGTTTTTTTTTATAGAATCCATTTCTCCAATCGAAAAAACCGAAATAATCTAAAAAAAAATTGCATCAAAGGGGGCCCCCTTGGAACTTTTTCGAATTCTTCAGATCGCCTTAACTTCCAAACGAATGGACCGATTTTCAACTTCGATCATACCAATCTGCTTGTTTTTTTTCATAGAATCCATTTCTCCAATCGAAAAAACCGAAATCTAAAAAAAAATTGCATCAAAGGGGGCCCCCTTGGAACTTTTTCGAATTCTTCAGATCGCCTTAACTTCCAAACGGATGAACCGATTTTCAACTTCGATCATACCAATCTGCTTGTTTTTTTTTCATAGAATCCATTTCTCCAATCGAAAAAACCGAAATAATCTAAAAAAAAATTGCATCAAAGGGGGCCCCCTTGGAACTTTTTCGAATTCTTCAGATCGCCTTAACTTCCAAACGGATGAACCGATTTTCAACTTCGATCATACCAATCTGCTTGTTTTTTTTTCATAGAATCCATTTCTCCAATCGAAAAAACCGAAATCTAAAAAAAAACATCGCATCAAAGGGGGCCCCCTTGGAACTTTTTCGAATTCTTCAGATCGCCTTAACTTCCAAACGGATGGACCGATTTTCAACTTCGATCATACCAAACTGCTTCTTTTTTATCATAGAATCCATTTCTCCAATCGAAAAAACCGAAATCTAAAAAAAAAAATTGCATCAAAGGGGGCCCGCTTGGAACTTTTTCGAATTCTTCAGATCACTTCAACTTTCGAACGGATGGACCGATTTTCAACTTCGATCATACCAATCTGCTTGTTTTTTTCATAGAATACATTTCTCCAATCGGAAAAACCGAAATCGAAAAAAAAAAATGCATCAAAGGGGGCCCCCTTGGAACTTTTTCGAATTCTTCAGACCGCCTTATCTTCCGAACGGAAAACCGAAATCGAAAAAAAAATTGCATCAGAGGGGGTCCTCTTGGAACTTTTTCGAATTCTTCAGATCGCCTTAACTTCCGAACGGATGGACCGATTTTCAACTTCGATCATACCGAACTGCTTGTTTTTTTTCATAGAATTCATTTCTCCAATCAAAAAAACCGAAATCGAAAAAAAATTGCATCAAAGGGGGTCCCCTTGGAACTTTTTCGAATTCTTCAGATCGCCTTAACTTCCAAACGGATGGACCGATTTTCTACTTCGATCATACCAATCTGCTTGTTTTTTTTTTCATAGAATCCATTTCTCCAATCGAAAAAACCGAAATCGAAAAAAAAATTGCATCAAAGGGGGCCCCCTTGGAACATTTTCGAATTCTTCAGATCGCCTTAACTTCCAAACGGATGGACCGATTTTCAACTTCGATCATTCCAAACTGCTTGTTTTTTTTCATAGAATCCATTTCTCCAATCAAAAAAACCGAAATCGAAAGAAAAATTGCATCAAAGGGGGTCCCCTTGGAACTTTTTCGAATTCTTCAGATCGCCTTAACTTCCAAACGGATGGACCGATTTTCAACTTCGATCATACCAAACTGCTTTTTTTTTTTTCATAGAAACCATTTCTCCAATCGAAAAAACCGAAATCGAAAAAAAAATTGCAACAAACAGGGTCCCCTTGGAACTTTTTCGAATTCTTCAGATCGCCTTAACTTCCAAACGGATGGACCGATTTTCAACTTCGATCATACCAATCTGCTTTTTTTTTTTCTCATAGAATCCATTTCTCCAATCGAAAAAACCGAAACCAAAAAAAAAATTGCATCAAAGGGGGCCCGCTTGGAACTTTTTCGAATTCTCCAGATCACCTTAACTTCCGAACGGATGGACCGATTTTCAATTTCGATCATACCAATCTGCTTGTTTTTTTCATAGAATACATTTCTCCAATCGGAAAAACCGAAATCGAAAAAAAAAAATGCATCAAGGGGGGCCCCCTTGGAACTTTTTCGAATTCTTCAGACCGCCTTAACTTCCGAACGGAAAACCGAAATCGAAAAAAAAATTGCATCAAAGGGGGTCCCCTTGGAACTTTTTCGAATTCTTCAGATCGCCTTAACTTCCGAACGGATGGACCGATTTTCAACTTCGATCATACCAAACTGCTTGTTTTTTTCATAGAATCCATTTCTCCAATCAAGAAAACCGAAATCGAAAATAAAATTGCATCAAAGGGGGTCCCCTTGGAACTTTTTCGAATTCTTCAGATCGCCTTAACTTCCAAACGGATGGACCGATTTTCAACCTCGATCATACCAATCTGCTTGTTTTTTTTCATAGAATCCATTTCTCCAATCAAAAAAACCGAAATCTAAAAAAAAATTGCATCAAAGGGGGCCCCCTTGGAACTTTTTCGAATTCTTCAGATCGCCTTAACTTCCAAACGGATGAACCGATTTTCAACTTCGATCATACCAATCTGCTTGTTTTTTTTTCATAGAATCCATTTCTCCAATCGAAAAAACCGAAATCTAAAAAAAACATCGCATCAAAGGGGGCCCCCTTGGAACTTTTTCGAATTCTTCAGATCGCCTTAACTTTCAAACGGATGGACCGATTTTCAACTTCGATCATACCAAACTGCTTGTTTTTTTTCATAGAATCCATTTCTCCAATCGAAAAAACCGAAATCTAAAAAAAAAATTGCATCAAAGGGGGCCCGCTTGGAACTTTTCCGAATTCTTCAGATCACCTTAACTTTCGAACGGATGGACCGATTTTCAACTTCGATCATACCAATCTGCTTGTTTTTTTCATAAAATACATTTCTCCAATCGGAAAAACCGAAATCGAAAAAAAAAAAATGCATCAAAGGGGGCCCCCTTGGAACTTTTTCGAATTCTTCAGACCGCCTTAACTTCCGAACGGAAAACCGAAATCGAAAAAAAAATTGCATCAAAGGGGGTCCTCTTGGAACTTTTTCGAATTCTTCAGATCGCCTTAACTTCCGAACGGATGGACCGATTTTCAACTTCGATCATACCAAACTGCTTGTTTTTTTTCATAGAATCCATTTCTCCAATCGGAAAAACCGAAATCGAACAAAAAAAAAATGCATCAAAGGGGACCTCCTTGGAACTTTTTCGAATTCTTCAGATCGCCTTAACTTCCAAACGGATGGACCGATTTTCAACTTCGATCATACCAATCTGCTTGTTTTTTTTTCATAGAATCCATTTCTCCAATCGAAAAAACCGAAATCTAAGAAAAAATTGCATCAAAGGGGGCCCCCTTGGAACTTTTTCGAATTCTTCAGATCGCCTTAACTTCCAAACGGATGGACCGATTTTCAACTTCGATCATACCAAACTGCTTGTTTTTTTTCACAGAATCCATTTCTCCAATCGAAAAAACTGAAATCGAAAAAAAAATTGCATCAAAGGGGGTCCCCTTGGAACTTTTTCGAATTCTTCAGATCGCCTTAACTTCCAAACGGATGGACCGATTTTCAACTTCGATCATACCAATCTGCTTGTTTTTTTCATAGAATCCATTTCTTCAATAGAAAAAACCGAAATCGAAAAAAAATTTGCATCAAAGGGGGTCCTCTTGGAACTTTTTCGAATTCTTCAGATCGCCTTAACTTCCGAACGGATGGACCGATTTTCAACTTCGATCATACCAAACTGCTTGTTTTTTTTCATAGAATCCATTTCTCCAATCGAAGAAACCGAAATCGAAAAAAAAATTGCATCAAAGGGGGTCCCCTTGGAACTTTTTCGAATTCTTCAGATCGCCTTAACTTCCAAACGGATGGACCGATTTTCAACTTCGATCATACGAATCTGCTTGTTTTTTTTTTATAGAATCCATTTCTTCAATCGAAAAAACCGAAATCTGAAAAAAAAAATTGCATCAAAGGGGGCCCCCTTGGAACTTTTTCGAATTCTTCAGATCGCCTTAACTTCCAAACGGATGGACCGATTTTCAACTTCGATCATACCAAACTGCTTGTTTTTTTTATAGAATTCATTTCTCCAATCGATGAAACCGAAATCGAAAAAAAAATTGCATCAAAGGGGGTCCCCTTGGAACTTTTTCGAATTCTTCAGATCGCCTTAACTTCCAAACGAATGGACCGATTTTCAACTTCGATCATACCAATCTGCTTTTTTTTTGTTTCATAGAATCCATTTCTCCAATCGGAAAAACCGAAATCAAAAAAAAAATTGCATCAAAGGGGGCCCCCTTGGAACTTTTTCGAATTCGTCAGATCGCCTTAACTTCCGAACGGATTGACCGATTTTCAACTTCGATCAAACCAATCTGCTTGTTTTTTTCATAGAATCCATTTCTCTAATCAAAAAAACCGAAATCGAAAAAAAAAATTCATCAAAGGGGGCCCCCTTGGAATTTTTTCGAATTCTTCAGACCGCCTTAACTTCCGAACGGATGGACCGATTTTCAATTTCGCGCATACCAATTTGCTTGTTTTTTCATTGAATCCATTTCTTCAATTAAAAAAACCGAAATCGAAAAAAAAATTGCATCAAAGGGGGTCCTCTTGGAACTTTTTCGAATTCTTCAGATCGCCTCAACTTCCGAACGGATTGACCGATTTTCAACTTCGATCATACCAAACTGCTTGTTTTTTTTCATAGAATCCATTTCTCCAATCAAAAAAACCGAAATCGATAAAGAATTGCATCAAAGGGGGTCCCCTTGGAACTTTTTCGAATTCTTCAGATCGCCTTAACTTCCGAACGGATGGACCGATTTTCAATTTCGCGCATACCAATTCGCTTGTTATTTCATAGAATCCATTTCTTCAATAGAGAAAACCGAAATCGAAAAAAAAATTGCATCAAAGGGGGTCCTCTTGGAACTTTTTCGAATTCTTCAGATCGCCTTAACTTCCGAACGGATGGACCGATTTTCAACTTCGATCATACCAAACTGCTTGTTTTTTTTCATAGAATCCATTTCTCCAATCGAAAAAACCGAAATCGAAAGAAAAATTGCATCAAAGGGGGTCCCCTTGGAACTTTTTCGAATTCTTCAGATCGCCTTAACTTCCAAACGGATGGACCGATTTTCAACTTCGATCATACCAATCTGCTTGTTTTTTTTCATAGAATCCATTTCTCCAATCGAAAAAACCGAAATCTAAAAAAAAAATTGCATCAAAGGGGGCCCCCTTGGAACTTTTTCGAATTCTTCAGATCGCCTTAACTTCCAAACGGATGAACCGATTTTCAACTTCGATCATACCAATCTGCTTGTTTTTTTTCATAGAATCCATTTCTCCAATCGAAAAAACCGAAATCTAAAAAAAACATTGCATCAAAGGGGGCCCCCTTGGAACTTTTTCGAATTCTTCAGATCGCCTTAACTTCCAAACGGATGAACCGATTTTCAACTTCGATCATACCAAACTGCTTTTTTTTTCTTCATAGAAACCATTTCTCCAATCGAAAAAACCGAAATCGAAAAAAAAATTGCAACAAAGGGGGTCCCCTTGAAACTTTTTCGAATTTTTCAGATCGCCTTAACTTCCAAACGGATGGACCGATTTTCAATTTCGATCATACCAATCTGCTTGTTTTTTTCATAGAATACATTTCTCCAATCGGAAAAACCGAAATCGAAAAAAAAAATGCATCAAGGGGGGCCCCCTTGGAACTTTTTCGAATTCTTCAGACCTCCTTAACTTCCGAACGGAAAACCGAAATCGAAAAAAAAATTGCATCAAAGGGGGTCCTCTTGGAACTTTTTCGAATTCTTCAGATCGCCTTAACTTCCGAACGGATGGACCGATTTTCAACTTCGATCATACCAAACTGCTTGTTTTTTTCATAGAATCCATTTCTCCAATCAAGAAAACCGAAATCGAAAAAAAAATTGCATCAAAGGGGGTCCCCTTGGAACTTTTTCGAATTCTTCAGATCGCCTTAACTTCCAAACGGATGGACCGATTTTCAACTTCGATCATACCAATCTGCTTGTTTTTTTTCATAGAATCCATTTCTCCAATCAAAAAAACCGAAATCTAAAAAAAAAAATTGCATCAAAGGGGGCCCCCTTGGAACTTTTTCGAATTCTTCAGATCGCCTTAACTTCCAAACGGATGAACCGATTTTCAACTTCGATCATACCAATCTGCTTGTTTTTTTTTCATAGAATCCATTTCTCCAATCGAAAAAACCGAAATCTAAAAAAAACATCGCATCAAAGGGGGCCCCCTTGGAACTTTTTCGAATTCTTCAGATCGCCTTAACTTCCAAACGGATGGACCGATTTTCAACTTCGATCATACCAAACTGCTTGTTTTTTTTCATAGAATCCATTTCTCCAATCGAAAAAACCGAAATCTGAAAAAAAAATTGCATCAAAGGGGGCCTGCTTGGAACTTTTTCGAATTCTTCAGATCACCTTAACTTTCGAACGGATGGACCGATTTTCAACTTCGATCATACCAATCTGCTTGTTTTTTTCATAAAATACATTTCTCCAATCGGAAAAACCGAAATCGAAAAAAAAAAAATGCATCAAAGGGGGCCCCCTTGGAACTTTTTCGAATTCTTCAGACCGCCTTAACTTCCGAACGGAAAACCGAAATCGAAAAAAAAATTGCATCAAAGGGGGTCCTCTTGGAACTTTTTCGAATTCTTCAGATCGCCTTAACTTCCGAACGGATGGACCGATTTTCAACTTCGATCATACCAAACTGCTTGTTTTTTTTCATAGAATCCATTTCTCCAATCAAAAAAACCGAAATCGAAAAAAAATTGCATCAAAGGGGGTCCCCTTGGAACTTTTTCGAATTCTTCAGATCGCCTTAACTTCCAAACGGATGGACCGATTTTCTACTTCGATCATACCAATCTGCTTGTTTTTTTTTCATAGAATCCATTTCTCCAATCGAAAAAACCGAAATCGAAAAAAAAATTGCATCAAAGGGGGCCCGCTTGGAACTTTTTCGAATTCTTCAGACCGCCTTAACTTCCGAACGGATGGACCGATTTTCAATTTCGCCCATACCAATTTGCTTGTTTTTTCATAGAATCCATTTCTTCAATAGAAAAAACCGAAATCGAAAAAAAATTTGCATCAAAGGGGGTCCTCTTGGAACTTTTTCGAATTCTTCAGATCGCCTTAACTTCCAAACGGATGGACCGATTTTCAACTTCGATCATACCAAACTGCTTGTTTTTTTTTATAGAATTCATTTCTCCAATCGATGAAACCGAAATCGAAAAAAAAATTGCATCAAAGGGGGTCCCCTTGGAACTTTTTCGAATTCTTCAGATCGCCTTAACTTCCAAACGAATGGACCGATTTTCAACTTCGATCATACCAATCTGCTTGTTTTTTTTCATAGAATCCATTTCTCCAATCGGAAAAACCGAAATCTAAAAAAAAATTGCATCAAAGGGGGCCCCCTTGGAACTTTTTCGAATTCGTCAGATCGCCTTAACTTCCGAACGGATTGACCGATTTTCAACTTCGATCAAACCAATCTGCTTTTTTTTTTCATAGAATCCATTTCTCTAATCAAAAAAACCGAAATCGAAAAAAAAAATTCATCAAAGGGGGCCCCCTTGGAATTTTTTCGAATTCTTCAGACCGCCTTAACTTCCGAACGGATGGACCGATTTTCAATTTCGCGCATACCAATTTGCTTGTTTTTTCATTGAATCCATTTCTTCAATTAAAAAAACCGAAATCGAAAAAAAAATTGCATCAAAGGGGGTCCTCTTGGAACTTTTTCGAATTCTTCAGATCGCCTCAACTTCCGAACGGATTGACCGATTTTCAACTTCGATCATACCAAACTGCTTGTTTTTTTTCATAGAATCCATTTCTCCAATCAAAAAACCGAAATCGAATAAGAATTGCATCAAAGGGGGTCCCCTTGGAACTTTTTCGAATTCTTCAGATCGCCTTAACTTCCGAACGGATGGACCGATTTTCAATTTCGCGCATACCAATTCGCTTGTTATTTCATAGAATCCATTTCTTCAATAGAGAAAACCGAAATCGAAAAAAAAATTGCATCAAAGGGGGTCCTCTTGGAACTTTTTCGAATTCTTCAGATCGCCTTAACTTCCGAACGGATGGACCGATTTTCAACTTCGATCATACCAAACTGCTTGTTTTTTTTCATAGAATCCATTTCTCCAACCGAAAAAACCGAAATCGAAAGAAAAATTGCATCAAAGGGGGTCCCCTTGGAACTTTTTCGAATTCTTCAGATCGCCTTAACTTCCAAACGGATGGACCGATTTTCAACTTCGATCATACCAATCTGCTTGTTTTTTTTCATAGAATCCATTTCTCCAATCGAAAAAACCGAAATCTAAAAAAAAATTGCATCAAAGGGGGCCCCCTTGGAACTTTTTCGAATTCTTCAGATCGCCTTAACTTCCAAACGGATGAACCGATTTTCAACTTCGATCATACCAATCTGCTTGTTTTTTTTCATAGAATCCATTTCTCCAATCGAAAAAACCGAAATCTAAAAAAAACATTGCATCAAAGGGGGCCCCCTTGGAACTTTTTCGAATTCTTCAGATCGCCTTAACTTCCAAACGGATGAACCGATTTTCAACTTCGATCATACCAAACTGCTTTTTTTTTCATAGAAACCATTTCTCCAATCGAAAAAACCGAAATCGAAAAAAAAATTGCAACAAAGGGGGTCCCCTTGAAACTTTTTCGAATTCTTCAGATCGCCTTAACTTCCAAACGGATGGACCGATTTTCAACTTCGATCATACCAATCTGCTTTTTTTTTTTTTCTCTCATAGAATCCATTTCTCCAATCGAAAAAACCGAAACCAAAAAAAAAATTGCATCAAAGGGGGCCCGCTTGGAACTTTTTCGAATTCTTCAGATCACCTTAACTTCCGAACGGATGGACCGATTTTCAATTTCGATCATACCAATCTGCTTGTTTTTTTCATAGAATACATTTCTCCAATCGGAAAAACCGAAATCGAAAAAAAAAATGCATCAAGGGGGGCCCCCTTGGAACTTTTTCGAATTCTTCAGACCTCCTTAACTTCCGAACGGAAAACCGAAATCGAAAAGAAAATTGCATCAAAGGGGGTCCTCTTGGAACTTTTTCGAATTCTTCAGATCGCCTTAACTTCCGAACGGATGGACCGATTTTCAACTTCGATCATACCAAACTGCTTGTTTTTTTCATAGAATCCATTTCTCCAATCAAGAAAACCGAAATCGAAAAAAAAATTGCATCAAAGGGGGTCCCCTTGGAACTTTTTCGAATTCTTCAGATCGCCTTAACTTCCAAACGGATGGACCGATTTTCAACTTCGATCATACCAATCTGCTTGTTTTTTTTCATAGAATCCATTTCTCCAATCAAAAAAACCGAAATCTAAAAAAAAAATTGCATCAAAGGGGGCCCCCTTGGAACTTTTTCGAATTCTTCAGATCGCCTTAACTTCCAAACGGATGAACCGATTTTCAACTTCGATCATACCAATCTGCTTGTTTTTTTTTTTCATAGAATCCATTTCTCCAATCGAAAAAACCGAAATCTAAAAAAAAACATCGCATCAAAGGGGGCCCCCTTGGAACTTTTTCGAATTCTTCAGATCGCCTTAACTTCCAAACGGATGGACCGATTTTCAACTTCGATCATACCAAACTGCTTGTTTTTTTTCATAGAATCCATTTCTCCAATCGAAAAAACCGAAATCTGAAAAAAAAATTGCATCAAAGGGGGCCTGCTTGGAACTTTTTCGAATTCTTCAGATCACCTTAACTTTCGAACGGATGGACCGATTTTCAACTTCGATCATACCAATCTGCTTGTTTTTTTCATAAAATACATTTCTCCAATCGGAAAAACCGAAATCGAAAAAAAAAAATGCATCAAAGGGGGCCCCCTTGGAACTTTTTCGAATTCTTCAGACCGCCTTAACTTCCGAACGGAAAACCGAAATCGAAAAAAAAATTGCATCAAAGGGGGTCCTCTTGGAACTTTTTCGAATTCTTCAGATCGCCTTAACTTCCGAACGGATGGACCGATTTTCAACTTCGATCATACCAAACTGCTTGTTTTTTTTCATAGAATCGATTTCTCCAATTAAAAAAACCGAAATCGAAAAAAAATTGCATCAAAGGGGGTCCCCTTGGAACTTTTTCGAATTCTTCAGATCGCCTTAACTTCCAAACGGATGGACCGATTTTCTACTTCGATCATACCAATCTGCTTGTTTTTTTTTCATAGAATCCATTTCTCCAATCGAAAAAACCGAAATCGAAAAAAAAATTGCATCAAAGGGGGCCCCCTTGGAACTTTTTCGAATTCTTCAGATCGCCTTAACTTCCAAACGGATGGACCGATTTTCAACTTCGATCATACCAAGTGCTTGTTTTTTTTTCATAGAATCCATTTCTTCAATCAAAAAAACTGAAATCGAAAAAAAAAATTTTATCAAAGGGGGCCCCCTTGGAACTTTTTCGTATTCTTCAGATCGCCTTAACTTCCGACCGGATGGACCGATTTTCAACTTCGATCATACCAATCTGCTTGTTTTTTTCATAGAATCCATTTCTCCAATCGAAAAAACCGAAATCGAAAAAAAATGCATCAAAGGGGGCCCCCTTGGAACTTTTTCGAATTCTTCAGACCGCCTTAACTTCCGAACGGATGGACCGATTTTCAATTTCGCGCATACCAATTTGCTTGTTTTTTCATAGAATCCATTTCTTCAATAGAAAAAACCAAAATCGAAAAAAAATTTGCATCAAAGGGGGTCCTTTTGGAACTTTTTCGAATTCTTCAGATCGCCTTAACTTCCGAACGGATGGACCGATTTTCAACTTCGATCATACCAAACTGCTTGTTTTTTTTCATAGATTCCATTTCTCCAATCGAAAAAACTGAAATCGAAAAAAAATTGCATCAAAGGGGGCCCCCTTGGAACTTTTTCGAATTCTTCAGATCGCCTTAACTTCCAAACGGATGGACCGATTTTCAACTTCGATCATACCAATCTGCTTGTTTTTTTTCATAGAATCCATTTCTTCAATCGAAAAAACCGAAATCTGAAAAAAAAATTGCATCAAAGGGGGCCCCCTTGGAACTTTTTCGTATTCTTCAGATCGCCTTAACTTCCAAACGGATGGACCGATTTTCAACTTCGATCATACCAAACTGCTTGTTTTTTTATAGAATCCATTTCTCAAATCGAAGAAACCGAAATCGAAAAAAAAATTGCATCAAAGGGGGTCCCCTTGGAACTTTTTCGAATTCTTCAGATCGCCTTAACTTCCAAACTAATTGACCGATTTTCAACTTCGATCGTACCAATCTGCTTGTTTTTTTTTCATAGAATCCATTTCTCCAATCGAAAAAACCGAAATCTAAAAAAAAAATTGCATCAAAGGGGGCCCCCTTGGAACTTTTTCGTATTCTTCAGATCGCCTTAACTTCCGAACGGATGGACCGATTTTCAACTTCGATCATACCAATCCGCTTGTTTTTTTAATAGAATCCATTTCTCCAATCGAAAAAACCGAAATCGAAAAAAAAGTACATCAAAGGGGACCCCCTTGGAACTTTTTCGAATTCTTCAGACCGCCTTAACTTCCGAACGGATGGACCGATTTTCAATTTCGCGCATACCAATTTGCTTGTTTTTTCATAAAATCCATTTCTTCAATAGAGAAAACCGAAATCGAAAAAAAATTTGCATCAAAGGAGGTCCTCTTGGAACTTTTTCGAATTCTTCAGATCGCCTTAACTTCCAAACGAATGGACCGATTTTCAACTTCGATCATACCAATCTGCTTGTTTTTTTTCATAGAATCCATTTCTCCAATCGAAAAAACCGAAATCTAACAAAAAAATTGCATCGAAGTGGGCCCCCTTGGAACTTTTTCGAATTCTTCAGATCGCCTTAACTTCCGAACGGATTGACCGATTTTCAACTTCGATCATACCAATCTGCTTGTTTTTTTTTATAGAATCCATTTCTCCAATCAAAAAAAACCGAAATCTAAAAAAAAAATTGCATCAAAGGGGGCCCCCTTGGAACTTTTTCGAATTCTTCAGATCGCCTTAACTTCCAAACGGATGAACCGATTTTCAACTTCGATCATACCAATCTGCTTGTTTTTTTTTCATAGAATCCATTTCTCCAATCGAAAAAACCGAAATAATCTAAAAAAAAATTGCATCAAAGGGGGCCCCCTTGGAACTTTTTCGAATTCTTCAGATCGCCTTAACTTCCAAACGGATGAACCGATTTTCAACTTCGATCATACCAATCTGCTTGTTTTTTTTTCATAGAATCCATTTCTCCAATCGAAAAAACCGAAATCTAAAAAAAAACATCGCATCAAAGGGGGCCCCCTTGGAACTTTTTCGAATTCTTCAGATCGCCTTAACTTCCAAACGGATGGACCGATTTTCAACTTCGATCATACCAAACTGCTTCTTTTTTTTCATAGAATCCATTTCTCCAATCGAAAAAACCGAAATCTAAAAAAAAAAATTGCATCAAAGGGGGCCCGCTTGGAACTTTTTCGAATTCTTCAGATCACTTCAACTTTCGAACGGATGGACCGATTTTCAACTTCGATCATACCAATCTGCTTGTTTTTTTCATAGAATACATTTCTCCAATCGGAAAAATCGAAATCGAAAAAAAAAAAATGCATCAAAGGGGGCCCCCTTGGAACTTTTTCGAATTCTTCAGACCGCCTTATCTTCCGAACGGAAAACCGAAATCGAAAAAAAAATTGCATCAGAGGGGGTCCTGTTGGAACTTTTTCGAATTCTTCAGATCGCCTTAACTTCCGAACGGATGGACCGATTTTCAACTTCGATCATACCGAACTGCTTGTTTTTTTTCATAGAATTCATTTCTCCAATCAAAAAAACCGAAATCGAAAAAAAATTGCATCAAAGGGGGTCCCCTTGGAACTTTTTCGAATTCTTCAGATCGCCTTAACTTCCAAACGGATGGACCGATTTTCTACTTCGATCATACCAATCTGCTTGTTTTTTTTTTTCATAGAATCCATTTCTCCAATCGAAAAAACCGAAATCGAAAAAAAAATTGCATCAAAGGGGGCCCCCTTGGAACATTTTCGAATTCTTCAGATCGCCTTAACTTCCAAACGGATGGACCGATTTTCAACTTCGATCATTCCAAACTGCTTGTTTTTTTTCATAGAATCCATTTCTCCAATCGAAAAAACTGAAATCAAAAAAAAAATTGCATCAAAGGGGGTCCCCTTGGAACTTTTTCGAATTCTTCAGATCGCCTTAACTTCCAAACGGATGGTCCGATTTTCAACTTCGATCATACCAATCTGCTTGTTTTTTTTCATAGAATCCATTTCTCCAATCGAAAAAACCGAAATCTAAAAAAAAAATTGCATCAAAGGGGGCCCCCTTGGAACTTTTTCGTATTCTTCAGATCGCCTTAACTTCCGAACGGATGGACCGATTTTCAACTTCGATCATACCAATCTGCTTGTTTTTTTCATAGAATCCATTTCTCCAATCGAAAAAACCGAAATCGAAAAAAAAATGCATCAAAGGGGGCCCCCTTGGAACTTTTTCGAATTCTTCAGACCGCCTTAACTTCCGAACGGATGGACCGATTTTCAATTTCGCGCATACCAATTTGCTTGTTTTTTCATAGAATCCATTTCTTCAATAGAAAAAACCAAAATCGAAAAAAAATTTGCATCAAAGGGGGTCCTCTTGGAACTTTTTCGAATTCTTCAGATCGCCTTAACTTCCGAACGGATGGACCGATTTTCAACTTCGATCATACCAAACTGCTTGTTTTTTTTCATAGATTCCATTTCTCCAATCGAAAAAACCGAAATCGAAAAAAAAATGCATCAAAGGGGGTCCCCTTGGAACTTTTTCGAATTCTTCAGATCGCCTTAACTTCCAAACGGATGGACCGATTTTCAACTTCGATCATACCAAACTGCTTGTTTTTTTTCATAGAATACATTTCTTCAATCGGAAAAACCGAAATCGAAAAAAAAAAATGCATCAAAGGGGGCCCCCTTGGAACTTTTTCGAATTCTTCAGACCGCCTTAACTTCCGAACGGAAAACCGAAATCGAAAAAAAAATTGCATCAAAGGAACTTTTTCGAATTCTTCAGATCGCCTTAACTTCCGAACGGATGGACCGATTTTCAACTTCGATCATACCAAACTGCTTGTTTTTTTTCATAGAATCCATTTCTTCAAACAAAAAAACCGAAATCGAAAAAAAAATTGCATCAAAAGGGGTCCCCTTGGAACTTTTTCGAATTCTTCAGATCGCCTTAACTTCCAAACGGATGGACCGATTTTCAACTTCGATCATACCAAACTGCTTGTTTTTTTTCATAGAATCCATTTCTCCAATCAAAAAAACCGAAATCGAAAAAAACATTGCATCAAAGGGGGTCCCCTTGGAACTTTTTCGAATTCTTCAGATCGCCTTAACTTCCAAACGGATGGACCGATTTTCAACTTCGATCAAACCAATCTGCTTGTTTTTTTTCATAGAATCCATTTCTCCAATCGAAAAAACCGAAATCTAAAAAAAAATTGCATCAAAGGGGGCCCCCTTGGAACTTTTTCGAATTCTTCAGATCGCCTTAACTTCCAAACGGATGGACCGATTTTCAACTTCGATCATACCAAAATGCTTGTTTTTTTTCATAGAATCCATTTCTCCAATCGAAAAAACTGAAATCGAAAAAAAAAATTGCATCAAAGGGGGTCCCCTTGGAACTTTTTCGAATTCTTCAGATCGCCTTAACTTCCAAAAGGATGGACCGATTTTCAACTTCGATCATACCAATCTGCTTGTTTTTTTTCATAGAATCCATTTCTCCAATCAAAAAAACCGAAATCTAAAAAAAAAATTGCATCAAAGGGGGCCCCCTTGGAACTTTTTCGTATTCTTCAGATCGCCTTAACTTCCGAACGGATGGACCGATTTTCAACTTCGATCATACCAATCTGGGTGTTTTTTTTCATAGAATCCATTTCTCCAATCGAAAATACCGAAATCAAAAAAAAAAATGCATCAAAGGGGGCCCCCTTGGAACTTTTTCGAATTCTTCAGATCGCCTTAACTTCCAAACGGATGGACCGATTTTCAACTTCGATCATACCAAACTGCTTGTTTTTTTATAGAATCCATTTCTCCAATCGAAGAAACCGAAATCGAAAAAAAAAATCGCATCAAAGGGGGTCCCCTTGGAACTTTTTCGAATTCTTCAGATCGCCTTAACTTCCAAACGAATGGACCGATTTTCAACTTCGATCATACCAATCTGCTTGTTTTTTTTCATAGAATCCATTTCTCCAATCGGAAAAACCGAAATCTAAAAAAAAAATTGCATCAATGGGGGCCCCCTTGGAACTTTTTCGAATTCCTCAGATCGCCTCAACTTCCGAACGGATTGACCGATTTTCAACTTCGATCAAACCAATCTGCTTGTTTTTTTCATAGAATCCATTTCTCTAATCAAAAAAACCGAAATCGAAAAAAAAAAATGCATCAAAGGGGGCCCCCTTGGAATTTTTTCGAATTCTTCAGACCGCCTTAACTTCCGAACGGATGGACCGATTTTCAATTTCGCGCATACCAATTTGCTTGTTTTTTCATTGAATCCATTTCTTCAATTGAAAAAACCGAAATCGAAAAAAAAATTGCATCAAAGGGGGTCCTCTTGGAACTTTTTCGAATTCTTCAGATCGCCTCAACTTCCGAACGGATTGACCGATTTTCAACTTCGATCATACCAAACTGCTTGTTTTTTTTCATAGAATCCATTTCTCCAATCAAAAAAACCGAAATCGAAAAAAAATTGCATCAAAGGGGGTCCCCTTGGAACTTTTTCGAATTCTTCAGATCGCCTTAACTTCCGAACGGATGGACCGATTTTCAATTTCGCGCATACCAATTTGCTTGTTTTTTCATAGAATCCATTTCTTCAATAGAGAAAACCGAAATCGAAAAAAAAATTGCATCAAAGGGGGTCCTCTTGGAACTTTTTCGAATTCTTCAGATCGCCTTAACTTCCGAACGGATGGACCGATTTTCAACTTCGATCATACCAAACTGCTTGTTTTTTTTCATAGAATCCATTTCTCCAATCGAAAATACCGAAATCGAAAAAAAAAATGCATCAAAGGGGGCCCCCTTGGAACTTTTTCGAATTCTTCAGACCGCCTTAACTTCCGAACGGATGGACCGATTTTCTATTTCGCGCATACCAATTTGCATGTTTTTTCATAGAATCCATTTCTTCAATAGAAAAAACCGAAATCGAAAAAAAAATTGCATCAAAGGGGGTCCTCTTGGAACTTTTTCGAATTCTTCAGATCGCCTTAACTTCCGAACGGATGGACCGATTTTCAACTTCGATCATACCAAACTGCTTGTTTTTTTTCATAGAATCCATTTCACCAATCGAAAAAACCGAGATCGAAAAAAAAATTGCATCAAAGGGGGTCCCCTTGGAACTTTTTCGAATTCTTCAGATCGCCTCAACTTCCAAACGGATGGACCGATTTTCAACTTCGATCATACCAATCTGCTTGTTTTTTTTTCATAGAATCCTGTAACCTTCCCTATCCTTATTAATATTTAATAGAGGATAAGATAGGCAGGGTAGCTCTTTTGTCTGGTGGCAAGAGGTGTGAGTTCAAATTTTACTCAAAAAAACTTAATATAGAGGGCGCCACTTAGTCTGATCTTATTGAACTAAGAAATATAATCTATGGATATTTTTAAATATTAAGAATTTTGATATACCTGAAAATTCAAAGAAAAACACACCTATGAACTAAGAGGTAGTTTAATTTCAGCCTATTCTATGTTTTGGTACAGGGATGTAAACATATACTCAGATTTGAGCTAACTTTCAATGGAACACAATATTTCCAAATGTGAGAATTATACTCACCACATAATAACCAGATATTCTACTTCTAGAATCTATAATAAACCCCCCTTATATATTGGCCAACATATATGAGTTCACAGCGTTTTGATGTGAAGTAATATTTCTTAACTCATAGGTATATATTATTATTGAGTGAAATTTTGAAATATAAGAAAAAAATCAAAATGAAATGGTACAACCTTATGTTTCCTATGTCAAACCATGGGTTATTTGGGTATGGTACTCCAGAGGTTCCAGAAAACAGCCTCTCGCAGATCAACTCCAGTAGATTCCCAGAGGTTCCAGAAAAACAGCACCTTTCGGCTCAACCCCAGAAAAGTTCCCAGAGGTTCCAGAAAAACAGCACCTTTCGGCTCAACTCCAGAAGGTTCCCAAATAACATAAACTTTAGAATTGGCTGAAATGCATCTCCAAGTTTAGTTCAACTCTAAAAAAATTTTAATTCTGGTTGGACGGCTCTCCTTAATCCATCCTAGAGGTCACAAAATGGCAGACATGCCGACGAAATCGACGAATCTACAACCACACCAAAAAAATGTCCATGGTACATCTCCATAGTGAAAAAGAACAAAATCCTTACCGTCTAATGGGATAGCCCCACTATTTTATAAGTATAAATTACCCAAAGGGTGGTTCGAAGAAGAATCCGAAACTTTTTTCATTCTCATTTTCATGAGGTGCTTCTCACATGAAAAACTTCAAGGCACGAAGAAGGAGTCGGAAATCGGACCTCGTATCCTGTGCAGATATTTTCGAAAACCCATTCAAAAAAACTATTATAGATTTAAATTGGTTCTTGCGCAATGACATTTGTGAACCTTGTGATAAACTGATCCCAATACTACCAACTGATTGATCTGTCATAGAATCACCCAACCAGTTCAAATTTACCAGAGTTCCAAGGATATAATCCTGGTCACGTACTGTCTCGAGACTCGAAGATGTGAACTATCAACCAAAAACTTCTTGTTCTTTACAAAATCAAAGAATGGAAAGAGAGAAACATATAATCCATCAGGAAAAGTCAAAATTTCATGTTACATTCACCCCCTTCCAACGATAAAAAAATAGGCATTTACGTGTCTATTTTTTTTTTATGTTAAACCTCAAGTTCATTTTATTTTATTTTATTTTTTTTTTTATTTTTTTTTTTTTTTTTTTTTTTTTTTTCAACTAGATTCTAAGTTTGTTTCGAGCGCTCAAAACCCTATCTAATTATAGCTAACTTAATTAAATGAACTAGTGTATAGGCGCCTAGTTATCATGCTTATCTTAAACCTTAACTATTATGTACATGGTATTTTGCAGCACAGACATCTAACCATTTTCTGGTTGACCATCAACATCACTCTCTAATCCCATTTCCTCATCAATGGATACATCAGACATTGAACCGTGGTATGCTTTTAGATCCTGTATATGCCACGTACCGGCATCGGTACCATCCTCATTTTTGAGAATATACACTAATTTAGACTTTTTCTTATGTACTGTACAAAGCACATAACGTGGTGCCAATTTTTGTGCAAAATTATCAGCTGCCTTGGATAAAACTTTATTCCTTTTCCATACTTTATCACCAACAAAAAATTCCTTTTCCCTACGCCGCAAATTGTAATATTTACTATTCTTCTTATAAGCAACGTTTAATTTATTCTGAACTTCATGAAAGATTTCCGATAAATTTCCTAAATTTTGAATCCATTTATTTCTATTACACAGCTCCAAATCAGTCTCACTTCTTCCATAATATTTCCCTGAGCAAGGTACTTCACGCCCAAAATTCAAAAATGCGGGACTATACCCCGTGACTTCATGTACAGATGTTCTCATAGAATAAGCAATTTTTTGAAGTTCTTTATCCCAAGTTCTATGATTACCATTAATATAACTTCGAATGGCAGTACAAATTGTTCGATTTGCTCTTTCCACATAGTTGGCCTGTGGATGATAATATGGAGTATATAAAATGTTGGAGTTATAGTCTTGGACTAGTTTTTTGATAGTTTTGCTAATCAATTGTCTACCATTGTCACAGACAATGTTTTGCGGTACACCATATACCAAGAAGACTTCTTCCTCCAAAAATCTTACAATACTACTAGACGTGGCATTACGAAGTGGACATATAAGAGGATATTTTGTGAACCAATCTGAAACTACAAGAATGTACTGGAATCCCCTAGTACTTCTAGGAAGTGGACCCATCAAATCAAGAGCAATAACTTGCCAAGGAAAACGGACTTTTCGTTCAGCTCCCATAAAGCCAAATTTTGAATGATTCGGAGACTTTTGTGAGGCACAAATCTTACAATGTCTCACATATTTATTGATGTCATGGCGCATTTTTGGCCAATAGTAAGCTAAACTTACTCTATTAAATGTTTTATAATAACCAGCATGTGCAGCAGTGCTTGAGTCATGATTCAGCTGAATAATTTTTATCCGTTGTTGCTTTGGCACTAGAAGTTTCCAATCAGAAATATTAGTATCTAATGATACCTTAGATGGAATTAACTTATATACGAAATTATCCTTTACTGCCCATTGTGGGTAACTATCAGGATTACTCAATATTTTGGAACGGATCTTCTCATAAAAGGAATCTATTTGACCTAAATCAATGTCTAGCGATACACAATTACCTGCACTTTTCAGAGTCAATATTTGTTCACTTTGAGATGTTTCAAAATCATCATCTACCGGATTCCTGGATAGAGCATCTGGAACTGTCATTAATCTACCAGCCCGGTGACAAATGTCAAAATCGAATTGACTTAGACGAACACTCCAACGAGACAGTCGTCCTGTAGGGTTTTTCATATTAAATAGATATTTCAATGAGGCATGATCAGTGATTAAAGTAAATCGAACACCTTCAATATAACCTCTGAAACGTTCACAAGCAAAAATGCAGGCTAGACACTCCTTTTCAGTGGTTCCATAATTTTTTTCGTATTTTGAAAGACTTCTAGAAGCAAAAGCAATGACTCGTTCATGACCATTCTGAATTTGGGTTAAAACGCAACCAAGACCATTATCACTTGCATCACACTGAAGAGCAAATGGAAGATTAAAGTCAGCACTTGAAAGAATAGGGGCAGACACTAAAGCCTGCTTGACACTACCGAAAGCTTGTTCAGCCTCTCGAGTCCAATTGATTTTTTGCCCTTTCTTTCTGCTTTTTAGAAGATCATTAATCGGAGCCATTAGAGAAGAGAAATTTGGTATGAACCGGCGGTACCAACTACACAGGCCTGTAAATCTCTTGACTTCCGTTGTGGTTCTTGGTTGAGGAAATTGTACCATAGCGGAGACCTTCATGGGATCTGTACGGAGTCCAAATTTATCAACAACAAAACCTAGATATTTAAGTGAAGATCGAAAAAAAGTACATTTATCAATATTGACTGTTAAATTTGCTTTTTCTAAACGTTTGGCTACTTCATGCAATGTTTTGATGTGGTCTTCAAAGGTTGAATTTATTATGATTATATCATCCAAATACACGAAGGCGTTTGGCTCCATTTCTGGACCAAATATGGCATCCATTAATCTTTGTTGGCATTGCGCGGCATTACAAAGGCCAAAAGGCATAACTTTAAATTGGAAAAGTCCTCTGCCTGGTACTGAGAAAGCGGTCTTTTCCTTAGATTCCTCATCGAGAGGAATTTGCCAAAACGCACTCCGCAAGTCAACAGAGGATATATAATTAGCCCCGCCAAGCAACGATAAAATTCTATCAACGACTGGTAGTGGATAGCTATCTTTCTTTGTTAATGAGTTCAACTTCCTACCATCAAAACAAAATCGATAATCGCCATTATCTTTCTTCACAAGTAACACCGGTGATGACCATTCACTTTGAGATTTTTCAATAACATCTAATTGTAACATTTTATCCAACTCTTTATTTAAATGTGTAAGCATGTAAGGTGACATCAGATATTGGCGTTGCTTAACTGGGGTAGCATTACCTGTTTCTATATGGTATACTATTTTATCTGTCCTACCTAACTTTTCATCATTGGAAAGTTCCTTAAATTTTGAAATAACATCTTCAGCTAAAGATTTTTGTTCTGAGGATAAATCTCTTAAAGCTTGGAGTTTATCATTAGTGATACCATCGTCTTTATCAGATCCGACTGTAGCGATTGTGACTTCAGCATCACCTCTGACTTCCCAAGTATTGTCATGAAAATCTATTTTCAACTTAAATTGTTGACAGAAATCACTTCCTAGAATGACAGAATAATTTAATGATGGAACTACCAAAAATTTTATAATTCGACACTCCCTTTCTATACTAATAGGAATATCCACAGCGCCAGTGACGCTTTGTTTAACTCCATCAGCAGTTACAACAAAATTATGACAGGACTTTTTGGATTTTAAATTTAAACTGCTTAAAAATTTTACACCCTTTTTTCCTATGATACTGTTATTTGCACCTGAATCCAATAAAGCTACTATATTTTTCCCAAAAATATTGATGGAAACATAAGGTCTATTATCTAATTCCTTTTTTACTAAGGTTGGAGATACAGAAGTTTTTGAACCTTCAAGAAAATCTTTAACAAAATTCAAATGTCTTCTCCACTCATCTCTGGAGGTTTTTCTCAAATTTTTGGCCTGAAAATCGGGAGATACAACTCGGCCAACTTGGTTTATCTCCTGGAAGCGTTTCCCGAACAATGCTCACATTCATTCTTACTAACATTGTGATTTCCACACCCATAACAAAATTTAGTTCTAGGTTTTAAGCAATGCTTGAAATGGTGATTTTCCAATCTGCAGTTGTAGCAAACTACAGCCTTCCTAGGTGGATTATTTTTATTAGAAGATTCCCCAGTTGACTGAGATGTTCCAGGACTTGGATATTGATAATTAGAACTCCTATTAGAATTTTGAAAATTTGCTGAATTTGGCGAAGTTGAGTTACGATGATATTGGGAAGTTGGATCTTGTGAAGTAGAAGGGGATGAATTTGTAAAATTTGAGCCTGGCTTATTTAAGTTTTGATAGGAAGTATTCCTGAACCGTGAATTTTGATTTTTCTGATAATTAGAATTTTGAAATTTTCTTGTCTGATAATTTTTATCAGTTGATACACTACAGTTATTGAATTCGACATCTATATCGCAAGCAAGTGAGCTAACTTGAGTTCTACGGTTAACTTTAACATTCAATTCCTTAAAAACTTCCTCTAAAGATTTTACATCCTTGATTAATTCTTCAACAGTCCCATATTTATTCAAAGCAAGTCTTTCCACAAATTCAGGTCTCAGGTTTTTTTGAAGCCACTTGAGTTTTGTTGACACAGCTGGTGGAGAACTTAAGCGATTGAACAACTGTTCCATAACTGCCACAAAAATAATAACCGGTTCATCATCAAATTGTTTACGATGCTTTATTGTCTCCCAAACTTCCTCATCATAATCTTTACTCAGAAAGTCTTGTTGTAATCTCCTAGTAAGTGAATCCCAATCTCGAACTAACTTTGCATCTTTAACATGGCGAAGCCATAATAATGCTTTTCCAGAAAATAAATCAACTGATGCTTCATACAACTGTTGTTTGGTAACATGCCTAGCTTCAGCTAACTCATCTACTCTCTCTAAAAAGGATTTTACTCCCATTGATTTCTTTGACCCATCAAATTTAAGATCCCATTTATAGACTGAAACAGATTTTGACATAGGAGGCACTAGTAGATTTGGTGGAAATTGAACAAAGGGGTTGGCTGTGGCAGGTGTTGAGACACTTACTGCTGCAGCAGTTGCGCGTTCAGCTTTTTCATCTAATTCTGCTTCTAGTGTCAAACAAGTTGCATACGTCTCATTTTTATAAATTAGTTGTGCTGGTTTTGTAGGATCGACAACCATTCTTTTTAAACGCAAGGAAACATGGGCTAACCGAGATTTATATCTAGAGTAAGCTGAATCAGTAGTGGTACTATCAAAATCATTGATGACTGTAGCGAGATTATCCAAAGAGTTATTTATTTGAGTTTGGTCAGTCTCAAAAGTATAGGTCGGATCTGATAATGACAAAGGTAAAACACCTTCTTTCTTTTCCTTCCTAACCGCAGTTGACAGAATTTTCCGCTTTTCATTCATGTCACGAGAGGTAACGATTCCTCTAATCCTCAGCTCATAATTAAGTTCTTCTATTAGCAAATGTCCGGGCCTTATGTCGGTTTCCATGATTTTATTAGAAAAATTCTAGGAAGTGGAAATTATAATTTCAATATAGATCTCTCTATCAGTGAGAAACGCCGAAACAATTTTATTATAAGAGCTTGACTCAAAAAAAATTTGAAATCTATAAGTAAATTCCCGCCACCACTATGAACAAGAAAAGTTCTGAAACCTGTAGTTAAAACTATAGGGAACTCTATAATGTCCTGGTTTCAGCAGCTTGATACTCAGAAAATATAATTTTCAATTGTTAAATTCTCAACCAATAGTCCTCTGTACTATCAACAATAAAAAAATAATTTGGACCTTATAGTGCCAAGCAACTCTGAGTCTCCCCCTATTCCTCAAAACTAGATGTATGGAGAGCCGTCTACAAAATCCCATGTACATAAAATTTCATAACTTGAATTTAGTACTCAAATAAATGTTTGAATTTGAAAAGATTAAAATTTCCTGGCAGAAAATATGTTCTCACCTCAGATCTTACCAAAAGGATTATCCTACTAGTTTTGATATGTCTGACCAACTCCTACAAATTCCTCAGGTTGAGTAAAACTTCCAAAAATCTAGGTGTCCAGTTGAAAAACAAACTGCAAGGCTGCTAGTCTGTGGAGAGATGAAAGGCTGCTAGTCTGAAGAAGTGTGTGGCTGCAAGGACTGCTCAGATAAAGTTTCCTTCCTTAGATTGACAAAGTTCTCCAATTCCCAAATAACCTGGTGAACACATATAATCTATATACCTTTGGATTCTACAATATTATTGTAATTTTTTCACTCAAAAATAATCGGGCCCCACGTTGTAGGCGCCAAAATGTAACCTTCCCTATCCTTATTAATATTTAATAGAGGATAAGATAGGCAGGGTAGCTCTTTTGTCTGGTGGCAAGAGGTGTGAGTTCAAATTTTACTCAAAAAAACTTAATATAGAGGGCGCCACTTAGTCTGATCTTATTGAACTAAGAAATATAATCTATGGATATTTTTAAATATTAAGAATTTTGATATACCTGAAAATTCAAAGAAAAACACACCTATGAACTAAGAGGTAGTTTAATTTCAGCCTATTCTATGTTTTGGTACAGGGATGTAAACATATACTCAGATTTGAGCTAACTTTCAATGGAACACAATATTTCCAAATGTGAGAATTATACTCACCACATAATAACCAGATATTCTACTTCTAGAATCTATAATAAACCCCCCTTATATATTGGCCAACATATATGAGTTCACAGCGTTTTGATGTGAAGTAATATTTCTTAACTCATAGGTATATATTATTATTGAGTGAAATTTTGAAATATAAGAAAAAAATCAAAATGAAATGGTACAACCTTATGTTTCCTATGTCAAACCATGGGTTATTTGGGTATGGTACTCCAGAGGTTCCAGAAAACAGCCTCTCGCAGATCAACTCCAGTAGATTCCCAGAGGTTCCAGAAAAACAGCACCTTTCGGCTCAACCCCAGAAAAGTTCCCAGAGGTTCCAGAAAAACAGCACCTTTCGGCTCAACTCCAGAAGGTTCCCAAATAACATAAACTTTAGAATTGGCTGAAATGCATCTCCAAGTTTAGTTCAACTCTAAAAAAATTTTAATTCTGGTTGGACGGCTCTCCTTAATCCATCCTAGAGGTCACAAAATGGCAGACATGCCGACGAAATCGACGAATCTACAACCACACCAAAAAAATGTCCATGGTACATCTCCATAGTGAAAAAGAACAAAATCCTTACCGTCTAATGGGATAGCCCCACTATTTTATAAGTATAAATTACCCAAAGGGTGGTTCGAAGAAGAATCCGAAACTTTTTTCATTCTCATTTTCATGAGGTGCTTCTCACATGAAAAACTTCAAGGCACGAAGAAGGAGTCGGAAATCGGACCTCGTATCCTGTGCAGATATTTTCGAAAACCCATTCAAAAAAACTATTTTAGATTTAAATTGGTTCTTGCGCAATGACATTTGTGAACCTTGTGATAAACTGATCCCAATACTACCAACTGATTGATCTGTCATAGAATCACCCAACCAGTTCAAATTTACCAGAGTTCCAAGGATATAATCCTGGTCACGTACTGTCTCGAGACTCGAAGATGTGAACTATCAACCAAAAACTTCTTGTTCTTTACAAAATCAAAGAATGGAAAGAGAGAAACATATAATCCATCAGGAAAAGTCAAAATTTCATGTTACAATCCATTTCTTCAATCGAAAAAACCGAAATCTGAAAAAAAAATTGCATCAAAGGGGGCCCCCTTGGAACTTTTTCGAATTCTTCAGATCGCCTTAACTTCCAAACGGATGGACCGATTTTCAACTTCGATCATACCAAACTGCTTGTTTTTTTATAGAATCCATTTCTCCAATCGAAGAAACCAAAATCGAAAAAAAAAATTGCATCAAAGGGGGTCCCCTTGGAACTTTTTCGAATTCTTCAGATCGCCTTAACTTCCGAACGGATGGACCGATTTTCAACTTCGATCATACCAAACTGCTTGTTTTTTTTCATAGAATCCATTTCTCCTATCGAAAAAACCGAAATCGAAAAAAAAATTGCATCAAAGGATGTCCCCTTGGAACTTTTTCGAATTCTTCAGATCGCCTTAACTTCCAAACGGATGGACCGATTTTCAACTTCGATTATACGAATCTGCTTGTTTTTTTTTTATAGAATCCATTTCTTCAATCAAAAAAACCGAAATCTGAAAAAAAAAATTGCATCAAAGGGGGCCCCCTTGGAACTTTTTCGAATTCTTCAGATCGCCTTAACTTCCAAACGGATGGACCGATTTTCAACTTCGATCATACCAAACTGCTTGTTTTTTTTATAGAATCCATTTCTCCAATCGAAGAAACCGAAATCGAAAAAAAAAATTGCATCAAAGGGGGTCCCCTTGGAACTTTTTCGAATTCTTCAGATCGCCTTAACTTCCAAACGAATGGACCGATTTTCAACTTCGATCATACCAATCTGCTTGTTTTTTTTCATAGAATCCATTTCTCCAATCGGAAAAACCGAAATCTAAAAAAAAAAATTGCATCAAAGGGGGCCCGCTTGGAACTTTTTCGAATTCTTCAGATCACTTTAACTTTCGAACGGATGGACCGATTTTCAACTTCGATTATACGAATCTGCTTGATTTTTTTTTTATAGAATCCATTTCTTCAATCGAAAAAACCGGAATCTGAAAAAAAAATTGCATCAAAGGGGGCCCCCTTGGAACTTTTTCGAATTCTTCAGATCGCCTTAACTTCCAAACGGATGGACCGATTTTCAACTTCGATCATACCAAACTGCTTGTTTTTTTTATAGAATCCATTTCTCCAATCGAAGAAACCGAAATCGAAAAAAAAAATTGCATCAAAGGGGGTCCCCTTGGAACTTTTTCGAATTCTTCAGATCGCCTTAACTTCCAAACGAATGGACCGATTTTCAACTTCGATCATACCAATCTGCTTGTTTTTTTCATAGAATCCATTTCTCTAATCAAAAAAACCGAAATCGAAAAAAAAAATGCATCAAAGGGGGCCCCCTTGGAATTTTTTCGAATTCTTCAGACCGCCTTAACTTCCGAACGGATGGACCGATTTTCAATTTCGCGCATACCAATTTGCTTGTTTTTTCATTGAATCCATTTCTTCAATAGAAAAAACCGAAATCGAAAAAAAAATTGCATCAAAGGGGGTCCTCTTGGAACTTTTTCGAATTCTTCAGATCGCCTCAACTTCCGAACGGATTGACCGATTTTCAACTTCGATCATACCAAACTGCTTGTTTTTTTTCATAGAATCCATTTCTCCAATCAAAAAAACCGGAATCGAAAAAAAATTGCATCAAAGGGGGTCCCCTTGGAACTTTTTCGAATTCTTCAGATCGCCTTAACTTCCGAACGGATGGACCGATTTTCAATTTCGCGCATACCAATTTGCTTGTTTTTTCATAGAATCCATTTCTTCAATAGAGAAAACCGAAATCGAAAAAAAAATTGCATCAAAGGGGGTCCTCTTGGAACTTTTTCGAATTCTTCAGATCGCCTTAACTTCCGAACGGATGGACCGATTTTCAACTTCGATCATACCAAACTGCTTGTTTTTTTTCATAGAATCCATTTCTCCAATCGAAAATACCGAAATCGAAAAAAAAAAATGCATCAAAGGGGGCCCCCTTGGAACTTTTTCGAATTCTTCAGACCGCCTTAACTTCCGAACGGATGGACCGATTTTCAATTTCGCGCATACCAATTTGCTTGTTTTTTCATAGAATCCATTTCTTCAATAGAAAAAACCGAAATCGAAAAAAAATTTGCATCAAAGGGGGTCCTCTTGGAACTTTTTCGAATTCTTCAGATCGCCTTAACTTCCGAACGGATGGACCGATTTTCAACTTCGATCATACCAAACTGCTTGTTTTTTTTCATAGAATCCATTTCTCCAATCGGAAAAACCGAAATCTAAAAAAAAAATTGCATCAAAGGGGGCCCGCTTGGAACTTTTTCGAATTCTTCAGATCACTTTAACTTTCGAACGGATGGACCGATTTTCAACTTCGATTATACGAATCTGCTTGATTTTTTTTTTATAGAATCCATTTCTTCAATCGAAAAAACCGGAATCTGAAAAAAAAATTGCATCAAAGGGGGCCCCCTTGGAACTTTTTCGAATTCTTCAGATCGCCTTAACTTCCAAACGGATGGACCGATTTTCAACTTCGATCATACCAAACTGCTTGTTTTTTTTATAGAATCCATTTCTCCAATCGAAGAAACCGAAATCGAAAAAAAAATTGCATCAAAGGGGGTCCCCTTGGAACTTTTTCGAATTCTTCAGATCGCCTTAACTTCCAAACGAATGGACCGATTTTCAACTTCGATCATACCAATCTGCTTGTTTTTTTTCATAGAATCCATTTCTCCAATCGGAAAAACCGAAATCTAAAAAAAAATTGCATCAATGGGGGCCCCCTTGGAACTTTTTCGAATTCCTCAGATCGCCTCAACTTCCGAACGGATTGACCGATTTTCAACTTCGATCAAACCAATCTGCTTGTTTTTTTCATAGAATCCATTTCTCTAATCAAAAAAACCGAAATCGAAAAAAAAAAATGCATCAAAGGGGGCCCCCTTGGAATTTTTTCGAATTCTTCAGACCGCCTTAACTTCCGAACGGATGGACCGATTTTCAATTTCGCGCATACCAATTTGCTTGTTTTTTCATTGAATCCATTTCTTCAATAGAAAAAACCGAAATCGAAAAAAAAATTGCATCAAAGGGGGTCCTCTTGGAACTTTTTCGAATTCTTCAGATCGCCTCAACTTCCGAACGGATTGACCGATTTTCAACTTCGATCATACCAAACTGCTTGTTTTTTTTCATAGAATCCATTTCTCCAATCAAAAAAACCGAAATGGAAAAAAAATTGCATCAAAGGGGTCCCCTTGGAACTTTTTCGAATTCTTCAGATCGCCTTAACTTCCGAACGGATGGACCGATTTTCAATTTCGCGCATACCAATTAGCTTGTTTTTTCATAGAATCCATTTCTTCAATAGAGAAAACCGAAATCGAAAAAAAAATTGCATCAAAGGGGGTCCTCTTGGAACTTTTTCGAATTCTTCAGATCGCCTTAACTTCCGAACGGATGGACCGATTTTCAACTTCGATCATACCAAACTGCTTGTTTTTTTTCATAGAATCCATTTCTCCAATCGAAAATACCGAAATCGAAAAAAAAAATGCATCAAAGGGGGCCCCCTTGGAACTTTTTCGAATTCTTCAGACCGCCTTAACTTCCGAACGGATGGACCGATTTTCAATTTCGCGCATACCAATTTGCTTGTTTTTTCATAGAATCCATTTCTTCAATAGAAAAAACCGAAATCAAAAAAAAATTTGCATCAAAGGGGGTCCTCTTGGAACTTTTTCGAATTCTTCAGATCGCCTTAACTTCCGAACGGATGGACCGATTTTCAACTTCGATCATACCAAACTGCTTGTTTTTTTTCATAGAATCCATTTCTCCAATCGAAAAAACCGAAATCGAAAAAAAAATTGCATCAAAGGGGGTCCCCTTGGAACTTTTTCGAATTCTTCAGATCGCCTCAACTTCCAAACGGATGGACCGATTTTCAACTTCGATCATACCAATCTGCTTGTTTTTTTTTTCATAGAATCCATTTCTTCAATCGAAAAAACCGAAATCTGAAAAAAAAATTGCATCAAAGGGGGCCCCCTTGGAACTTTTTCGAATTCTTCAGATCGCCTTAACTTCCGAACGGATGGACCGATTTTCAACTTCGATCATACCAAACTGCTTGTTTTTTTATAGAATCCATTTCTCCAATCGAAGAAACCGAAATCGAAAAAATAAATTGCATCAAAGGGGGTCCCCTTGGAACTTTTTCGAATTCTTCAGATCGCCTTAACTTCCGAACGGATGGACCGATTTTCAACTTCGATCATACCAAACTGCTTGTTTTTTTTCATAGAATCCATTTCTCCTATCGAAAAAACCGAAATCGAAAAAAAAATTGCATCAAAGGATGTCCCCTTGGAACTTTTTCGAATTCTTCAGATCGCCTTGACTTCCAAACGGATGGACCGATTTTCAACTTCGATTATACGAATCTGCTTGTTTTTTTTTTATAGAATCCATTTCTTCAATCGAAAAAACCGAAATCTGAAAAAAAAAATTGCATCAAAGGGGGCCCCCTTGGAACTTTTTCGAATTCTTCAGATCGCCTTAACTTCCAAACGGATGGACCGATTTTCAACTTCGATCATACCAAACTGCTTGTTTTTTTTATAGAATCCATTTCTCCAATCGAAGAAACCGAAATCGAAAAAAAAAATTGCATCAAAGGGGGTCCCCTTGGAACTTTTTCGAATTCTTCAGATCGCCTTAACTTCCAAACGAATGGACCGATTTTCAACTTCGATCATACCAATCTGCTTGTTTTTTTTCATAGAATCCATTTCTCCAATCGGAAAAACCGAAATCTAAAAAAAAAATTGCATCAAAGGGGGCCCGCTTGGAACTTTTTCGAATTCTTCAGATCACTTTAACTTTCGAACGGATTTACCGATTTTCAACTTCGATCATACCAATCTGCTTGTTTTTTTCATAGAATACATTTCTCCAATCGGAAAAACCGAAATCGAAAAAAAAAATGCATCAAAGGGGGCCCCCTTGGAACTTTTTCGAATTCTTCAGACCGCCTTATCTTCCGAACGGAAAACCGAAATCGAAAAAAAAAATTGCATCAAAGGGGGTCCTCTTGGAACTTTTTCGAATTCTTCAGATCGCCTTAACTTCCGAACGGATGGACCGATTTTCAACTTCGATCATACCGAACTGCTTGATTTTTTTCATAGAATTCATTTCTCCAATCAAAAAAACCGAAATCGAAAAAAAATTGCATCAAAGGGGGTCCCCTTGGAACTTTTTCGAATTCTTCAGATCGCCTTAACTTCCAAACGGATGGACCGATTTTCTACTTCGATCATACCAATCTGCTTGTTTTTTTTTCATAGAATCCATTTCTACAATCGAAAAAACCGAAATCGAAAAAAAAATTGCATCAAAGGGGGCCCCCTTGGAACATTTTCGAATTCTTCAGATCGCCTTAACTTCCAAACGGATGGACCGATTTTCAACTTCGATCATTCCAAACTGCTTGTTTTTTTTCATAGAATCCATTTCTCCAATCGAAAAAACTGAAATCGAAAAAAAAATTGCATCAAAGGGGGTCCCCTTGGAACTTTTTCGAATTCTTCAGATCGCCTTAACTTCCAAACGGATGGACCGATTTTCAACTTCGATCATACCAATCTGCTTGTTTTTTTTCATAGAATCCATTTCTCCAATCGAAAAAACCGAAATCTAAAAAAAAAATTGCATCAAAGGGGGCCCCCTTGGAACTTTTTCGTATTCTTCAGATCGCCTTAACTTCCGAACGGATGGACCGATTTTCAACTTCGATCATACCAATCTGCTTGTTTTTTTCATAGAATCCATTTCTCCAATCGAAAAAACCGAAATCGAAAAAAAAAATGCATCAAAGGGGGCCCCCTTGGAACTTTTTCGAATTCTTCAGACCGCCTTAACTTCCGAACGGATGGACCGATTTTCAATTTCGCGCATACCAATTTGCTTGTTTTTTCATGGAATTTATTTCTTCAATAGAAAAAACCAAAATCGAAAAAAAATTTGCATCAAAGGGGGTCCTCTTGGAACTTTTTCGAATTTTTCAGATCGCCTTAACTTCCGAACGGATGGACCGATTTTCAACTTCGATCATACCAAACTGCTTGTTTTTTTTCATAGAATCCATTTCTCCAATCGGAAAAACCGAAATCTGAAAAAAAAATTGCATCAAAGGGGGCCCGCTTGGAACTTTTTCGAATTCTTCAGATCACTTTAACTTTCGAACGGATGGACCGATTTTCAACTTCGATTATACGAATCTGCTTGATTTTTTTTTTATAGAATCCATTTCTTCAATCGAAAAAACCGGAATCTGAAAAAAAAAATTGCATCAAAGGGGGCCCCCTTGGAACTTTTTCGAATTCTTCAGATCGCCTTAACTTCCAAACGGATGGACCGATTTTCAACTTCGATCATACCAAACTGCTTGTTTTTTTTATAGAATCCATTTCTCCAATCGAAGAAACCGAAATCGAAAAAAAAAATTGCATCAAAGGGGGTCCCCTTGGAACTTTTTCGAATTCTTCAGATCGCCTTAACTTCCAAACGAATGGACCGATTTTCAACTTCGATCATACCAATCTGCTTGTTTTTTTTCATAGAATCCATTTCTCCAATCGGAAAAACCGAAATCTAAAAAAAAATTGCATCAATGGGGGCCCCCTTGGAACTTTTTCGAATTCCTCAGATCGCCTCAACTTCCGAACGGATTGACCGATTTTCAACTTCGATCATACCAATCTGCTTGTTTTTTTTCATAGAATCCATTTCTCCAATCGGAAAAACCGAAATCTAAAAAAAAATTGCATCAATGGGGGCCCCCTTGGAACTTTTTCGAATTCTTCAGACCGCCTTAACTTCCGAACGGATGGACCGATTTTCAATTTCGCGCATACCAATTTGCTTGTTTTTTCATTGAATCCATTTCTTCAATAGAAAAAACCGAAATCGAAAAAAAAATTGCATCAAAGGGGGTCCTCTTGGAACTTTTTCGAATTCTTCAGATCGCCTCAACTTCCGAACGGATTGACCGATTTTCAACTTCGATCATACCAAACTGCTTGTTTTTTTTCATAGAATCCATTTCTCCAATCAAAAAAACCGAAATCGAAAAAAAATTGCATCAAAGGGGGTCCCCTTGGAACTTTTTCGAATTCTTCAGATCGCCTTAACTTCCGAACGGATGGACCGATTTTCAATTTCGCGCATACCAATTTGCTTGTTTTTTCATAGAATCCATTTCTTCAATAGAGAAAACCGAAATCGAAAAAAAAATTGCATCAAAGGGGGTCCTCTTGGAACTTTTTCGAATTCTTCAGATCGCCTTAACTTCCGAACGGATGGACCGATTTTCAACTTCGATCATACCAAACTGCTTGTTTTTTTTCATAGAATCCATTTCTCCAATCGAAAATACCGAAATCGAAAAAAAAAATGCATCAAAGGGGGCCCCCTTGGAACTTTTTCGAATTCTTCAGACCGCCTTAACTTCCGAACGGATGGACCGATTTTCAATTTCGCGCATACCAATTTGCTTGTTTTTTCATAGAATCCATTTCTCCAATCGAAAAAACCGAAATCTGAAAAAAAAATTGCATCAAAGGGGGCCCCCTTGGAACTTTTTCGAATTCTTCAGATCGCCTTAACTTCCAAACGGATGGACCGATTTTCAACTTCGATCATACCAAACTGCTTGTTTTTTTTCATAGAATCCATTTCTCCAATCGAAAAAACCGAAATCTGAAAAAAAAATTGCATCAAAGGGGGCCCCCTTGGAACTTTTTCGAATTCTTCAGATCGCCTCAACTTCCAAACGGATGGACCGATTTTCAACTTCGATCATACCAATCTGCTTGTTTTTTTTTTCATAGAATCCATTTCTTCAATCGAAAAAACCGAAATCTGAAAAAAAATTGCATCAAAGGGGGCCCCCTTGGAACTTTTTCGAATTCTTCAGATCGCCTTAACTTCCAAACGGATGGACCGATTTTCAACTTCGATCATACCAAACTGCTTGTTTTTTTATAGAATCCATTTCTCCAATCGAAGAAACCGAAATCGAAAAAAAAAATTGCATCAAAGGGGGTCCCCTTGGAACTTTTTCGAATTCTTCAGATCGCCTTAACTTCCGAACGGATGGACCGATTTTCAACTTCGATCATACCAAACTGCTTGTTTTTTTTCATAGAATCCATTTCTCCTATCGAAAAAACCGAAATCGAAAAAAAAATTGCATCAAAGGATGTCCCCTTGGAACTTTTTCGAATTCTTCAGATCGCCTTGACTTCCAAACGGATGGACCGATTTTCAACTTCGATTATACGAATCTGCTTGTTTTTTTTTTATAGAATCCATTTCTTCAATCGAAAAAACCGAAATCTGAAAAAAAAAATTGCATCAAAGGGGGCCCCCTTGGAACTTTTTCGAATTCTTCAGATCGCCTTAACTTCCAAACGGATGGACCGATTTTCAACTTCGATCATACCAATCTGCTTGTTTTTTTCATAGAATACATTTCTCCAATCGGAAAAACCGAAATCGAAAAAAAAAATGCATCAAAGGGGGCCCCCTTGGAACTTTTTCGAATTCTTCAGACCGCCTTATCTTCCGAACGGAAAACCGAAATCGAAAAAAAAATTGCATCAAAGGGGGTCCTCTTGGAACTTTTTCGAATTCTTCAGATCGCCTTAACTTCCGAACGGATGGACCGATTTTCAACTTCGATCATACCGAACTGCTTGTTTTTTTTCATAGAATTCATTTCTCCAATCAAAAAAACCGAAATCGAAAAAAAATTGCATCAAAGGGGGTCCCCTTGGAACTTTTTCGAATTCTTCAGATCGCCTTAACTTCCAAACGGATGGACCGATTTTCTACTTCGATCATACCAATCTGCTTGTTTTTTTTTCATAGAATCCATTTCTCCAATCGAAAAAACCGAAATCGAAAAAAAAATTGCATCAAAGGGGGCCCCCTTGGAACATTTTCGAATTCTTCAGATCGCCTTAACTTCCAAACGGATGGACCGATTTTCAACTTCGATCATTCCAAACTGCTTGTTTTTTTTTCATAGAATCCATTTCTCCAATCGAAAAAACTGAAATCGAAAAAAAAATTGCATCAAAGGGGGTCCCCTTGGAACTTTTTCGAATTCTTCAGATCGCCTTAACTTCCAAACGGATGGACCGATTTTCAACTTCGATCATACCAATCTGCTTGTTTTTTTTCATAGAATCCATTTCTCCAATCGAAAAAACCGAAATCTAAAAAAAAAATTGCATCAAAGGGGGCCCCCTTGGAACTTTTTCGTATTCTTCAGATCGCCTTAACTTCCGAACGGATGGACCGATTTTCAACTTCGATCATACCAATCTGCTTGTTTTTTTCATAGAATCCATTTCTCCAATCGAAAAAACCGAAATCGAAAAAAAAAAATGCATCAAAGGGGGCCCCCTTGGAACTTTTTCGAATTCTTCAGACCGCCTTAACTTCCGAACGGATGGACCGATTTTCAATTTCGCGCATACCAATTTGCTTGTTTTTTCATGGAATCCATTTCTTCAATAGAAAAAACCAAAATCGAAAAAAAATTTGCATCAAAGGGGGTCCTCTTGGAACTTTTTCGAATTTTTCAGATCGCCTTAACTTCCGAACGGATGGACCGATTTTCAACTTCGATCATACCAAACTGCTTGTTTTTTTTCATAGATTCCATTTCTCTAATCGAAAAAACCGAAATCGAAAAAAAAATGCATCAAAGGGGGTCCCCTTGGAACTTTTTCGAATTCTTCAGATCGCCTTAACTTCCGAACGGAAAACCGAAATCGAAAAAAAAATTGCATCAAAGGAACTTTTTCGAATTCTTCAGATCGCCTTAACTTCCGAACGGATGGACCGATTTTCAACTTCGATCATACCAAACTGCTTGTTTTTTTTCATAGAATCCATTTCTCCAATCAAAAAAACCGAAATCGAAAAAAAAAATTGCATCAAAGGGGGTCCCCTTGGAACTTTTTCGAATTCTTCAGATCGCCTTAACTTCCAAACGGATGGACCGATTTTCAACTTCGATCATACCAAACTGCTTGTTTTTTTTCATAGAATCCATTTCTCCAATCAAAAAAACCGAAATCGAAAAAAACATTGCATCAAAGGGGGTCCCCTTGGAACTTTTTCGAATTCTTCAGATCGCCTTAACTTCCAAACGGATGGACCGATTTTCAACTTCGATCAAACCAATCTGCTTGTTTTTTTTTCATAGAATCCATTTCTCCAATCGAAAAAACTGAAATCTAAAAAAAATTGCATCAAAGGGGGCCCCCTTGGAACTTTTTCGAATTCTTCAGATCGCCTTAACTTCCGAACGGATGGACCGATTTTCAACTTCGATCATACCAAAATGCTTGTTTTTTTTCATAGAATCCATTTCTCCAATCGAAAAAACTGAAATCGAAAAAAAAATTGCATCAAAGGGGGTCCCCTTGGAACTTTTTCGAATTCTTCAGATCGCCTTAACTTCCAAACGGATGGACCGATTTTCAACTTCGATCATACCAATCTGCTTGTTTTTTTTCATAGAATCCATTTCTCCAATCAAGAAAACCGAAATCTAAAAAAAAATTGCATCAAAGGGGGCCCCCTTGGAACTTTTTCGTATTCTTCAGATCGCCTTAACTTCCGAACGGATGGACCGATTTTCAACTTCGATCATACCAATCTGCTTGTTTTTTTTCATAGAATCCATTTCTCCAATCGAAAATACCGAAATCGAAAAAAAAAATTGCATCAAAGGGGGTCCCCTTGGAACTTTTTCGAATTCTTCAGATCGCCTTAACTTCCAAACGAATGGACCGATTTTCAACTTCGATCATACCAATCTGCTTGTTTTTTTTCATAGAATCCATTTCTCCAATCGAAAAAACCGAAATCTAAAAAAAAATTGCATCAAAGGGGGCCCGCTTAGAACTTTTTCGAATTCTTCAGATCACTTTAACTTTCGAACGGATGGACCGATTTTCAACTTCGATCATACCAATCTGCTTGTTTTTTTCATAGAATACATTTCTCCAATCGGAAAAACCGAAATCGAAAAAAAAAATGCATCAAAGGGGGCCCCCTTGGAACTTTTTCGAATTCTTCAGACCGCCTTATCTTCCGAACGGAAAACCGAAATCGAAAAAAAAATTGCATCAAAGGGGGTCCTCTTGGAACTTTTTCGAATTCTTCAGATCGCCTTAACTTCCGAACGGATGGACCGATTTTCAACTTCGATCATACCGAACTGCTTGTTTTTTTTCATAGAATTCATTTCTCCAATCAAAAAAACCGAAATCGAAAAAAAATTGCATCAAAGGGGGTCCCCTTGGAACTTTTTCGAATTCTTCAGATCGCCTTAACTTCCAAACGGATGGACCGATTTTCTACTTCGATCATACCAATCTGCTTGTTTTTTTTTCATAGAATCCATTTCTCCAATCGAAAAAACCGAAATCGAAAAAAAAATTGCATCAAAGGGGGCCCCCTTGGAACATTTTCGAATTCTTTAGATCGCCTTAACTTCCAAACGGATGGACCGATTTTCAACTTCGATCATTCCAAACTGCTTGTTTTTATTCATAGAATCCATTTCTCCAATCGAAAAAACTGAAATCGAAAAAAAAATTGCATCAAAGGGGGTCCCCTTGGAACTTTTTCGAATTCTTCAGATCGCCTTAACTTCCAAACGGATGGACCGATTTTCAACTTCGATCATACCAATCTGCTTGTTTTTTTTTCATAGAATCCATTTCTCCAATCGAAAAAACCGAAATCGAAAAAAAAAATGCATCAAAGGGGGCCCCCTTGGAACTTTTTCGAATTCTTCAGACCGCCTTAACTTCCGAACGGATGGACCGATTTTCAATTTCGCGCATACCAATTTGCTTGTTTTTTCATGGAATCCATTTCTTCAATAGAAAAAACCAAAATCGAAAAAAAATTTGCATCAAAGGGGGTCCTCTTGGAACTTTTTCGAATTTTTCAGATCGCCTTAACTTCCGAACGGATGGACCGATTTTCAACTTCGATCATACCAAACTGCTTGTTTTTTTTCATAGATTCCATTTCTCCAATCGAAAAAACCGAAATCGAAAAAAAATGCATCAAAGGGGGTCCCCTTGGAACTTTTTCGAATTCTTCAGATCGCCTTAACTTCCAAACGGTTGGACCGATTTTCAACTTCGATCATACCAAACTGCTTGTTTTTTTTCATAGAATACATTTCTCCAATCGGAAAAACCGAAATCGAAAAAAAAATGCATCAAAGGGGGCCCCCTTGGAACTTTTTCGAATTCTTCAGACCGCCTTAACTTCCGAACGGAAAACCGAAATCGAAAAAAAAATTGCATCAAAGGAACTTTTTCGAATTCTTCAGATCGCCTTAACTTCCGAACGGATGGACCGATTTTCAACTTCGATCATACCAAACTGCTTGTTTTTTTTCATAGAATCCATTTCTCCAATCAAAAAAACCGAAATCGAAAAAAAAATTGCATCAAAGGGGGTCCCCTTGGAACTTTTTCGAATTCTTCAGATCGCCTTAACTTCCAAACGGATGGACCGATTTTCAACTTCGATCATACCAAACTGCTTGTTTTTTTCATAGAATCCATTTCTCCAATCAAAAAAACCGAAATCGAAAAAAACATTGCATCAAAGGGGGTCCCCTTGGAACTTTTTCGAATTCTTCAGATCGCCTTAACTTCCAAACGGATGGACCGATTTTCAACTTCGATCAAACCAATCTGCTTGTTTTTTTTTCATAGAATCCATTTCTCCAATCGAAAAAACTGAAATCTAAAAAAAATTGCATCAAAGGGGGCCCCCTTGGAACTTTTTCGAATTCTTCAGATCGCCTTAACTTCCGAACGGATGGACCGATTTTCAACTTCGATCATACCAAAATGCTTGTGTTTTTTCATAGAATCCATTTCTCCAATCGAAAAAACTGAAATCGAAAAAAAAATTGCATCAAAGGGGGTCCCCTTGGAACTTTTTCGTATTCTTCAGATCGCCTTAACTTCCGAACGGATGGACCGATTTTCAACTTCGATCATACCAATCTGCTTGTTTTTTTTCATAGAATCCATTTCTCCAATCGAAAATACCGAAATCGAAAAAAAAATGCATCAAAGGGGGCCCCCTTGGAACTTTTTCGAATTCTTCAGACCGCCTTAACTTCCGAACGGATGGACCGATTTTCAATTTCGCGCATACCAATTTGCTTGTTTTTTCATAGAATCCATTTCTTCAATAGAAAAAACCGAAATCGAAAAAAAATTTGCATCAAAGGGGGTCCTCTTGGAACTTTTTCGAATTCTTCAGATCGCCTTAACTTCCGAACGGATGGACCGATTTTCAACTTCGATCATACCAAACTGCTTGTTTTTTTTCATAGAATCCATTTCTCCAATCGAAAAAACCGAAATCGAAAAAAAAATTGCATCAAAGGGGGTCCCCTTGGAACTTTTTCGAATTCTTCAGATCGCCTCAACTTCCAAACGGATGGACCGATTTTCAACTTCGATCATACCAATCTGCTTGTTTTTTTTTTCATAGAATCCATTTCTTCAATCGAAAAAACTGAAATCTGAAAAAAAAATTGCATCAAAGGGGGCCCCCTTGGAACTTTTTCGAATTCTTCAGATCGCCTTAACTTCCAAACGGATGGACCGATTTTCAACTTCGATCATACCAAACTGCTTGTTTTTTTTATAGAATCCATTTCTCCAATCGAAGAAACCGAAATCGAAAAAAAAATTGCATCAAAGGGGGTCCCCTTGGAACTTTTTCGAATTCTTCAGATCGCCTTAACTTCCGAACAGATGGACCGATTTTCAACTTCGATCATACCAAACTGCTTGTTTTTTTTCATAGAATCCATTTCTCCAATCGAAAAAACCGAAATCGAAAAAAAAATTGCATCAAAGGGGGTCCCCTTGGAACTTTTTCGAATTCTTCAGATCGCCTTAACTTCCAAACGGATGGACCGATTTTCAACTTCGATTATACGAATCTGCTTGATTTTTTTTCATAGAATCCATTTCTTCAATCGAAAAAACCGGAATCTGAAAAAAAAAATTGCATCAAAGGGGGCCCCCTTAGAACTTTTTCGAATTCTTCAGATCGCCTTAACTTCCAAACGGATGGACCGATTTTCAACTTCGATCATACCAAACTGCTTGTTTTTTTTATAGAATCCATTTCTCCAATCGAAGAAACCGAAATCGAAAAAAAAAATTGCATCAAAGGGGGTCCCCTTGGAACTTTTTCGAATTCTTCAGATCGCCTTAACTTCCAAACGAATGGACCGATTCTCAACTTCGATCATACCAATCTGCTTGTTTTTTTTCATAGAATCCATTTCTCCAATCGGAAAAACCGAAATCTAAAAAAAAAATTGCATCAATGGGGGCCCCCTTGGAACTTTTTCGAATTCCTCAGATCGCCTCAACTTCCGAACGGATTGACCGATTTTCAACTTCGATCAAACCAATCTGCTTGTTTTTTTCATAGAATCCATTTCTCTAATCAAAAAAACCGAAATCGAAAAAAAAAATGCATCAAAGGGGGCCCCCTTGGAATTTTTTCGAATTCTTCAGACCGCCTTAACTTCCGAACGGATGGACCGATTTTCAATTTCGCGCATACCAATTTGCTTGTTTTTTCATTGAATCCATTTCTTCAATAGAAAAAACCGAAATCGAAAAAAAAATTGCATCCAAGGGGGTCCTCTTGGAACTTTTTCGAATTCTTCAGATCGCCTCAACTTCCGAACGGATTGACCGATTTTCAACTTCGATCATACCAAACTGCTTGTTTTTTTTCATAGAAACCATTTCTTCAATCAAACAAAACCGAAATCGAAAAAAAATTGCATCAAAGGGGGTCCCCTTGGAACTTTTTCGAATTCTTCAGATCGCCTTAACTTCCGAACGGATGGACCGATTTTCAATTTCGCGCATACCAATTTGCTTGTTTTTTCATAGAATCCATTTCTTCAATAGAGAAAACCGAAATCGAAAAAAAAATTGCATCAAAGGGGGTCCTCTTGGAACTTTTTCGAATTCTTCAGATCGCCTTAACTTCCGAACGGATGGACCGATTTTCAACTTCGATCATACCAAACTGCTTGTTTTTTTTCATAGAATCCATTTCTCCAATCGAAAATACCGAAATCGAAAACAAAATGCATCAAAGGGGGCCCCCTTGGAACTTTTTCGAATTCTTCAGACCGCCTTAACTTCCGAACGGATGGACCGATTTTCAATTTCGCGCATACCAATTCGCTTGTTTTTTCATAGAATCCATTTCTTCAATAGAAAAAACCGAAATCGAAAAAAAATTTGCATCAAAGGGGGTCCTCTTGGAACTTTTTCGAATTCTTCAGATCGCCTTAACTTCCGAACGGATGGACCGATTTTCAACTTCGATCATACCAAACTGCTTGTTTTTTTTCATAGAATCCATTTCTCCAATCGAAAAAACCGAAATCTGAAAAAAAAATTGCATCAAAGGGGGCCCCCTTGGAACTTTTTCGAATTCTTCAGATCGCCTTAACTTCCAAACGGATGGACCGATTTTCAACTTCGATTATACGAATCTGCTTGTTTTTTTTTATAGAATCCATTTCTTCAATCGAAAAAACCGAAATCTGAAAAAAAAAATTGCATCAAAGGGGGCCCCCTTGGAACTTTTTCGAATTCTTCAGATCGCCTTAACTTCCAAACGGATGGACCGATTTTCAACTTCGATCATACCAAACTGCTTGTTTTTTTTATAGAATCCATTTCTCCAATCGAAGAAACCGAAATCGAAAAAAAAAATTGCATCAAAGGGGGTCCCCTTGGAACTTTTTCGAATTCTTCAGATCGCCTTAACTTCCAAACGAATGGACCGATTTTCAACTTCGATCATACCAATCTGCTTGTTTTTTTTCATAGAATCCATTTCTCCAATCGGAAAAACCGAAATCTGAAAAAAAAATTGCATCAATGGGGGCCCCCTTGGAACTTTTTCGAATTCCTCAGATCGCCTCAACTTCCGAACGGATTGACCGATTTTCAACTTCGATCAAACCAATCTGCTTGTTTTTTCCATAGAATCCATTTCACTAATCAAAAAAACCGAAATCGAAAAAAAAAAATGCATCAAAGGGGGCCCCCTTGGAATTTTTTCGAATTCTTCAGACCGCCTTAACTTCCGAACGGATGGACCGATTTTCAATTTCGCGCATACCAATCTGCTTGTTTTTTTTTTCATAGAATCCATTTCTTCAATCGAAAAAACCGAAATCTGAAAAAAAAATTGCATCAAAGGGGGCCCCCTTGGAACTTTTTCGAATTCTTCAGATCGCCTTAACTTCCAAACGGATGGACCGATTTTCAACTTCGATCATACCAAACTGCTTGTTTTTTTTATAGAATCCATTTCTCCAATCGAAGAAACCGAAATCGAAAAAAAAAATTGCATCAAAGGGGGTCCCCTTGGAACTTTTTCGAATTCTTCAGATCGCCTTAACTTCCAAACGGATGGACCGATTTTCAACTTCGATTATACGATTCTGCTTGTTTTTTTTTATAGAATCCATTTCTTCAATCGAAAAAACCGAAATCTGAAAAAAAAAATTGCATCAAAGGGGGCCCCCTTGGAACTTTTTCGAATTCTTCAGATCGCCTTAACTTCCAAACGGATGGACCGATTTTCAACTTCGATCATACCAAACTGCTTGTTTTTTTTATAGAATCCATTTCTCCAATCGAAGAAACCGAAATCGAAAAAAAAATTGCATCAAAGGGGGTCCCCTTGGAACTTTTTCGAATTCTTCAGATCGCCTTAACTTCCAAACGAATGGACCGATTTTCAACTTCGATCATACCAATCTGCTTGTTTTTTTTTCATAGAATCCATTTCTCCAATCTGAAAAACCGAAATCTAAAAAAAAAATTGCATCAATGGGGGCCCCCTTGGAACTTTTTCGAATTCCTCAGATCGCCTCAACTTCCGAACGGATTGACCGATTTTCAACTTCGATCAAACCAATCTGCTTGTTTTTTTCATAGAATCCATTTCTCTAATCAAAAAAACCGAAATCGAAAAAAAAAATGCATCAAAGGGGGCCCCCTTGGAATTTTTTCGAATTCTTCAGACCGCCTTAACTTCCGAACGGATGGACCGATTTTCAATTTCGCGCATACCAATTTGCTTGTTTTTTCATTGAATCCATTTCTTCAATAGAAAAAACCGAAATCGAAAAAAAAATTGCATCAAAGGGGGTCCTCTTGGAACTTTTTCGAATTCTTCAGATCGCCTCAACTTCCGAACGGATTGACCGATTTTCAACTTCGATCATACCAAACTGCTTGTTTTTTTTCATTGAATCCATTTCTCCAATCAAAAAAACCGAAATCAAAAAAAAATTGCATCAAAGGGGGTCCCCTTGGAACTTTTTCGAATTCTTCAGATCGCCTTAACTTCCGAACGGATGGACCGATTTTCAATTTCGCGCATACCAATTTGCTTGTTTTTTCATAGAATCCATTTCTTCAATAGAGAAAACCGAAATCGAAAAAAAAATTGCATCAAAGGGGGTCCTCTTGGAACTTTTTCGAATTCTTCAGATCGCCTTAACTTCCGAACGGATGGACCGATTTTCACCTTCGATCATACCAAACTGCTTGTTTTTTTTTCATAGAATCCATTTCTCCAATCGAAAATACCGAAATCGAAAAAAAAATGCATCAAAGGGGGCCCCCTTGGAACTTTTTCGAATTCTTCAGACCGCCTTAACTTCCGAACGGATGGACCGATTTTCAATTTCGCGCATACCAATTCGCTTGTTTTTTCATAGAATCCATTTCTTCAATAGAAAAAACCGAAATCGAAAAAAAATTTGCATCAAAGGAGGTCCCCTTGGAACTTTTTCGAATTCTTCAGATCGCCTTAACTTCCGAACGGAAGGACCGATTTTCAACTTCGATTATACCAAACTGCTTCTTTTTTTTCATAGAATCCATTTCTCCAATCGAAAAAACCGAAATCGAAAAAAAAAATTGCATCAAAGGATGTCCCCTTGGAACTTTTTCGAATTCTTCAGATCGCCTTAACTTCCAAACGGATGGACCGATTTTCAACTTCGATTATACGATTCTGCTTGTTTTTTTTTTATAGAATCCATTTCTTCAATCGAAAAAACCGAAATCTGAAAAAAAAAATTGCATCAAAGGGGGTCCCCTTGGAACTTTTTCGAATTCTTCAGATCGCCTTAACTTCCAAACGGATGGACCGATTTTCAACTTCGATTATACGAATCTGCTTGATTATTTTTCATAGAATCCATTTCTTCAATCCAAAAAACCGGAATCTGAAAAAAAAATTGCATCAAAGGGGGCCCCCTTAGAACTTTTTCGAATTCTTCAGATCGCCTTAACTTCCAAACGGATGGACCGATTTTCAACTTCGATCATACCAAACTGCTTGTTTTTTTTATAGAATCCATTTCTCCAATCGAAGAAACCAAAACCGAAAAAAAAAATTGCATCAAAGGGGGTCCCCTTGGAACTTTTTCGAATTCTTCAGATCGCCTTAACTTCCAAACGAATGGACCGATTCTCAACTTCGATCATACCAATCTGCTTGTTTTTTTTCATAGAATCCATTTCTCCAATCGGAAAAACCGAAATTTAAAAAAAAAATTGCATCAATGGGGGCCCCCTTGGAACTTTTTCGAATTCCTCAGATCGCCTCAACTTCCGAACGGATTGACCGATTTTCAACTTCGATCAAACCAATCTGCTTGTTTTTTTCATAGAATCCATTTCTCTAATCAAAAAAACCGAAATCGAAAAAAAAAATGCATCAAAGGGGGCCCCCTTGGAATTTTTTCGAATTCTTCAGACCGCCTTAACTTCCGAACGGATGGACCGATTTTCAATTTCGCGCATACCAATTTGCTTGTTTTTTCATTGAATCCATTTCTTCAATAGAAAAAACCGAAATCGAAAAAAAAATTGCATCCAAGGGGGTCCTCTTGGAACTTTTTCGAATTCTTCAGATCGCCTCAACTTCCGAACGGATTGACCGATTTTCAACTTCGATCATACCAAACTGCTTGTTTTTTTTCATAGAAACCATTTCTTCAATCAAAAAAACCGAAATCGAAAAAAAATTGCATCAAAGGGGGTCCCCTTGGAACTTTTTCGAATTCTTCAGATCGCCTTAACTTCCGAACGGATGGACCGATTTTCAATTTCGCGCATACCAATTTGCTTGTTTTTTCATAGAATCCATTTCTTCAATAGAGAAAACCGAAATCGAAAAAAAAATTGCATCAAAGGGGGTCCTCTTGGAACTTTTTCGAATTCTTCAGATCGCCTTAACTTCCGAACGGATGGACCGATTTTCAACTTCGATCATACCAAACTGCTTGTTTTTTTTTCATAGAATCCATTTCTCCAATCGAAAATACCGAAATCGAAAGAAAAATGCATCAAAGGGGGCCCCCTTGGAACTTTTTCGAATTCTTCAGACCGCCTTAACTTCCGAACGGATGGACCGATTTTCAATTTCGCGCATACCAATTCGCTTGTTTTTTCATAGAATCCATTTCTTCAATAGAAAAAACCGAAATCGAAAAAAAAATTGCATCAAAGGGGGTCCTCTTGGAACTTTTTCGAATTCTTCAGATCGCCTTAACTTCCGAACGGATGGACCGATTTTCAACTTCGATCATACCAAACTGCTTGTTTTTTTTCATAGAATCCATTTCTCCAATCGAAAAAACCGAAATCGAAAAAAAAATTGCATCAAAGGGGGTCCCCTTGGAACTTTTTCGAATTCTTCAGATCGCCTCAACTTCCAAACGGATGGACCGATTTTCAACTTCGATCATACCAATCTGCTTGTTTTTTTTTCATAGAATCCATTTCTTCAATCGAAAAAACCGAAATCTGAAAAAAAAATTGCATCAAAGGGGGCCCCCTTGGAACTTTTTCGAATTCTTCAGATCGCCTTAACTTCCAAACGGATGGACCGATTTTCAACTTCGATCATACCAAACTGCTTGTTTTTTTTATAGAATCCATTTCTCCAATCGAAGAAACCGAAATCGAAAAAAAAAATTGCATCAAAGGGGGTCCCCTTGGAACTTTTTCGAATTCTTCAGATCGCCTTAACTTCCGAACGGAAGGACCGACTTTCAACTTCGATCATACCAAACTGCTTCTTTTTTTTCATAGAATCCATTTCTCCAATCGAAAAAACCGAAATCGAAAAAAAATTGCATCAAAGGATGTCCCCTTGGAACTTTTTCGAATTCTTCAGATCGCCTTAACTTCCAAACGGATGGACCGATTTTCAACTTCGATTATACGAATCTGCTTGTTTTTTTTTATAGAATCCATTTCTTCAATCGAAAAAACCGAAATCTGAAAAAAAAAATTGCATCAAAGGGGGCCCCCTTGGAACTTTTTCGAATTCTTCAGATCGCCTTAACTTCCAAACGGATGGACCGATTTTCAACTTCGATCATACCAAACTGCTTGTTTTTTTTATAGAATCCATTTCTCCAATCGAAGAAACCGAAATCGAAAAAAAAAATTGCATCAAAGGGGGTCCCCTTGGAACTTTTTCGAATTCTTCAGATCGCCTTAACTTCCAAACGAATGGACCGATTTTCAACTTCGATCATACCAATCTGCTTGTTTTTTTTCATAGAATCCATTTCTCCAATCGGAAAAACCGAAATCTGAAAAAAAAATTGCATCAATGGGGGCCCCCTTGGAACTTTTTCGAATTCCTCAGATCGCCTCAACTTCCGAACGGATTGACCGATTTTCAACTTCGATCAAACCAATCTGCTTGTTTTTTCCATAGAATCCATTTCACTAATCAAAAAAACCGAAATCGAAAAAAAAAATGCATCAAAGGGGGCCCCCTTGGAATTTTTTCGAATTCTTCAGACCGCCTTAACTTCCGAACGGATGGACCGATTTTCAATTTCGCGCATACCAATCTGCTTGTTTTTTTTTCATAGAATCCATTTCTTCAATCGAAAAAACCGAAATCTGAAAAAAAAAATTGCATCAAAGGAGGCCCCCTTGGAACTTTTTCGAATTCTTCAGATCGCCTTAACTTCCAAACGGATGGACCGATTTTCAACTTCGATCATACCAAACTGCTTGTTTTTTTTTATAGAATCCATTTCTCCAATCGAAGAAACCGAAATCGAAAAAAAAAATTGCATCAAAGGGGGTCCCCTTGGAACTTTTTCGAATTCTTCAGATCGCCTTAACTTCCGAACGGATGGACCGATTTTCAACTTCGATCATACCAAACTGCTTGTTTTTTTTCATAGAATCCATTTCTCCAATCGAAAAAACCGAAATCGAAAAAAAAATTGCATCAAAGGGGGTCCCTTTGGAACTTTTTCGAATTCTTCAGATCGCCTTAACTTCCAAACGGATGGACCGATTTTCAACTTCGATTATACGATTCTGCTTGTTTTTTTTTTATAGAATCCATTTCTTCAATCGAAAAAACCGAAATCTGAAAAAAAAAATTGCATCAAAGGGGGCCCCCTTGGAACTTTTTCGAATTCTTCAGATCGCCTTAACTTCCAAACGGATGGACCGATTTTCAACTTCGATCATACCAAACTGCTTGTTTTTTTTATAGAATCCATTTCTCCAATCGAAGAAACCGAAATCGAAAAAAAAATTGCATCAAAGGGGGTCCCCTTGGAACTTTTTCGAATTCTTCAGATCGCCTTAACTTCCAAACGAATGGACCGATTTTCAACTTCGATCATACCAATCTGCTTGTTTTTTTTCATAGAATCCATTTCTCCAATCTGAAAAACCGAAATCTAAAAAAAAAATTGCATCAATGGGGGCCCCCTTGGAACTTTTTCGAATTCCTCAGATCGCCTCAACTTCCGAACGGATTGACCGATTTTCAACTTCGATCAAACCAATCTGCTTGTTTTTTTCATAGAATCCATTTCTCTAATCAAAAAAACCGAAATCGAAAAAAAAAAATGCATCAAAGGGGGCCCCCTTGGAATTTTTTCGAATTCTTCAGACCGCCTTAACTTCCGAACGGATGGACCGATTTTCAACTTCGATCATACCAAACTGCTTGTTTTTTTTAATAGAATCCATTTCTCCAATCAAGAAAACCGAAATCTAAAAAAAAAATTGCATCAAAGGGGGCCCCCTTGGAACTTTTTCGTATTCTTCAGATCGCCTTAACTTCCGAACGGATGGACCGATTTTCAACTTCGATCATACCAATCTGCTTGTTTTTTTTTCATAGAATCCATTTCTCCAATCGGAAATACCGAAATCGAAAAAAAAATGCATCAAAGGGGGCCCCCTTGGAACTTTTTCGAATTCTTCAGACCGCCTTAACTTCCGAACGGATGGACCGATTTTCAATTTCGCGCATACCAATTTGCTTGTTTTCTCATAGAATCCATTTCTTCAATAGAAAAAACCGAAATCGAAAAAAAATTTGCATCAAAGGGGGTCCTCTTGGAACTTTTTCGAATTCTTCAGATCGCCTTAACTTCCGAACGGATGGACCGATTTTCAACTTCGATCATACCAAACTGCTTGTTTTTTTTTCATAGAATCCATTTCTCCAATCGAAAAAACCGAAATCGAAAAAAAAATTGCATCAAAGGGGGTCCCCTTGGAACTTTTTCGAATTCTTCAGATCGCCTTAACTTCCAAACGGATGGACCGATTTTCAACTTCGATTATACGAATCTGCTTGTTTTTTTTTTTATAGAATCCATTTCTTCAATCGAAAAAACCGAAATCTGAAAAAAAAAATTGCATCAGAGGGGGCCCCCTTGGAACTTTTTCGAATTCTTCAGATCGCCTTAACTTCCAAACGGATGGACCGATTTTCAACTTCGATCATACCAAACTGCTTGTTTTTTTTATAGAATCCATTTCTCCAATCGAAGAAACCGAAATCGAAAAAAAAAATTGCATCAAAGGTGGTCCCCTTGGAACTTTTTCGAATTCTTCAGATCGCCTTAACTTCCAAACGAATGGACCGATTTTCAACTTCGATCATACCAATCTGCTTGTTTTTTTTCATAGAATCCATTTCTCCAATCGGAAAAACCGAAATCTAAAAACAAAATTGCATCAATGGGGGCCCCCTTGGAACTTTTTCGAATTCCTCAGATCGCCTCAACTTCCGAACGGATTGACCGATTTTCAACTTCAATCAAACCAATCTGCTTGTTTTTTTCATAGAATCCATTTCTCTAATCAAAAAAACCGAAATCGAAAAAAAAAATGCATCAAAGGGGGCCCCCTTGGAATTTTTTCGAATTCTTCAGACCGCCTTAACTTCCGAACGGATGGACCGATTTTCAATTTCGCGCATACCAATTTGCTTGTTTTTTCATTGAATCCATTTCTTCAATAGAAAAAACCGAAATCGAAAAAAAAATTGCATCAAAGGGGGTCCTCTTGGAACTTTTTCGAATTCTTCAGATCGCCTCAACTTCCGAACGGATTGACCGATTTTCAACTTCGATCATACCAAACTGCTTGTTTTTTTTCATAGAATCCATTTCTCCAATCAAAAAAACCGAAATCGAAAAAAAATTGCATCAAAGGGGGTCCCCTTGGAACTTTTTCGAATTCTTCAGATCGCCTTAACTTCCGAACGGATGGACCGATTTTCAATTTCGCGCATACCAATTTGCTTGTTTTTTCATAGAATCCATTTCTTCAATAGAGAAAACCGAAATCGAAAAAAAAATTGCATCAAAGGGGGTCCTCTTGGAACTTTTTCGAATTCTTCAGATCGCCTTAACTTCCGAACGGATGGACCGATTTTCAACTTCGATCATACCAAACTGCTTGTTTTTTTTTAATAGAATCCATTTCTCCAATCGAAAAAACCGAAATCGAAAAAAAAATTGCATCAAAGGGGGTCCCCTTGAAACTTTTTCGAATTCTTCAGATCGCCTTAACTTCCAAACGGATGGACCGATTTTCAACTTCGATCATACCAATCTGCTTGTTTTTTTTCATAGAATCCATTACTCCAATCGAAAAAACCGAAATCTAAAAAAAAAATTGCATCAAAGGGGGCCCCCTTGGAACTTTTTCGAATTCTTCAGATCGCCTTAACTTCCAAACGGATGAACCGATTTTCAACTTCGATCATACCAATCTGCTTGTTTTTTTTCATAGAATCCATTTCTTCAATCGAAAAAACCGAAGTCTAAAAAAAACATTGCATCAAAGGGGGCCCCCTTGGAACTTTTTCGAATTCTTCCGATCGCCTTAACTTCCAAACGGATGGACCGATTTTCAACTTCGATCATACCAAACTGCTTGTTTTTTTTTCATAGAAACCATTTCTCCAATCGAAAAAACCGAAATTGAAAAAAAAATTGCAACAAAGGGGGTCCCCTTGGAACTTTTTCGAATTCTTCAGATCGCCTTAACTTCCAAACGGATGGACCGATTTTCAACTTCGATCATACCAATCTGCTTTTTTTTTTCTCATAGAATCCATTTCTCCAATCGAAAAAACCGAAATCTAGAAAAAAAAATTGCATCAAAGGGGGCCCGCTTGGAACTTTTTCGAATTCTTCAGATCACCTTAACTTCCGAACGGATGGACCGATTTTCAATTTCGATCATACCAATCTGCTTGTTTTTTTCATAGAATACATTTCTCCAATCGGAAAAACCGAAATCGAAAAAAAAAAATGCATCAAAGGGGGCCCCCTTGGAACTTTTTCGAATTCTTCAGACCGCCTTGACTTACGAACGGAAAACCGAAATCGAAAAAAAAATTGCATCAAAGGGGGTCCCCTTGGAACTTTTTCGAATTCTTCAGATCGCCTTAACTTCCAAACGGATGGACCGATTTTCAACTTCGATCATACCAATCTGCTTGTTTTTTTTCATAGATTCCATTTCTCCAATCGGAAAAACCGAAATCGAAAAAAAAAAATGCATCAAAGGGGGCCCCCTTGGAACTTTTTCGAATTCTTCAGACCGCCTTGAATTCCGAACGGAAAACCGAAATCGAAAAAAAAATTGCATCAAAGGGGGTCCCCTTGGAACTTTTTCGAATTCTTCAGATCGCCTTAACTTCCAAACGGATGGACCGATTTTCAACTTCGATCATACCAATCTGCTTGTTTTTTTTCATAGAATCCATTTCTCCAATCGAAAAAACCGAAATCTAAAAAAAAAATTGCATCAAAGGGGGCCCCCTTGGAACTTTTTCGAATTCTTCAGATCGCCTTAACTTCCAAACGGATGAACCGATTTTCAACTTCGATCATACCAATCTGCTTGTTTTTTTTCATAGAATCCATTTCTCCAATCGAAAAACCGAAATCTAAAAAAACATCGCATCAGAGGGGGCCTCCTTGGAACTTTTTCGAATTCTTCAGATCGCCTTAACTTCCAAACGGATGGACCGATTTTCAACTTCGATCATACCAAACTGCTTGTTTTTTTTCATAGAATCCATTTCTTCAATCGAAAAAACCGAAATCTAAAGAAAAAATTGCATCAAAGGAGGCCCGCTTGGAACTTTTTCGAATTCTTCAGATCACCTTAACTTTCGAACGGATGGACCGATTTTCAACTTCGATCATACCAATCTGCTTGTTTTTTTCATAGAATACATTTCTCCAATCGGAAAAACCGAAATCGAAAAAAAAAAATGCATCAAAGGGGGCCCCCTTGGAACTTTTTCGAATTCTTCAGACCGCCTTATCTTCCGAACGAAAAACCGAAATCGAAAAAAAAATTGCATCAAAGGGGGTCCTCTTGGAACTTTTTCGAATTCTTCAGATCGCCTTAACTTCCGAACGGATGGACCGATTTTCAACTTCGATCATACCAAACTGCTTGTTTTTCTTCATAGAATTCATTTCTCCAATCAAAAAAACCGAAATCGAAAAAAAATTGCATCAAAGGGGGTCCCCTTGGAACTTTTTCGAATTCTTCAGATCGCCTTAACTTCCAAACGGATGGACCGATTTTCTACTTCGATCATACCAATCTGCTTGTTTTTTTTTCATAGAATCCATTTCTCCAATCGAAAAAACCGAAATCGAAAAAAAAAATTGCATCAAAGGGGGCCCCCTTGGAACATTTTCGAATTCTTCAGATCGCCTTAACTTCCAAACGGATGGACCGATTTTCAACTTCGATCATTCCAAACTGCTTGTTTTTTTTCATAGAATCCATTTCTCCAATCGAAAAAACTGAAATCGAAAAAAAAATTGCATCAAAGGGGGTCCCCTTGGAACTTTTTCGAATTCTTCAGATCGCCTTAACTTCCAAACGGATGGACCGATTTTCAACTTCGATCATACCAATCTGCTTGTTTTTTTTTCATAGAATCCATTTCTCCAATCGAGAAAACCGAAATCTAAAAAAAAAAATTGCATCAAAGGGGGCCCCCTTGGAACTTTTTCGTATTCTTCAGATCGCCTTAACTTCCGAACGGATGGACCAATTTTCAACTTCGATCATACCAATCTGCTTGTTTTTTTCATAGAATCCATTTCTCCAATCGAAAAAACCGAAATCGAAAAAAAAAAATGCATCAAAGGGGGCCCCCTTGGAACTTTTTCGAATTCTTCAGACCGCCTTAACTTCCGAACGGATGGACCGATTTTCAATTTCGCGCATACCAATTTGCTTGTTTTTTCATAGAATCCATTTCTTCAATAGATAAAAAACCAAAATCGAAAAAAAAAATTGCATCAAAGGGGGTCCTCTTGGAACTTTTTCGAATTCTTCAGATCGCCTTAACTTCCGAACGGATGGACCGATTTTCAACTTCGATCATACCAAACTGCTTGTTTTTTTTCATAGATTCCATTTCTCCAATCGAAAAAACCGAAATCGAAAAAAAAATGCATCAAAGGGGGTCCCCTTGGAACTTTTTCGAATTCTTCAGATCGCCTTAACTTCCAAACGGATGGACCGATTTTCAACTTCGATCATACCAATCTGCTTGTTTTTTTTCATAGAATCCATTTCTTCAATCGAAAAAAAACGAAATCTGAAAAAAAAATTGCATCAAAGGGGGCCCCCTTGGAACTTTTTCGTATTCTTCAGATCGCCTTAACTTCCAAACGGATGGACCGATTTTCAACTTCGATCATACCAAACTGCTTGTTTTTTTTATAGAATCCATTTCTCCAATCGAAGAAACCGAAATCGAAAAAAAAAATTGCATCAAAGGGGGTCCCCTTGGAACTTTTTCGAATTCTTCAGATCGCCTTAACTTCCGAACGGATGGACTGATTTTCAACTTCGATCATACCAAACTGCTTGTTTTTTTTCATAGAATCCATTTCTCCAATCGAAAAAACCGAAATCGAAAAAAAAATTGCATCAAAGGGGGTCCCTTTGGAACTTTTTCGAATTCTTCAGATCGCCTTAACTTCCAAACGGATGGACCGATTTTCAACTTCGATTATACGAATCTGCTTGTTTTTTTTTTATAGAATCCATTTCTTCAATCGAAAAAACCGAAATCTGAAAAAAAAAATTTCATCAAAGGGGGCCCCCTTGGAACTTTTTCGAATTCTTCAGATCGCCTTAACTTCCAAACGGATGGACCGATTTTCAACTTCGATCATACCAAACTGCTTGTTTTTTTTATAGAATCCATTTCTCCAATCGAAGAAACCGAAATCGAAAAAAAAAATTGCATCAAAGGGGGTCCCCTTGGAACTTTTTCGAATTCTTCAGATCGCCTTAACTTCCAAACGAATGGACCGATTTTCAACTTCGATCATACCAATCTGCTTGTTTTTTTTCATAGAATCCATTTCTCCAATCGGAAAAACCGAAATCTAAAAAAAAAATTGCATCAATGGGGGCCCCCTTGGAACTTTTTCGAATTCCTCAGATCGCCTCAACTTCCGAACGGATTGACCGATTTTCAACTTCGATCAAACCAATCTGCTTGTTTTTTTCATAGAATCCATTTCTCTGATCAAAAAAACCGAAATCGAAAAAAAAATGCATCAAAGGGGGCCCCCTTGGAATTTTTTCGAATTCTTCAGACCGCCTTAACTTCCGAACGGATGGACCGATTTTCAATTTCGCGCATACCAATTTGCTTGTTTTTTCATTGAATCCATTTCTTCAATAGAAAAAACCGAAATCGAAAAAAAAAATGCATCAAAGGGGGTCCTCTTGAAACTTTTTCGAATTCTTCAGATCGCCTCAACTTCCGAACGGATTGACCGATTTTCAACTTCGATCATACCAAACTGCTTGTTTTTTTTCATAGAATCCATTTCTCCAATCAAAAAAACCGAAATAAAAAAAAAATTGCATCAAAGGGGGTCCCCTTGGAACTTTTTCGAATTCTTCAGATCGCCTTAACTTCCGAACGGATGGACCGATTTTCAATTTCGCGCATACCAATTTGCTTGTTTTTTCATAGAATCCATTTCTTCAATAAAGAAAACCGAAATCGAAAAAAAAATTGCATCAAAGGGGGTCCTCTTGGAAATTTTTCGAATTCTTCAGATCGCCTTAACTTCCGAACGGATGGACCGATTTTCAACTTCGATCATACCAAACTGCTTGTTTTTTTTTAATAGAATCCATTTCTCCAATCGAAAAAACCGAAATCGAAATAAAATTTCATCAAAGGGGGTCCCCTTGAAACTTTTTCGAATTCTTCAGATCGCCTTAACTTCCAAACGGATGGACCGATTTTCAACTTCGATCATACCAATCTGCTTGTTTTTTTTCATAGAATCCATTTCTCCAATCGAAAAAACCGAAATCTAAAAAAAAAATTGCATCAAAGGGGGCCCCCTTGGAACTTTTTCGAATTCTTCAGATCGCCTTAACTTCCAAACGGATGAACCGATTTTCAACTTCGATCATACCAATCTGCTTGTTTTTTTTATAGAATCCATTTCTCCAATCAAAAAAACCGAAATCTATAAAAAACATTGCATCAAAGGGGGCCCCCTTGGAACTTTTTCGAATTCTTCTGATCGCCTTAACTTCCAAACGGATGGACCGATTTTCAACTTCGATCATACCAAACTGCTTGTTTTTTTTTCATAGAAACCATTTCTCCAATCGAAAAAACCGAAATTGAAAAAAAAATTGCAACAAAGGTGGTCCCCTTGCAACTTTTTCGAATTCTTCAGATCGCCTTAACTTCCAAACGGATGGACCGATTTTCAACTTCGATCATACCAATCTGCTTTTTTTTTTCTCATAGAATCCATTTCTCCAATCGAAAAAACCGAAATCTAAAAAAAAAATTGCATCAAAGGGGGCCCGCTTGGAACTTTTTCGAATTCTTCAGATCACCTTAACTTCCGAACGGATGGACCGATTTTCAATTTCGATCATACCAATCTGCTTGTTTTTTTCATAGAATACATTTCTCCAATCGGAAAAACCGAAATCGAAAAAAAAAATGCATCAAAGGGGGCCCCCTTGGAACTTTTTCGAATTCTTCAGACCGCCTTAACTTCCGAACGGAAAACCGAAATCGAAAAAAAAATTGCATCAAAGGGGGTCCCCTTGGAACTTTTTCGAATTCTTCAGATCGCCTTAACTTCAAAACGGATGAACCGATTTTCAACTTCGATCATACCAATCTGCTTGTTTTTTTTTCATAGAATCCATTTCTCCAATCAAAAAAACCGAAATCGAAAAAAAATTGCATCAAAGGGGGTCCCCTTGGAACTTTTTCGAATTCTTCAGATCGCCTTAACTTCCAAACGGATGGACCGATTTTCAACTTCGATCATACCAAACTGCTTGTTTTTTTTTCATAGAATCCATTTCTCCAATCAAAAAAACCGAAACCGAAAAAAACATTGCATCAAAGGGGGTCCCCTTGGAACTTTTTCGAATTCTTCAGATCGCCTTAACTTCCAAACGGATGGACCGATTTTCAACTTCGATCAAATCAATCTGCTTGTTTTTTTTTCATAGAATCCATTTCTCCAATCGAAAAAACCGAAATCTAAAAAAAAATTGCATCAAAGGGGGCCCCCTTGGAACTTTTTCGAATTCTTCAGATCGCCTTAACTTCCAAACGGATGGACCGATTTTCAACTTCGATCATACCAAAATGCTTGTTTTTTTTCATAGAATCCATTTCTCCAATCGAAAAAACTGAAATCGAAAAAAAAATTGCGTCAAAGGGGGTCCCCTTGGAACTTTTTCGAATTCTTCAGATCGCCTTAACTTCCAAACGGATGGACCGATTTTCAACTTCGATCATACCAATCTGCTTGTTTTTTTTCATAGAATCCATTTCTCCAATCAAGAAAACCGAAATCTAAAAAAAAAATTGCATCAAAGGGGGCCCCCTTGGAACTTTTTCGTATTCTTCAGATCGCCTTAACTTCCGAACGGATGGACCGATTTTCAACTTCGATCATACCAAACTGCTTGTTTTTTTTCATAGAATCCATTTCTCCAATCAAAAAAACCGAAATCAAAAAAAAATTGCATCAAAGGGGGTCCCCTTGGAACTTTTTCGAATTCTTCAGATCGCCTTAACTTCCGAACGGATGGACCGATTTTCAATTTCGCGCATACCAATTTGCTTGTTTTTTCATAGAATCCATTTCTTCAATAAAGAAAACCGAAATCGAAAAAAAAATTGCATCAAAGGGGGTCCTCTTGGAAATTTTTCGAATTCTTCAGATCGCCTTAACTTCCGAACGGATGGACCGATTTTCAACTTCGATCATACCAAACTGCTTGTTTTTTTTTAATAGAATCCATTTCTCCAATCGAAAAAACCGAAATCGAAATAAAATTTCATCAAAGGGGGTCCCCTTGAAACTTTTTCGAATTCTTCAGATCGCCTTAACTTCCAAACGGATGGACCGATTTTCAACTTCGATCATACCAATCTGCTTGTTTTTTTTCATAGAATCCATTTCTCCAATCGAAAAAACCGAAATCTAAAAAAAAAATTGCATCAAAGGGGGCCCCCTTGGAACTTTTTCGAATTCTTCAGATCGCCTTAACTTCCAAACGGATGAACCGATTTTCAACTTCGATCATACCAATCTGCTTGTTTTTTTTATAGAATCCATTTCTCCAATCGAAAAAACCGAAATCTATAAAAAACATTGCATCAAAGGGGGCCCCCTTGGAACTTTTTCGAATTCTTCTGATCGCCTTAACTTCCAAACGGATGGACCGATTTTCAACTTCGATCATACCAAACTGCTTGTTTTTTTTTCATAGAAACCATTTCTCCAATCGAAAAAACCGAAATTGAAAAAAAAATTGCAACAAAGGGGGCCCGCTTGGAACTTTTTCGAATTCTTCAGATCACCTTAACTTCCGAACGGATGGACCGATTTTCAATTTCGATCATACCAATCTGCTTGTTTTTTTCATAGAATCCATTTCTCCAATCGAAAAAACCGAAATCGAAAAAAAAATGCATCAAAGGGGGCCTCCTTGGAACTTTGTCGAATTATTCAGATCGCCTTAACTTCCGAACGGATGGACCTATTTCCAACTTCGATCATACCAATCTGCTTGTTTTTCATCATAGAATCCATTTCTCCAATCGAAAAAACCGAAATTAAAAAAAAAATGCATCAAAGGGGGCCCCCTTAGAACTTTTTTGAATTCTTCAGATCGCCTTAACTTCCGAACGGATGGACAGATTTTCAACTTCGATCATACCAATCTGTTTGTTTTTTTTCATAGAATCCATTTCTCCAATCGAAAAAACCGGAATCGAAAAAAAAATGCATCAAAGGGGGCCCCCTTGAAATTTTTTCGAATTCTTCAGATCGCCTTAACTTCCGAACGGATGGACCGATTTTCAACTTCGATCATACCAATCTGCTTGTTTTTTTTCATAAAATCCTTTTCTCCAATCGAAAAAACCGAAATCGAAAAAAAAAATTCATCAAAGGGGGCCCCCTTGGAACTTTTTCGAATTCTTCAGATCGCCTTAACTTCCAAACGGATGAACCGATTTTCAACTTCGATCATACCAATCTGCTTGTTTTTTTTATAGAATCCATTTCTCCAATCGAAAAAACCGAAATCTATAAAAAACATTGCATCAAAGGGGGCCCCCTTGGAACTTTTTCGAATTCTTCTGATCGCCTTAACTTCCAAACGGATGGACCGATTTTCAACTTCGATCATACCAAACTGCTTGTTTTTTTTTCATAGAATCCATTTCTCCAATCGAAAAAACCGAAATCTATAAAAAACATTGCATCAAAGGGGGCCCGCTTGGAACTTTTTCGAATTCTTCAGATCACCTTAACTTCCGAACGGATGGACCGATTTTCAATTTCGATCATACCAATCTGCTTGTTTTTTTCATAGAATACATTTCTCCAATCGGAAAAACCGAAATCGAAAAAAAAAATGCATCAAAGGGGGCCCCCTTGGAACTTTTTCGAATTCTTCAGACCGCCTTAACTTCCGAACGGAAAACCGAAATCGAAAAAAAAATTGCATCAAAGGGGGTCCCCTTGGAACTTTTTCGAATTCTTCAGATCGCCTTAACTTCAAAACGGATGAACCGATTTTCAACTTCGATCATACCAATCTGCTTGTTTTTTTTTCATAGAATCCATTTCTCCAATCAAAAAAACCGAAATCGAAAAAAAATTGCATCAAAGGGGGTCCCCTTGGAACTTTTTCGAATTCTTCAGATCGCCTTAACTTCCAAACGGATGGACCGATTTTCAACTTCGATCATACCAAACTGCTTGTTTTTTTTTCATAGAATCCATTTCTCCAATCAAAAAAACCGAAACCGAAAAAAACATTGCATCAAAGGGGGTCCCCTTGGAACTTTTTCGAATTCTTCAGATCGCCTTAACTTCCAAACGGATGGACCGATTTTCAACTTCGATCAAATCAATCTGCTTGTTTTTTTTTCATAGAATCCATTTCTCCAATCGAAAAAACCGAAATCTAAAAAAAAATTGCATCAAAGGGGGCCCCCTTGGAACTTTTTCGAATTCTTCAGATCGCCTTAACTTCCAAACGGATGGACCGATTTTCAACTTCGATCATACCAAAATGCTTGTTTTTTTTCATAGAATCCATTTCTCCAATCGAAAAAACTGAAATCGAAAAAAAAATTGCGTCAAAGGGGGTCCCCTTGGAACTTTTTCGAATTCTTCAGATCGCCTTAACTTCCAAACGGATGGACCGATTTTCAACTTCGATCATACCAATCTGCTTGTTTTTTTTCATAGAATCCATTTCTCCAATCAAGAAAACCGAAATCTAAAAAAAAAATTGCATCAAAGGGGGCCCCCTTGGAACTTTTTCGTATTCTTCAGATCGCCTTAACTTCCGAACGGATGGACCGATTTTCAACTTCGATCATACCAATCTGCTTGTTTTTTTTCATAGAATCCATTTCTCCAATCGAAAATACCGAAATCGAAAAAAAAAATGCATCAAAGGGGGCCCCCTTGGAACTTTTTCGAATTCTTCAGACCGCCTTAACTTCCGAACGGATGGACCGATTTTCAATTTCGCGCATACCAATTTGCTTGTTTTTTCATAGAATCCATTTCTTCAATAGAAAAAACCGAAATCGAAAAAAAATTTGCATCAAAGGGGGTCCTCTTGGAACTTTTTCGAATTCTTCAGATCGCCTTAACTTCCGAACGGATGGACCGATTTTCAACTTCGATCATACCAAACTGCTTGTTTTTTTTTTCATAGAATCCATTTCTTCAATCGAAAAAACCGAAATCTGAAAAAAAAATTGCATCAAAGGGGGCCCCCTTGGAACTTTTTCGAATTCTTCAGATCGCCTTAACTTCCAAACGGATGGACCGATTTTCAACTTCGATCATACCAAACTGCTTGTTTTTTTTATAGAATCCATTTCTCCAATCGAAGAAACCGAAATCGAAAAAAAAAATTGCATCAAAGGGGGTCCCCTTGGAACTTTTTCGAATTCTTCAGATCGCCTTAACTTCCAAACGGATGGACCGATTTTCAACTTCGATCATACCAAACTGCTTGTTTTTTTTTCATAGAATCCATTTCTCCAATCAAAAAAACCGAAACCGAAAAAAACATTGCATCAAAGGGGGTCCCCTTGGAACTTTTTCGAATTCTTCAGATCGCCTTAACTTCCAAACGGATGGACCGATTTTCAACTTCGATCAAATCAATCTGCTTGTTTTTTTTTCATAGAATCCATTTCTCCAATCGAAAAAACCGAAATCTAAAAAAAAATTGCATCAAAGGGGGCCCCCTTGGAACTTTTTCGAATTCTTCAGATCGCCTTAACTTCCAAACGGATGGACCGATTTTCAACTTCGATCATACCAAAATGCTTGTTTTTTTTCATAGAATCCATTTCTCCAATCGAAAAAACTGAAATCGAAAAAAAAATTGCGTCAAAGGGGGTCCCCTTGGAACTTTTTCGAATTCTTCAGATCGCCTTAACTTCCAAACGGATGGACCGATTTTCAACTTCGATCATACCAATCTGCTTGTTTTTTTTCATAGAATCCATTTCTCCAATCAAGAAAACCGAAATCTAAAAAAAAAATTGCATCAAAGGGGGCCCCCTTGGAACTTTTTCGTATTCTTCAGATCGCCTTAACTTCCGAACGGATGGACCGATTTTCAACTTCGATCATACCAATCTGCTTGTTTTTTTTCATAGAATCCATTTCTCCAATCGGAAAAACCGAAATCTAAAAAAAAAATTGCATCAATGGGGGCCCCCTTGGAACTTTTTCGAATTCCTCAGATCGCCTCAACTTCCGAACGGATTGACCGATTTTCAACTTCAATCAAACCAATCTGCTTGTTTTTTTCATAGAATCCATTTCTCTAATCAAAAAAACCGAAATCGAAAAAAAAATGCATCAAAGGGGGCCCCCTTGGAATTTTTTCGAATTCTTCAGACCGCCTTAACTTCCGAACGGATGGACCGATTTTCAATTTCGCGCATACCAATTTGCTTGTTTTTTCATTGAATCCATTTCTTCAATAGAAAAAACCGAAATCGAAAAAAAAATTGCATCAAAGGGGGTCCTCTTGGAACTTTTTCGAATTCTTCAGATCGCCTCAACTTCCGAACGGATTGACCGATTTTCAACTTCGATCATACCAAACTGCTTGTTTTTTTTTTCATAGAATCCATTTCTCCAATCAAAAAAACCGAAATCGAAAAAAAATTGCATCAAAGGGGGTCCCCTTGGAACTTTTTCGAATTCTTCAGATCGCCTTAACTTCCGAACGGATGGACCGATTTTCAATTTCGCGCATACCGATTTGCTTGTTTTTTCATAGAATCCATTTCTTCAATAGAGAAAACCGAAATCGAAAAAAAAATTGCATCAAAGGGGGTCCTCTTGGAACTTTTTCGAATTCTTCAGATCGCCTTAACTTCCGAACGGATGGACCGATTTTCAACTTCGATCATACCAAACTGCTTGTTTTTTTTAATAGAATCCATTTCTCCAATCGAAAAAACCGAAATCGAAAAAAAAATTGCATCAAAGGGGGTCATCTTGAAACTTTTTCGAATTCTTCAGATCGCCTTAACTTCCAAACGGATGGACCGATTTTCAACTTCGATCATACCAATCTGCTTGTTTTTTTTCATAGAATCCATTTCTCCAATCGAAAAAACCGAAATCTAAAAAAAAAATTGCATCAAAGGGGGCCCCCTTGGAACTTTTTCGAATTCTTCAGATCGCCTTAACTTCCAAACGGATGAACCGATTTTCAACTTCGATCATACCAATCTGCTTGTTTTTTTTCATAGAATCCATTTCTCCAATCGAAAAAACCGAAATCTAAAAAAAACATTGCATCAAAGGGGGCCCCCTTGGAACTTTTTCGAATTCTTCCGATCGCCTTAACTTCCAAACGGATGGACCGATTTTCAAATTCGATCATACCAAACAGCTTGTTTTTTTTTCATAGAAACCATTTCTCCAATCGAAAAAACCGAAATTGAAAAAAAAATTGCAACAAAGGGGGTCCCCTTGGAACTTTTTCGAATTCTTCAGATCGCCTTAACTTCCAAACGGATGGACCGATTTTCAACTTCGATCATACCAATCTGCTTTTTTTTTTCTCATAGAATCCATTTCTCCAATCGAAAAAACCGAAATCTAAAAAAAAAATTGCATCAAAGGGGGCCCGCTTGGAACTTTTTCGAATTCTTCAGATCACCTTAACTTCCGAACGGATGGACCGATTTTCAATTTCGATCATACCAATCTGCTTGTTTTTTTCATAGAATACATTTCTCCAATCGGAAAAACCGAAATCGAAAAAAAAAAAATGCATCAAAGGGGGCCCCCTTGGAACTTTTTCGAATTCTTCAGACCGCCTTAACTTCCGAACGGAAAACCGAAATCGAAAAAAAAATTGCATCAAAGGGGGTCCCCTTGGAACTTTTTCGAATTCTTCAGATCGCCTTAACTTCCAATCGGATGGACCGATTTTCAACTTCGATCATACCAATCTGCTTGTTTTTTTTCATAGAATCCATTTCTCCAATCGAAAAAACCGAAATCTAAAAAAAAAATTGCATCAAAGGGGGCCCCCTTGGAACTTTTTCGAATTCTTCAGATCGCCTTAACTTCCAAACGGATGAACCGATTTTCAACTTCGATCATACCAATCTGCTTGTTTTTTTTTCATAGAATCCATTTCTCCAATCGATAAACCGAAATCTAAAAAAAACATCGCATCAGAGGGGGCCCCCTTGGAACTTTTTCGAATTCTTCAGATCGCCTTAACTTCCAAACGGATGGACCGATTTTCAACTTCGATCATACCAAACTGCTTGTTTTTTTTCATAGAATCCATTTCTCCAATCGAAAAAACCGAAATCTAAAAAAAAAATTGCATCAAAGGAGGCCCGCTTGGAACTTTTTCGAATTCTTCAGATCACCTTAACTTTCGAACGGATGGACCGATTTTCAACTTCGATCATACCAATCTGCTTGTTTTTTTCATAGAATACATTTCTCCAATCGGAAAAACCGAAATCGAAAAAAAATTGCATCAAAGGGGGTCCCCTTGGAACTTTTTCGAATTCTCCAGATCGCCTTAACTTCCAAACGGATGGACCGATTTTCTACTTCGATCATACCAATCTGCTTGTTTTTTTTTCATAGAATCCATTTCTCCAATCGAAAAAACCGAAATCGAAAAAAAAATTGCATCAAAGGGGGCCCCCTTGGAACTTTTTCGAATTCTTCAGACCGCCTTATCTTCCGAACGGAAAACCGAAATCGAAAAAAAAATTGCATCAAAGGGGGTCCTCTTGGAACTTTTTCGAATTCTTCAGATCGCCTTAACTTCCGAACGGATGGACCGATTTTCAACTTCGATCATACCAAACTGCTTGTTTTTTTTCATAGAATTCATTTCTCCAATCAAAAAAACCGAAATCGAAAAAAAATTGCATCAAAGGGGGTCCCCTTGGAACTTTTTCGAATTCTTCAGATCGCCTTAACTTCCAAACGGATGGACCGATTTTCTACTTCGATCATACCAATCTGCTTGTTTTTTTTTCATAGAATCCATTTCTCCAATCGAAAAAACCGAAATCAAAAAAAAAATTGCATCAAAGGGGGCCCCCTTGGAACATTTTCGAATTCTTCAGATCGCCTTAACTTCCAAACGGATGGACCGATTTTCAACTTCGATCATTCCAAACTGCTTGTTTTTTTTCATAGAATCCATTTCTCCAATCGAAAAAACTAAAATCAAAAAAAAAATTGCATCAAAGGGGGTCCCCTTGGAACTTTTTCGAATTCTTCAGATCGCCTTAACTTCCAAACGGATGGACCGATTTTCAACTTCGATCATACCAATCTGCTTGTTTTTTTTTCATAGAATCCATTTCTCCAATCGAGAAAACCGAAATCTAAAAAAAAAAATTGCATCAAAGGGGGCCCCCTTGGAACTTTTTCGTATTCTTCAGATCGCCTTAACTTCCGAACGGATGGACCAATTTTCAACTTCGATCATACCAATCTGCTTGTTTTTTTCATAGAATCCATTTCTCCAATCGAAAAAACCGAAATCGAAAAAAAAATGCATCAAAGGGGGCCCCCTTGGAACTTTTTCGAATTCTTCAGACCGCCTTAACTTCCGAACGGATGGACCGATTTTCAATTTCGCGCATACCAATTTGCTTGTTTTTTCATAGAATCCATTTCTTCAATAGAAAAAACCAAAATCGAAAAAAAAATTGCATCAAAGGGGGTCCTCTTGGAACTTTTTCGAATTCTTCAGATCGCCTTAACTTCCGAACGGATGGACCGATTTTCAACTTCGATCATACCAAACTGCTTTTTTTTTTTCATAGATTCCATTTCTTCAATCGAAAAAACCGAAATCGAAAAAAAAATGCATCAAAGGGGGTCCCCTTGGAACTTTTTCGAATTCTTCAGATCGCCTTAACTTCCAAACGGATGGACCGATTTTCAACTTCGATCATAACAATCTGCTTGTTTTTTTTCATAGAATCCATTTCTTCAATCGAAAAAAAACGAAATCTGAAAAAAAAATTGCATCAAAGGGGGCCGCCTTGGAACTTTTTCGTATTCTTCAGATCGCCTTAACTTCCAAACGGATGGACCGATTTTCAACTTCGATCATACCAAACTGCTTGTTTTTTTTATAGAATCCATTTCTCGAATCGAAGAAACCGAAATCGAAAAAAAAATTGCATCAAAGGGGGTCCTGTTGGAACTTTTTCGAATTCTTCAGATCGCCTTAACTTCCGAACGGATGGACCGATTTTCAACTTCGATCATACCAAACTGCATGTTTTTTTTATAGAATCCATTTCTTCGATGGAAAAAACCGAAATCTGAAAAAAAAATTGCATCAAAGGGGGCCCCCTTGGAACTTTTTCGAATTCTTCAGATCGCCTTAACTTCCAAACGGATGGACCGATTTTCAACTTCTGCTTGTTTTTTTTATAGAATCCATTTCTCCAATCGAAGAAACCGAAATCGAAAAAAAAAATTGCATCAAAGGGGGTCCATTTGGAACTTTTTCGAATTCTTCAGATCGCCTTAACTTCCAAACGAATGGACCGATTTTCAACTTCGATCATACCAATCTGCTTGTTTTTTTTCATAGAATCCATTTCTCTAATCGAAAAAACCGAAATCTGAAAAAAAAATTGCATCAAAGGGGGCCCCCTTGGAACTTTTTCGAATTCTTCAGATCGCCTTAACTTCCGAACGGATTGACCGATTTTCAACTTCGATCAAACCAATCTGCTTGTTTTTTTCATAGAATCCATTTCTCTAATCGAAAAAACCGAAATAAAAAAAAATTGCATCAAAGGGGGCCCCCTTGGAACTTTTTCGAATTCTTCAGACCGCCTTAACTTCCGAACGGAAAACCGAAATCGAAAAAAAAATTGCATCAAAGGGGGTCCTCTTGGAACTTTTTCGAATTCTTCAGATCGCCTTAACTTCCAATCGGATGGACCGATTTTCAACTTCGATCATACCAATCTGCTTGTTTTTTTTCATAGAATCCATTTCTCCAATCGAAAAAACCGAAATCTGAAAAAAAAATTGCATCAAAGGGGGCCCCCTTGGAACTTTTTCGAATTCTTCAGATCGCCTTAACTCCCAAACGGATGAACCGATTTTCAACTTCGATCATACCAATCTGCTTGTTTTTTTTTCATAGAATCCATTTCTCCAATCGATAAACCGAAATCTAAAAAAACATCGCATCAGAGGGGGCCCCCTTGGAACTTTTTCGAATTCTTCAGATCGCCTAAACTTCCAAACGGATGGACCGATTTTCAACTTCGATCATACCAAACTGCTTGTTTTTTTTCATAGAATCCATTTCTCCAATCGAAAAAACCGAAATCTTAAAAAAAAATTGCATTAAAGGAGGCCCGCTTGGAACTTTTTCGAATTCTTCAGATCACCTTAACTTTCGAACGGATGGACCGATTTTCAACTTCGATCATACCAATCTGCTTGTTTTTTTCATAGAATACATTTCTCCAATCGGAAAAACCGAAATCGAAAAAAAATTGCATCAAAGGGGGTCCCCTTGGAACTTTTTCGAATTCTTCAGATCGCCTTAACTTCCAAACGGATGGACCGATTTTCTACTTCGATCATACCAATCTGCTTGTTTTTTTTCATAGAATCCATTTCTCCAATCGAAAAAACCGAAATCGAAAAAAAAATTGCATCAAAGGGGGCCCCCTTGGAACTTTTTCGAATTCTTCAGACCGCCTTATCTTCCGAACGGAAAACCGAAATCGAAAAAAAAATTGCATCAAAGGGGGTCCTCTTGGAACTTTTTCGAATTCTTCAGATCGCCTTAACTTCCGAACGGATGGACCGATTTTCAACTTCGATCATACCAAACTGCTTGTTTTTTTTCATAGAATTCATTTCTCCAATCAAAAAAACCGAAATCGAAAAAAAATTGCATCAAAGGGGGTCCCCTTGGAACTTTTTCGAATTCTTCAGATCGCCTTAACTTCCAAACGGATGGACCGATTTTCTACTTCGATCATACCAATCTGCTTGTTTTTTTTTTATAGAATCCATTTCTCCAATCGAAAAAACCGAAATCGAAAAAAAAATTGCATCAAAGGGGGCCCCCTTGGAACATTTTCGAATTCTTCAGATCGCCTTAACTTCCAAACGGATGGACCGATTTTCAACTTCGATCATTCCAAACTGCTTGTTTTTTTTCATAGAATCCATTTCTCCAATCGAAAAAACTGAAATCGAAAAAAAAATTGCATCAAAGGGGGTCCCCTTGGAACTTTTTCGAATTCTTCAGATCGCCTTAACTTCCAAACGGATGGACCGATTTTCAACTTCGATCATACCAATCTGCTTGTTTTTTTTTCATAGAATCCATTTCTCCAATCGAGAAAACCGAAATCTAAAAAAAAAAATTGCATCAAAGGGGGCCCCCTTGGAACTTTTTCGTATTCTTCAGATCGCCTTAACTTCCGAACGGATGGACCAATTTTCAACTTCGATCATACCAATCTGCTTGTTTTTTTCATAGAATCCATTTCTCCAATCGAAAAAACCGAAATCGAAAAAAAAAATGCATCAAAGGGGGCCCCCTTGGAACTTTTTCGAATTCTTCAGACCGCCTTAACTTCCGAACGGATGGACCGATTTTCAATTTCGCGCATACCAATTTGCTTGTTTTTTCATAGAATCCATTTCTTCAATAGAAAAAACCAAAATCGAAAAAAAAATTGCACCAAAGGGGGTCCTTTTGGAACTTTTTCGAATTCTTCAGATCGCCTTAACTTCCGAACGGATGGACCGATTTTCAACTTCGATCATACCAAACTGCTTGTTTTTTTTCATAGATTCCATTTCTCCAATCGAAAAAACCGAAATCGAAAAAAAAATGCATCAAAGGGGGTCCCCTTGGAACTTTTTCGAATTCTTCAGATCGCCTTAACTTCCAAACGGATGGACCGATTTTCAACTTCGATCATACCAATCTGCTTGTTTTTTTTCATAGAATCCATTTCTTCAATCGAAAAAAAACGAAATCTGAAAAAAAAATTGCATCAAAGGGGGCCCCCTTGGAACTTTTTCGTATTCTTCAGATCGCCTTAACTTCCAAACGGATGGACCGATTTTCAACTTCGATCATACCAAACTGCTTGTTTTTTTTATAGAATCCATTTCTCAAATCGAAGAAACCGAAATCGAAAAAAAAATTGCATCAAAGGGGGTCCTCTTGGAACTTTTTCGAATTCTTCAGATCGCCTTAACTTCCGAACGGATGGACCGATTTTCAACTTCGATCATACCAAACTGCATGTTTTTTTTATAGAATCCATTTCTTCGATCGAAAAAACCGAAATCTGAAAAAAAAATTGCATCAAAGGGGGCCCCCTTGGAACTTTTTCGAATTCTTCAGATCGCCTTAACTTCCAAACGGATGGACCGATTTTCAACTTCGATCATACCAAACTGCTTGTTTTTTTTATAGAATCCATTTCTCCAATCGAAGAAACCGAAATCGAAAAAAAAATTGCATCAAAGGGGGTCCATTTGGAACTTTTTCGAATTCTTCAGATCGCCTTAACTTCCAAACGAATGGACCGATTTTCAACTTCGATCATACCAATCTGCTTGTTTTTTTTCATAGAATCCATTTCTCTAATCGAAAAAACCGAAATCTGAAAAAAAAATTGCATCAAAGGGGGCCCCCTTGGAACTTTTTCGAATTCTTCAGATCGCCTTAACTTCCGAACGGATTGACCGATTTTCAACTTCGATCATACCAATCTGCTTGTTTTTTTCATAGAATCCATTTCTCCAATCGAAAAAACCGAAATCGAAAAAAAATGCATCAAAGGGGGCCCCCTTGGAACTTTTTCGAATTCTTCAGACCGCCTTAACTTCCGAACGGATGGACCGATTTTCAATTTCGCGCATACCAATTTGCTTGTTTTTTCATAGAATCCATTTCTTCAATAGAAAAAACCAAAATCGAAAAAAAAATTGCATCAAAGGGGGTCCTCTTGGAACTTTTTCGAATTCTTCAGATCGCCTTAACTTCCGAACGGATGGACCGATTTTCAACTTCGATCATACCAAACTGCTTTTTTTTTTTCATAGATTCCATTTCTCCAATCGAAAAAACCGAAATCGAAAAAAAAATGCATCAAAGGGGGTCCCCTTGGAACTTTTTCGAATTCTTCAGATCGCCTTAACTTCCAAACGGATGGACCGATTTTCAACTTCGATCATAACAATCTGCTTGTTTTTTTTCATAGAATCCATTTCTTCAATCGAAAAAAAACGAAATCTGAAAAAAAAATTGCATCAAAGGGGGCCGCCTTGGAACTTTTTCGTATTCTTCAGATCGCCTTAACTTCCAAACGGATGGACCGATTTTCAACTTCGATCATACCAAACTGCTTGTTTTTTTTATAGAATCCATTTCTCGAATCGAAGAAACCGAAATCGAAAAAAAAATTGCATCAAAGGGGGTCCTGTTGGAACTTTTTCGAATTCTTCAGATCGCCTTAACTTCCGAACGGATGGACCGATTTTCAACTTCGATCATACCAAACTGCATGTTTTTTTTATAGAATCCATTTCTTCGATGGAAAAAACCGAAATCTGAAAAAAAAATTGCATCAAAGGGGGCCCCCTTGGAACTTTTTCGAATTCTTCAGATCGCCTTAACTTCCAAACGGATGGACCGATTTTCAACTTCTGCTTGTTTTTTTTATAGAATCCATTTCTCCAATCGAAGAAACCGAAATCGAAAAAAAAAATTGCATCAAAGGGGGTCCATTTGGAACTTTTTCGAATTCTTCAGATCGCCTTAACTTCCAAACGAATGGACCGATTTTCAACTTCGATCATACCAATCTGCTTGTTTTTTTTCATAGAATCCATTTCTCTAATCGAAAAAACCGAAATCTGAAAAAAAAATTGCATCAAAGGGGGCCCATTTGGAACTTTTTCGAATTCTTCAGATCGCCTTAACTTCCGAACGGATTGACCGATTTTCAACTTCGATCAAACCAATCTGCTTGTTTTTTTCATAGAATCCATTTCTCTAATCGAAAAAACCGAAATAAAAAAAAATTGCATCAAAGGGGGCCCCCTTGGAACTTTTTCGAATTCTTCAGACCGCCTTAACTTCCGAACGGAAAACCGAAATCGAAAAAAAAATTGCATCAAAGGGGGTCCTCTTGGAACTTTTTCGAATTCTTCAGATCGCCTTAACTTCCAATCGGATGGACCGATTTTCAACTTCGATCATACCAATCTGCTTGTTTTTTTTCATAGAATCCATTTCTCCAATCGAAAAAACCGAAATCTGAAAAAAAAATTGCATCAAAGGGGGCCCCCTTGGAACTTTTTCGAATTCTTCAGATCGCCTTAACTCCCAAACGGATGAACCGATTTTCAACTTCGATCATACCAATCTGCTTGTTTTTTTTTCATAGAATCCATTTCTCCAATCGATAAACCGAAATCTAAAAAAACATCGCATCAGAGGGGGCCCCCTTGGAACTTTTTCGAATTCTTCAGATCGCCTAAACTTCCAAACGGATGGACCGATTTTCAACTTCGATCATACCAAACTGCTTGTTTTTTTTCATAGAATCCATTTCTCCAATCGAAAAAACCGAAATCTTAAAAAAAAATTGCATTAAAGGAGGCCCGCTTGGAACTTTTTCGAATTCTTCAGATCACCTTAACTTTCGAACGGATGGACCGATTTTCAACTTCGATCATACCAATCTGCTTGTTTTTTTCATAGAATACATTTCTCCAATCGGAAAAACCGAAATCGAAAAAAAATTGCATCAAAGGGGGTCCCCTTGGAACTTTTTCGAATTCTTCAGATCGCCTTAACTTCCAAACGGATGGACCGATTTTCTACTTCGATCATACCAATCTGCTTGTTTTTTTTCATAGAATCCATTTCTCCAATCGAAAAAACCGAAATCGAAAAAAAAATTGCATCAAAGGGGGCCCCCTTGGAACTTTTTCGAATTCTTCAGACCGCCTTATCTTCCGAACGGAAAACCGAAATCGAAAAAAAAATTGCATCAAAGGGGGTCCTCTTGGAACTTTTTCGAATTCTTCAGATCGCCTTAACTTCCGAACGGATGGACCGATTTTCAACTTCGATCATACCAAACTGCTTGTTTTTTTTCATAGAATTCATTTCTCCAATCAAAAAAACCGAAATCGAAAAAAAATTGCATCAAAGGGGGTCCCCTTGGAACTTTTTCGAATTCTTCAGATCGCCTTAACTTCCAAACGGATGGACCGATTTTCTACTTCGATCATACCAATCTGCTTGTTTTTTTTTCATAGAATCCATTTCTCCAATCGAAAAAACCGAAATCGAGAAAAAAATTGCATCAAAGGGGGCCCCCTTGGAACATTTTCGAATTCTTCAGATCGCCTTAACTTCCAAACGGATGGACCGATTTTCAACTTCGATCATTCCAAACTGCTTGTTTTTTTTCATAGAATCCATTTCTCCAATCGAAAAAACTGAAATCGAAAAAAAAATTGCATCAAAGGGGGTCCCCTTGGAACTTTTTCGAATTCTTCAGATCGCCTTAACTTCCAAACGGATGGACCGATTTTCAACTTCGATCATACCAATCTGCTTGTTTTTTTTTCATAGAATCCATTTCTCCAATCGAGAAAACCGAAATCTAAAAAAAAAAATTGCATCAAAGGGGGCCCCCTTGGAACTTTTTCGTATTCTTCAGATCGCCTTAACTTCCGAACGGATGGACCAATTTTCAACTTCGATCATACCAATCTGCTTGTTTTTTTCATAGAATCCATTTCTCCAATCGAAAAAACCGAAATCGAAAAAAAAAATGCATCAAAGGGGGCCCCCTTGGAACTTTTTCGAATTCTTCAGACCGCCTTAACTTCCGAACGGATGGACCGATTTTCAATTTCGCGCATACCAATTTGCTTGTTTTTTCATAGAATCCATTTCTTCAATAGAAAAAACCAAAATCGAAAAAAAAATTGCACCAAAGGGGGTCCTTTTGGAACTTTTTCGAATTCTTCAGATCGCCTTAACTTCCGAACGGATGGACCGATTTTCAACTTCGATCATACCAAACTGCTTGTTTTTTTTCATAGATTCCATTTCTCCAATCGAAAAAACCGAAATCGAAAAAAAAATGCATCAAAGGGGGTCCCCTTGGAACTTTTTCGAATTCTTCAGATCGCCTTAACTTCCAAACGGATGGACCGATTTTCAACTTCGATCATACCAATCTGCTTGTTTTTTTTCATAGAATCCATTTCTTCAATCGAAAAATAACGAAATCTGAAAAAAAAATTGCATCAAAGGGGGCCCCCTTGGAACTTTTTCGTATTCTTCAGATCGCCTTAACTTCCAAACGGATGGACCGATTTTCAACTTCGATCATACCAAACTGCTTGTTTTTTTTATAGAATCCATTTCTCAAATCGAAGAAACCGAAATCGAAAAAAAAATTGCATCAAAGGGGGTCCTCTTGGAACTTTTTCGAATTCTTCAGATCGCCTTAACTTCCGAACGGATGGACCGATTTTCAACTTCGATCATACCAAACTGCATGTTTTTTTTATAGAATCCATTTCTTCGATCGAAAAAACCGAAATCTGAAAAAAAAATTGCATCAAAGGGGGCCCCCTTGGAACTTTTTCGAATTCTTCAGATCGCCTTAACTTCCAAACGGATGGACCGATTTTCAACTTCGATCATACCAAACTGCTTGTTTTTTTTATAGAATCCATTTCTCCAATCGAAGAAACCGAAATCGAAAAAAAAATTGCATCAAAGGGGGTCCATTTGGAACTTTTTCGAATTCTTCAGATCGCCTTAACTTCCAAACGAATGGACCGATTTTCAACTTCGATCATACCAATCTGCTTGTTTTTTTTCATAGAATCCATTTCTCTAATCGAAAAAACCGAAATCTGAAAAAAAAATTGCATCAAAGGGGGCCCCCTTGGAACTTTTTCGAATTCTTCAGATCGCCTTAACTTCCGAACGGATTGACCGATTTTCAACTTCGATCAAACCAATCTGCTTGTTTTTTTCATAGAATCCATTTCTCTAATCGAAAAAACCGAAATAAAAAAAAAAATTGCATCAAAGGGGGTCCTCTTGGAACTTTTTCGAATTCTTCAGATCGCCTTAACTTCCAAACGGATGGACCGATTTTCAACTTCGATCATACCAAACTGCTTGTTTTTTTTCATAGAAACCATTTCTTCAATCGAAAAAACCGAAATCGAAAAAAAAATTGCATCAAAGGGGGTCCCCTTGGAACTTTTTCGAATTCTTCAGACCGCCTTAACTTCCGAACGGATGGACCGATTTTCAATTTCGCGCATACCAATTTGCTTGTTTTTTCATAGAATCCATTTCTTCAATAGAAAAAACCGAAATCAAAAAAAAATTTGCATCAAAGGGGGTCCTCTTGGAACTTTTTCGAATTCTTCAGATCGCCTTAACTTCCGAACGGATGGACCGATTTTCAACTTCGATCATACCAAACTGCTTGTTTTTTTTCATAGAATCCATTTCTCCAATCAAAAAAACCGAAATCGAAAAAAAAATTGCATCAAAGGGGGTCCCCTTGGAACTTTTTCGAATTCTTCAGATCGCCTTAACTTCCAAACGGATGGACCGATTTTCAACTTCGATCATACCAATCTGCTTGTTTTTTTTTCATAGAATCCATTTCTTCAATCGAAAAAACCGAAATCTGAAAAAAAAATTGCATCAAAGGGGGCCCCCTTGGAACTTTTTCGAATTCTTCAGATCGCCTTAACTTCCAAACGGATGGACCGATTTTCAACTTCGATCATACCAATCTGCTTGTTTTTTTTTCATAGAATCCATTTCTCCAATCGAAAAAACCGAAATCTAAAAAAAAATTGCATCAAAGGGGGCCCCCTTGGAACTTTTTCGAATTCTTCAGATCGCCTTAACTTCCGAACGGATTGACCGATTTTCAACTTCGATCAAACCAATCTGCTTGTTTTTTTCATAGAATCCATTTCTCTAATCGAAAAAACTGAAATCGAAAAAAAATGCATCAAAGGGGGCCCCCTTGAAATTTTTTCGAAATCTTCAGACCGCCTTAACTTCCGAACGGATGGACCGATTTTCAATTTCGCGCATACCAATTTGCTTGTTTTTTCATTGAATCCATTTCTTCAATAGAAAAAACCGAAATCGAAAAAAAAATTGCATCAAAGGGGGTCCACTTGGAACTTTTTCGAATTCTTCAGATCGCCTCAACTTCCGAACGGATTGACCGATTTTCAACTTCGATCATACCAAACTGCTTGTTTTTTTTCATAGAATCCATTTCTCCAATCGAAAAAACCGAGATCTAAAAAAAAATTGCATCAAAGGGGGTCCCCTTGGAACTTTTTCGAATTCTCCAGATCGCCTTAACTTCCGAACGGATGGACCGATTTTAAACTTGGATCATACCAATCTGCTTGTTTTTTATCATAGAATCCATTTCTCCAATCGAAAAAACCGAAATCTAAAAAAAAATTGCATCAAAGGGGGTCCCCTTGGAACTTTTTCGAATTCTTCAGACCGCCTTAACTTCCGGACGGATGAACCGATTTTCAATTTCGCGCATACCAATTTGCTTGTTTTTTCATAGAATCCATTTCTTCAATAGAAAAATCCGAAATCAAAAAAAAAATTGCATCAAAGGGGTTCCTCTTGGAACTTTTTTGAATTCATCAGATCGCCTTAACTTCCGAACGGATGGACCGATTTTCAACTTCGATCATACCACACTGCTTGTTTTTTTTTTCATAGAATCCATTTCTCCAATCGAAAAAACCGAAATCAAAAAAAAAATTGCATCAAAGGGGGTCCCCTTGGAACTTTTTCGAATTCTTCAGATCGCCTTAACTTCCAAACGGATGGACCGATTCAACTTCGATCATACCAATCTGCTTGTTTTTTTTTCATAGAATCCATTTCTTCAATCGAAAAAACCGAAATCTGAAAAAAAAATTGCATCAAAGGGGGCCCCCTTGGAACTTTTTCGAATTCTTCAGATCGCCTTAACTTCCAAACGGATGAACCGATTTTCAACTTCGATCATACCAAACTGCTTGTTTTTTTTATAGAATCCATTTCTCCAATCGAAGAAACCGAAATCGAAAAAAAAATTGCATCAAAGGGGGTCCATTTGGAACTTTTTCGAATTCTTCAGATCGCCTTAACTTCCAAACGAATGGACCGATTTTCAACTTCGATCATACCAATCTGCTTGTTTTTTTTTCATAGAATCCATTTCTCTAATCGAAAAAACCGAAATCTGAAAAAAAAATTGCATCAAAGGGGGCCCCCTTGGAACTTTTTCGAATTCTTCAGATCGCCTTAACTTCCGAACGGATTGACCGATTTTCAACTTCGATCAAACCAATCTGCTTGTTTTTTTCATAGAATCCATTTCTCTAATCGAAAAAACCGAAATCAAAAAAAAAAATGCATCAAAGGGGGCCCCCTTGGAACTTTTTCGAATTCTTCAGACCGCCTTAACTTCCGAACGGATGGACCGATTTTCAATTTCGCGCATACCAATTTGCTTGTTTTTTCATTGAATCCATTTCTTCAATAGAAAAAACCGAAATCGAAAAAAAAATTGCATCAAAGGGGGTCCCCTTGGAACTTTTTCGAATTCTTCAGACCGCCTTAACTTCCGAACGGATGGACCGATTTTCAATTTCGCGCATACCAATTTGCTTGTTTTTTCATAGAATCCATTTCTTCAATAGAAAAAACCGAAATCGAAAAAAAATTTGCATCAAAGGGGGTCCACTTGGAACTTTTTCGAATTCTTCAGATCGCCTCAACTTCCGAACGGATTGACCGATTTTCAACTTCGATCATACCAAACTGCTTGTTTTTTTTCATAGAATCCATTTCTCCAATCGAAAAAACCGAGATCTAAAAAAAAATTGCATCAAAGGGGGTCCCCTTGGAACTTTTTCGAATTCTCCAGATCGCCTTAACTTCCGAACGGATGGACCGATTTTAAACTTGGATCATACCAATCTGCTTGTTTTTTATCATAGAATCCATTTCTCCAATCGAAAAAACCGAAATCTAAAAAAAAATTGCATCAAAGGGGGTCCCCTTGGAACTTTTTCGAATTCTTCAGACCGCCTTAACTTCCGGACGGATGAACCGATTTTCAATTTCGCGCATACCAATTTGCTTGTTTTTTCATAGAATCCATTTCTTCAATAGAAAAATCCGAAATCAAAAAAAAAATTGCATCAAAGGGGTTCCTCTTGGAACTTTTTTGAATTCTTCAGATCGCCTTAACTTCCGAACGGATGGACCGATTTTCAACTTCGATCATACCACACTGCTTGTTTTTTTTTTCATAGAATCCATTTCTCCAATCGAAAAAACCGAAATCAAAAAAAAAATTGCATCAAAGGGGGTCCCCTTGGAACTTTTTCGAATTCTTCAGATCGCCTTAACTTCCAAACGGATGGACCGATTCAACTTCGATCATACCAATCTGCTTGTTTTTTTTTCATAGAATCCATTTCTTCAATCGAAAAAACCGAAATCTGAAAAAAAAATTGCATCAAAGGGGGCCCCCTTGGAACTTTTTCGAATTCTTCAGATCGCCTTAACTTCCAAACGGATGAACCGATTTTCAACTTCGATCATACCAAACTGCTTGTTTTTTTTATAGAATCCATTTCTCCAATCGAAGAAACCGAAATCGAAAAAAAAATTGCATCAAAGGGGGTCCATTTGGAACGTTTTCGAATTCTTCAGATCGCCTTAACTTCCAAACGAATGGACCGATTTTCAACTTCGATCATACCAATCTGCTTGTTTTTTTTCATAGAATCCATTTCTCTAATCGAAAAAACCGAAATCTGAAAAAAAAATTGCATCAAAGGGGGCCCCCTTGGAACTTTTTCGAATTCTTCAGATCGCCTTAACTTCCGAACGGATTGACCGATTTTCAACTTCGATCAAACCAATCTGCTTGTTTTTTTCATAGAATCCATTTCTCTAATCGAAAAAACCGAAATCAAAAAAAAAAATGCATCAAAGGGGGCCCCCTTGGAACTTTTTCGAATTCTTCAGACCGCCTTAACTTCCGAACGGATGGACCGATTTTCAATTTCGCGCATACCAATTTGCTTGTTTTTTCATTGAATCCATTTCTTCAATAGAAAAAACCGAAATCGAAAAAAAAATTGCATCAAAGGGGGTCCCCTTGGAACTTTTTCGAATTCTTCAGACCGCCTTAACTTCCGAACGGATGGACCGATTTTCAATTTCGCGCATACCAATTTGCTTGTTTTTTCATAGAATCCATTTCTTCAATAGAAAAAACCGAAATCGAAAAAAAATTTGCATCAAAGGGGGTCCTCTTGGAACTTTTTCGAATTCTTCAGATCGCCTTAACTTCCGAACGGATGGACCGATTTTCAACTTCGATCATACCAAACTGCTTGTTTTTTTTCATAGAATCCATTTCTCCAATCGAAAAAACCGAAATCGAAAAAAAAATTGCATCAAAGGGGGTCCCCTTGGAACTTTTTCGAATTCTTCAGATCGCCTTAACTTCCAAACGGATGGACCGATTTTCAACTTCGATCATACCAATCTGCTTGTTTTTTTTTCATAGAATCCATTTCTTCAATCGAAAAAACCGAAATCTGAAAAAAAAATTGCATCAAAGGGGGCCCCCTTGGAACTTTTTCGAATTCTTCAGATCGCCTTAACTTCCAAACGGATGGACCGATTTTCAACTTCGATCATACCAAACTGCTTGTTTTTTTTATAGAATCCATTTCTCCAATCGAAGAAACCGAAATCGAAAAAAAAATTGCATCAAAGGGGGTCCCCTTGGAACTTTTTCGAATTCTTCAGATCGCCTTAACTTTCAAACGAATGGACCGATTTTCAACTTCGATCATACCAATCTGCTTGTTTTTTTTTATAGAATTCATTTCTCCAATCGAAAAAACCGAAATCTGAAAAAAAAATTGCATCAAAGGGGGCCCCCTGGAACTTTTTCGAATTCTTCAGATCGCCTTAACTTCCGAACGGATTGACCGATTTTCAACTTCGATCAAACCAATCTGCTTGTTTTTTTCATAGAATCCATTTCTCTAATCGAAAAAACTGAAATCGAAAAAAAAAATGCATCAAAAGGGGCCCCCTTGGAATTTTTTCGAATTCTTCAGACCGCCTTAACTTCCGAACGGATGGACCGATTTTCAATTTAGCGCATACCAATTTGCTTATTTTTTCATTGAATCCATTTCTTCAATAGAAAAAACCGAAATCGAAAAAAAAATTGCATCAAAGGGGGTCCTCTTGGAACTTTTTCGAATTCTTCAGATCGCCTCAACTTCCGAACGGATTGACCGATTTTCAACTTCGATCATACCAAACTGCTTGTTTTTTTTTCATAGAATCCATTTCTCCAATCGAAAAAACCGAGATCTAAAGAAAAATTGCATCAAAGGGGGTCCCCTTGGAACTTTTTCGAATTCTCCAGATCGCCTTAACTTCCGAACGGATGGACCGATTTTAAACTTGGATCATACCAATCTGCTTGTTTTTTATCATAGAAGCCATTTCTCCAATCGAAAAAACCGAAATCTGAAAAAAAATTGCATCAAAGGGGGTCCCCTTGGAACTTTTTCGAATTCTTCAGACCGCCTTAACTTCCGAACGGATGAACCGATTTTCAATTTCGCGCATACCAATTTGCTTGTTTTTTCATAGAATCCATTTCTTCAATAGAAAAATCCGAAATCAAAAAAAAAATTGCATCAAAGGGGTTCCTCTTGGAACTTTTTCGAATTCTTCAGATCGCCTTAACTTCCGAACGGATGGACCGATTTTCAACTTCGATCATACCAATCTGCTTGTTTTTTTTTCATAGAATCCATTTCTTCAATCGAAAAAACCGAAATCTGAAAAAAAAATTGCATCAAAGGGGGCCCCCTTGGAACTTTTTCGAATTCTTCAGATCGCCTCAACTTCCAAACGGATGGACCGATTTTCAACTTCGATCATACCAAACTGCTTGTTTTTTTTATAGAATCCATTTCTCCAATCGAAGAAACCGAAATCGAAAAAAAAATTGCATCAAAGGGGGTCCATTTGGAACTTTTTCGAATTCTTCAGATCGCCTTAACTTCCAAACGAATGGACCGATTTTCACCTTCGATCATACCAATCTGCTTGTTTTTTTTCATAGAATCCATTTCTCCAATCGAAAAAACCGAAATCTGAAAAAAAATTGCATCAAAGGGGGCCCCCTTGGAACTTTTTCGAATTCTTCAGATCGCCTTAACTTCCGAACGGATTGACCGATTTTCAACTTCGATCAAACCAATCTGCTTGTTTTTTTCATAGAATCCATTTCTCTAATCGAAGAAACCGAAATCAAAAAAAAAATGCATCAAAGGGGGCCCCCTTGGAACTTTTTCGAATTCTTCAGACCGCCTTAACTTCCGAACGGATGGACCGATTTTCAATTTCGCGCATACCAATTTGCTTGTTTTTTCATTGAATCCATTTCTCTAATCGAAAAAACCGAAATCTGGAAAAAAAATTGCATCAAAGGGGGCCCCCTTGGAACTTCTTAGAATTCTTCAGATCGCCTCAACTTCCGAACGGATGGACCGATTTTCAACTTCGATCATACCAAACTGCTTGTTTTTTCTCATAGAATCCATTTCTCCAATCGAAAAAACCGAAATCGAAAAAAAAAATTGCATCAAAGGGGGTCCCCTTGGAACTTTTTCGAATTCTTCAGATCGCCTTAACTTCCAAACGGATGGACCGATTTTCAACTTGGATCATACCAATCTGCTTGTTTTTTTTATAGAATCCATTTCTCCAATCGAAAAAACCGAAATCTAAAAAAAAAAATGCATCAAAGGGGGTCCCCTTGGAACTTTTTCGAATTCTTCAGATCGCCTTAACTTCCGAACTGATGAACCGATTTTCAATTTCGCGCATACCAATTTGCTTGTTTCTTCATAGAATCCATTTCTTCAATAGGAAAAACCGAAATCGAAAAAAAAATTGCATCAAAGAGGTTCCTCTTGAAACTTTTTCGAATTCTTCAGATCGCCTTAACTTCCGAACGGATGGACCGATTTTCAACTTCGATCATACCAAACTGCTTATTTTTTTTTTCATAGAATCCATTTCTCCAATCGAAAAAACCGAAATCGAAAAAAAAATTGCATCAAAGGGGGTCCCCTTGGAACTTTTTCGAATTCTTCAGATCGCCTTAACTTTCAAACGGATGGACCGATTTTCAACTTCGATCATACCAAACTGCTTGTTTTTTTTCATAGAATCCATTTCTCCAATCGAAAAAACCGAAATCGAAGAAAAAATTGCATCAAAGGTGGTCCCCTTGGAACTTTTTCGAATTCTTCAGATCGCCTTAACTTCCGAACGGATGGACCGATTCTCAACTTCGATCATACCAATCTGCTTGTTTTTTTCATAGAATCCATTTCTCCAATCGAAAAAACCAAAATCGAAAAAAAAAAATGCATCAAAGGGGGCCCCCTTGGAACTTTTTCGAATTCTTCAGACCGCCTTAACTTCCGAACGGGATTTTCAATTTCGCGCATACCAATTTGCTTGTTTTTTCATAAAATCCATTTCTTCAATAGAAAAAACCGAAATCGAAAAAAAAAAAATTGCATCAAAGGGGGTCCTCTTGGAACTTTTTCGAATTCTTCAGATCGCCTTAACTTCCGAACGGATGGACCGATTTTCAACTTCGATCATACCAAACTGCTTGTTTTTTTCATAGAATCCATTTCTCCAATCGAAAAAACCAAAATAGAAAAAAAATTGCATCAAAGGGGGTCTCCTTGAAACTTTTTCGAATTCTTCAGATCGCCTTAACTTCCGAACGGATGGACCGATTTTCAACTTCGATCATACCAATCTGCTTGTTTTTTTTCATCGAATCCATTTCTCCAATCGAAAAAATCGAAATCTAAAAAAAATTGCATCAAAGGGGGCATTTTTTTAGATTTCGGTTTTTTCGATTGGAGAAATGGATTCTATGAAAAAAAAACAAGCAGTTTGGTATGATCGAAGTTGAAAATCGGTCCATCCGTTCGGAAGTTAAGGCGATCTGAAGAATTCGAAAAAGTTCCAAGAGGACCCCCTTTGATGCAATTTTTTTTTCGATTTCGGTTTTTTCTATTGAAGAAATGGATTCTATGAAAAAACAAGCAAATTGGTATGCGCGAAATTGAAAATCGGTCCATCCGTCCGGAAGTTAAGGCGATCTGAAGACTTTTTTTTTTCATAGAATCCATTTCTCCAATCGAAAAAACCGAAATCGAAAAAAAAATTGCATCAAAGGGGTTCCCCTTGGAACTTTTTCGAATTCTTCAGATCGCCTTAACTTCCAAACGGATGGACCGATTTTCAACTTCGATCATACCAATCTGCTTGTTTTTTTTTCATAGAATCCATTTCTCCAATCAAAAATACCGAAATCGAAACAAAAATTGCATCAAAGGGGGCCCCCTTGGAATTTTTCGAATTCTTCAGATCGCCTTAACTTCCAAACGGATGGACCGATTTTCAACTTCGATCATACCAAACTGCTTGTTTTTTTTTCATAGAATCCATTTCTCCAATCGAAAAAACCGCAATCGAAAAAAAATTGCATCAATGGGGGTCCCCTTGGAACTTTTTCGAATTCTGCAGATCGCCTTAACTTCCAAACGGATGGACCGATTTTCAACTTCGATCATACCAATCTGCTTGTTTTTTTTCATAGAATCCATTTCTCCAATCGAATAAACCGAAATCTAAAAAAAAAATTGCATCAAAGGGGGCCCCCTTGGTTTTTTTCATAGAATCCATTTCTCCAATCAAAAAAACCGAAATCTAAAAAAAAATTGCATCGAAGGGGGCCCCCTTGGAACTTTTTCGAATTCTTCAGATCGCCTTAACTTCCGAACGGATGGACCGATTTTCAACTTCGCGCATACCAATTTGCTTGTTTTTTCATAGAATCCATTTCTTCAATAGAAAAAACCGAAATCGAAAAAAAAAATTGCATCAAAGGGGGTCCTCTTGGAACTTTTCCGAATTCTTCAGATCGCCTTAACTTCCGAACGGATGGACCGATTTTCAACTTCGATCATACCAAACTGCTTGTTTTTTTTCATAGAATCCATTTCTCCAATCGAAAAAACCGAAATCGAAAAAAAATTGCATCAAAGGGGGTCCCCTTGGAACTTTTTCGAATTCATCAGATCGCCTTAACTTCCAAACGGATGGACCGATTTTCAACTTCGATCATACCAATCTGCTTGTTTTTTTTCATAGAATCCATTTCTCCAATCGAAAAAACCGGAATCTAAAAAAAAATTGCATCAAAGGGGGCCCCCTTGGAACTTTTTCGAATTCTTCAGATCGCCTTAACTTCCAAACGGATGGACCGATTTTCAACTTCGATCATACCAAACTGCTTGTTTTTTTTCATAGAATCCATTTCTTCAATCGAAAAAACCGAAATCGAAAAAAAAAATTGCATCAAAGGGGGTCCCCTTGGAACTTTTTCGAATTCTTCAGATCGCCTTAACTTCCAAACGGATGGACCGATTTTCAACTTCGATCATACCAATCTGCTTGTTTTTTTTTCATAGAATCCATTTCTCCAATCGAAAAAACCGAAATCTAAAAAAAAAATTGCATCAAAGGGGGCCCCCTTGAAACTTTTTCGAATTCTTCAGATCGCCTTAACTTCCGAACGGATGGACCGATTTTCAACTTCGATCATACCAAACTGCTTATTTTTTTTTTTTCATAGAATCCATTTCTCCAATCGAAAAAACCGAAATCGAAAAAAAAATTGCATCAAAGGGGGTCCCCTTGGAACTTTTTCGAATTCTTCAGATCGCCTTAACTTTCAAACGGATGGACCGATTTTCAACTTCGATCATACCAAACTGCTTGTTTTTTTTCATAGAATCCATTTCTCCAATCGAAAAAACCGAAATCGAAGAAAAAATTGCATCAAAGGTGGTCCCCTTGGAACTTTTTCGAATTCTTCAGATCGCCTTAACTTCCGAACGGATGGACCGATTCTCAACTTCGATCATACCAATCTGCTTGTTTTTTTCATAGAATCCATTTCTCCAATCGAAAAAACCGAAATCGAAAAAAAAAATGCATCAAAGGGGGCCCCCTTGGAACTTTTTCGAATTCTTCAGACCGCCTTAACTTCCGAACGGGATTTTCAATTTCGCGCATACCAATTTGCTTGTTTTTTCATAAAATCCATTTCTTCAATGGAAAAAACCGAAATCGAAAAAAAAAAAATTGCATCAAAGGGGGTCCTCTTGGAACTTTTTCGAATTCTTCAGATCGCCTTAACTTCCGAGCGGATGGACCGATTTTCAACTTCGATCATACCAAACTGCTTGTTTTTTTCATAGAATCCATTTCTCCAATCGAAAAAACCAAAATAGGAAAAAAATTGCATCAAAGGGGGTCTCCTTGAAACTTTTTCGAATTCTTCAGATCGCCTTAACTTCCGAACGGATGGACCGATTTTCAACTTCGATCATACCAATCTGCTTGTTTTTTTTCATCGAATCCATTTCTCCAATCGAAAAAATCGAAATCTAAAAAAAATTGCATCAAAGGGGGCATTTTTTTTAGATTTCGGTTTTTTCGATTGGAGAAATGGATTCTATGAAAAAAAACAAGCAGTTTGGTATGATCGAAGTTGAAAATCGGTCCATCCGTTCGGAAGTTAAGGCGATCTGAAGAATTCGAAAAAGTTCCAAGAGGACCCCCTTTGATGCAATTTTTTTTTCGATTTCGGTTTTTTCTATTGAAGAAATGGATTCTATGAAAAAACAAGCAAATTGGTATGCGCGAAATTGAAAATCGGTCCATCCGTCCGGAAGTTAAGGCGATCTGAAGACTTTTTTTTTTCATAGAATCCATTTCTCCAATCGAAAAAACCGAAATCGAAAAAAAAATTGCATCAAAGGGGTTCCCCTTGGAACTTTTTCGAATTCTTCAGATCGCCTTAACTTCCAAACGGATGGACCGATTTTCAACTTCGATCATACCAATCTGCTTGTTTTTTTTTCATAGAATCCATTTCTCCAATCAAAAAAACCGAAATCGAAACAAAAATTGCATCAATGGGGGTCCCCTTGGAACTTTTTCGAATTCTGCAGATCGCCTTAACTTCCAAACGGATGGACCGATTTTCAACTTCGATCATACCAATCTGCTTGTTTTTTTTCATAGAATCCATTTCTCCAATCGAATAAACCGAAATCTAAAAAAAAAATTGCATCAAAGGGGGCCCCCTTGGTTTTTTTCATAGAATCCATTTCTCCAATCAAAAAAACCGAAATCTAAAAAAAAATTGCATCGAAGGGGGCCCCCTTGGAACTTTTTCGAATTCTTCAGATCGCCTTAACTTCCGAACGGATGGACCGATTTTCAACTTCGCGCATACCAATTTGCTTGTTTTTTCATAGAATCCATTTCTTCAATAGAAAAAACCGAAATCGAAAAAAAAAAATTGCATCAAAGGGGGTCCTCTTGGAACTTTTCCGAATTCTTCAGATCGCCTTAACTTCCGAACGGATGGACCGATTTTCAACTTCGATCATACCAAACTGCTTGTTTTTTTTCATAGAATCCATTTCTCCAATCGAAAAAACCGAAATCGAAAAAAAATTGCATCAAAGGGGGTCCCCTTGGAACTTTTTCGAATTCATCAGATCGCCTTAACTTCCAAACGGATGGACCGATTTTCAACTTCGATCATACCAATCTGCTTGTTTTTTTTCATAGAATCCATTTCTCCAATCGAAAAAACCGGAATCTAAAAAAAAATTGCATCAAAGGGGGCCCCCTTGGAACTTTTTCGAATTCTTCAGATCGCCTTAACTTCCAAACGGATGGACCGATTTTCAACTTCGATCATACCAAACTGCTTGTTTTTTTTCATAGAATCCATTTCTTCAATCGAAAAAACCGAAATCGAAAAAAAAATTGCATCAAACGGGGTCCCCTTGGAACTTTTTCGAATTCTTCAGATCGCCTTAACTTCCAAACGGATGGACCGATTTTCAACTTCGATCATACCAATCTGCTTGTTTTTTTTTCATAGAATCCATTTCTCCAATCGAAAAAACCGAAATCTAAAAAAAAAATTGCATCAAAGGGGGCCCCCTTGGAACTTTTTCGAATTCTTCAGATCGCCTTAACTTCCGAACGGATTGATCGATTTTCAACTTCGATCATACCAATCTGCTTGTTTTTTTCATAGAATCCATTTCTCCAATCGAAAAAACCGAAATCGAAAAAAAAAGCATCAAAGGGGGCCCCCTTGGAACTTTTTCGAATTCTTCAGACCGCCTTAACTTCCGAACGGATGGACCGATTTTCAATTTCGCGCATACCAATGTGCTTGTTTTTTCATAGAATCCATTTCTTCAATAGAAAAAACCGAAATCGAAAAAAAATTGCATCAAAGGGGGTCCTTTTGGAACTTTTTCGAATTCTTCAGATCGCCTTAACTTCCGAACGGATGGACCGATTTTCAACTTCGATCATACCAAACTGCTTGTTTTTTTTTCATAGAATCCATTTCTCCAATCGAAAAAACCGAAATCTAAAAAAAAATTGCATCAAAGGGGGCCCCCTTGGAACTTTTTCGAATTCTTCAGATCGCCTTAACTTCCGAACGGATTGACCGATTTTCAACTTCGATCATACCAATCTGCTTGTTTTTTTTATAGAATCCATTGCTCCAATCGAAAAAACCGAAATCGAAAAAAAAATGCATCAAATGTGGCCCCCTTGGAACTTTTTCGAATTCTTCAGACCGCCTTAACTTCCGAACGGATGGACCGATTTTCAATTTCGCGCATACCAATTTGCTTGTTTTTTCATAGAATCCATTTCTTCAATAGAAAAAACCGAAATCGAAAAAAAAAATGCATCAAATTGGGCCCCCTTGGAACTTTTTCGAATTCTTCAGACCGCCTTAACTTCCGAACGGATGGACCGATTTTCAACTTCGATCATGCCAAACTGCTTGTTTTTTTTTCATAGAATCCATTTCTCCAATCGAAAAAACCGAAATCGAAAAAAAAATTGCATGAAAGGGGGTCCCCTTGGAACATTTTCGGATTCTTCAGATCGCCTTAACTTCCAAACGGATGGACCGATTTTCAACTTCGATCATACCAATCTGCTTGTTTTTTTTTCATAGAATCCATTTCTCCAATCGAAAAAACCGAAATCTAAAAAAAAAATTGCATCAAAGGGGGCCCCCTTGGAACTTTTTCGAATTCTTCAGATCGCCTTAACTTTCGAACGGATTGACAGATTTTCAACTTCGATCATACCAATCTGCTTGTTTTTTTCATAGAATCCATTTCTCCAATCGAAAAAACCGAAATCGAAAAAAAAAATGCATCAAAGGGGGCCCCCTTGGAACTTTTTCGAATTCTTCAGATCGCCTTAACTTCCGAACAGATGGACCGATTTTCAACTTCGATCATACCAATCTGCTTGTTTTTTTTTTATAGAATCCATTTCTCCAATCGAAAAAACCGAAATGAAAAAAAAAATGCATCAAAGGGGGCCCCCTTGGAACTTTTTCGAATTCTTCAGATCGCCTTAACTTCCGAACAGATGGACCGATTTTCAACTTCGATCATACCAATCTGCTTGTTTTTTTCATAGAATCCATTTCTCCAATCGAAAAAACCGAAATCGAAAAAAAAAAAATGCATCAAAGGGGGCTCCCTTGAAACTTTTTCGAATTCTTCAGATCGCCTTAACTTCCGAACGGATGGACCGATTTTCAACTTCGATCATACCAATCTGCTTGTTTTTTTTTCATAGAATCCATTTCTCCAATCAAAAAAACCGAAATCGAAAAAAAAATGCATCAAAGGGGGCCCCCTTGGAACTTTTTCGAATTCTTCAGATCGCCTTAACTTCCGAACGGATGGACCGATTTTCAATTTCGCGCATACCAATTCGCTTGTTTTTTCCATAGAATCCATTTCTCCAAACGAAAAAACCGAAATCTGAAAAAAAATTCATCAAAGGGGGCCCCCTTGGAACTTTTTCGAATTCTTCAGATCGCCTTAACTTCCGAACGGATGGACCGATTTTCAACTTCGATCATACCAATCTGTTTGTTTTTTTTTCATAGAATCCATTTCTCCAATCGAAAAAACCGGAATCGAAAAAAAAATGCATCAAAGGGGGCCCCCTTGGAACTTTTTCGAATTCTTCAGATCGCCTTAACTTCCGAACGGATGGACCGATTTTCAACTTCGATCATACCAATCTGTTTGTTTTTTTTTCATAGAATCCATTTCTCCAATCGAAAAAACCGAAATCGAAAAAAAAATGCATCAAAGGGGGCCCCCTTGGAACTTTTTCGAATTCATCAGATCGCCTCAACTTCCGAACGGATGGACCTATTTTCAACTTTGATCATACCAATCTGCTTGTTTTTTTTCTTAGAATCCATTTCTACAATCGGAAAAACCGGAATCAAAAAAAAATTGCATCAAAGGGGGTCCCCTTGGAACTTTATCGAATTCTTCAGATCGCCTTAACTTCCGAACGGATGGACCGATTTTCAACTTCCATCATACCAATCTGTTTTTTTTTTTTCATAGAATCCATTTCTTCAATCGAAAAAACCGAAATCGAAAAAAAAAAATTCATCAAAGGGGGCCCCCTTGGAACTTTTTCGAATTCTTCAGATCGCCTTATCTTCCGAACGGATGGATCGATTTTCAACTTCGATCATACCAATCTGTTTTTTTTTTCATAAAATCCATTTCTCCAATCGAAAAAACCGAAATCGAAAAAAAAATGCATCAAAGGGGGCCCCCTTGGAACTTTTTCGAATTCTTCAGATCGCCTTAACTTCCAAACGGATGGACCGATTTTCAACTTCGATCATACCAATCTGCTTGTTTTTTTTTTCATAAAATCCATTTCTCTAATCGAAAAAACCGAAATCGAAAAAAAAATTGCATCAAAGGGGGTCCCCTTGGAACTTTTTCGAATTCATCAGATCGCCTCAACTTCCGAACGGATGGACCTATTTTCAACTTTGATCATACCAATCTGCTTGTTTTTTTTTCATAGAATCCATTTCTACAATCGGAAAAACCGGAATCAAAAAAAAAATTGCATCAAAGGGGGTCCCCTTGGAACTTTATCGAATTCTTCAGATCGCCTTAACTTCCGAACGGATGGACCGATTTTCAACTTCCATCATACCAATCTGCTTGTTTTTTTTCATAGAATCCATTTCTCAAATCAAAACAACCGAAATCGAAAAAAAAATGCATCAAAGGGGGCCCCCTTGGAACTTTTTCGAATTCTTCAGATCGCCTTAACTTCCGAACGGATGGACCGATTTTCATCTTCGATCATACCAATCTGCTTGTTTTTTTCATAGAATCCATTTCTTTAATCGAAAAAACCGAAATGAAAAAAAAAATGCATCAAAGGGGGCCCCCTTGGAACTTTTTCGAATTCTTCAGATCGCCTTAACTTCCGAACGGATGGACCGATTTTCAACTTCGATCATACCAATCTGTCTGTTTTTTTTCATAGAATCCATTTCTCCAATCGAAAAAACCGAAATCGAAAAAAAAAATGCATCAAAGGGGGCCCCCTTGAAACTTCTTCGAATTCTTCAGATCGCCTTAAATTCCGAACGGATGGATCGATTTTCAACTTCGATCATACCAATCTGCTTGTTTTTTTTCATAGAATCCATTTCTCCAATAGAAAAAACCGAAATCGAAAAAAAAAAATTCATCAAAGGGAGCTCCCTTGGAACTTTTTCGAATTCTTCAGATCGCCTTAACTTTCGAACGGATGGACAGATTTTCAACTTCGATCATACCAATCTGTTTGTTTTTTTTTTTCATAAAATCCATTTCTCCAATCGAAAAAACCGAATTCGAAAAAAAAAATGCATCAAAGGGAGCCTTCTTGGAACTTTTTCGAATTCTTCAGATCGCCTTAACTTCCAAACGGATGGATCGATTTTCAAATTCGATCATACCAATCTGCTTGTTTTTTTTTTATTGAATCCATTTCTCCAATCAAAAAAACCGAAATCGAAAGAAAAAATGCATCAAAGGGGGCTCCCTTGGAACTTTTTCGAATTCTTCAGATCGCCTTAACTTCCGAACGGATGGACCGATTTTCAACTTCGATCATACCAATCTGTCTGTTTTTTTTCATAGAATCCATTTCTCCAATCGAAAAAACCGAAATCAAAAAAAAATGCATCAAAGGGGGCCCCCTTGAAACTTCTTCGAATTCTTCAGATCGCCTTAACTTCCGAACGGATGGATCGATTTTCAACTTCGATCATACCAATCTGCTTGTTTTTTTTCATAGAATCCATTTCTCCAATAGAAGAAACCGAAATCGAGAAAAAAAATTCATCAAAGGGAGCTCCCTTGGAACTTTTTCGAATTCTTCAGATCGCCTTAACTTCCGAACGGATGGACCGATTTTCAACTTCCATCATACCAATCTGTTTTTTTTTCATATAATCCATTTCTCCAATCGAAAAAACCGAAATCGAAAAAAAAAAATGCATCAAAGGGGGCCCCCTTGGAACTTTTTCGAATTCTTCAGATCGCCTTAACTTCCAAACGGATGGACCGATTTTCAACTTCGATCATACCAATCTGCTTGTTTTTTTTCATTGAATCCATTTCTTCAATCAAAAAAACCGAAATCGAAAAAAAAAATGCATCAAAGGGGGCCCCCTTGGAACTTTTTCGAATTCTTCAGATCGCCTTAACTTCCGAACGGATGGACCGATTTTCAACTTCGATCATACCAATCTGTTTGTTTTTTTTTTCATAGAATCCATTTCTCCAATCGAAAAAACCGAAATCGAAAAAAAAAATGCATCAAAGGGGGCCCCCTTGGAACTTTTTCGAATTCTTCAGATCGCCTTAACTTCCGAACGGATGGACCGATTTTCAACTTCGCGCATACGAATTTGCTTCTTTTTTTCATAGAATCCATTTCCCCAATCGAAAAAACCGAAATCAAAAAAAAATGCATCAAAGGGGGTCCCCTTGGAACTTTTTCGAAATCTTCAGATCAACTTAACTTCCGAACGGATGGACCGATTTTCAACTTTGTACATGCCACTTTGCTTGTTTTTTTTTTCATAAAATCCATTTCTATAATCGGAAAAACCGAAATCGAAAAAAAATTGCATCAAAAGGGGTCCCCATGGAACTTTTTCGAATTCTTCAGATCGCCTTAACTTCCGAACGGATGGACCGATTTTCAACTTCGATCATACCAATCTGTTTGTTTTTTTTTTCATAGAATCCATTTCTCCAATCGAAAAAACCGAAATCGAGAAAAAAAATGCATCAAAGGGGGCCCCCTTGAAACTTTTTCGAATTCTTCAGATCGCCTTAACTTCCAAACGGATGGACCGATTTTCAACTTCGATCATACCAATCTGCTTGTTTTTTTTCATTGAATCCATTTCTCCAATCAAAAAAACCGAAATCGAGAAAAAAAATGCATCAAAGGGGGCTCCCTTGGAACTTTTTCGAATTCTTCAGATCGCCTTAACTTCCGAACGGATGGACCGATTTTCAACTTCGATCATACCAATCTGTCTGTTTTTTTTTCATAGAATCCATTTCTCCAATCGAAAAAACCGAAATCTAAAAAAAAAAAAGCATCAAAGGGGGCCCCCTTGAAACTTCTTCGAATTCTTCAGATCGCCTTAACTTCCGAACGGATGGATCGATTTTCAACTTCGATCATACCAATCTGCTTGTTTTTTTTTCATAGAATCCATTTCTCCAATAGAAAAAACCGAAATCGAAAAAAAAAATTCATCAAAGGGAGCTCCCTTGGAACTTTTTCGAATTCTTCAGATCGCCTTAACTTCCGAACGGATGGACCGATTTTCAACTTCGATCATACCAATCTGTTTTTTTTTTCATATAATCCATTTCTCCAATCGAAAAAACCGAAATCGAAAAAAAAATGCATCAAAGGGGGCCCCCTTGGAACTTTTTCGAATTCTTCAGATCGCCTTAACTTCCAAACGGATGGACCGATTTTCAACTTCGATCATACCAATCTGCTTGTTTTTTTTCATTGAATCCATTTCTTCAATCAAAAAAACCGAAATCGAAAAAAAAATGCATCAAAGGGGGCCCCCTTGGAACTTTTTCGAATTCTTCAGATCGCCTTAACTTCCGAACGGATGGACCGATTTCCAACTTCGATCATACCAATCTGTTTGTTTTTTTTTTCATAGAATCCATTTCTCCAATCGAAAAAACCGAAATCGAAAAAAAAATGCATCAAAGGGGGTCCCCTTGGAACTTTTTCGAAATCTTCAGATCAACTTAACTTCCGAACGGATGGACCGATTTTCAACTTTGTACATGCCACTTTGCTTGTTTTTTTTTCATAAAATCCATTTCTCCAATCGAAAAAACCGAAATCGAAAAAAAATTGCATCAAAAGGGGTCCCCATGGAACTTTTTCGAATTCTTCAGATCGCCTTAACTTCCGAACGGATGGACCGATTTTCAACTTCCATCATACCAATCTGTTTGTTTTTTTTTCATAAAATCCATTTCTCCAATCGAAAAAACCGAAATCGAAAAAAAAAATGCATCAAAGGGGGCCCCCTTGGAACTTTTTCGAATTCTTCAGATCGCCTTAACTTCCAAACGGATGGACCGATTTTCAACTTCGATCATACCAATCTGCTTGTTTTTTTTCATGGAATCCAGTTCTCCAATCAAAAAAACCGAAATCGAAAAAAGAATAATTCAAAGGGGGCCCCCTTGGAACTTTTTCGAATTCTTCAGATCGCCTCAACTTCCAAACGGATGGACCGATTTTCAACTTCGATCATACCAATCTGCTTGTTTTTTTTTTCATTGAATCCATTTCTCCAATCGAAAAAACCGAAATCGAAAAAAAAAATTGCATCAAAGGGGGCCCCCTTGGAACTTTTTCGAATTCTTCAGATCGCCTTAACTTCCGAACGGATGGACCGATTTTCAACTTCGATCATACCAATCTGCTTGTTTTTTTCATTGAATCCATTTCTCCAATCGAAAAAACCGAAATCGAAAAAAAAAACGAATCAAAGGGGGCCCCCTTGGAACTCTTTCGAATTCTTCAGATCGCCTCAACTTCCGAACGGATGGACCGATTTTCAACTTCGATCACACCAATCTGCTTATTTTTTTTCATTGAATCCATTTCTTCAATCAAAAAAACCGAAATCGAAAATAAAAAATGCATCAAAGGGGGCCCCCTTGGAACTTTCTCGAATTCTTCAGATCGCCTTAACTTCCGAACGGATGGACCGATTTTCAACTTCCATCATACCAATCTGCTTGTTTTTTTTCATGAAATCCATTTCTCCAATCGAAAAAACCGAAATCGAAAAAAAAATGCATCAAAGGGGGCCCCCTTGCAACTTTTTCGAATTCTTCAGATCGCCTTAACTTCCGAACGGATGGACCGATTTTCAACTTCGCGCATACCAATCTGCTTGTTTTTTTTCATTGAATCCATTTCTTCAATCAAAAAAACCGAAATCGAAAAAAAAAATGCATCAAAGGGGGCCCCCTTGGAACTTTTTCGAATTCTTCAGATCGCCTTATCTTCCGAACGGATGGACCGATTTTCAACTTCGATCATACCAATCTGTTTGTTTTTTTTTCATAGAATCCATTTCTCCAATCGAAAAAACCGAAATCGAAAAAAAAAATGCATCAAAGGGGGCCCCCTTGGAACTTTTTCGAATTCTTCAGATCGCCTTAACTTCCGAACGGATGGACCGATTTTCAACTTCGATCATACCAATCTGCTTGTTTTTTTTCATAGAATCCATTTCTTCAATCAAAAAAACCGAAATCGAAAAAAAAATGCATCAAAGGGGGCCATCTTGGAACTTTTTCGAATTCTTCAGATCGCCTTAACTTCCGAACGGATGGACCGATTTTCAAGTTCGATCATACCAATCTGTTTGTTTTTTTTTTCATAGAATCCATTTCTCCAATCGAAAAAACCGAAATCGAAAAAAAAATGCATCAAAGGGGGCCCCCTTGGAACTTTTTCGAATTCTTCAGATCGCCTTAACTTCCGAACGGATGGACCGATTTTCAACATCGCGCATACCAATCTGCTTGTTTTTTTTCATTGAATCCATTTCTTCAATCAAAAAAACCGAAATCGACGAAAAAAAATGCATCAAAGGGGGCCCCCTTGGAACTTTTTCGAATTCTTCAGATCGCCTTAACTTCCGAACGGATGGACCGATTTTCAACTTCGATCATACCAATCTGTTTGTTTTTTTTTTCATAGAATCCATTTCTCCAATCGAAAAAACCGAAATCGAGAAAAAAAATGCATCAAAGGGGGCCCCCTTGGAACTTTCTCGAATTCTTCAGATCGCCTTAACTTCCGAACGGATGGACCGATTTTCAACTTCCATCATACCAATCTGCTTGTTTTTTTTCATAGAATCCATTTCTTCAATCGAAAAAACCGAAATCGAAAAAAAAATGCATCAAAGGGGGCCCCCTTGGAACTTTTTCGAATTCTTCAGATCGCCTTAACTTCCGAACGGATGGACCGATTTTCATCTTCGATCATACCAATCTGCTTGTTTTTTTTTTCATAGAATACATTTCTCCAATCGAAAAAACCGAAATCGAAAAAAAAAATGCATCAAAGGGGGCCCCCTTGGAACTTTTTCGAATTCTTCAGATCGCCTTAACTTCCGAACGGATGGACCGATTTTCAACTTCGCGCATACCAATTTGCTTGTTTTTTTTCATAGAATCCATTTCCCCAATCGAAAAAACCGAAATCAAAAAAAAAATGTATCAAAGGGGGTCCCCTTGGAACTTTTTCGAAATCTTCAGATCAACTTAACTTCCGAACGGATGGACCGATTTTCAACTTTGTACATGCCAATTTGCTTGTTTTTTTTTTCATAAAATCCATTTCTCCAATCGAAAAAACCGAAATCAAAAAAAAATAGCATCAAAAGGGGTCCCCATGGAACTTTTTCGAATTGTTCAGATCGCCTTAACTTCCGAACGGATGGACCGATTTTCAACTTCGATCATACCAATCTGTTTGTTTTTTTTCATAAAATCCATTTCTCCAATCGAAAAAACCGAAATCGAAAAAAAAATGCATCAAAGGGGGCCCCCTTGGAACTTTTTCGAATTCTTGATCGCCTCAACTTCCAACCGGATGGACCGATTTTCAACTTCGATCATACCAATCTGCTTGTTTTTTTTCATTGAATCCATTTCTCCAATCGGAAAAACCGAAATCGAAAAAAAAAAACGAATCAAAGGGGGCCCCCTTGGAACTTTTTCGAATTCTTCAGATCGCCTCAACTTCCGAACGGATGGACCGATTTTCAACTTCGATCACACCAACCTGCTTATTTTTTTTCATGAAATCCATTTCTCCAATCGAAAAAACCGAAATCGAAAAAAAAAATGCATCGAAGGGGGTCCCCTTGGAACTTTCTCGAATTCTTCAGATCGCCTTAACTTCCGAACGGATGGACCGATTTTCAACTTCCATCATACCAATCTGCTTGTTTTTTTTTTCATGGGATTTTATTTCTCCAATCAAAAAAACCGAAATCGAAAAAATAAAAATTCATCAAAGGGAGCCCCCTTGGAACTTTTTCGAATTCTTCAGATCGCCTCAACTTCCGAACGGATGGACCGATTTTCAACTTCGATCATACCAATCTGTTTTTTTTTCATAAAATCCATTTCTCCAATCAAAAAAACCGAAATCGAAAAAAAAATGCATCAAAGGGGGCCCCCTTGGAACTTTTTCGAATTCTTCAGATCGCCTTAACTTCCAAACGGATGGACCGATTTTCAACTTCGATCATACCAATCTGCATGTTTTTTTTTCATTGAATCCATTTCTCCAATCGAAAAAACCGAAATCGAAAAAAAAAATGCATCAAAGGGGGCCCCCTTGGAACTTTTTCGAATTCTTCAGATCGCCTTAACTTCCGAACGGATGGACCGATTTTCAACTTCGATCATACCAATCTGTTTGTTTTTTTTTTCATTGAATCCATTTCTCCAATCGAAAAAACCGAAATCGAAAAAAAAAATGCATCAAAGGCGGCCCCCTTGGAACTTTTACGAATTCTTCAGATCGCCTCAACTTCCAAACGGATGGACCGATTTTCAACTTCGATCATACCAATCTGCTTGTTTTTTTCATTGAATCCATTTCTTCAATCGAAAAAAAAAACGAATCAAAGGGGGCCCCCTTGGAACTCTTTCGAATTCTTCAGATCGCCTCAACTTCCGAACGGATGGACCGATTTTCAACTTCGATCACACCAATCTGCTTATTTTTTTTCATAAAATCCATTTCTCCAATCGAAAAAACCGAAATCGAAAAAAAAAATGCATCAAAGGGGGTCCCCTTGGAACTTTCTCGAATTCTTCAGATCGCCTTAACTTCCGAACGGATGGACCGATTTTCAACATCCATCATACCAATCTGCTTGTTTTTTTTTCATGGAATCCATTTCTCCAATCAAAAAAACCGAAATCGAAAAAATAAAAATTCATCAAAGGGAGCCCCCTTGGAACTTTTTCGAATTCTTCAGATCGCCTCAACTTCCGAACGGATGGACCGATTTTCAACTTCGATCATACCAATCTGTTTTTTTTTCATAAAATCCATTTCTCCAATCAAAAAAACCGAAATCGAAAAAAAAATGCATCAAAGGGGGCCCCCTTGGAACTTTTTCGAATTCTTCAGATCGCCTTAACTTCCAAACGGATGGACCGATTTTCAACTTCGATCATACCAATCTGTTTTTTTTTCATAAAATCCATTTCTCCAATCAAAAAAACCGAAATCGAAAAAAAAATGCATCAAAGGGGGCCCCCTTGGAACTTTTTCGAATTCTTCAGATCGCCTTAACTTCCGAACGGATGGACCGATTTTCAACTTCGATCATACCAATCTGTTTGTTTTTTTTTCATTGAATCCATTTCTCCAATCGAAAAAACCGAAATCGAAAAAAAAAATGCATCAAAGGGGGCCCCCTTGAACTTTTTCGAATTCTTCAGATCGCCTTTACTTCCGAACGGATGGACCGATTTTCAACTTCGCGCATACCAATCTGCTTGTTTTTTTTCATTGAATCCATTTCTTCAATCAAAAAAACCGAAATCGAAAAAAAAAATGCATCAAAGGGGGCCCCCTTGGAACTTTTTCGAATTCTTCAGATCGCCTTAACTTCCGAACGGATGGACCGATTTTCAACTTCGCGCATACCAATCTGCTTGTTTTTTTTCATTGAATCCATTTCTTCAATCAAAAAAACCGAAATCAAAAAAAAAATGCATCAAAGGAGGCCCCCTTGGAACTTTTTCGAATTCTTCAGATCGCCTTATCTTCCGAACGGATGGACCGATTTTCAACTTCGATCATACCAATCTGTTATTTTTTTTCATAAAATCCATTTCTCCAATCAAAAAAACCGAAATCGAAAAAAAAATGCATCAAAGGGGGCCCCTTTGGAACTTTTTCGAATTCTTCAGATCGCCTTAACTTCCAAACGGATGGACCGATTTTCAACTTCGATCATACCAATCTGCTTGTTTTTTTTCATTGAATCCATTTCTCCAATCGAAAAAACCGAAATCGAAAAAAAAAAAAATGCATCAAAGGGGGCCCCCTTGGAACTTTTTCGAATTCTTCAGATCGCCTTAACTTCCGAACGGATGGACCGATTTTCAACTTCGCGCATACCAATCTGCTTGTTTTTTTTCATTGAATCCATTTCTTCAATCAAAAAAACCGAAATCGAAAAAAAAAATGCATCAAAGGGGGCCATATTGGAACTTTTTCGAATTCTTCAGATCGCCTTAACTTCCGAACGGATGGACCGATTTTCAACTTCGATCATACCAATCTGTTTGTTTTTTTTTTTCATAGAATCCATTTCTCCAATCGAAAAAACCGAAATCGAAAAAAAAAATGCATCAAAGGGGGCCCCCTTGGAACTTTTTCGAATTCTTCAGATCGCCTTAACTTCCGAACGGATGGACCGATTTTCAACTTCGATCATACCAATCTGTTTGTTTTTTTTTTTCATAGAATCCATTTCTCCAATCGAAAAAACCGAAATCGAAAAAAAAAATGCATCAAAGGGGGCCCCCTTGGAACTTTTTCGAATTCTTCAGATCGCCTTAAATTCCGACCGGATGGACCGATTTTCATCTTCGATCATACCAATCTGTTTTTTTTTTCATAAAATCCATTTCTCCGATCAAAGAAACCGAAATCGAAAAAAAAAAGCATCAAAGGGGGCCCCCTTGGAACTTTTTCGAATTCTTCAGATCGCCTTAACTTCCAAACAGATGGACCGATTTTCAACTTCGATCATACCAATCTGCTTGTTTTTTTTTTCATTGAATCCATTTCTCCAATCGAAAAAACCGAAATCGAAAAAAAAAATGCATCAAAGGGGGCCCCCTTGGAACTTTTTCGAATTCTTCAGATCGCCTTAACTTCCGAACGGATGGACCGATTTTCAACTTCGATCATACCAATCTGTTTGTTTTTTTTTTCATTGAATCCATTTCTCCAATCGAAAAAACCGAAATCGAAAAAAAAAATGCATCAAAGGGGGCCCCCTTGGAACTTTTTCGAATTCTTCAGATCGCCTCAACTTCCAAACGGATGGACCGATTTTCAACTTCGATCATACCAATCTGCTTGTTTTTTTCATTGAATCCATTTCTCCAATCGAAAAAACCGAAATCGAAAAAAAAAAATGCATCAAAGGGGGCCCCCTTGGAACTTTTTCGAATTCTTCAGATCGCCTTAACTTCCGAACGGATCGACCGATTTTCAACTTCGCGCATACCAATCTGCTTGTTTTTTTTTCATGGAATCCATTTCTCCAATCAAAAAAACCGAAATCGAAAAAATAAAAATTCATCAGAGGGAGCCCCCTTGGAACTTTTTCGAATTCTTCAGATCGCCTTAACTTCCAAACGGATGGACCGATTTTCAACTTCGATCATACCAATCTGCTTGTTTTTTTTTCATTGAATCAATTTCTCCAATCGAAAAAACCGAAATCGAAAAAAAAAAAATGCATCAAAGGGGGCCCCCTTGGAACTTTTTCGAATTCTTCAGATCGCCTTAACTTCCGAACGGATGGACCGATTTTCAACTTCGATCATACCAATCTGTTTGTTTTTTTTTTCATTGAATCCATTTCTCCAATCGAAAAAACCGAAATCGAAAAAAAAAATGCATCAAAGGGGGCCCCCTTGAACTTTTTCGAATTCTTCAGATCGCCTTTACTTCCGAACGGATGGACCGATTTTCAACTTCGCGCATACCAATCTGCTTGTTTTTTTTCATTGAATCCATTTCTTCAATCAAAAAAACCGAAATCGAAAAAAAAAATGCATCAAAGGGGGCCCCCTTGGAACTTTTTCGAATTCTTCAGATCGCCTTAACTTCCGAACGGATGGACCGATTTTCAACTTCGCGCATACCAATCTGCTTGTTTTTTTTCATTGAATCCATTTCTTCAATAGAAAAAACCGAAATCGAAAAAAAAAATGCATCAAAGGGGGCCCCCTTGGAACTTTTTCGAATTCTTCAGATCGCCTTAACTTCCGAACGGATGGACCGATTTTCAACTTCGATCATACCAATCTGTTTGTTTTTTTTTTTCATAGAATCCATTTCTCCAATCGAAAAACCGAAATCGAAAAAAAAAATGCATCAAAGGGGGCCCCCTTGGAACTTTTTCGAATTCTTCAGATCGCCTTAAATTCCGAACGGATGGACCGATTTTCATCTTCGATCATACCAATCTGTTTTTTTTTTCATAAAATCCATTTCTCCGATCAAAGAAACCGAAATCGAAAAAAAAATGCATCAAAGGGGGCCCCCTTGGAACTTTTTCGAATTCTTCAGATCGCCTTAACTTCCACACGGATGGACCGATTTTCAACTTCGATCATACCAATCTGCTTGTTTTTTTTTCATTGAATCCATTTCTCCAATCGAAAAAACCGAAATCGAAAAAAAAAATGCATCAAAGGGGGCCCCCTTGGAACTTTTTCGAATTCTTCAGATCGCCTTAACTTCCGAACGGATGGACCGATTTTCAACTTCGATCATACCAATCTGTTTGTTTTTTTTTTCATTGAATCCATTTCTCCAATCGAAAAAACCGAAATCGAAAAAAAAAATGCATCAAAGGGGGCCCCCTTGGAACTTTTTCGAATTCTTCAGATCGCCTCAACTTCCAAACGGATGGACCGATTTTCAACTTCGATCATACCAATCTGCTTGTTTTTTTCATTGAATCCATTTCTCCAATCGAAAAAACCGAAATCGAAAAAAAAAATGCATCAAAGGGGGCCCCCTTGGAACTTTTTCGAATTCTTCAGATCGCCTTAACTTCCGAACGGATCGACCGATTTTCAACTTCGCGCATACCAATCTGCTTGTTTTTTTTTCATGGAATCCATTTCTCCAATCAAAAAAACCGAAATCGAAAAAATAAAAATTCATCAAAGGGAGCCCCCTTGGAACTTTTTCGAATTCTTCAGATCGCCTCAACTTCCGAACGGATGGACCGATTTTCAACTTCGATCATACCAATCTGTTATTTTTTTTCATAAAATCCATTTCTCCAATCAAAAAAACCGAAATCGAAAAAAAAATGCATCAAAGGGGGCCCCTTTGGAACTTTTTCGAATTCTTCAGATCACCTTAACTTCCAAACGGATGGACCGATTTTCAACTTCGATCATACCAATCTGCTTGTTTTTTTTCATTGAATCCATTTCTCCAATCGAAGAAACCGAAATCGAAAAAAAAAAAAATGCATCAAAGGGGGCCCCCTTGGAACTTTTTCGGATTCTTCAGATCGCCTTAACTTCCGAACGGATGGACCGATTTTCAATTTCGATCATACCAATCTGTTTGTTTTTTTTTTTATTGAATCCATTTCTCCAATCGAAAAAACCGAAATCGAAAAAAAAAAATGCATCAAAGGGGGCCCCTTGAACTTTTTCGAATTCTTCAGATCGCCTTTACTTCCGAACGGATGGACCGATTTTCAACTTCGCGCATACCAATCTGCTTGTTTTTTTTCATTGAATCCATTTCTTCAATCAAAAAAACCGAAATCGAAAAAAAAAAATGCATCAAAGGGGGCCCTCTTGGAACTTTTTCGAATTCTTCAGATCGCCTTAACTTCCGAACGGATGGACCGATTTTCAACTTCGATCATACCAATCTGTTTGTTTTTTTTTCATAGAATCCATTTCTCCATTCGAAAAAACCGAAATCGAAAAAAAAATGCATCAAAGGGGGCCCCCTTGGAACTTTTTCGAATTCTTCAGATCGCCTTAACTTCCAAACGGATGGACCGATTTTCAACTTCGATCATACCAATCTGCTTGTTTTTTTTTCATTGAATCCATTTCTCCAATCGAAAAAACCGAAATCGAAAAAAAAAATGCATCAAAGGGGGCCCCCTTGGAACTTTTTCGAATTCTTCAGATCGCCTTAACTTCCGAACGGATGGACCGATTTTCAACTTCGCGCATACCAATCTGCTTGTTTTTTTTCATTGAATCCATTTCTTCAATCAAAAAAACCGAAATCGAAAAAAAAATGCATCAAAGGAGGCCCCCTTGGAACTTTTTCGAATTCTTCAGATCGCCTTATCTTCCGAACGGATGGACCGATTTTCAACTTCGATCATACCAATCTGTTTGTTTTTTTTTTCATAGAATCCATTTCTCCAATCGAAAAAACCGAAATCGAAAAAAAAAATGCATCAAAGGGGGCCCCCTTGGAACTTTTTCGAATTCTTCAGATCGCCTTAACTTCCGAACGGATGGACCGATTTTCAACTTCGATCATACCAATCTGTTTGTTTTTTTTTCATAGAATCCATTTCTCCAATCGAAAAAACCGAAATCGAAAAAAAAATGCATCAAAGGGGGCCCCCTTGGAACTTTTTCGAATTCTTCAGATCGCCTTAACTTCCGAACGGATGGACCGATTTTCAACTTCGCGCATACCAATCTGCTTGTTTTTTTTCATTGAATCCATTTCTTCAATCAAAAGAACCGAAATCGAAAAAAAAAATGCATCAAAGGGGGCCATCTTGGAACTTTTTCGAATTCTTCAGATCGCCTTAACTTCCGAACGGATGGACCGATTTTCAACTTCGATCATACCAATCTGTTTGTTTTTTTTTTTCATAGAATCCATTTCTCCAATCGAAAAAACCGAAATCGAAAAAAAAAATGCATCAAAGGGGGCCCCCTTGGAACTTTTTCGAATTCTTCAGATCGCCTTAAATTCCGAACGGATGGACCGATTTTCATCTTCGATCATACCAATCTGTTTTTTTTTTCATAAAATCCATTTCTCCGATCAAAGAAACCGAAATCGAAAAAAAAATGCATCAAAGGGGGCCCCCTTGGAACTTTTTCGAATTCTTCAGATCGCCTTAACTTCCACACGGATGGACCGATTTTCAACTTCGATCATACCAATCTGCTTGTTTTTTTTTCATTGAATCCATTTCTCCAATCGAAAAAACCGAAATCGAAAAAAAAAATGCATCAAAGGGGGCCCCCTTGGAACTTTTTCGAATTCTTCAGATCGCCTTAACTTCCGAACGGATGGACCGATTTTCAACTTCGATCATACCAATCTGTTTGTTTTTTTTTTTCATTGAATCCATTTCTCCAATCGAAAAAACCGAAATCGAAAAAAAAAATGCATCAAAGGGGGCCCCCTTGGAACTTTTTCGAATTCTTCAGATCGCCTCAACTTCCAAACGGATGGACCGATTTTCAACTTCGATCATACCAATCTGCTTGTTTTTTTCATTGAATCCATTTCTCCAATCGAAAAAACCGAAATCGAAAAAAAAAATGCATCAAAGGGGGCCCCCTTGGAACTTTTTCGAATTCTTCAGATCGCCTTAACTTCCGAACGGATCGACCGATTTTCAACTTCGCGCATACCAATCTGCTTGTTTTTTTTTCATGGAATCCATTTCTCCAATCAAAAAAACCGAAATCGAAAAATTAAAAATTCATCAAAGGGAGCCCCCTTGGAACTTTTTCGAATTCTTCAGATCGCCTCAACTTCCGAACGGATGGACCGATTTTCAACTTCGATCATACCAATCTGTTATTTTTTTTCATAAAATCCATTTCTCCAATCAAAAAAACCGAAATCGAAAAAAAAAATGCATCAAAGGGGGCCCCTTTGGAACTTTTTCGAATTCTTCAGATCGCCTTAACTTCCAAACGGATGGACCGATTTTCAACTTCGATCATACCAATCTGCTTGTTTTTTTTCATTGAATCCATTTCTCCAATCGAAGAAACCGAAATCGAAAAAAAAAAAAAATGCATCAAAGGGGGCTTCCTTGGAACTTTTTCGAATTCTTCAGATCGCCTTAACTTCCGAACGGATGGACCGATTTTCAACTTCGATCATACCAATCTGTTTGTTTTTTTTTCATTGAATCCATTTCTCCAATCGAAAAAACCGAAATCGAAAAAAAAAAATGCATCAAAGGGGGCCCCTTGAACTTTTTCGAATTCTTCAGATCGCCTTTACTTCCGAACGGATGGACCGATTTTCAACTTCGCGCATACCAATCTGCTTGTTTTTTTTCATTGAATCCATTTCTTCAATCAAAAAAACCGAAATCGAAAAAAAAAATGCATCAAAGGGGGCCCTCTTGGAACTTTTTCGAATTCTGCAGATCGCCTTAACTTCCGAACGGATGGACCGATTTTCAACTTCGATCATACCAATCTGTTTGTTTTTTTTTCATAGAATCCATTTCTCCATTCGAAAAAACCGAAATCGAAAAAAAAATGCATCAAAGGGGGCCCCCTTGGAACTTTTTCGAATTCTTCAGATCGCCTTAACTTCCAAACGGATGGACCGATTTTCAACTTCGATCATACCAATCTGCTTGTTTTTTTTTTTCATTGAATCCATTTCTCCAATCGAAAAAACCGAAATCGAAAAAAAAAATGCATCAAAGGGGGCCCCCTTGGAACTTTTTCGAATTCTTCAGATCGCCTTAACTTCCGAACGGATGGACCGATTTTCAACTTCGCGCATACCAATCTGCTTGTTTTTTTTCATTGAATCCATTTCTTCAATCAAAAAAACCGAAATCGAAAAAAAAAATGCATCAAAGGAGGCCCCCTTGGAACTTTTTCGAATTCTTCAGATCGCCTTATCTTCCGAACGGATGGACCGATTTTCAACTTCGATCATACCAATCTGTTTGTTTTTTTTTTCATAGAATCCATTTCTCCAATCGAAAAAACCGAAATCGAAAAAAAAAATGCATCAAAGGGGGCCCCCTTGGATCTTTTTCGAATTCTTCAGATCGCCTCAACTTCCAAACGGATGGACCGATTTTCAACTTCGATCATACCAATCTGCTTGTTTTTTTCATTGAATCCATTTCTCCAATCGAAAAAACCGAAATCGAAAAAAAAATGCATCAAAGGGGGCCCCCTTGGAACTTTTTCGAATTCTTCAGATCGCCTTAACTTCCGAACGGATCGACCGATTTTCAACTTCGCGCATACCAATCTGCTTGTTTTTTTTTCATGGAATCCATTTCTCCAATCAAAAAAACCGAAATCGAAAAAATAAAAATTCATCAAAGGGAGCCCCCTTGAAACTTTTTCGAATTCTTCAGATCGCCTTAACTTCCGAACGGATGGACCGATTTTCAACTTCGATCATACCAATCTGTTTGTTTTTTTTTTCATTGAATCCATTTCTCCAATCGAAAAAACCGAAATCAAAAAAAAATGCATCAAAGGGGGCCCCCTTGGAACTTTTTCGAATTCTTCAGATCGCCTCAACTTCCAAACGGATGGACCGATTTTCAACTTCGATCATACCAATCTGCTTGTTTTTTTCATTGAATCCATTTCTCCAATCGAAAAAACCGAAATCGAAAAAAAAAATGCATCAAAGGGGGCCCCCTTGGAACTTTTTCGAATTCTTCAGATCGCCTTAACTTCCGAACGGATCGACCGATTTTCAACTTCGCGCATACCAATCTGCTTGTTTTTTTTTCATGGAATCCATTTCTTCAATCAAAAAAACCGAAATCGAAAAAATAAAAATTCATCAAAGGGAGCCCCCTTGGAACTTTTTCGAATTCTTCAGATCGCCTCAACTTCCGAACGGATGGACCGATTTTCAACTTCGATCATACCAATCTGTTATTTTTTTTCATAAAATCCATTTCTCCAATCAAAAAAACCGAAATCGAAAAAAAAAATGCATCAAAGGGGGCCCCTTTGGAACTTTTTCGAATTCTTCAGATCGCCTTAACTTCCAAACGGATGGACCGATTTTCAACTTCGATCATACCAATCTGCTTGTTTTTTTTCATTGAATCCATTTCTTCAATCGAAGAAACCGAAATCGAAAAAAAAAAAAAATGCATCAAAGGGGGCTTCCTTGGAACTTTTTCGAATTCTTCAGATCGCCTTAACTTCCGAACGGATGGACCGATTTTCAACTTCGATCATACCAATCTGTTTGTTTTTTTTTCATTGAATCCATTTCTCCAATCGAAAAAACCGAAATCGAAAAAAAAAATGCATCAAAGGGGGCCCCTTGAACTTTTTCGAATTCTTCAGATCGCCTTTACTTCCGAACGGATGGACCGATTTTCAACTTCGCGCATACCAATCTGCTTGTTTTTTTTCATTGAATCCATTTCTTCAATCAAAAAAACCGAAATCGAAAAAAAAAAATGCATCAAAGGGGGCCCTCTTGGAACTTTTTCGAATTCTGCAGATCGCCTTAACTTCCGAACGGATGGACCGATTTTCAACTTCGATCATACCAATCTGTTTGTTTTTTTTTCATAGAATCCATTTCTCCATTCGAAAAAACCGAAATCGAAAAAAAAATGCATCAAAGGGGGCCCCCTTGGAACTTTTTCGAATTCTTCAGATCGCCTTAACTTCCAAACGGATGGACCGATTTTCAACTTCGATCATACCAATCTGCTTGTTTTTTTTTTTCATTGAATCCATTTCTCCAATCAAAAAAACCGAAATCGAAAAAAAAAATGCATCAAAGGGGGCCCCCTTGGAACTTTTTCGAATTCTTCAGATCGCCTTAACTTCCGAACGGATGGACCGATTTTCAACTTCGCGCATACCAATCTGCTTGTTTTTTTTCATTGAATCCATTTCTTCAATCAAAAAAACCGAAATCGAAAAAAAAAATGCATCAAAGGAGGCCCCCTTGGAACTTTTTCGAATTCTTCAGATCGCCTTATCTTCCGAACGGATGGACCGATTTTCAACTTCGATCATACCAATCTGTTTGTTTTTTTTTTCATAGAATCCATTTCTCCAATCGAAAAAACCGAAATCGAAAAAAAAAATGCATCAAAGGGGGCCCTCTTGGATCTTTTTCGAATTCTTCAGATCGCCTCAACTTCCAAACGGATGGACCGATTTTCAACTTCGATCATACCAATCTGCTTGTTTTTTTCATTGAATCCATTTCTCCAATCGAAAAAACCGAAATCGAAAAAAAAAATGCATCAAAGGGGGCCCCCTTGGAACTTTTTCGAATTCTTCAGATCGCCTTAACTTCCGAACGGATCGACCGATTTTCAACTTCGCGCATACCAATCTGCTTGTTTTTTTTCATTGAATCCATTTCTTCAATCAAAAAAACCGAAATCGAAAAAAAAAAATGCATCAAAGGAGGCCCCCTTGGAACTTTTTCGAATTCTTCAGATCGCCTTATCTTCCGAACGGATGGACCGATTTTCAACTTCGATCATACCAATCTGTTTGTTTTTTTTTTCATAGAATCCATTTCTCCAATCGAAAAAACCGAAATCGAAAAAAAAAATGCATCAAAGGGGGCCCCCTTGGATCTTTTTCGAATTCTTCAGATCGCCTCAACTTCCAAACGGATGGACCGATTTTCAACTTCGATCATACCAATCTGCTTGTTTTTTTCATTGAATCCATTTCTCCAATCGAAAAAACCGAAATCGAAAAAAAAATGCATCAAAGGGAGCCCCCTTGAAACTTTTTCGAATTATTCAGATCGCCTTAACTTCCGAACGGATGGACCGATTTTCAACTTCGATCATACCAATCTGTTTGTTTTTTTTTTCATTGAATCCATTTCTCCAATCGAAAAAACCGAAATCGAAAAAAAAAATGCATCAAAGGGGGCCCCCTTGGAACTTTTTCGAATTCTTCAGATCGCCTCAACTTCCAAACGGATGGACCGATTTTCAACTTCGATCATACCAATCTGCTTGTTTTTTTCATTGAATCCATTTCTCCAATCGAAAAAACCGAAATCGAAAAAAAAAATGCATCAAAGGGGGCCCCCTTGGAACTTTTTCGAATTCTTCAGATCGCCTTAACTTCCGAACGGATCGACCGATTTTCAACTTCGCGCATACCAATCTGCTTGTTTTTTTTTCATGGAATCCATTTCTTCAATCAAAAAAACCGAAATCGAAAAAATAAAAATTCATCAAAGGGAGCCCCCTTGGAACTTTTTCGAATTCTTCAGATCGCCTCAACTTCCGAACGGATGGACCGATTTTCAACTTCGATCATACCAATCTGTTATTTTTTTTCATAAAATCCATTTCTCCAATCAAAAAAACCGAAATCGAAAAAAAAAATGCATCAAAGGGGGCCCCTTTGGAACTTTTTCGAATTCTTCAGATCGCCTTAACTTCCAAACGGATGGACCGATTTTCAACTTCGATCATACCAATCTGCTTGTTTTTTTTCATTGAATCCATTTCTTCAATCGAAGAAACCGAAATCGAAAAAAAAAAAAAATGCATCAAAGGGGGCTTCCTTGGAACTTTTTCGAATTCTTCAGATCGCCTTAACTTCCGAACGGATGGACCGATTTTCAACTTCGATCATACCAATCTGTTTGTTTTTTTTTCATTGAATCCATTTCTCCAATCGAAAAAACCGAAATCGAAAAAAAAAATGCATCAAAGGGGGCCCCTTGAACTTTTTCGAATTCTTCAGATCGCCTTTACTTCCGAACGGATGGACCGATTTTCAACTTCGCGCATACCAATCTGCTTGTTTTTTTTCATTGAATCCATTTCTTCAATCAAAAAAACCGAAATCGAAAAAAAAAAATGCATCAAAGGGGGCCCTCTTGGAACTTTTTCGAATTCTGCAGATCGCCTTAACTTCCGAACGGATGGACCGATTTTCAACTTCGATCATACCAATCTGTTTGTTTTTTTTTCATAGAATCCATTTCTCCATTCGAAAAAACCGAAATCGAAAAAAAAATGCATCAAAGGGGGCCCCCTTGGAACTTTTTCGAATTCTTCAGATCGCCTTAACTTCCAAACGGATGGACCGATTTTCAACTTCGATCATACCAATCTGCTTGTTTTTTTTTTTCATTGAATCCATTTCTCCAATCAAAAAAACCGAAATCGAAAAAAAAAATGCATCAAAGGGGGCCCCCTTGGAACTTTTTCGAATTCTTCAGATCGCCTTAACTTCCGAACGGATGGACCGATTTTCAACTTCGCGCATACCAATCTGCTTGTTTTTTTTCATTGAATCCATTTCTTCAATCAAAAAAACCGAAATCGAAAAAAAAAATGCATCAAAGGAGGCCCCCTTGGAACTTTTTCGAATTCTTCAGATCGCCTTATCTTCCGAACGGATGGACCGATTTTCAACTTCGATCATACCAATCTGTTTGTTTTTTTTTTCATAGAATCCATTTCTCCAATCGAAAAAACCGAAATCGAAAAAAAAAATGCATCAAAGGGGGCCCTCTTGGATCTTTTTCGAATTCTTCAGATCGCCTCAACTTCCAAACGGATGGACCGATTTTCAACTTCGATCATACCAATCTGCTTGTTTTTTTCATTGAATCCATTTCTCCAATCGAAAAAACCGAAATCGAAAAAAAAAATGCATCAAAGGGGGCCCCCTTGGAACTTTTTCGAATTCTTCAGATCGCCTTAACTTCCGAACGGATCGACCGATTCTCAACTTCGCGCATACCAATCTGCTTGTTTTTTTTTCATGGAATCCATTTCTCCAATCAAAAAAACCGAAATCGAAAAAATAAAAATTCATCAAAGGGAGCCCCCTTGAAACTTTTTCGAATTCTTCAGATCGCCTCAACTTCCGAACGGATGGACCGATTTTCAACTTCGATCATACCAATCTGTTATTTTTTTTCATAAAATCCATTTCTCCAATCAAAAAAACCGAAATCGAAAAAAAAATGCATCAAAGGGGGCCCCTTTGGAACTTTTTCGAATTCTTCAGATCGCCTTAACTTCCAAACGGATGGACCGATTTTCAACTTCGATCATACCAATCTGCTTGTTTTTTTTCATTGAATCCCTTTCTCCAATCGAAAAAACCGAAATCGAAAAAAAAAAATGCATCAAAGGGGGCCCCCTTGGAACTTTTTCGAATTCTTCAGATCGCCTTAACTTCCGAACGGATGGACCGATTTTCAACTTCGATCATACCAATCTGTTTGTTTTTTTTTCATTGAATCCATTTCTCCAATCGAAAAAACCGAAATCGAAAAAAAAAATGCATCAAAGGGGGCCCCTTGAACTTTTTCGAATTCTTCAGATCGCCTTTACTTCCGAACGGATGGACCGATTTTCAACTTCGCGCATACCAATCTGCTTGTTTTTTTTCATTGAATCCATTTCTTCAATCAAAAAAACCGAAATCGAAAAAAAAAATGCATCAAAGGGGGCCCCCTTGGAACTTTTTCGAATTCTTCAGATCGCCTAAACTTCCGAACGGATGGACCGATTTTCAACTTCGATCATACCAATCTGTTTGTTTTTTTTTCATAGAATCCATTTCTCCAATCGAAAAAACCGAAATCGAAAAAAAAAATGCATCAAAGGGGGCCCCCTTGGAACTTTCTCGAATTCTTCAGATCGCCTTAACTTCCGAACGGATGGACCGATTTTCAACTTCGCGCATACCAATCTGCTTGTTTTTTTTCATTGAATCCATTTCTTCAATCAAAAAAACCGAAATCGAAAAAAAAAATGCATCAAAGGGGGCCCCCTTGGAACTTTTTCGAATTCTTCAGATCGCCTTATCTTCCGAACGGATGGACCGATTTTCAACTTCGATCATACCAATCTGTTTGTTTTTTTTTCATAGAATCCATTTCTCCAATCGAAAAAACCGAAATCGAAAAAATAAAATGCATCAAAGGGGGCCCCCTTGGAACTTTTTCGAATTCTTCAGATCGCCTTAACTTCCGAACGGATGGACCGATTTTCAACTTCGATCATACCAATCTGTTTGTTTTTTTTTTCATTGAATCCATTTCTCCAATCGAAAAAACCGGAATCGAAAAAAAAAAAATGCATCAAAGGGGGCCCCCTTGGAACTTTTTCGAATTCTTCAGATCGCCTTAACTTCCGAACGGATCGACCGATTTTCAACTTCGCGCATACCAATCTGCTTGTTTTTTTTTCATTGAATTCATTTCTTCAATCAAAAAAACCGAAATCGAAAAAAAAATGCATCAAAGGGGGCCATCTTGGAACTTTTTCGAATTCTTCAGATCGCCTTAACTTCCGAACGGATGGACCGATTTTCAACTTCGATCATACCAATCTGTTTGTTTTTTTTTTCATAGAATCCATTTCTCCAATCGAAAAAACCGAAATCGAAAAAAAAAATGCATCAAAGGGGGCCCCCTTGGAACTTTTTCGAATTCTTCAGATCGCCTTAACTTCCGAACGGATGGACCGATTTTCAACTTCGCGCATACCAATCTGCTTGTTTTTTTTCATTGAATCCATTTCTTCAATCAAAAAAACCGAAATCGAAAAAAAAATGCATCAAAGGGGGCCCTCTTGGAACTTTTTCGAATTCTTCAGATCGCCTTAACTTCCGAACGGATGGACCGATTTTCAACTTCGATCATACCAATCTGTTTGTTTTTTTTTTCATAGAATCCATTTCTCCAATCGAAAAAACCTAAATCGAAAAAAAAAATGCATCAAAGGGGGCCCCCTTGGAACTTTCTCGAATTCTTCAGATCGCCTTAACTTCCGAACGGATGGACCGATTTTCAACTTCCATCATACCAATCTGCTTGTTTTTTTTCATAGAATCCATTTCTTCAATCGAAAAAACCGAAATCGAAAAAAAAAAATGCATCAAAGGGGGCCCCCTTGGAACTTTTTCGAATTCTTCAGATCGCCTTAACTTCCGAACGGATGGACCGATTTTCATCTTCGATCATACCAATCTGCTTGTTTTTTTCATAGAATCCATTTCTTTAATCGAAAAAACCGAAATGGAAAAAAAAAATTCATCAAAGGGAGCTCCCTTGGAACTTTTTCGAATTCTTCAGATCGCCTTAACTTCCGAACGGATGGACCGATTTTCAACTTCGATCATACCAATCTGCTTGTTTTTTTTCATTGAATCCATTTCTCCAATCAAAAAAACCGAAATCGAAAAAGAAAATGCATCAAAGGGGGCTCCTTTGAAACTTTTTCGAATTCTTCAGATCGCCTTAACTTCCGAACGGATGGACCGATTTTCAACTTCGATCATACCAATCTGTCTGTTTTTTTTCATAGAATCCATTTCTTCAATCGAAAAAACTGAAATAAAAAAAAAATGCATCAAAGGGGGCCCCCTTGAAACTTCTTCGAATTCTTCAGATCGCCTTAACTTCCGAACGGATGGATCGATTTTCAACTTCGATCATACCAATCTGCTTGTTTTTTTCATAGAATCCATTTCTACAATAGAAAAAACCGAAATCGAAAAAAAAATTCATCAAAGGGAGCTCCCTTGGAACTTTTTCGAATTCTTCAGATCGCCTTATCTTCCGAACGGATGGACCGATTTTCAACTTCCATCATACCAATCTGTTTGTTTTTTTTCATAAAATCCATTTCTCCAATCGAAAAAACCGAAATCGAAAAAAAAATGCATCAAAGGGGGCCCCCTTGGAACTTTTTCGAATTCTTCAGATCGCCTTAACTTCCAAACGGATGGACCGATTTTCAACTTCGATCATACCAATCTGCTTGTTTTTTTTCATTGAATCCATTTCTTCAATCAAAAAAACCGAAATCGAAAAAAAAATGCATCAAAGGGAGCCCCCTTGGAACTTTTTCGAATTCTTCAGATCGCCTTAACTTCCGAACGGATGGACCGATTTTCAACTTCGATCATACCAATCTGTTTGTTTTTTTTTCATAGAATCCATTTCTCCAATCGAAAAAACCGAAATCGAAAAAAAAATGCATCAAAGGGGGCCCCCTTGGAACTTTTTCGAATTCTTCAGATCGCCTTAACTTCCGAACGGATGGACCGATTTTCAACTTCGCGCATACCAATTTGCTTGTTTTTTTTCATAGAATCCATTTCCCCAATCGAAAAAACCGAAATCAAAAAAAAAATGCATCAAAGGGGGTCCCCTTGGAACTTTTTCGAAATCTTCAGATCAACTTAACTTCCGAACGGATGGACCGATTTTCAACTTTGTACATGCCAATTTTCTTGTTTTTTTTTTTCATAAAATCCATTTCTTCAATCAAAAAAACCGAAATCGAAAAAAAATTGCATCAAAAGGGGTCCCCATGGAACTTTTTCGAATTGTTCAGATCGCCTTAACTTCCGAACGGATGGACCGATTTTCAACTTCGATCATACCAATCTGTTTGTTTTTTTTCATAAAATCCATTTCTCCAATCGAAAAAACCGAAATCGAAAAAAAAATGCATCAAAGGGGGCCCACTTTGAACTTTTTCGAATTCTTGATCGCCTCAACTTCCAAACGGATGGACCGATTTTCAACTTCGATCATACCAATCTGCTTGTTTTTTTCATTGAATCCATTTCTCCAATCGAAAAAACCGAAATCAAAAAAAAAAAAACGAATCAAAGGGGGCCCCCTTGGAACTTTTTCGAATTCTTCAGATCGCCTCAACTTCCGAACGGATGGACCGATTTTCAACTTCGATCACACCAATCTGCTTATTTTTTTTCATAAAATCCATTTCTCCAATCGAAAAAACCGAAATCGAAAAAAAAAAATGCATCAAAGGGGGTCCCCTTGGAACTTTTTCTAAATCTTCAGATCAACTCAACTTCCGAACGGATGGACCGATTTTCAACTTCGTGCATGCCAATTTGCTTGTTTTTTTTCATAAAATCCATTTCTCCAATCGAAAAAACCGAAATCGAAAAAAAATTGCATCAAAAGGGGTCCCAATGGAACTTTTTCGAATTCTTCAGATCGCCTCAACTTCCGAACGGATGGACCGATTTTCAACTTCGATCATACCAATCTGTTTTTTTTTCATAAAATCCATTTCTCCAATCAAAAAAACCGAAATCGAAAAAAAAATGCATCAAAGGGGGCCCCCTTGGAACTTTTTCGAATTCTTCAGATCGCCTTAACTTCCAAACGGATGGACCGATTTTCAACTTCGATCATACCAATCTGCTTGTTTTTTTTTCATTGAATCCATTTCTCCAATCGAAAAAAACCAAATCGAAAAAAAAAAATGCATCAAAGGGGGCCCCCTTGGAACTTTTTCGAATTCTTCAGATCGCCTTAACTTCCGAACGGATGGACCGATTTTCAACTTCGATCATACCAATCTGTTTGTTTTTTTTTTCATTGAATCCATTTCTCCAATCGAAAAAACCGAAATCGAAAAAAAAAATGCATCAAAGGGGGCCCCCTTGGAACTTTTTCGAATTCTTCAGATCGCCTTAACTTCCGAACGGATGGACCGATTTTCAACTTCGCGCATACCAATCTGCTTGTTTTTTTTTTCATTGAATCCATTTCTTCAATCAAAAAAACCGAAATCGAAACAAAAAATGCATCAAAGGGGGCCCCCTTGGAACTTTTTCGAATTCTTCAGATCGCCTTAACTTCCGAACGGATGGACCGATTTTCAACTTCGATCATACCAATCTGTTTGTTTTTTTTTTCATAGAATCCATTTCTCCAATCGAAAAAACCGAAATCGAAAAAAAAAAAAACGAATCAAAGGGGGCCCCCTTGGAACTCTTTCGAATTCTTCAGATCGCCTCAACTTCCGAAAGGATGGACCGATTTTCAACTTCGATCACACCAATCTGCTTATTTTTTTTTCATAAAATCCATTTCTCCAATCGAAAAAACCGAAATCGAAAAAAAAATGCATCAAAGGGGGTCCCCTTGGAACTTTCTCGAATTCTTCAGATCGCCTCAACTTCCGAACGGATGGACCGATTTTCAACTTCCATCATACCAATCTGCTTGTTTTTTTTTCATGGAATCCATTTCTCCAATCAAAAAAACCGAAATCGAAAAAAATATGCATCAAAGGGGGCCCCCTTGGAACTTTTTCTAATTCTTCAGATCGCCTTAACTTACAAACGGATGGACCGATTTTCAACTTCGATCATACCAATCTGCTTTTTTTTTTTTTATCGAATCCATTTCTCCAATCGAAAAAACCGAAATCGAAATAAAAAATGCATCAAAGGGGGCCCCCTTGGAACTTTTTCGAATTCTTCAGATCGCCATAACTTCCGGATGGACCGATTTTCAACTTCGATCATACCAATCTGTTTGTTTTTTTTTTCATTGAATCCATTTCTCCAATCGAAAAAACCGAAATCGAAAAAAAAAAATGCATCAAAGGGGGCCCCCTTGGAACTTTTTCGAATTCTTCAGATCGCCTTAACTTCCGAACGGATGGACCGATTTTCAACTTCGCGCATACCAATCTGCTTGTTTTTTTTCATTGAATCCATTTCTTCAATCAAAAAAACCGAAATCGAAAAAAAAAATGCATCAAAGGGGGCCCCCTTGGAACTTTTTCGAATTCTTCAGATCGCCTTAACTTCCGAACGGATGGACCGTTTTCCAACTTCGATCATACCAATCTGTTTGTTTTTTTTTTCATAGAATCCATTTCTCCAATCGAAAAAACCGAAATCGAAAAAAAAAATGCATCAAAGGGGGCCCCCTTGGAACTTTTTCGAATTCTTCAGATCGCCTTGACTTCCGAACGGATGGACCGATTTTCAACTTCGCGCATACCAATTTGTTTGTTTTTTTTCATAGAATCCATTTTCCCAATCAAAAAAACCGAAATAAAAAAAAAATGCATCAAAGGGGGTCCCCTTGGAACTTTTTCGAAATCTTCAGATCAACTTAACTTCCGAACGGATGGACCGATTTTCAACTTTGTACATGCCAATTTGCTTGTTTTTTTTCATAGAATCCATTTCTCCAATCGAAAAAACCGAAATCGAAAAAAAAATGCATCAAAGGGGGCCCCCTTGGAACTTTTTCGAATTCTTGATCGCCTCAACTTCCAAACGGATGGACCGATTTTCAACATCGATCATACCAATCTGCTTGTTTTTTTTCATTGAATCCATTTCTCCAATCGAAAAAACCGAATAAAAAAAAAAAACGAATCAAAGGGGGCCCCCTTTGGAACTTTTTCGAATTCTTCAGATCGCCTCAACTTCCAAACGGATGGACCGATTCTCAACTTCGATCATACCAATCTGCTTGTTATTTTCATAGAATCAATTTCTCGAATCGAAAAAACCGAAATCGAAAAAACAAATTGCATCAAAGGGGGCCCCCTTGGAACTTTTTCGAATTCTTCAGATCGCCTCAACTTCCAAACGGATGGACCGATTTTCAACTTCGATCATTCCAATCTGCTTGTTTTTTTCATTGAATCCATTTCTCCAATCGAAAATACCGAAATCGAAAAAAAAAAACGAATCAAAGGGGGCCCCCTTGGAACTCTTTCGAATTCTTCAGATCGCCTCAACTTCCGAACGGATGGACCGATTTTCAACTTCGATCACACCAATCTGCTTATTTTTTTTCATAAAATCCATTACTCCAATCGAAAAAACCGAAATCGAAAAAAAAAATGCATCATAGGGGGTCCCCTTGGAACTTTTTTTAATTCTTCAGATCGCCTCAACTTCCGAACGGATGGACCTATTTTCAACTTCGATCATACCAATCTGCTTGTTTTTTTTCATAGAATCCATTTCTCCAATCGAAAAAACCGAAATCGAAAAAAAAATTGCATCAAAGGGGGTCTCCTTGGAACTTTCTCGAATTCTTCAGATCGCCTTAACTTCCGAACGGATGGACCGATTTTCAACTTCGATCATACCAATCTGTTTGTTTTTTTTTCATTGAATCCATTTCTCCAATCGAAAAAACCGAAATCGAAAATAAAAATGCATCAAAGGGGGCCCCCTTGGAACTTTTTCGAATTCTTCAGATCGCCTTAACTTCCGAACGGATGGACCGATTTTCAACTTCGCGCATACCAATTTGCTTGTTTTTTTTCATAGAATCCATTTCTCCAATCGAAAAATCCGAAATAAAAAAAAAATGCATCAAAGGGGGTCCCCTTGGAACTTTTTCGAATTCTTCAGATCGCCTTAACTTCCGAACGGATGGACCGATTTTCAACTTCGCGCATACAAATTTGCTTGTTTTTTTTCATAGAATCCATTTCTCCAATCGAAAAAACCGAAATAAAAAAAAAATGCATCAAAGGGGGTCCCCTTGGAACTTTCTCGAAATCTTCAGATCACCTTAACTTTCGAACGGATGGACCGATTTTCAACTTCGATCATACCAATCTGTATGTTTTTTTTCATAAAATCCATTTCTCCAATCGAAAAAACCGAAATCGAAAAAGAAAATGCATCAAAGGGGGCCCCCTTGGAACTTTCTCGAATTCTTCAGATCGCCTTAACTTCCGAACGGACGGACCGATTTTCAACTTCCATCATACCAATCTGCTTGTTTTTTTTCATAGAATCCATTTCTTCAATCGAAAAAACCGAAATCGAAAAAAAAAATGCATCAAAGGGGGCCCCCTTGGAACTTTTTCGAATTCTTCAGATCGCCTTAACTTCCGAACGGATGGACCGATTTTCATCTTCGATCATACCAATCTGCTTGTTTTTTTCATAGAATCCATTTCTTTAATCGAAAAAACCGAAATGGAAAAAAAAAATTCATCAAAGGGAGCTCCCTTGGAACTTTTTCGAATTCTTCAGATCGCCTTAACTTCCGAACGGATGGACCGATTTTCAACTTCGATCATACCAATCTGCTTGTTTTTTTTCATTGAATCCATTTCTCCAATCAAAAAAACCGAAATCGAAAAAGAAAATGCATCAAAGGGGGCTCCTTTGGAACTTTTTCGAATTCTTCAGATCGCCTTAACTTCCGAACGGATGGACCGATTTTCAACTTCGATCATACCAATCTGTCTGTTTTTTTTCATAGAATCCATTTCTTCAATCGAAAAAACTGAAATAAAAAAAAAATGCATCAAAGGGGGCCCCCTTGAAACTTCTTCGAATTCTTCAGATCGCCTTAACTTCCGAACGGATGGATCGATTTTCAACTTCGATCATACCAATCTGCTTGTTTTTTTCATAGAATCCATTTCTACAATAGAAAAAACCGAAATCGAAAAAAAAATTCATCAAAGGGAGCTCCCTTGGAACTTTTTCGAATTCTTCAGATCGCCTTATCTTCCGAACGGATGGACCGATTTTCAACTTCCATCATACCAATCTGTTTGTTTTTTTTTTTCATAAAATCCATTTCTCCAATCGAAAAAACCGAAATCGAAAAAAAAATGCATCAAAGGGGGCCCCCTTGGAACTTTTTCGAATTCTTCAGATCGCCTTAACATCCAAACGGATGGACCGATTTTCAACTTCGATCATACCAATCTGCTTGTTTTTTTTCATTGAATCCATTTCTTCAATCAAAAAAACCGAAATCAAAAAAAAATGCATCAAAGGGAGCCCCCTTGGAACTTTTTCGAATTCTTCAGATCGCCTTAACTTCCGAACGGATGGACCGATTTTCAACTTCGATCATACCAATCTGTTTGTTTTTTTTCATAGAATCCATTTCTCCAATCGAAAAAACCGAAAACGAAAAAAAAATGCATTAAAGGGGGCCCCCTTGGAACTTTTTCGAATTCTTCAGATCGCCTTAACTTCCGAACGGATGGACCGATTTTCAACTTCGCGCATACCAATTTGCTTGTTTTTTTTCATAGAATCCATTTCCCCAATCGAAAAAACCGAAATCAAAAAAAAAAAATGCATCAAAGGGGGTCCCCTTGGAACTTTTTCGAAATCTTCAGATCAACTTAACTTCCGAACGGATGGACCGATTTTCAACTTTGTACATGCCAATTTGCTTGTTTTTTTTTCTCATAAAATCCATTTCTTCAATCGAAAAAACCGAAATCGAAAAAAAATTGCATCAAAAGGGGTCCCCATGGAACTTTTTCGAATTGTTCAGATCGCCTTAACTTCCGAACGGATGGACCGATTTTCAACTTCGATCATACCGATCTGTTTGTTTTTTTTCATAAAATCCATTTCTCCAATCGAAAAAACCGAAATCGAAAAAAAAATGCATCAAAGGGGGCCCACTTTGAACTTTCTCGAATTCTTGATCGCCTCAACTTCCAAACGGATGGACCGATTTTCAACTTCGATCATACCAATCTGCTTGTTTTTTTCATTGAATCCATTTCTCCAATCGAAAAAACCGAAATAGAAAAAAAAAAAACGAATCAAAGGGGGCCCCCTTGGAACTTTTTCGAATTCTTCAGATCGCCTCAACTTCCGAACGGATGGACCGATTTTCAACTTCGATCACACCAATCTGCTTATTTTTTTTCATAAAATCCATTTCTCCAATCGAAAAAACCGAAATCGAAAAAAAAAATGCATCAAAGGGGGTCCCCTTGGAACTTTTTCGAATTCTTCAGATCGCCTTAACTTCCGAACGGATGGACCGATTTTCAACTTCCATCATACCAATCTGCTTGTTTTTTTTTCATGGAATCCATTTCTCCAATCAAAAAAACCGAAATCGAAAAAATAAAAATTCATCAAAGCGAGCCCCCTTGGAACTTTTTCGAATTCTTCAGATCGCCTCAACTTCCGAACGGATGGACCGATTTTCAACTTCGATCATACCAATCTGTTTTTTTTTTCATAAAATCCATTTCTCCAATCAAAAAAACCGAAATCGAAAAAAAAATGCATCAAAGGGGGCCCCCTTGGAACTTTTTCGAATTCTTCAGATCGCCTTAACTTCCAAACGGATGGACCGATTTTCAACTTCGATCATACCAATCTGCTTGTTTTTTTTCATTGAATCCATTTCTCCAATCGAAAAAACCGAAATCGAAAAAAAAATGCATCAAAGGGGGCCCCCTTGGAACTTTTTCGAATTCTTCAGATCGCCTTAACTTCCGAACGGATGGACCGATTTTCAACTTCGATCATACCAATCTGTTTGTTTTTTTTTTCATTGAATCCATTTCTCCAATCGAAAAAACCGAAATCGAAAAAAAAAATGCATCAAAGGGGGCCCCCTTGGAACTTTTTCGAATTCTTCAGATCGCCTTAACTTCCGAACGGATGGACCGATTTTCAACTTCGCGCATACCAATCTGCTTGTTTTTTTTCATTGAATCCATTTCTTCAATCAAAAAAACCGAAATCGAAACAAAAAATGCATCAAAGGGGGCCCCCTTGGAACTTTTTCGAATTCTTCAGATCGCCTTAACTTCCGAACGGATGGGCCGATTTTCAACTTCGATCATACCAATCTGTTTGTTTTTTTTTTCATAGAATCCATTTCTCCAATCGAAAAAACCGAAATCGAAAAAAAAAAACGAATCAAAGGGGGCCCCCTTGGAACTCTTTCGAATTCTTCAGATCGCCTCAACTTCCGAACGGATGGACCGATTTTCAACTTCGATCACACCAATCTGCTTATTTTTTTTCATAAAATCCATCTCTCCAATCGAAAAAACCGAAATCGAAAAAAAAATGCATCAAAGGGGGTCCCCTTGGAACTTTCTCGAATTCTTCAGATCGCCTTAACTTCCGAACGGATGGACCGATTTTCAACTTCCATCATACCAATCTGCTTGTTTTTTTTTCATGGAATCCATTTCTCCAATCAAAAAAACCGAAATCGAAAAAAATATGCATCAAAGGGGGCCCCCTTGGAACTTTTTCGAATTCTTCAGATCGCCTTAACTTACAAACGGATGGACCGATTTTCAACTTCGATCATACCAATCTGCTTTTTTTTTTTTTATTGAATCCATTTCTCCAATCGAAAAAACCGAAATCGAAATAAAAAATGCATCAAAGGGGGCCCCCTTGGAACTTTTTCGAATTCTTCAGATCGCCATAACTTCCGGATGGACCGATTTTCAACTTCGATCATACCAATCTGTTTGTTTTTTTTTTTCATTGAATCCATTTCTCCAATCGAAAAAACCGAAATCGAAAAAAAAAATGCATCAAAGGGGGCCCCCTTGGAACTTTTTCGAATTCTTCAGATCGCCTTAACTTCCGAACGGATGGACCGATTTTCAACTTCGCGCATACCAATCTGCTTGTTTTTTTTCATTGAATCCATTTCTTCAATCAAAAAAACCGAAATCGAAAAAAAAAATGCATCAAAGGGGGCCCCCTTGGAACTTTTTCGAATTCTTCAGATCGCCTTAACTTCCGAACGGATGGACCGTTTTCCAACTTCGATCATACCAATCTGTTTGTTTTTTTTTTCATAGAATCCATTTCTCCAATCGAAAAAACCGAAATCGAAAAAAAAAAAATGCATCAAAGGGGGCCCCCTTGGAACTTTTTCGAATTCTTCAGATCGCCTTGACTTCCGAACGGATGGACCGATTTTCAACTTCGCGCATACCAATTTGCTTGTTTTTTTTCATAGAATCCATTTCCCCAATCGAAAAAACCGAAATAAAAAAAAAAATGCATCAAAGGGGGTCCCCTTGGAACTTTTTCGAAATCTTCAGATCAACTTAACTTCCGAACGGATGGACCGATTTTCAACTTTGTACATGCCAATTTGCTTGTTTTTTTTCATAGAATCCATTTCTCCAATCGAAAAAACCGAAATCGAAACAAAAATGCATCAAAGGGGGCCCCCTTGGAACTTTTTCGAATTCTTGATCGCCTCAACTTCCAAACGGATGGACCGATTTTCAACATCGATCATACCAATCTGCTTGTTTTTTTTCATTGAATCCATTTCTCCAATCGAAAAAACCGAAATCAAAAAAAAAACGAATCAAAGGGGGCCCCCTTTGGAACTTTTTCGAATTCTTCAGATCGCCTCAACTTCCAAACGGATGGACCGATTCTCAACTTCGATCATACCAATCTGCTTGTTATTTTCATAGAATCAATTTCTCGAATCGAAAAAACCGAAATCGAAAAAACAAATTGCATCAAAGGGGGCCCCCTTGGAACTTTTTCGAATTCTTCAGATCGCCTCAACTTCCAAACGGATGGACCGATTTTCAACTTCGATCATTCCAATCTGCTTGTTTTTTTCATTGAATCCATTTCTCCAATCGAAAATACCGAAATCGAAAAAAAAAAACGAATCAAAGGGGGCCCCCTTGGAACTCTTTCGAATTCTTCAGATCGCCTCAACTTCCGAACGGATGGACCGATTTTCAACTTCGATCACACCAATCTGCTTATTTTTTTTCATAAAATCCATTACTCCAATCGAAAAAACCGAAATCGAAAAAAAAAATGCATCAAAGGGGGTCCCCTTGGAACTTTTTTTAATTCTTCAGATCGCCTCAACTTCCGAACGGATGGACCGATTTTCAACTTCCATCATACCAATCTGCTTGTTTTTTTTTTCATGGAATCCATTTCTCCAATCAAAAAAACCGAAATCGAAAAAAAAAATGCATCAAAGGGGGCCCCCTTGGAACTTTTTCGAATTCTTCAGATCGCCTCAACTTCCGAACAGATGGACCGATTTTCAACTTCGATCATACCAATCTGTTTTTTTTTTTCATAAAATCCATTTCTCCAATCAAAAAAACCGAAATCGAAAAAAAAATGCATCAAAGGGGGCCCCCTTGGAACTTTTTCGAATTCTTCAGATCGCCTTAACTTCCAAACGGATGGACCGATTTTCAACTTCGATCATACCAATCTGCTTGTTTTTTTTCATTGAATCCATTTCTCCAATCGAAAAAACCGAAATCGAAAAAAAAAAAATGCATCGAAGGGGGCCCCCTTGGAACTTTTTCGAATTCTTCAGATCGCCTTAACTTCCGAACGGATGGACCGATTTTCAACTTCGATCATACCAATCTGTTTGTTTTTTTTTCATTGAATCCATTTCTCCAATCGAAAAAACCGAAATCGAAAATAAAAATGCATCAAAGGGGGCCCCCTTGGAACTTTTTCGAATTCTTCAGATCGCCTTAACTTCCGAACGGATGGACCGATTTTCAACTTCGCGCATACCAATTTGCTTGTTTTTTTTTCATAGAATCCATTTCTCCAATCGAAAAATCCGAAATAAAAAAAAAATGCATCAAAGGGGGTCCCCTTGGAACTTTTTCGAATTCTTCAGATCGCCTTAACTTCCGAACGGATGGACCGATTTTCAACTTCGCGCATACCAATTTGCTTGTTTTTTTTCATAGAATCCATTTCTCCAATCGAAAAAACCGAAATAGAAAAAAAATGCATCAAAGGGGGTCCCCTTGGAACTTTCTCGAAATCTTCAGATCACCTTAACTTCCGAACGGATGGACCGATTTTCAACTTCGATCATACCAATCTGTATGTTTTTTTTCATAAAATCCATTTCTCCCATCAAAAAAACCGAAATCGAAAAAAAAAATGCATCAAAGGGGGCCCCCTTGGAACTTTTTCGAATTCTTCAGATCGCCTTAACTTCCAAACGGATGGACCGATTTTCAACTTCGATCATACCAATCTGCATGTTTTTTTCTCATTGAATCCATTTCTCCAATCGAAAAAACCGAAATTGAAAAAAAAATGCATCAAAGGGGGCCCCCCTTGAAACTTTTTCGAATTCTTCAGATCGCCTTAACTTCCGAACGGATGGACCGATTTTCAACTTCGATCATACCAATCTGTTTGTTTTTTTTTCATAGAATCCATTTCTTCAATCGAAAAAACCGAAATCGAAAAGGAAATGCACCAAAGGGGGCCCTCTTGGAACTTTTTCGAATTTTTCAGATCGCCTTAACTTCCGAACGGATGGACCGATTTTCAACTTCGATCATACCAATCTGTTTGTTTTTTTTCATAGAATCCATTTCTCCAATCGAAAAAACCAAAATCGAAAAAAAAATACATCAAAGGGGGCCCTCTTGGAACTTTCTCGAATTCTTCAGATCGCCTTAACTTCCGAACGGATGGACCGATTTTCAACTTCGATCATACCAATCTGCTTGTTTTTTTTCATAGAATCCATTTCTCCAATCGAAAAAACCGAAATCAAAACAAAAAAAATGCATCATAGGGGGCCCCCTTGGAACTTTTTCGAATTCTTCAGATCGCCTCAACTTCCAAACGGATGGACCGATTTTCAACTTCGATCATACCAATCTGCTTGTTTTTTTTTCATTGAATCCATTTCTCCAATCGAAAAAACCGAAATCTAAAAAAAAAATGCATCAAAGGGGGCCCCCTTGGAACTTTTTCGAATTCTTCAGATCGCCTTAACTTCCGAACGGATGGACCGATTTTCAACTTCGATCATACCAATCTGTTTGTTTTTTTTTTCATTGAATCCATTTCTCCAATCGAAAAAACCGAAATCGAAAATAAAAATGCATCAAAGGGGGCCCTCTTGGAACTTTTTCGAATTCTTCAGATCGCCTTAACTTCCGAACGGATGGACCGATTTTCAACTTCGCGCATACCAATTTGCTTGTTTTTTTTCATAGAATCCATTTCTCCAATCGAAAAATCCGAAATAAAAAAAAAATGCATCAAAGGGGGTCCCCTTGGAACTTTTTCGAATTCTTCAGATCGCCTTAACTTCCGAACGGATGGACCGATTTTCAACTTCGCGCATACCAATTTGCTTGCTTTTTTTCATAGAATCCATTTCTCCAATCGAAAAAACCGAAATCAAAGAAAAAATGCATCAAAGGGGGTCCCCTTGGAACTTTCTCGAAATCTTCAGATCACCTTAACTTCCGAACGGATGGACCGATTTTCAACTTCGATCATACCAATCTGTATGTTTTTTTTCATAAAATCCATTTCTCCAATCGAATAAACCGAAATCAAATAAAAAATGCATCAAAGGGGGCCCCCTTGGAACTTTTTCGAATTCTTCAGATCGCCTTAACTTCCAAACGGATGGACCGATTTTCAACTTCGATCATACCAATCTGCATGTTTTTTTTTCATTGAATCCATTTCTCCAATCGAAAAAACCGAAATCGAAAAAAAAAATGCATCAAAGGGGGCCCCCTTGAAACTTTTTCGAATTCTTCAGATCGCCTTAACTTCCGAACGGATGGACCGATTTTCAACTTCGATCATACCAATCTGTTTGTTTTTTTTTCATAGAATCCATTTCTTCAATCGAAAAAACCGAAATCGAAGAGGAAATGCACCAAAGGGGGCCCTCTTGGAACTTTTTCGAATTCTTCAGATCGCCTAAACTTCCGAACGGATGGACCGATTTTCAACTTCGATCATACCAATCTGCTTGTTTTTTTTCATAGAATCCATTTCTCCAAACGAAAAAACCGAAATCGAAAAAAAAATGCATCAAAGGGGGCCCCCTTGGAACTTTTTCGAATTTTTCAGATCGCCTTAATTCCGAACGGATGGACCGATTTTCAACTTCGATCATACCAATCTGTTTGTTTTTTTTCATAGAATCCATTTCTCCAATTGAAAAAATCGAAATCGAAAAAAAAAAATACATCAAAGGGGGCCCTCTTGGAACTTTTTCGAATTCCTCAGATCACCTTAACTTCCGAACGGATGCACCGATTTTCAACTTCGATCATACCAATCTGCTTGTTTTTTTTCATAGAATCCATTTCTCCAATCGAAAAAACCGAAATCGAAAAAAAAAATGCATCAAAGGGGGCCCTCTTGGAATTTTTTCGAATTCTTCAGATCGCCTTAACTTCCGAACGGATGGACCGATTTTCAACTTCGATCATACCAATCTGCTTGTTTTTTTTCATAGAATCCATTTCTCCAATCGAAAAAACCGAAATCGAAAAAAAAATTGATCAAAGGGGGCCCCCTTGGAACTTTTTCGAATTCTTCAGATCGCCTTAACTTCCGAACGGATGGAACGGTTTTCAACTTCGATCATACCAATCTGTTTGTTTTTTTTTCATAAAATCCATTTCTCCAATCGAAAAAACCGAAATCGAAAAAAAAATGCATCATAGGGGGCCCCCTTGGAACTTTTTCGAATTCTTCAGATCGCCTCAACTTCCAAACGGATGGACCGATTTTCAACTTCGATCATACCAATCTGCTTGTTTTTTTTCATAAAATCCATTTCTCCAATCGAAAAAACCGAAATCGAAAAAAAAATTGCATCAAAGGGGGTCCCCTTGAAACTTTTTCGAATTCTTCAGATCGCCTCAACTTCCGAACGGATGGACCTATTTTCAACTTCGATCATACCAATCTGCTTGTTTTTTTTCATAGAATCCATTTCTCTAATCAAAAAAACCGAAATCGAAAAAAAAATTGCATCAAAGGGGGTCCCCTTGGAACTTTTTCGAATTCTTCAGATCGCCTTAACTTCCGAACGGATGGACCGATTTTCAACTTCCATCATACCAATCTGCTTGTTTTTTTTCATAGAATCCATTTCTCCAATCAAAAAAACCGAAATCGAAAAAAAAATGCATCAAAGGGGGCTCCCTTGGAACTTTTTCGAATTCTTCAGATCGCCTTAACTTCCGAACGGATGGACCGATTTTCAACTTCGATCATACCAATCTGTTTTTTTTTCATAGAATCCATTTCTCCAATCGAAAAAACCGAAATCAAAAAAAAATGCATCAAAGGGGGCCCCTTTGGAACTTCTTCGAATTCTTCAGATCGCCTTAACTTCCGAACGGATGGATCGATTTTCAACTTTGATCATACCAATCTGCTTGTTTTTTTCATAGAATCCATTTTTCCAATAAAAAAAACCGAAATCGAAAAAAAAATTCATCAAAGGGGGCCCCCTTGGAACTTTTTCGAATTCTTCAGATCGCCTTAACTTCCGAACGGATGGACCGATTTTCAACTTCGATCATACCAATCTGTTTGTTTTTTTTTTCATAGAATCCATTTCTCCAATCGAAAAAACCGAAATCGAAAAAAAAATGCATCAAAGGGGGCCCCCTTGCAACTTTTTCGAATTCTTCAGATCGCCTTAACTTCCGAACGGATGGACCGATTTTCAACTTCGCGCATACCAATCTGCTTGTTTTTTTTCATTGAATCCATTTCTTCAATCAAAAAAACCGAAATCAAAAAAAAAAATGCATCAAAGGGGGCCCCCTTGGAACTTTTTCGAATTCTTCAGATCGCCTTATCTTCCGAACGGATGGACCGATTTTCAACTTCGATCATACCAATCTGTTTGTTTTTTTTTTCATAGAATCCATTTCTCCAATCGAAAAAACCGAAATCGAAAAAAAAATGCATCAAAGGGGGCCCCCTTGGAACTTTTTCGAATTCTTCAGATCGCCTTAACTTCCGAACGGATGGACCGATTTTCAACTTCGATCATACCAATCTGTTTGTTTTTTTTTTCATCGAATCCATTTCTCCAATCGAAAAAACCGAAATCGAAAAAAAAAATGCATCAAAGGGGGCCCCCTTGGAACTTTTTCGAATTCTTCAGATCGCCTTAACTTCCGAACGGATGGACCGATTTTCAACTTCGATCATACCAATCTGTTTGTTTTTTTTTTCATCGAATCCATTTCTCCAATCGAAAAAACCGAAATCGAAAAAAAAAAATGCATCAAAGGGGGCCCCCTTGGAACTTTTTCGAATTCTTCAGATCGCCTTAACTTCCGAACGGATCGACCGATTTTCAACTTCGCGCATACCAATCTGCTTGTTTTTTTTCATTGAATCCATTTCTTCAATCAAAAAAACCGAAATCGAAAAAAAAATGCATCAAAAGGGGCCCCCTTGGAACTTTTTCGAATTCTTCAGATCGCCTTAACTTCCGAACGGATGGACCGATTTTCAACTTCGATCATACCAATCTGCTTGTTTTTTTTCATTGAATCCATTTCTCCAATCAAAAAAACCGAAATCGAAGAAAAAATGCATCAAAGGGGGTCCTCTTGGAACTTTTTCGAAATCTTCAGATCAACTTAACTTCCGAACGGATGGACCGATTTTCAACTTCTTGCATGCCAATTTGCTCGTTTTTTTCATAAAATCCATTTCTCCAATCGAAAAAACCGAAATCGAAAAAACAATGCATCAATAGGGGTCCCCATGGAACTTTTTCGAATTCTTCAGATCGCCTTAACTTCCGAACGGATGGACCGATTTTCAACTTCGATCATACCAATCTGTTTGTTTTTTTTTCATAAAATCCATTTCTCCAATCGAAAAAACCGAAATCGAAAAAAAAATGCGTCAAAGGGGCCGCCTTGGAACTTTTTCGAATTCTTCAGATCGCCTCAACTTCCAAACGGATGGACCGATTTTCAACTTCGATCATACCAATCTGCTTGTTTTTTTTCATTGAATCCATTTCTCCAATCGAAAAAACCGAAATCGAAAAAAAAAACGAATCAAAGGGGGCCCCCTTGGAACTTTTTCGAATTCTTCAGATCGCCTTAACTTCCGAACGGATGGACCGGTTTTCAACTTCGATCATACCAATCTGTTTGTTTTTTTTTCATAAAATCCATTTCTCCAATCGAAAAAACCGAAATCGAAAAAAAAAAATGCATCATAGGGGGCCCCCTTGGAACTTTTTCGAATTCTTCAGATCGCCTCAACTTCCAAACGGATGGACCGATTTTCAACTTCGATCATACCAATCTGCTTTTTTTTTTCATAAAATCCATTTCTCCAATCGAAAAAACCGAAATCGAAAAAAAAATTGCATCAAAGGGGGTCCCCTTGAAACTTTTTCGAATTCTTCAGATCGCCTCAACTTCCGAACGGATGGACCTATTTTCAACTTCGATCATACCAATCTGCTTGTTTTTTTTCATAGAATCCATTTCTCTAATCAAAAAAATCGAAATCGAAAAAAAAATTGCATCAAAGGGGGTCCCCTTGGAACTTTTTCGAATTCTTCAGATCGCCTTAACTTCCGAACGGATGGACCGATTTTCAACTTCCATCATACCAATCTGCTTGTTTTTTTTTCATAGAATCCATTTCTCCAATCGAAAAAACCGAAATCGAAAAAGAAATGCATCAAAGGGGGCTCCCTTGGAACTTTTTCGAATTCTTCAGATCGCCTTAACTTCCGAACGGATGGACCGATTTTCAACTTCGATCATACCAATCTGTTTTTTTTTCATAGAATCCATTTCTCCAATCGAAAAAACCGAAATCGAAAAAAAAAATGCATCAAAGGGGGCCCCTTTGGAACTTCTTCGAATTCTTCAGATCGCCTTAACTTCCGAACGGATGGATCGATTTTCAACTTTGATCATACCAATCTGCTTGTTTTTTTCATAGAATCCATTTTTCCAATAAAAAAACCGAAATCGAAAAAAAAATTCATCAAAGGGAGCTCCATTGGAACTTTTTCGAATTCTTCAGATCGCCTTAACTTCCGAACGGATGGACCGATTTTCAACTTCGATCATACCAATCTGTTTGTTTTTTTTTCATGAAATGCATTTCTCCGATCGGAAAAACCGAAATCGAAAAAAAAAATGCATCAAAGGGGGCCCCCTTAGAACTTTTTCGAATTCTTCAGATCGCCTTAACTTCCGAACGGATGGACCGATTTTCAACTTCGATCATACCAATCTGCTTGTTTTTTTTCATTGAATCCATTTCTCCAATCAAAAAAACCGAAATCGAAAAAAAAAATGCATCAAAGGGGGTCCTCTTGGAACTTTTTCGAAATCTTCAGATCAACTTAACTTCCGAACGGATGGACCGATTTTCAACTTCTTGCATGCCAATTTGCTCGTTTTTTTCATAAAATCCTTTTCTCCAATCGAAAAAACCGAAATCGAAAAAAAAATGCATCAATAGGGGTCCCCATGGAACTTTTTCGAATTCTTCAGATCGCCTTAACTTCTGAACGGATGGACCGATTTTCAACTTCGATCATACCAATCTGTTTGTTTTTTTTCATAAAATCCATTTCTCCAATCGAAAAAACCGAAATCGAAAAAAAAAATGCATCAAAGGGGGCCCCCTTGGAACTTTTTCGAATTCTTCAGATCGCCTCAACTTCCAAACGGATGGACCGATTTTCAACTTCGATCATACCAATCTGCTTGTTTTTTTTCATTGAATCCATTTCTCCAATCGAAAAAACCGAAATCAAAAAAAAAACGAATCAAAGGGGGCCCCCTTGGAACTTTTTCGAATTCTTCAGATCGCCTTAACTTCCGAACGGATGGACCGATTTTCAACTTCGATCATACCAATCTGCTTGTTTTTTTCATAGAATCAATTTCTCGAATCGAAAAAACCGAAATCGAAAAAAAAAATTGCATCGAAGGGGGCCCCATTGGAACTTTTTCGAATTCTTCAGATCGCCTTAACTTCCGAACGGATGGACCGATTTTCAACTTCGATCATACCAATCTGTTTTTTTTTCATAAAATCCATTTCTCCAATCAAAAAAACCGAAATCGAAAAAAAAATGCATCAAAGGGGGCCCCCTTGGAACTTTTTCGAATTCTTCAGATCGCCTTAACTTCCAAACGGATGGACCGATTTTCAACTTCGATCATACCAATCTGCTTGTTTTTTCATTGAATCCATTTCTCCAATCGAAAAAACCGAAATCGAAAAAAAAAATGCATCAAAGGGGGCCCCCTTGGAACTTTTTCGAATTCTTCAGATCGCCTTAACTTCCGAACGGATGGACCGATTTTCAACTTCGATCATACCAATCTGTTTGTTTTTTTTTTCATTGAATCCATTTCTCCAATCGAAAAAACCGAAATCGAAAATAAAAATGCATCAAAGGGGGCCCCCTTGGAACTTTTTCGAATTCTTCAGATCGCCTTAACTTCCAAACGGATGGACCGATTTTCAACTTCGATCATACCAATCTGCTTGTTTTTTCATTGAATCCATTTCTCCAATCGAAAAAACCGAAATCGAAAAAAAAAATGCATCAAAGGGGGCCCCCTTGGAACTTTTTCGAATTCTTCAGATCGCCTTAACTTCCGAACGGATGGACCGATTTTCAACTTCGCGCATACCAATTTGCTTGTTTTTTTTCATAGAATCCATTTCTCCAAACGAAAAATCCGAAATCAAAAAAAAAATGCATCAAAGGGGGTCCCCTTGGAACTTTTTCGAATTCTTCAGATCGCCTTAACTTCCGAACGGATGGACCGATTTTCAACTTCGCGCATACCAATTTGCTTGTTTTTTTTCATAGAATCCATTTCTCCAATCGAAAAAACCGAAATAAAAAAAAAAAATGCATCAAAGGGGGTCCCCTTGGAACTTTCCCGAAATCTTCAGATCACCTCAACTTCCGAACGGATGGACCGATTTTCAACTTCGATCATACCAATCTGTATGTTTTTTTTCATAAAATCCATTTCTCCAATCAAAAAAACCGAAATCGAAAAAAAAATGCATCAAAGGGGGCCCCCTTGGAACTTTTTCGAATTCTTCAGATCGCCTTAACTTCCAAACGGATGGACCGATTTTCAACTTCGATCATACCAATCTGCATGTTTTTTTTCATTAAATCCATTTCTCCAATCTAAAAAAACCGAAATAAAAAAAATGCATCAAAGGGGGCCCCCTTGAAACTTTTTCGAATTCTTCAGATCGCCTTAACTTCCGAACGGATGGACCGATTTTCAACTTCGATCATACCAATCTGTTTGTTTTTTTTTCATAGAATCCATTTCTCCAAACGAAAAAACCGAAATCGAAAAAAAAATGCATCAAAGGGGGCCCCCTTGGAACTTTTTCGAATTTTTCAGATCGCCTTAACTTCCGAACGGATGGACCGATTTTCAACTTCGATCATACCAATCTGTATGTTTTTTTTCATTAAATCCATTTCTCCAATCAAAAAAACCGAAATCGAAAAAAAAAAATGCATCAAAGGGGGCCCTCTTGGAATTTTTTCGAATTCTTCAGATCGCCTTAACTTCCGAACGGATGGACCGATTTTCAACTTCGATCATACCAATTTGCTTGTTTTTTTTTCATAGAATCCATTTCTCCAATCGAAAAAACCGAAATCGAAAAAAAAAATTGCATCAAAGGGGGTCCCCTTGGAACTTTCTCGAAATCTTCAGATCACCTTAACTTCCGAACGGATGGACCGATTTTCAACTTCGATCATACCAATCTGTATGTTTTTTTTCATAAAATCCATTTCTCCAATCAAAAAAACCGAAATCGAAAAAAAAATGCATCAAAGGGGGCCCCCTTGGAACTTTTTCGAATTCTTCAGATCGCCTCAACTTCCGAACGGATGGACCGATTTTCAACTTCGATCATACCAATCTGCATGTTTTTTTCATTGAATCCATTTCTCCAATCTAAAAAAACCGAAATAAAAAAAAATGCATCAAAGGGGGCCCCCTTGAAACTTTTTCGAATTCTTCAGATCGCCTTTACTTCCGAACGGATGGACCGATTTTCAACTTCGATCATACCAATCTGTTTGTTTTTTTTTCATAGAATCCTTTCTCCAAACGAAAAAACCGAAATCGAAAAAAAAAAAATGCATCAAAGGGGGCCCCCTTGGAACTTTTTCGAATTTTTCAGATCGCCTTAACTTCCGAACGGATGGACCGATTTTCAACTTCGATCATACCAATCTGTATGTTTTTTTTTTCATTAAATCCATTTCTCCAATCAAAAAAACCGAAATCGAAAAAAAAAAATGCATCAAAGGGGGCCCTCTTGGAATTTTTTCGAATTCTTCAGATCGCCTTAACTTCCGAACGGATGGACCGATTTTCAACTTCGATCATACCAATTTGCTTGTTTTTTTTCATAGAATCCATTTCTCCAATCGAAAAAACCGAAATCGGAAAAAAAAATTGATCAAAGGGGGCCCCCTTGGAACTTTTTCGAATTCTTCAGATCGCCTTAACTTCCGAACGGATGGACCGGTTTTCAACTTCGATCATACCAATCTGTTTGTTTTTTTTTTCATAAAATCCATTTCTCCAATCGAAAAAACCGAAATCGAAAAAAAAATGCATCATAGGGGGCCCCCTTGGAACTTTTTCGAATTCTTCAGATCGCCTCAACTTCCAAACGGATGGACCGATTTTCAACTTCGATCATACCAATCTGCTTGTTTTTTTTCATTGAATCCATTTTTCCAATCGAAAAAACCGAAATCGAAAAAAAAATGCATCAAAGGGGGCCCCCTTGGAACTTTTTCGAATTCTTCAGATCGCCTTAACTTCCGAACGGATGGACCGATTTTCAACTTCGATCATGCCAATCTGTTTGTTTTTTTTTCATTGAATCCATTTCTCCAATCGAAAAAACCGAAATCGAAAATAAAAATGCATCAAAGGGAGCCCCCTTGGAACTTTTTCGAATTCTTCAGATCGCTTTAACTTCCGAACGGATGGACCGATTTTCAACTTCGCGCATACCAATTTGCTTGTTTTTTTTCATAGAATCCATTTCTCCAATCGAAAAATCCGAAATCAAAAAAAAATGCATCAAAGGGGGTCCCCTTGGAACTTTTTCGAATTCTTCAGATCGCCTTAACTTCCGAACGGATGGACCGATTTTCAACTTCGCGCATACCAATTTGCTTGTTTTTTTTCATAGAATCCATTTCTCCAATCGAAAAAACCGAAATCAAAAAAAAATGCATCAAAGGGGGTCCCCTTGGAACTTTCTCGAAATCTTCAGATCACCTTAACTTCCGAACGGATGGACCGATTTTCAACTTCGATCATACCAATCTGTATGTTTTTTTTTCATAAAATCCATTTCTTCAATCAAAAAAACCGAAATCGAAAAAAAATGCATCAAAGGGGGCCCCCTTGGAACTTTTTCGAATTCTTCAGATCGCCTTAACTTCCAAACGGATGGACCGATTTTCAACTTCGATCATACCAATCTGCATGTTTTTTTTTCATTGAATCCATTTCTCCAATCGAAAAAACCGAAATCGAAAAGAAAAAATGCATCAAAGGGGGCCCCCTTGAAACTTTTTCGAATTCTTCAGATCGCCTTAACTTCCGAACGGATGGACCGATTTTCAACTTCGATCATACCAATCTGTTTGTTTTTTTTTCATAGAATCCATTTCTTCAATCGAAAAAACCGAAATCGAAAAGATAATGCACCAAAGGGGGCCCTCTTGGAACTTTTTCGAATTCTTCAGATCGCCTAAACTTCCGAACGGATGGACCGATTTTCAACTTCGATCATACCAATCTGTTTGTTTTTTTTCATAGAATCCATTTCTTCAATCGAAAAAACCGAAATCGAAAAGGAAATGCACAAAAGGGGGCCCTCTTGGAACTTTTTCGAATTCTTCAGATCGCCTAAACTTCCGAACGTATGGACCGATTTTCAACTTCGATCATACCAATCTGCTTGTTTTTTTTCATAGAATCCATTTCTCCAAACGAAAAAACCGAAATCGAAAAAAAAAAATGCATCAAAGGGGGCCCCCTTGGAACTTTTTCGAATTTTTCAGATCGCCTTAACTTCCGAACGGATGGACCGATTTTCAACTTCGATCATACCAATCTGTTTGTTTTTTTTCATAGAATCCATTTCTCCAATCGAAAAAACCGAAATAAAAAAAAAATACATCAAAGGGGGCCCTCTTGGAACTTTTTCGAATTCCTCAGATCACCTTAACTTCCGAACGGATGCACCGATTTTCAACTTCGATCATACCAATCTGCTTGTTTTTTGTCATAGAATCCATTTCTCCAATCGAAAAAACCGAAATCGAAAAAAATAAATGCATCAAAGGGGGCCCTCTTGGAATTTTTTCGAATTCTTCAGATCGCCTTAACTTCCGAACGGATGGACCGATTTTCAACTTCGATCATACCAATCTGCTTGTTTTTTTTCATAGAATCCATTTCTCTAATCGAAAAAACCGAAATCGAAAAAAAAATTGATCAAAGGGGGCCCCCTTGGAACTTTTTTGAATTCTTCAGATCGCCTTAACTTCCGAACGGATGGACCGGTTTTCAACTTCGATCATACCAATCTGTTTGTTTTTTTTTTCATAAAATCCATTTCTCCAATCGAAAAAACCGAAATCGAAAAAAAAAAATGCATCATAGGGGGCCCCCTTGGAACTTTTTCGAATTCTTCAGATCGCCTCAACTTCCAAACGGATGGACCGATTTTCAACTTCGATCATACCAATCTGCTTGTTTTTTTTCATAAAATCCATTTCTCCGAACGAAAAAACCGAAATCGAAAAAAAAATTGCATCACAGGGGGTCCCCTTGAAACTTTTTCGAATTCTTCAGATCGCCTCAACTTCCGAACGGATGGACCTATTTTCAACTTCGATCATACCAATCTGCTTGTTTTTTTTCATAGAATCCATTTCTCTAATCAAAAAAACCGAAATCGAAAAAAAAATTGCATCTAAGGGGGTCCCCTTGGAACTTTTTCGAATTCTTCAGATCGCCTTAACTTCCGAACGGATGGACCGATTTTCAACTTCGATCATACCAATCTGCTTGTTTTTTTTTCATAGAATATATTTCTCCAATCGAAAAAATCGAAATCTAAAAAAAAAATTGCATCAAAGGGGGCCCCCTTGGAACTCTTTCGAATTCTTCAGATCGCCTTAACTTCCAAACGGATGAACCGATTTTCAACTTCGATCATACCAATTTGCTTGTTTTTTTTCATAGAATCCATTTCTCCAATCGAAAAAACCGAAATAAAAAAAAAATGCATCAAAGGGGGTCCCCTTGGAACTTTCTCGAAATCTTCAGATCACCTTAACTTCCGAACGGATGGACCGATTTTCAACTTCGATCATACCAATCTGTATGTTTTTTTTCATAAAATCCATTTCTCCAATCAAAAAAACCGAAATCGAAAAAAAAAATGCATCAAAGGGGGCCCCCTTGGAACTTTTTCGAATTCTTCAGATCGCCTTAACTTCCAAACGGATGGACCAATTTTCAACTTCGATCATACCAATCTGCATGTTTTTTTTCATTGAATCCATTTCTCCAAACGAAAAATCCGAAATAAAAAAAAATGCATCAAAGGGAGTCCCCTTGGAACTTTTTCGAATTCTTCAGATCGCCTTAACTTCCGAACGGATGGACCGATTTTCAACTTCGCGCATACCAATTTGCTTGTTTTTTTCAGAGAATCCATTTCTCCAATCGAAAAAACCGAAATCAAAAAAAAAATGCATCAAAGGGGGTCCCCTTGGAACTTTCTCGAAATCTTCAGATCACCTAAACTTCCGAACGGATGGACCGATTTTCAACTTCGATCATACCAATCTGTATGTTTTTTTTCATAAAATCCATTTCTCCAATCAAAAAAACCGAAATCGAAAAAAAAATGTATCAAAGGGGGCCCCCTTGGAACTTTTTCGAATTCTTCAGATCGCCTTAACTTCCAATTGGATGGACCGATTTTCAACTTCGATCATACCAATCTGCTAGTTTTTTTTCATTGAATCCATTTCTCCAATCGAAAAAAACCGAAATAAAAAAAAAATGCATCAAAGTGGGCCCCCTTGAAACTTTTTCGAATTCTTCAGATCGCCTTAACTTCCGAACGGATGGACCGATTTTCAACTTCGATCATACCAATCTGTTTGTTTTTTTTTCATAGAATAAATTTCTTCAATCGAAAAAACCGAAATCGAAAAGGAAATGCACCAAAGGGGGCCCTCTTGGAACTTTTTCGAATTCTTCAGATCGCCTAAACTTCCGAACGGATGGACCGATTTTCAACCTCGATCATACCAATCTGCTTGTTTTTTTTTTCATAGAATCCATTTCTCCAAACGAAAACACCGAAATCGAAAAAAAAAAATGCATCAAAGGGGGCCCCCTTGGAACTTTTTCGAATTTTTCAGATCGCCTTAACTTCCGAACGGATGGACCGATTTTCAACTTCGATCATACCAATCTGTATGTTTTTTTTCATTAAATCCATTTCTCCAATCAAAAAAACCGAAATCGAAAAAAAAAAATGCATCAAAGGGGGCCCTCTTGGAATTTTTTCGAATTCTTCAGATCGCCTTAACTTCCGAACGGATGGACCGATTTTCAACTTCGATCATACCAATTTGCTTGTTTTTTTTCATAGAATCCATTTCTCCAATCGAAAAAACCGAAATCGAAAAAAAAAATTGATCAAAGGGGGCCCCCTTGGAACTTTTTCGAATTCTTCAGATCGCCTTAACTTCCGAACGGATGGACCGATTTTCAACTTCGATCATACCAATCTGTTTGTTTTCTTTTCATAAAATCCATTTCTCCAATCGAAAAAACCGAAATCGAAAAAAAAAATGCATCATAGGGGGCCCCCTTGGAACTTTTTCGAATTATTCAGATCGCCTCAACTTCCAAACGGATGGACCGATTTTCAACTTCGATCATACCAATCTGCTTGTTTTTTTTCATTGAATCCATTTTTCCAATCGAAAAAACCGAAATCGAAAAAAAAAATGCATCAAAGGGGGCCCCCTTGGAACTTTTTCGAATTCTTCAGATCGCCTTAACTTCCGAACGGATGGACCGATTTTCAACTTCGATCATACCAATCTGTTTGTTTTTTTTTTTCATCGAATCCATTTCTCCAATCGAAAAAACCGAAATCGAAAATAAAAATGCATCAAAGGGAGCCCCCTTGGAACTTTTTCGAATTCTTCAGATCGCCTTAACTTCCGAACGGATGGACCGATTTTCAACTTCGCGCATACCAATTTGCTTGTTTTTTTTCATAGAATCCATTTCTCCAATCGAAAAATCCGAAATCAAAAAAAAATGCATCAAAGGGGTTCCCCTTGGAACTTTTTCGAATTCTTCAGATCGCCTTAACTTCCGAACGGATGGACCGATTTTCAACTTCGCGCATACCAATTTGCTTGTTTTTTTTCATAGAATCCATTTCTCCAGTCGAAAAAACCGAAATCAAAAAAAAAATGCATCAAAGGTGGTCCCCTTGGAACTTTCTCGAAATCTTCAGATCACCTTAACTTCCGAACGGATGGACCGATTTTCAACTTCGATCATACCAATCTGTATGTTTTTTTTCATAAAATCCATTTCTCCAATCAAAAAAACCGAAATCGAAAAAAAATGCATCAAAGGGGGCCCCCTTGGAACTTTTTCGAATTCTTCAGATCGCCTTAACTTCCAAACGGATGGACCGATTTTCAACTTCGATCATACCAATCTGCATGTTTTTTTTTTCATTGAATCCATTTCTCCAATCGAAAAAACCGAAATCGAAAAGAAAAAATGCATCAAAGGGGGCCCCCTTGAAACTTTTTCGAATTCTTCAGATCGCCTTAACTTCCGAACGGATGGACCGATTTTCAACTTCGATCATACCAATCTGTTTGTTTTTTTTTCATAGAATCCATTTCTTCAATCGAAAAAACCGAAATCGAAAAGGAAATGCACCAAAGGGGGCCCTCTTGGAACTTTTTCGAATTCTTCAGATCGCCTAAACTTCCGAACGGATGGACCGATTTTCAACTTCGATCATACCAATCTGTTTGTTTTTTTTTCATAGAATCCATTTCTTCAATCGAAAAAACCGAAATCGAAAAGGAAATGCACCAAAGGGGGCCCTCTTGGAACTTTTTCGAATTCTACAGATCGCCTAAACTTCCGAACGTATGGACCGATTTTCAACTTCGATCATACCAATCTGCTTGTTTTTTTCATAGAATCCATTTCTCCAAACGAAAAAACCGAAATCGAAAAAAAAAATGCATCAAAGGGGGCCCCCTTGGAACTTTTTCGAATTTTTCAGATCGCCTTAACTTCCGAACGGATGGACCGATTTTCATCTTCGATCATACCAATCTGTTTGTTTTTTTTCATAGAATCCATTTCTCCAATCGAAAAAACCGAAATAAAAAAAAAATACATCAAAGGGGGCCCTCTTGGAACTTTTTCGAATTCCTCAGATCACCTTAACTTCCGAACGGATGCACCGATTTTCAACTTCGATCATACCAATCTGCTTGTTTTTTTTCATAGAATCCATTTCTCCAATCGAAAAAACCGAAATCGAAAAAAAAAATGCATCAAAGGGGGCCCTCTTGAAATTTTTTCGAATTCTTCAGATCGCCTTAACTCCCGAACGGATGGACCGATTTTCAACTTCGATCATACCAATCTGCTTGTTTTTTTTCATAGAATCCATTTCTCTAATCGAAAAAACCGAAATCGAAAAAAAAAATTGATCAAAGGGGGCCCCCTTGGAACTTTTTTGAATTCTTCAGATCGCCTTAACTTCCGAACGGATGGACCGGTTTTCAACTTCGATCATACCAATCTGTTTGTTTTTTTTTTTCATAAAATCCATTTCTCCAATCGAAAAAACCGAAATCGAAAAAAAAAATGCATCATAGGGGGCCATCTTGGAACTTTTTCGAATTCTTCAGATCGCCTCAACTTCCAAACGGATGGACCGATTTTCAACTTCGATCATACCAATCTGCTTGTTTTTTTTCATAAAATCCATTTCTCCAATCGAAAAAACCGAAATCGAAAAAAAAATTGCATCACAGGGGGTCCCCTTGAAACTTTTTCGAATTCTTCAGATCGCCTCAACTTCCGAACGGATGGACCTATTTTCAACTTCGATCATACCAATCTGCTTGTTTTTTTTCAGAGAATCCATTTCTCTAATCAAAAAAACCGAAATCGAAAAAAAAATTGCATCAAAGGGGGTCCCCTTGGAACTTTTTCGAATTCTTCAGATCGCCTTAACTTCCGAACGGATGGACCGATTTTCAACTTCCATCATACCAATCTGCTTGTTTTTTTTCATAGAATCCATTTCTCCAATCGAAAAAACCGAAATCGAAAAAAAAAATGCATCAAAGGGGGCCCCTTTGGAACTTCTTCGAATTCTTCAGATCGCCTTAACTTCCGAACGGATGGATCGATTTTCAACTTTGATCATACCAATCTGCTTGTTTTTTTCATAGAATCCATTTTTCCAATAAAAAAAACCGAAATCGAAAAAAAAAATTCATCAAAGGGAGCTCCATTGGAACTTTTTCGAATTCTTCAGATCGCCTTAACTTCCGAACGGATGGACCGATTTTCAACTTCGATCATACCAATCTGTTTGTTTTTTTTTCATGAAATCCATTTCTCTGATCGGAAAAACCGAAATCGAAAAAAAAAAAATGCATCAAAGGGGGCCCCCTTGGAACTTTTTCGAATTCTTCAGATGGCCTTAACTTCCGAACGGATGGACCGATTTTCAACTTCGATCATACCAATCTGCTTGTTTTTTTTTCATTGAATCCATTTCTCCAATCAAAAAAACCGAAATCGAAATAAAAATGCATCAAAGGGGGTCCTCTTGGAACTTTTTCGAAATCTTCAGATCAACTTAACTTCCGAACGGATGGACCGATTTTCAACTTCGTGCATGCCAATTTGCTCGTTTTTTTCATAAAATCCATTTCTCCAATCGAAAAAACCGAAATCGAAAAAAAAATGCATCAATAGGGGTCCCCATGGAACTTTTTCGAATTCTTCAGATCGCCTTAACTTCCGAACGGATGGACCGATTTTCAACTTCGATCATACCAATCTGTTTGTTTTTTTTCATAAAATCCATTTCTCCAATCGAAAAAACCGAAATCGAAAAAAAAATGCATCAAAGGGGGCCCCTTTGGAACTTTTTCGAATTCTTCAGATCGCCTCAACTTCCAAACGGATGGACCGATTTTCAACTTCGATCATACCAATCTGCTTGTTTTTTTTCATTGAATCCATTTCTCCAATCGAAAAAACCGAAATCGAAAAAAAAAAACGATTCAAAGGGGGCCCCCTTGGAACTTTTTCGAATTCTTCAGATCGCCTCAACTTCCGAACGGATGGACCGATTTTCAACTTCGATCATACCAATCTGCTTGTTTTTTTCATAGAATCAATTTCTCGAATCGAAAAAACCGAAATCGAAAAAAAAAATTGCATCGAAGGGGGCCCCCTTGGAACTTTTTCGAATTCTTCAGATCGCCTTAACTTCCGAACGGATGGACCGATTTTCAACTTCGATCATACCAATCTGTTTGTTTTTTTTCATGAAATCCATTTCTTCAATCGAAAAAACCGAAATCGAAAAAAAAAATGCATCAAAGGGGGCCCCCTTAGAACTTTTTCGAATTCTTCAGATCGCCTTAACTTCCAAACGGATGGACCGATTTTCAACTTCGATCATACCAATCTGCTTGTTTTTTTTTCATTGAATCCATTTCTCCAATCGAAAAAACCGAAATCGAAAAAAAAATGCATCAAAGGGGGCCCCCTTGGAACTTTTTCGAATTCTTCAGATCGCCTTAACTTCCGAACGGATGGACCGATTTTCAACTTCGATCATACCAATCTGTTTGTTTTTTTTTTCATAGAATCCATTTCTCCAATCGAAAAAACCGAAATCGAAAAAAAAATGCATCAAAGTGGGCCCCCTTGGAACTTTTTCGAATTCTTCAGATCGCCTTAACTTCCGAACGGATGGACCGATTTTCAACTTCGCGCATACCAATTTGCTTGTTTTTTTTTCATAGAATCCATTTCTCCAATCGAAAAAAACCGAAATCGAAAAAAAAAATGCATCAAAGGGGGTCCTCTTGGAATTTTTTCGAATTCTTCAGATCACCTTAACTTCCGAACGGATGGACCGATTTTCAACTTCGATCATACCAATCTGTTTGTTTTTTTTTCATAGAATCCATTTCTCCAATCTAAAAAACCGAAATCGAAAAGAAAATGCACCAAAGGGGGCCCTCTTGGAACTTTTTCGAATTCTTCAGATCGCCTAAACTTCCGAACGGATGGACCGATCTTCAACTTCGATCATACCAATCTGCTTGTTTTTTTTCATAGAATCCATTTCTCCAAACGAAAAAACCGAAATCGAAAAAAAAAATGCATCAAAGGGGGCCCCCTTGGAACTTTTTCGAATTCTTCAGAAGCCTTAACTTCCGAACGGATGGACAGATTTTCAACTTCGATCATACCAATCTGTTTGTTTTTTTTCATAGAATCCATTTCTCCAATCGAAAAAACCGGAATCGAAAAAAAAATGCATCAAAGGGGGCCCCCTTGGAATTTTTTCGAATTCTTCAGATCGCCTTAACTTCCGAACGGATGGACCGATTTTCAACTTCTATCATGCCAATCTGCTTGTTTTTTTTCATAAAATCCTTTTCTCCAATCGAAAAAACCGAAATCGAAAAAAAAAAATTCATCAAAGGGGGCCCCCTTGGAACTTTTTGGAATTCTTCAGATCGCCTTAACTTCCGAACGGATGGACCGATTTTCAACTTCGATCATACAAATCTGTTTGTTTTTTTTCATAAAATCCATTTCTCCAATCGAAAAAACCGAAATCGAAAGAAAAAAATGCATCATAGGGGGCCCCCTTGGAACTTTTTCGAATTCTTCAGATCGCCTTAACTTCCAAACGGATGGACCGATTTTCAACTTCGATCATACCAATCTGCTTGTTTTTTTTTCATAAAATCCATTTCTCCAATCGAAAAAACCGAAATCGAAAAAAAAATTGCATCAAAGGGGGTCCCCTTGGAACTTCTTCGAATTCTTCAGATCGCCTCAACTTCCGAACGGATGGACCTATTTTCAACTTCGATCATACCAATCTGCTTGTTTTTTTCATAGAATCCATTTCTCCAATCGAAAAAACCGAAATCGAAAAAAAAATTGCATCAAAGGGGGTCCCCTTGGAACTTTTTCGAATTCTTCAGATCGCCTTAACTTCGGAACGGATGGACCGATTTTCAACTTCCATCATACCAATCTGCTTGTTTTTTCTTCATAGAATCCATTTCTCCAATCGAAAAAACCGAAATCGAAAAAAAAATTGCATCAAAGGGGGCCCCCTTGGAACTTTTTCGAATTCTTCAGATCGCCTTAACTTCCGAACGGATGGACCGATTTTCAACTTCGATCATACCAATCTGTTTGTTTTTTTTCATAAAATCCATTTCTCCAATCGAAAAAACCGAAATCGAAAAAAAAAATGCATCAAAGGGGGCCCCCTTAGAACTTTTTCGAATTCTTCAGATCGCCTTAACTTCCAAACGGATGGACCGATTTTCAACTTCGATCATACCAATCTGCTTGTTTTTTTTTCATTGAATCCATTTCTCCAATCAAAAAAACCGAAATCGAAATAAAAATGCATCAAAGGGGGTCCTCTTGGAACTTTTTCGAAATCTTCAGATCAACTTAACTTCCGAACGGATGGACCGATTTTCAACTTCGTGCATGCCAATTTGCTCGTTTTTTTCATAAAATCCATTTCTCCAATCGAAAAAACCGAAATCGAAAAAAAAATGCATCAATAGGGGTCCCCATGGAACTTTTTCGAATTCTTCAGATCGCCTTAACTTCCGAACGGATGGACCGATTTTCAACTTCGATCATACCAATCTGCTTGTTTTTTTTTCATTGAATCCATTTCTCCAATCGAAAAAACCGAAATCGAAAAAAAAATGCATCAAAGGGGGCCCCCTTGGAACTTTTTCGAATTCTTCAGATCGCCTTAACTTCCGAACGGATGGACCGATTTTCAACTTCGATCATACCAATCTGTTTGTTTTTTTTCCATAGAATCCATTTCTCCAATCGAAAAAACCGAAATCGAAAAAAAAATGCATCAAAGTGGGCCCCCTTGGAACTTTTTCGAATTCTTCAGATCGCCTTAACTTCCGAACGGATGGACCGATTTTCAACTTCGCGCATACCAATCTGCTTGTTTTTTTTTCATTGAATCCATTTCTCCAATCAAAAAAACCGAAATCGAAATAAAAATGCATCAAAGGGGGTCCTCTTGGAACTTTTTCGAAATCTTCAGATCAACTTAACTTCCGAACGGATGGACCGATTTTCAACTTCGTGCATGCCAATTTGCTCGTTTTTTTCATAAAATCCATTTCTCCAATCGAAAAAACCGAAATCGAAAAAAAAATGCATCAATAGGGGTCCCCATGGAACTTTTTCGAATTCTTCAGATCGCCTTAACTTCCGAACGGATGGACCGATTTTCAACTTCGATCATACCAATCTGCTTGTTTTTTTTTCATTGAATCCATTTCTCCAATCGAAAAAACCGAAATCGAAAAAAAAATGCATCAAAGGGGGCCCCCTTGGAACTTTTTCGAATTCTTCAGATCGCCTTAACTTCCGAACGGATGGACCGATTTTCAACTTCGATCATACCAATCTGTTTGTTTTTTTTCCATAGAATCCATTTCTCCAATCGAAAAAGCCGAAATCGAAAAAAAAATGCATCAAAGTGGGCCCCCTTGGAACTTTTTCGAATTCTTCAGATCGCCTTAACTTCCGAACGGATGGACCGATTTTCAACTTCGCGCATACCAATTTGCTTGTTTTTTTTTCATAGAATCCATTTCTCCAATCGAAAAAACCGAAATCGAAAAAAAAAAATGCATCAAAGGGGGTCCTCTTGGAATTTTTTCGAATTCTTCAGATCACCTTAACTTCCGAACGGATGGACCGATTTTCAACTTCGATCATACCAATCTGTTTGTTTTTTTTTCATAGAATCCATTTCTCCAATCTAAAAAACCGAAATCGAAAAGAAAATGCACCAAAGGGGGCCCTCTTGGAACTTTTTCGAATTCTTCAGATCGCCTAAACTTCCGAACGGATGGACCGATCTTCAACTTCGATCATACCAATCTGCTTGTTTTTTTTCATAGAGTCCATTTCTCCAAACGAAAAAACCGAAATCGAAAAAAAAAAATGCATCAAAGGGGGCCCCCTTGGAACTTTTTCGAATTCTTCAGAAGCCTTAACTTCTGAACGGATGGACAGATTTTCAACTTCGATCATACCAATCTGTTTGTTTTTTTTCATAGAATCCATTTCTCCAATCGAAAAAACCGGAATCGAAAAAAAAAATGCATCAAAGGGGGCCCCCTTGGAATTTTTTCGAATTCTTCAGATCGCCTTAACTTCCGAACGGATGGACCGATTTTCAACTTCGATCATACCAATCTGCTTGTTTTTTTTCATAAAATCCTTTTCTCCAATCGAAAAAACCGAAATCGAAAAAAAAAATTCATCAAAGGGGGCCCCCTTGGAACTTTTTGGAATTCTTCAGATCGCCTTAACTTCCGAACGGATGGACCGATTTTCAACTTCGATCATACCAATCTGTTTGTTTTTTTTTCATAAAATCCATTTCTCCAATCGAAAAAACCGAAATCGAAAGAAAAAATTGCATCATAGGGGGCCCCCTTGGAACTTTTTCGAATTCTTCAGATCGCCTTAACTTCCAAACGGATGGACCGATTTTCAACTTCGATCATACCAATCTGCTTGTTTTTTTTCATAAAATCCATTTCTCCAATCGAAAAAACCGAAATCGAAAAAAAAATTGCATCAAAGGGGGTCCCCTTGGAACTTCTTCGAATTCTTCAGATCGCCTCAACTTCCGAACGGATGGACCTATTTTCTACTTCGATCATACCAATCTGCTTGTTTTTTTCATAGAATCCATTTCTCCAATCGAAAAAACCGAAATCGAAAAAAAAATTGCATCAAAGGGGGTCCCCTTGGAACTTTTTCGAATTCTTCAGATCGCCTTAACTTCCGAACGGATGGACCGATTTTCAACTTCCATCATACCAATCTGCTTGTTTTTTCTTCATAGAATCCATTTCTCCAATCGAAAAAACCGAAATCGAAAAAAAAATTGCATCAAAGGGGGCCCCCTTGGAACTTTTTCGAATTCTTCAGATCGCCTTAACTTCCGAACGGATGGACCGATTTTCAACTTCGATCATACCAATCTGTTTGTTTTTTTTTTCATAGAATCCATTTCTCCAATCGGAAAAACCGAAATCGAAAAAAAAAAGCATCAAAGGGGGCCCCCTTGGAACTTCTTCGAATTCTTCAGATCGCCTTAACTTCCGAACGGATGGATCGATTTTCAACTTCGAACATACCAATCTGCTTGTTCTTTTCATAGAATCCATTTCTCCAATAAAAAAAACCGAAATCGAAAAAAAAATTCATCAAAGGGAGCTCCCTTGGAACTTTTTCGAATTCTTCAGATCGCCTTAACTTCCGAACGGATGGACCGATTTTCAACCTCGATCATACCAATCTGTTTGTTTTTTTTCATAAAATCCATTTCTCCAATCGAAAAAACCGAAATCGAAAAAAAAAATGCATCAAAGGGGGCCCCCTTGGAACTTTTTCGAATTCTTCAGATCGCCTTAACTTCCAAACGGATGGACCGATTTTCAACTTCGATCATACCAATCTGCTTGTTTTTTTTTCATTGAATCCATTTCTCCAATCAAAAAAACCGAAATCGAAAACAAAATGCATCAAAGGGGGCCCCCTTGGAACTTTTTCGAATTCTTCAGATCGCCTTAACTTCCGAACGGATGGACCGATTTTCAATTTCGATCATACCAATCTGTTTGTTTTTTTTTATAGAATCCATTTCTCCAATCGAAAAATTCGAAATCGAAAAAAAAATTGTATCAAAGGAGGCCCCCTTGGAACTTTTTCGAATTCTTCAGATCGCCTCAACTTCCGAACGGATGGACCCATTTTCAACTTCGATCATACCAATCTGCTTGTTTTTTTCATAGAATCCATTTCTCCAATCGAAAAAACCGAAATCGAAAAAAAAATGCATCAAAGGGGGCCTCCTTGGAACTTTGTCGAATTATTCAGATCGCCTTAACTTCCGAACGGATGGACCTATTTCCAACTTCGATCATACCAATCTGCTTGTTTTTCATCATAGAATCCATTTCTCCAATCGAAAAAACCGAAATTAAAAAAAAAATGCATCAAAGGGGGCCCCCTTAGAACTTTTTTGAATTCTTCAGATCGCCTTAACTTCCGAACGGATGGACAGATTTTCAACTTCGATCATACCAATCTGTTTGTTTTTTTTCATAGAATCCATTTCTCCAATCGAAAAAACCGGAATCGAAAAAAAAATGCATCAAAGGGGGCCCCCTTGAAATTTTTTCGAATTCTTCAGATCGCCTTAACTTCCGAACGGATGGACCGATTTTCAACTTCGATCATACCAATCTGCTTGTTTTTTTTCATAAAATCCTTTTCTCCAATCGAAAAAACCGAAATCGAAAAAAAAAATTCATCAAAGGGGGCCCCCTTGGAACTTTTTGGAATTCTTCAGATCGCCTTAACTTCCGAACGGATGGACCGATTTTCAACTTCGATCATACCAATCTGTTTGTTTTTTTTCATAGAATCCATTTCTCCAATCGAAAAAACCGAAATTGAAAAAAAAATGGCATCAAAGGGGGTCCCCTTGGAACTTTTTCGAATTCTTCAGATCGCCTCAACTTCCGAACGGATGGACCCATTTTCAACTTCGATCATACCAATCTGCTTGTTTTTTTCATAGAATCCATTTCTCCAATCGAAAAAACCGAAATCGAAAAAAAAATGCATCAAAGGGGGCCTCCTTGGAACTTTGTCGAATTATTCAGATCGCCTTAACTTCCGAACGGATGGACCTATTTCCAACTTCGATCATACCAATCTGCTTGTTTTTCATCATAGAATCCATTTCTCCAATCGAAAAAACCGAAATTAAAAAAAAATGCATCAAAGGGGGCCCCCTTAGAACTTTTTTGAATTCTTCAGATCGCCTTAACTTCCGAACGGATGGACAGATTTCCAACTTCGATCATACCAAACTGTTTGTTTTTTTTCATAGAATCCATTTCTCCAATCGAAAAAACCGGAATCGAAAAAAAAATGCATCATAGGGGGCCCCCTTGGAATTTTTTCGAATTCTTCAGATCGCCTTAACTTCCGAACGGATGGACCGATTTTCAACTTCGATCATACCAATCTGCTTGTTTTTTTTCATAAAATCCTTTTCTCCAATCGAAAAAACCGAAATCGAAAAAAAAAATTCATCAAAGGGGGCCCCCTTGGAACTTTTTGGAATTCTTCAGATCGCCTTAACTTCCGAACGGATGGACCGATTTTCAACTTCGATCATACCAATCTGTTTGTTTTTTTTCATAAAATCCATTTCTCCAATCGAAAAAACCGAAATCGAAAGAAAAAAATGCATCATAGGGGGCCCCCTTGGAACTTTTTCGAATTCTTCAGATCGCCTTAACTTCCAAACGGATGGACCGATTTTCAACTTCGATCATACCAATCTGCTTTTTTTTTTTTATAAAATCCATTTCTCCAATCGAAAAAACCGAAATCGAAAAAAAAATTGCATCAAAGGGGGTCCCCTTGGAACTTCTTCGAATTCTTCAGATCGCCTCAACTTCCGAACGGATGGACCTATTTTCAACTTCGATCATACCAATCTGCTTGTTTTTTTCATAGAATCCATTTCTCCAATCGAAAAAACCGAAATCGAAAAAAAAATTGCATCAAAGGGGGTCCCCTTGGAACTTTTTCGAATTCTTCAGATCGCCTTAACTTCCGAACGGATGGACCGATTTTCAACTTCCATCATACCAATCTGCTTGTTTTTTCTTCATAGAATCCATTTCTCCAATCGAAAAAACCGAAATCGAAAAAAAAATTGCATCAAAGGGGGCCCCCTTGGAACTTTTTCGAATTCTTCAGATCGCCTTAACTTCCGAACGGATGGACCGATTTTCAACTTCGATCATACCAATCTGCTTGTTTTTTTCATAGAATCCATTTCTTCAATCGAAAAATCCGAAATCGAAAAAAAAATGCATCAAAGGGGGCCCCCTTGGAACTTTTTCGAATTCTTCAGATCGCCTTAACTTCCGAACGGATGGACCGATTTTCAACTTCGATCATACCAATCTGTTTGTTTTTTATCATTGAATCCATTTCTCCAATCGAAAAAACAGAAATCGAAAAAAAACTGCATCAAAAGGGGCCCCCTTGGAACTTCTTCGAATTCTTCAGATCGCCTTAACTTCCGAACGGATGAATCGATTTTCAACTTCGATCATACCAATCTGCTTGTTTTTTTCATAGAATCCATTTCTCCAATCGAAAAAACCGAAATCGAAAAAAAAAATGCATCAAAGGGGGCCCCCTTGGAACTTTTTCGAATTCTTCAGATCGCCTTAACTTCCGAACGGATGGACCGATTTTCAACTTCGATCATACCAATCTGCTTGTTTTTTTCATAGAATCCATTTCTTTAATCAAAAAATCCGAAATCGAAAAAAAAAATGCATCAAAGGGGCCCCCCTTGGAACTTTTTCGAATTCTTCAGATCGCCTTAACTTCCGAACGGATGGACCGATTTTCAACTTCGATCATACCAATCTGTTTGTTTTTTTTTTCATAGAATCCATTTCTCCAATCGGAAAAACCGAAATCGAAAAAAAAAAGCATCAAAGGGGGCCCCCTTGGAACTTCTTCGAATTCTTCAGATCGCCTTAACTTCCGAACGGATGGATCGATTTTCAACTTCGAACATACCAATCTGCTTGTTCTTTTCATAGAATCCATTTCTCCAATAAAAAAAACCGAAATCGAAAAAAAAATTCATCAAAGGGAGCTCCCTTGGAACTTTTTCGAATTCTTCAGATCGCCTTAACTTCCGAACGGATGGACCGATTTTCAACCTCGATCATACCAATCTGTTTGTTTTTTTTCATAAAATCCATTTCTCCAATCGAAAAAACCGAAATCGAAAAAAAAAAATGCATCAAAGGAATTTTTTCGAATTCTTCAGATCGCCTTAACTTCCAAACGGATGGACCGATTTTCAACTTCGATCATACCAATCTGCTTGTTTTTTTTTCATTGAATCCATTTCTCCAATCAAAAAAACCGAAATCGAAAACAAAATGCATCAAAGGGGGCCCCCTTGGAACTTTTTCGAATTCTTCAGATCGCCTTAACTTCCGAACGGATGGACCGATTTTCAATTTCGATCATACCAATCTGTTTGTTTTTTTCTATAGAATCCATTTCTCCAATCGAAAAAACCGAAATCGAAAAAAAAATTGTATCAAAGGGGGCCCCCTTGGAACTTTTTCGAATTCTTCAGATCGCCTTAACTTCCGAACGGATGGACCGATTTTCAACTTCGATCATACCAATCTGCTTGTTTTTTTTCATAGAATCAATTTCTCCAATCGAAAAAACCGAAATTGAAAAAAAAATGGCATCAAAGGGGGTCCCCTTGGAACTTTTTCGAATTCTTCAGATCGCCTCAACTTCCGAACGGATGGACCTATTTTCAACTTCGATCATACCAATCTGCTTGTTTTTTTTCATAGAATCCATTTCTCCAATCGAAAAAACCGAAATCGAAAAAAAAATGCATCAAAGGGGGCCTCCTTGGAACTTTGTCGAATTATTCAGATCGCCTTAACTTCCGAACGGATGGACCTATTTCCAACTTCGATCATACCAATCTGCTTGTTTTTCATCATAGAATCCATTTCTCCAATCGAAAAAACCGAAATTAAAAAAAAAATGCATCAAAGGGGGCCCCCTTAGAACTTTTTTGAATTCTTCAGATCGCCTTAACTTCCGAACGGATGGACAGATTTTCAACTTCGATCATACCAATCTGTTTGTTTTTTTTCATAGAATCCATTTCTCCAATCGAAAAAACCGGAATCGAAAAAAAAATGCATCAAAGGGGGCCCCCTTGAAATTTTTTCGAATTCTTCAGATCGCCTTAACTTCCGAACGGATGGACCGATTTTCAACTTCGATCATACCAATCTGCTTGTTTTTTTTCATAAAATCCTTTTCTATAATCGAAAAAACCGAAATCGAAAAAAAAAATTCATCAAAGGGGGCCCCCTTGGAACTTTTTGGAATTCTTCAGATCGCCTTAACTTCCGAACGGATGGACCGATTTTCAACTTCGATCATACCAATCTGTTTGTTTTTTTTCATAGAATCCATTTCTCCAATCGAAAAAACCGAAATTGAAAAAAAAATGGCATCAAAGGGGGTCCCCTTGGAACTTTTTCGAATTCTTCAGATCGCCTCAACTTCCGAACGGATGGACCCATTTTCAACTTCGATCATACCAATCTGCTTGTTTTTTTCATAGAATCCATTTCTCCAATCGAAAAAACCGAAATCGAAAAAAAAATGCATCAAAGGGGGCCTCCTTGGAACTTTGTCGAATTATTCAGATCGCCTTAACTTCCGAACGGATGGACCTATTTCCAACTTCGATCATACCAATCTGCTTGTTTTTCATCATAGAATCCATTTCTCCAATCGAAAAAACCGAAATTAAAAAAAAATGCATCAAAGGGGGCCCCCTTAGAACTTTTTTGAATTCTTCAGATCGCCTTAACTTTCGAACGGATGGACAGATTTCCAACTTCGATCATACCAAACTGTTTGTTTTTTTTCATAGAATCCATTTCTCCAATCGAAAAAACCGGAATCGAAAAAAAAATGCATCATAGGGGGCCCCCTTGGAATTTTTTCGAATTCTTCAGATCGCCTTAACTTCCGAACGGATGGACCGATTTTCAACTTCGATCATACCAATCTGCTTGTTTTTTTTCATAAAATCCTTTTCTCCAATCGAAAAAACCGAAATCGAAAAAAAAAATTCATCAAAGGGGGCCCCCTTGGAACTTTTTGGAATTCTTCAGATCGCCTTAACTTCCGAACGGATGGACCGATTTTCAACTTCGATCATACCAATCTGTTTGTTTTTTTTCATAAAATCCATTTCTCCAATCGAAAAAACCGAAATCGAAAGAAAAAAATGCATCATAGGGGGCCCCCTTGGAACTTTTTCGAATTCTTCAGATCGCCTTAACTTCCAAACGGATGGACCGATTTTCAACTTCGATCATACCAATCTGCTTTTTTTTTTTTATAAAATCCATTTCTCCAATCGAAAAAACCGAAATCGAAAAAAAAATTGCATCAAAGGGGGTCCCCTTGGAACTTCTTCGAATTCTTCAGATCGCCTCAACTTCCGAACGGATGGACCTATTTTCAACTTCGATCATACCAATCTGCTTGTTTTTTTCATAGAATCCATTTCTCCAATCGAAAAAACCGAAATCGAAAAAAAAATTGCATCAAAGGGGGTCCCCTTGGAACTTTTTCGAATTCTTCAGATCGCCTTAACTTCCGAACGGATGGACCGATTTTCAACTTCCATCATACCAATCTGCTTGTTTTTTCTTCATAGAATCCATTTCTCCAATCGAAAAAACCGAAATCGAAAAAAAAATTGCATCAAAGGGGGCCCCCTTGGAACTTTTTCGAATTCTTCAGATCGCCTTAACTTCCGAACGGATGGACCGATTTTCAACTTCGATCATACCAATCTGCTTGTTTTTTTCATAGAATCCATTTCTTCAATCGAAAAATCCGAAATCGAAAAAAAAATGCATCAAAGGGGGCCCCCTTGGAACTTTTTCGAATTCTTCAGATCGCCTTAACTTCCGAACGGATGGACCGATTTTCAACTTCGATCATACCAATCTGTTTGTTTTTTATCATTGAATCCATTTCTCCAATCGAAAAAACAGAAATCGAAAAAAAACTGCATCAAAAGGGGCCCCCTTGGAACTTCTTCGAATTCTTCAGATCGCCTTAACTTCCGAACGGATGAATCGATTTTCAACTTCGATCATACCAATCTGCTTGTTTTTTTCATAGAATCCATTTCTCCAATCGAAAAAACCGAAATCGAAAAAAAAAATGCATCAAAGGGGGCCCCCTTGGAACTTTTTCGAATTCTTCAGATCGCCTTAACTTCCGAACGGATGGACCGATTTTCAACTTCGATCATACCAATCTGCTTGTTTTTTTCATAGAATCCATTTCTTTAATCAAAAAATCCGAAATCGAAAAAAAAAAATGCATCAAAGGGGCCCCCCTTGGAACTTTTTCGAATTCTTCAGATCGCCTTAACTTCCGAACGGATGGACCGATTTTCAACTTCGATCATACCAATCTGTTTGTTTTTTTTTTCATAGAATCCATTTCTCCAATCGGAAAAACCGAAATCGAAAAAAAAAAGCATCAAAGGGGGCCCCCTTGGAACTTCTTCGAATTCTTCAGATCGCCTTAACTTCCGAACGGATGGATCGATTTTCAACTTCGAACATACCAATCTGCTTGTTCTTTTCATAGAATCCATTTCTCCAATAAAAAAAACCGAAATCGAAAAAAAAATTCATCAAAGGGAGCTCCCTTGGAACTTTTTCGAATTCTTCAGATCGCCTTAACTTCCGAACGGATGGACCGATTTTCAACCTCGATCATACCAATCTGTTTGTTTTTTTTCATAAAATCCATTTCTCCAATCGAAAAAACCGAAATCGAAAAAAAAAAATGCATCAAAGGAATTTTTTCGAATTCTTCAGATCGCCTTAACTTCCAAACGGATGGACCGATTTTCAACTTCGATCATACCAATCTGCTTGTTTTTTTTTCATTGAATCCATTTCTCCAATCAAAAAAACCGAAATCGAAAACAAAATGCATCAAAGGGGGCCCCCTTGGAACTTTTTCGAATTCTTCAGATCGCCTTAACTTCCGAACGGATGGACCGATTTTCAATTTCGATCATACCAATCTGTTTGTTTTTTTCTATAGAATCCATTTCTCCAATCGAAAAAACCGAAATCGAAAAAAAAATTGTATCAAAGGGGGCCCCCTTGGAACTTTTTCGAATTCTTCAGATCGCCTTAACTTCCGAACGGATGGACCGATTTTCAACTTCGATCATACCAATCTGCTTGTTTTTTTTCATAGAATCAATTTCTCCAATCGAAAAAACCGAAATTGAAAAAAAAATGGCATCAAAGGGGGTCCCCTTGGAACTTTTTCGAATTCTTCAGATCGCCTCAACTTCCGAACGGATGGACCTATTTTCAACTTCGATCATACCAATCTGCTTGTTTTTTTTCATAGAATCCATTTCTCCAATCGAAAAAACCGAAATCGAAAAAAAAATGCATCAAAGGGGGCCTCCTTGGAACTTTGTCGAATTATTCAGATCGCCTTAACTTCCGAACGGATGGACCTATTTCCAACTTCGATCATACCAATCTGCTTGTTTTTCATCATAGAATCCATTTCTCCAATCGAAAAAACCGAAATTAAAAAAAAATGCATCAAAGGGGGCCCCCTTAGAACTTTTTTGAATTCTTCAGATCGCCTCAACTTCCAAACGGATGGACCGATTTTCAACTTCGATCATACCAATCTGCTTGTTTTTTTTTCATTGAATCCATTTCTCCAATCGAAAAAACCGAAATCGAAAAAAATGCATCAAAGGGGGCCCCCTTGGAACTTTTTCGAATTCTTCAGATCGCCTTAACTTCCGAACGGATGGACCGATTTTCAACTTCGATCATACCAATCTGTTTGTTTTTTTTCATAGATTCCAATTCTCCAATCGAAAAAACCGGAATCGAAAAAAAAAAATGCATCAAAGGGGGCCCCCTTAGAACTTTTTCGAATTCTTCAGATCGCCTTAACTTCCAAACGGATGGACCGATTTTCAACTTCGATCATACCAATCTGCTTGTTTTTTTTTCATTGAATCCATTTCTTCAATCGAAAAAACCGAAATCGAAAAAAAAATGCATCAAAGGGGGCCCCCTTGGAACTTTTTCGAATTCTTCAGATCGCCTTAACTTCCGAACGGATGGACCGATTTTCAACTTCGATCATACCAATCTGTTCGTTTTTTTTTCATAGAATCCATTTCTCCAATCGAAAAAACCGAAATCGAAAACAAAAATGCATCAAAGGGGGCCCCCTTGGAACTTTTTCGAATTCTTCAGATCGCCTTAACTTCCGAACGGATGGACCGATTTTCAACTTCGCGCATACCAATTTACTTGTTTTTTTTTTCATAGAATCCATTTCTCCAATCGAAAAAACCGAAATCGAAAAAAAAAAATGCATCAAAGGGGGTCCCCTTGAAATTTTTTCGAATTCTTCAGATCACCTTAACTTCCGAACGGATGGACCGATTTTCAACTTCTATCATACCAATCTGTTTGTTTTTTTTTTTCATAGAATCCATTTCTCCAATCGAAAAAACCGGAATCGAAAAAAAAAAACGCATCAAAAGGGGCCCCCTTAGAACTTTTTCGAATTCTTCAGATCGCCTTAACTTCCAAACGGATGGACCGATTTTCAACTTCGATCATACCAATCTGCTTGTTTTTTTTTCATTGAATCCATTTCTCCAATCGAAAAAACCGAAATCGAAAAAAAAAAAAAAAATGCATCAAAGGGGGCCCCCTTGGAACTTTTTCGAATTCTTCAGATCGCCTTAACTTCCGAACGGATGGACCGATTTTCAACTTCGATCATACCAATCTGTTTGTTTTTTTTCATAGATTCCATTTCTCCAATCGAAAAAAACGAAATCGAAAAAAAAAATGCATCAAAGGGGGCCCCCTTAGAACTTTTTCGAATTCTTCGGATCGCCTTAACTTCCAAACGGATGGACCGATTTTCAACTTCGATCATACCAATCTGCTTGTTTTTTTTCATTGAATCCATTTCTCCAATCGAAAAAACCGAAATCGAAAAAAAAAATACATCAAAGGGGGTCCCCTTGGAACTTTTTCTAAATCTTCAGATCAACTCAACTTCCGAACGGATGGACCGATTTTCAACTTCGTGCATGCCAATTTGCTTGTTTTTTTTCATAAAATCCATTTCTCCAATCGAAAAAACCGAAATCGAAAAAAAAATTGCATCAAAAGGGGTCCCCATGGAACTTTTTCGAATTCTTCAGATCGCCTTAACTTCCGAACGAATGGACCGATTTTCAACTTCGATCATACCAATCTGTTTGTTTTTTTTTCATAAAATCCATTTCTCCAATCGAAAAAACCGAAATCGAAAAAAAAAATGCATCAAAGGGGGCCCCCTTGGAACTTTTTCGAATTCTTCAGATCGCCTTAACTTCCGAACGGATGGACCGATTTTCAACTTCGCGCATACCAATTTGCTTGTTTTTTTTTTCATAGAATCCATTTCTCCAATCGAAAAAACCGAAATCGAAAAAACAAAATGCATCAAAGGGGGCCCCCTTGGAACTTTTTCGAATTCTTCAGATCGCCTTAACTTCCGAACGGATGGACCGATTTTCAACTTCGATCATACCAATCTGTTTGTTTTTTTCATAGAATCCATTTCTCCAATCGAAAAAACCGGAATCGAAAAAAAAAAAACGCATTAAAGGGGGCCCCCTTGGAATTTTTTCGAATTCTTCAGATCGCCTTAACTTCCGAACGGATGGACCGATTTTCAACTTCGATCATACCAATCTGCTTGTTTTTTTTCAAAAAATCCTTTTCTCCAATCAAAAAAACCGAAATCGAAAAAAAAAATTCATCAAAGGGGGCCCCCTTGGAACTTTTTGGAATTCTTCAGATCGCCTTAACTTCCGAACGGATGGACCGATTTTCAACTTCGATCATACCAATCTGTTTGTTTTTTTTCATAAAAGCCATTTCTCCAATCGAAAAAACCGAAATCGAAAAAAAAAAAATGCATCATAGGGGGCCCCCTTGGAACTTTTTCGAACTCTTCAGATCGCCTTAACTTCCAAACGGATGGACCGATTTTCAACTTCGATCATACCAATCTGCTTGTTTTTTTTCATAAAATCCATTTCTTCAATCGAAAAAACCGAAATCGAAAAAAACAAAAAAATGCATCAAAGGGGGCCCCCTTGGAACTTTTTCGAATTCTTCAGATCGCCTTAACTTCCGAACGGATGGACCGATTTTCAACTTCGATCATACCAATCTGTTTGTTTTTTTTCATAGATTCCATTTCTCCAATCGAAAAAACCGAAATCGAAAAAAAAAATGCATCAAAGGGGGCCCCCTTAGAACTTTTTCGAATTCTTCAGATCGCCTCAACTTCCAAACGGATGGACCGATTTTCAACTTCGATCATACCAATCTGCTTGTTTTTTTTTTTCATTGAATCCATTTCTCCAATCGAAAAAACCGAAATCGAAAAAAAAAATGCATCAAAGGGGGTCCCCTTGGAACTTTTTCTAAATCTTCAGATCAACTCAACTTCCGAACGGATGGACCGATTTTCAACTTCGTGCATGCCAATTTGCTTGTTTTTTTTCATAAAATCCATTTCTCCAATCGAAAAAACCGAAATCGAAAAAAAAATTGCATCAAAAGGGGTCCCCATGGAACTTTTTCGAATTCTTCAGATCGCCTTAACTTCCGAACGAATGGACCGATTTTCAACTTCGATCATACCAATCTGTTTGTTTTTTTTTCATAAAATCCATTTCTCCAATCGAAAAAACCGAAATCGAAAAAAAAAATGCATCAAAGGGGGCCCCCTTGGAACTTTTTCGAATTCTTCAGATCGCCTCAACTTCCGAACGGATGGACCGATTTTCAACTTCGCGCATACCAATTTGCTTGTTTTTTTTTTTTCATAGAATCCATTTCTACAATCGAAAAAACCGAAATCGAAAAAAAAAAAATGCATCAAAGGGGGCCCCCTTGGAACTTTTTCGAATTCTTCAGATCGCCTTAACTTCCGAACGGATGGACCGATTTTCAACTTCGATCATACCAATCTGTTTGTTTTTTTTCATAGAATCCATTTCTCCAATCGAAAAAACCGGAATCGAAAAAAAAAAAACGCATTAAAGGGGGCCCCCTTGGAATTTTTTCGAATTCTTCAGATCGCCTTAACTTCCGAACGGATGGACCGATTTTCAACTTCGATCATACCAATCTGTTTTTTTTTATAGAATCCATTTCTCCAATCGAAAAAACCGAAATCGAAAAAAAAAACCATCAAAATGGGCCTCCTTGGATCTTTTTCGAATTCTTCAGATCGCCTTAACTTCCGAACGGATGGACCGATTTTCAACTTCGATCATACCAATCTGTTTGTTTTTTTTTTCATAAAATCCATTTCTCCAATCGAAAAAACCGAAATCGAGAAAAAAAATGCATCAAAGGGGGCCCCCTTGGAACTTTTTCGAATTCTTCAGATCGCCCCAACTTCCAAACGGATGGACCGATTTTCAACTTCGATCATACCAATCTGCTTGTTTTTTTTTCATTGAATCCATTTCTCCAATCGAAAAAACCGAAATCGAAATAAAAAAAAAAATGCATCAAAGGGGGCCCCCTTGGAACTTTTCGAATTCTTCAGATCGCCTTAACTTCCGAACGGATGGACCGATTTTCAACTTCGATCATACCAATCTGTTTGTTTTTTTTCATAGATTCCATTTCTCCAATCGAAAAAACCGAAATCGAAAAAAAAAATGCATCAAAGGGGGCCCCCTTAGACCTTTTTCGAATTCTTCAGATCGCCTTAACTTCCAAACGGATGGACCGATTTTCAACTTCGATCATACCAATCTGCTTGTTTTTTTTTCATTGAATCCATTTCTCCAATCGAAAAAACCGAAATAAAAAAAAAAATGCATCAAAGGGGGCCCCCTTGGAACTTTTTCGAATTCTTCAGATCGCCTTAACTTCCGAACGGATGGACCGATTTTCAACTTCGATCATACCAATCTGTTTGTTTTTTTTTCATAGAATCCATAGCTCCAATCGAAAAAACCGAAATCGAAAACAAAAATGCATCAAAGGGGGCCCCCTTGGAACTTTTTCGAATTCTTCAGATCGCCTTAACTTCCAAACGGATGGACCGATTATCAACTTCGATCATACCAATCTGCTTGTTTTTTTTTTCATTGAATCCATTTCTCCAATCAAAAAAACCGAAATCGAAAAAAAAAATGCATCAAAGGGGGCCCCCTTGGAACTTTTTCGAATTCTTCAGATCGCCTTAACTTCCGAACGGATGGACCGATTTTCAATTTCGATCATACCAATCTGTTTTTTTTTTATAGAATCCATTTCTCCAATCGAAAAAACCGAAATCGAAAAAAAAAACCATCAAAATGGGCCTCCTTGGATCTTTTTCGAATTCTTCAGATCGCCTTAACTTCCGAACGGATGGACCGATTTTCAACTTCGATCATACCAATCTGTTTGTTTTTTTTTCATAGAATCCATTTCTCCAATCGAAAAAACCGAAATCAAAAACAAAAATGCATCAAAGGGGGCCCCCTTGGAACTTTTTCGAATTCTTCAGATCGCCTTAACTTCCAAACGGATGGACCGATTTTCAACTTCGATCATACCAATCTGCTTGTTTTTTTTTCATTGAATCCATTTCTCCAATCAAAAAAATCGAAATCGAAAAAAAAAAATGCATCAAAGGGGGCCCCCTTGGAACTTTTTCGAATTCTTCAGATCGCCTTAACTTCCGAACGGATGGACCGATTTTCAATTTCGATCATACCAATCTGTTTTTTTTATAGAATCCATTTCTCCAATCGAAAAAACCGAAATCGAAAAAAAAAAACATCAAAATGGGCCTCCTTGGATCTTTTTCGAATTCTTCAGATCGCCTTAACTTCCGAACGGATGGACCGATTTTCAACTTCGCGCATACCAATTTGCTTGTTTTTTTTTCATCGAATCCATTTCTCCAATCGAAAAAACCGAAATAAAAAAAAAATGCATCTAAGGGGGTCCCCTTGGAACTTTTTCTAAATCTTCAGATCAACTCAACTTCCGAACGGATGGACCGATTTTCAACTTCGTGCATGCCAATTTGCTTGTTTTTTTTCATAAAATCCATTTCTCCAATCGAAAAAACCGAAATCGAAAAAAAATTGCATCAAAAGGGGTCCCCATGGAACTTTTTCGAATTCTTCAGATCGCCTTAACTTCCGAACGGATGGACCGATTTTCAACTTCGATCATACCAATCTGTTTGTTTTTTTTTCATAAAATCCATTTCTCCAATCGAAAAAACCGAAATCGAAAAAAAAATGCATCAAAGGGGGCCCCCTTGGAACATTTTCGAATTCTTCAGATCGCCTTATCTTCCGAACGGATGGACCGATTTTCAATTTCGCGCATACCAATTTGCTTGTTTTTTTTTTCATAGAATCCATTTCTCCAATCGAAAAAACCGAAATCGAAAAAAAAAATGCATCAAAGGGGTCCCCCTTGGAACTTTTTCGAATTCTTCAGATCGCCTTAACTTCCGATCGGATGGACCGATTTTCAATTTCGATCATAACAATCTGTTTTTTTTTTATAGAATCCATTTCTCCAATCGAAAAAACCGAAATCGAAAAAAAAAACCATCAAAATGGGCCTCCTTGGATCTTTTTCGAATTCTTCAGATCGCCTTAACTTCCGAACGGATGGACCGATTTTCAACTTCGATCATACCAATCTGTTTGTTTTTTTTTTCATAAAATCCATTTCTCCAATCGAAAAAACCGAAATCGAAAAAAAAAATGCATCAAAGGGGGCCCCCTTGGAACTTTTTCGAATTCTTCAGATCGCCCCAACTTCCAAACGGATGGACCGATTTTCAACTTCGATCATACCAATCTGCTTGTTTTTTTTTCATTGAATCCATTTCTCCAATCGAAAAAACCGAAATCGAAAAAAAAAATGCATCAAAGGGGGCCCCCTTGGAACTTTTTCGAATTCTTCAGATCGCCTTAACTTCCGAACGGATGGACCGATTTTCAACTTCGATCATACCAATCTGTTTGTTTTTTTTCATAGATTCCATTTCTCCAATCGAAAAAACCGAAATCTAAAAAAAAATGCATCAAAGGGGGCCCCTTGGAACTTTTTCGAATTCTTCAGATCACCTTAACTTTCGAACGTATGGACCGATTTTCAACTTCGATCATACCAATCTGCTTGTTTTTTTTTCATAGAATCCATTTCTCCGATCAAAAAAACCGAAATCGAAAAAAAAATGCATCAAAGGGGGCCCCCTTGGAACTTTTTCGAATTCTTCAGATTGCCTTAACTTTCGAACGTATGGACCGATTTTCAACTTCGATCATTCCAATATGCTTGTTTTTTTTCATGGAATCCATTTCTCCAATCGAAAAAACCGAAATAAAAAAAAAATGCATCAAAGGGGGCCCCCTTGGAACTTTTTCGAATTCTTCAGATCGCCTAACTTCCGAACGGATGGAACGATTTTCAACTTCGATCATACCAATTTGCTTGTTTTTTTTCATAGAATCCATTTCTGCAATCGAAAAATCCGAAATCGAAAAAAAAATGCATCAAAGGGGGCCCCTTTGGAACTTTTTCGAATTCTTCAGATTGCCTTAACTTTCGAACGTATGGACCGATTTTCAACTTCAATCATACCAATCTGCTTGTTTTTTTTTCATAGAATCCTTTTCTTCAATCGAAAAAACCGAAATAAAAAAAAAATGCATCAAAGGGGGCCCCCTTGGAACTTTTTCGAATTCTTCAGATCGCCTTAACTTCCGAACGGATGGACCGATTTTCAACTTCGATCATACCAATCTGCTTGTTTTTTTTCATAGAATCCATTTCTCCAATCGAAAAAACCGAAATAAAATGAAAATGCATCAAAGGGGGTCCCCTTGGAACTTTTTCGAATTCTTCAGATCGCCTAACTTCCGAACGGATGGAACGATTTTCAACTTCGATCATACCAATTTGCTTGTTTTTTTTCATAGAATCCATTTCTGCAATCAAAAAAACCGAAATCGAAAAAAAAAATGCATCAAAGCGGGCTCCCTTGGAACTTTTTCTAATTCTTCAGATCGCCTTAACTTCCGAACGGATGGACCGATTTTCAACTTCGATCATACCAATCTGCTTGTTTTTTTTCATAGAATCCATTTCTCCAATCGAAAAAACCGAAATCGAAAAAAAATGCATCAACGGGGGCCCCCTTGGAACTTTTTCAAATTCTTCAGATCGCCTTAACTTTCGAACGGATGGACCGATTTTCAACTTCGATCATACCAATCTGCTTGTTTTTTTTTCATAGAATCCATTTCTCCAATCGAAAAAACCGAAATCGAAAAAAAAATGCATCAAAGGGGGCCCCTTGGAACTTTTTCGAATTCTTCAGATCGCCTTAACTTCCGAACGGATGGACCGATTTTCAATTTCGATCATACCAATCTGCTTGTTTTTTTTTCATAGAATTCTTTTCTTCAATCGAAAAAACCGAAATCGAAAAAAAAAATGCATCAAAGGGGGCCCCCTTGGAACTTTTTCGAATTCTTCAGATCGCCTTAACTTCCGAACGGATGGACCGATTTTCAACTTCGATCATACCAATCTGCTTGTTTTTTTTCATAGAATCCATTTCTCCAATCGAAAAAACCGAAATCAAAAAAAAATGCATCAAAGGGGGCCCCCTTGGAACTTTTTCGAATTCTTCAGATCGCCTAACTTCCGAACGGATGGAACGATTTTCAACTTCGATCATACCAATTTGCTTGTTTTTTTTCATAGAATCCATTTCTGCAATCGAAAAAACCGAAATCGAAAAACAAATGCTTCAAAGGGGGCCCCCTTGGAACTTTTTCGAATTCTTCAGATCGCCTTAACTTCCGAACGGATGGACCGATTTTCAACTTCGATCATCCCAATCTGCTTGTTTTTTTTTTCATAGAATCCATTTCTCCAATCGAAAAAACCGAAATCGAAAAATAAAATTGCATCAAAGGGGGCCCCCTTGGAACTTTTTCGAATTCTTCAGATTGCCTTAACTTCCGAACGGATAGACCGATTTTCAACTTCGATCATATCAATCTGCTTGTTTTTTTCATAGAATCCATTTCTCCAATCGAAAAAACCGAAATCGAAAAAAAAAAAAATGCATCAAAGGGGGCCCCCTTGGAACTTTTTCGAATTCTTCAGACCGCCTTAACTTCCGAACGGATGGACCGATTTTCAATTTCGCGCATACCAATTCGCTTGTTTTTTCATAGAATCCATTTCTTCAATAGAAAGAACCGAAATCGAAAAAAAAATTGCATCAATTGCATCCTCTTGGAACTTTCTCGAATTCTTCAGATCGCCTTAACTTCCGAACGGATGGACCGATTTTCAACTTCGATCATACCAAACTGCTTGTTTTTTTTTCATAGAATCCATTTCTCCAATAAAAAAAAACCGAAATCGAAAAAAAAATTGCATCAAAGGGGGTCCCCTTGGAACTTTTTCGAATTCTTCAGATCGCCTTAACTTCCAAACGGATGGACCGATTTTCAACTTCGATCATACCAATCTGCTTGTTTTTTTTCATAGAATCCATTTCTCCGATCGAAAAAACCGTAATCTAAAAAAAAATTGCATCAAAGGGGCCCCCTTGGAACTTTTTCGAATTCTTCAGATCGCCTTAACTTCCAAACGGATGGACCGATTTTCAACTTCGATCATACCAATCTGCTTGTTTTTTTTCATAGAATCCATTTCTCCGATCAAAAAAACCGAAATCGAAAAAAAAAATGCATCAAAGGGAACCCCCTTGGAACTTTTTCGAATTCTTCAGATTGCCTTAACTTTCGAACGTATGGACCGATTTTCAACTTCGATCATACCAATCTGCTTGTTTTTTTTTTCATAGAATCCTTTTCTTCAATCGAAAAAACCGAAATCAAAAAAAATGCATCAAAGGGGGCCCCCTTGGAACTTTTTCGAATTCTTCAGATCGCCTTAACTTCCGAACGGATGGACCGATTTTCAACTTCGATCATACCAATCTGCTTGTTTTTTTTCATAGAATCCATTTCTCCAATCGAAAAAACCGAAATCAAAAAAAAATGCATCAAAGGGGGCCCCCTTGGAACTTTTTCGAATTCTTCAGATCGCCTAACTTCCGAACGGATGGAACGATTTTCAACTTCGATCATACCAATTTGCTTGTTTTTTTTCATAGAATCCATTTCTGCAATCGAAAAAACCGAAATCGAAAAAAAAATGCTTCAAAGGGGGCCCCCTTGGAACTTTTTCGAATTCTTCAGATCGCCTTAACTTCCGAACGGATGGACCGATTTTCAACTTCGATCATCCCAATCTGCTTGTTTTTTTTTTCATAGAATCCATTTCTCCAATCGAAAAAACCGAAATCGAAAAAAAAAAATGCATCAAAGGGGGCCCCCTTGGAACTTTTTCGAATTCTTCAGACCGCCTTAACTTCCGAACGGATGGACCGATTTTCAATTTCGCGCATACCAATTCGCTTGTTTTTTCATAGAATCCATTTCTTCAATAGAAAGAACCGAAATCGAAAAAAAAATTGCATCAATTGCATCCTCTTGGAACTTTCTCGAATTCTTCAGATCGCCTTAACTTCCGAACGGATGGACCGATTTTCAACTTCGATCATACCAAACTGCTTGTTTTTTTTTCATAGAATCCATTTCTCCAATAAAAAAAAACCGAAATCGAAAAAAAAATTGCATCAAAGGGGGTCCCCTTGGAACTTTTTCGAATTCTTCAGATCGCCTTAACTTCCAAACGGATGGACCGATTTTCAACTTCGATCATACCAATCTGCTTGTTTTTTTTCATAGAATCCATTTCTCCGATCGAAAAAACCGTAATCTAAAAAAAAATTGCATCAAAGGGGCCCCCTTGGAACTTTTTCGAATTCTTCAGATCGCCTTAACTTCCAAACGGATGGACCGATTTTCAACTTCGATCATACCAATCTGCTTGTTTTTTTTCATAGAATCCATTTCTCCGATCAAAAAAACCGAAATCGAAAAAAAAAATGCATCAAAGGGAACCCCCTTGGAACTTTTTCGAATTCTTCAGATTGCCTTAACTTTCGAACGTATGGACCGATTTTCAACTTCGATCATACCAATCTGCTTGTTTTTTTTTTCATAGAATCCTTTTCTTCAATCGAAAAAACCGAAATCAAAAAAAATGCATCAAAGGGGGCCCCCTTGGAACTTTTTCGAATTCTTCAGATCGCCTTAACTTCCGAACGGATGGACCGATTTTCAACTTCGATCATACCAATCTGCTTGTTTTTTTTCATAGAATCCATTTCTCCAATCGAAAAAACCGAAATCAAAAAAAAATGCATCAAAGGGGGCCCCCTTGGAACTTTTTCGAATTCTTCAGATCGCCTAACTTCCGAACGGATGGAACGATTTTCAACTTCGATCATACCAATTTGCTTGTTTTTTTTCATAGAATCCATTTCTGCAATCGAAAAAACCGGAATCGAAAAAAAAATGCTTCAAAGGGGGCCCCCTTGGAACTTTTTCGAATTCTTCAGATCGCCTTAACTTCCGAACGGATGGACCGATTTTCAACTTCGATCATCCCAATCTGCTTGTTTTTTTTTTCATAGAATCCATTTCTCCAATCGAAAAAACCGAAATCGAAAAATAAAATTGCATCAAAGGGGGCCCTCTTGGAACTTTTTCGAATTCTTCAGATCGCCTTAACTTCCGAACGGATAGACCGATTTTCAACTTCGATCATATCAATCTGCTTGTTTTTTTCATAGAATCCATATCTCCAATCGAAAAAACCGAAATCGAAAAAAAAAAAATGCATCAAAGGGGGCCCCCTTGGAACTTTTTCGAATTCTTCAGACCGCCTTAACTTCCGAACGGATGGACCGATTTTCAATTTCGCGCATACCAATTCGCTTGTTTTTTCATTGAATCCATTTCTTCAATAGAAAGAACCGAAATCGAAAAAAAAATTGCATCAATGGGGGTCCTCTTGGAACTTTCTCGAATTCTTCAGATCGCCATAACTTCCGAACGGATGGACCGATTTTCAACTTCGATCATACCAAACTGCTTGTTTTTTTTTTCATAGAATCCATTTCTCCAATAAAAAAAACCGAAATCGAAAAAAAAATTGCATCAAAGGGGGTCCCCTTGGAACTTTTTCGAATTCTTCAGATCGCCTTAACTTCCAAACGGATGGACCGATTTTCAACTTCGATCATACCAATCTGCTTGTTTTTTTTCATAGAATCCATTTCTCCGATCGAAAAAACCGTAATCTAAAAAAAAATTGCATCAAAGGGGCCCCCTTGGAACTTTTTCGAATTCTTCAGATCGCCTTAACTTCCAAACGGATGGACCGATTTTCAACTTCGATCATACCAATCTGCTTGTTTTTTTTCATAAAATCCATTTCTCCAATCGAAACAACCAAAATCGAGAAATAAAATGCATCAAAGGGGGCCCCCTTGGAACTTTTTCGAATTCTTCAGATCGCCTTAACTTCCGAACGGATGGACCGATTTTCAACTTCGATCATACCAATCTGCTTGTTTTTTTCATAGAGTCCATTTCTCCAATCGAAAAAACCGAAATGGAAAAAAAAATGCATCAAAGGGGGCCCCCTTGGAACTTTTTCGAATTCTTCAGATCGCCTTAACTTCCGAATGGATGGACCGATTTTTAACTTCGATCATACCAATCTGCTTGTTTTTTTTTAAAGAATCCATTTCTCCAATCAAAAAACCGAAATCGAAAAAAAATGCATCAACGGGGGCCCCCTTGGAACTTTTTCGAATTCTTCAGATCGCCTTAACTTCCGAACGGATGGACCGATTTTCAACTTCGATCATACCAATCTGCTTTTTTTTTTTTTCATAGAATCCAATTCTCCAATCAAAAAAACCGAATTCGAAAAAATAAAAAGCATCAATGGGAGCCCCCTTGGAACTTTTTCGAATTCTTCAGATCGCCTTAACTTCCGAACGGATGGACCGATTTTCAACTTCGAACATACGAATCTGCTTGTTTATTTTCATAGAATCCATTTCTCCAATCGAAAAAACCGTAATCGAAAAAAAAAAATGCATCAAAGGGGGCCCCCTTGGAACTTTTTCGAATTCTTCAGATCGCCTTAACTTCCGAATGGATGGACCGATTTTCAACTTCGATCATACCAATCTGCTTGTTTTTTTTCATAGAATCCATTTCTCCAATCGAAAAAACCGAAATCGAAAAATAAAATTGCATCAAAGGGGGCCCCCTTTGAACCTTTTCGAATTCTTCAGATCGCCTTAACTTCCAAACGGATGGACCGATTTTCAACATCGATCATACCAATCTGCTTGTTTTTTTTCATAGAATCCATTTCTCCAATCGAAAAAACCGAAATCTAAAAAAAATTGCATCAAAGGGGGCCCTCTTGGAACTTTTTCGAATTCTTCAGATCGCCTTAACTTCCAAACGGATGGACCGATTTTCAACTTCGATCATACCAATCTGCTTGTTTTTTTTCATAAAATCCATTTCACCAATCGAAAAAACCGAAATCGAGAAATAAAATGCATCAAAGGGGGCCCCCTTGGAACTTTTTCGAATTCTTCAGATCGCCTTAACTTCCGAACGGATGGACCGATTTTCAACTTCGATCATACCAATCTGCTTGTTTTTTTCATAGAGTCCATTTCTCCAATCGAAAAAACCGAAATGGAAAGAAAATGCATCAAAGGGGGCCCCCTTGGAACTTTTTCGAATTCTTCAGATCGCCTTAACTTCCGAATGGATGGACCGATTTTCAACTTCGATCATACCAATCTTCTTTTTTTTTTTTTAAGAATTTATTTCTCCAATCAAAAAAACCGAAATCGAAAAAGAATGCATCAACGGGGGCCCCCTTGGAACTTTTTCGAATTCTTCAGATCGCCTTAACTTCCGAACGGATGGACCGATTTTCAACTTCGATCATACCAATCTGCTTGTATTTTTTTCATAGAATCCATTTCTCCAATCAAAAAAAACCGAATTCGAAAAAATTAAAAGCATCAATGGGAGCCCCCTTGGAACTTTTTCGAATTCTTCAGATCGCCTTAACTTCCAAACGGATGGACCGATTTTCGACTTCGATCATACGAATCTGCTTGTTTATTTCCATAGAATCCATTTCACCAATCGAAAAAACCGAAATCGAAAAAAAAAATGCATCAAAGTGGGCCCCCTTGGAACTTTTTCGAATTCTTCAGATCGACTTATCTTCCGAACGGATGGACCGATTTTCAACTTCGATCATACCAATCTGCTTGTTTTTTTTTTCATAGAATCCATTTCTCCAATCGAAAAAACCGAAATCGAAAAAAAATGCAACAAAGGGGGCCCCTTGGAACTTTTTCGAATTCTTCAGATCGCCTTAACTTTCGAACGTATGGACCGATTTTCAAATTCGATCATACCAATCTGCTTGTTTTTTTTTTCATGGAATCCATTTCTCCGATCAAAAAAACCGGAATCGAAAAAAAAATTTATCAAAGGGGGCCCTCTTGGAACTTTTTCGAATTCTTCAGATTGCCTTAACTTTCGAACGTATGGACCTATTTTCAACTTCGATCATACCAATCTGCTTGTTTTTTTTTTCATAGAATCCTTTTCTTCAATCGAAAAAACCGAAATCAAAAGAAAAATGCATCAAAGGGGGCCCCCTTGGAACTTTTTCGAATTCTTCAGATCGCCTTAACTTCCGAACGGATGGACCGATTTTCAACTTCGATCATACCAATCTGCTTGTTTTTTTCCATAGAATCCATTTCCCCAATCAAAGAAACCGAAATCAGAAGAAAATGCATCAAAGGGGGCCCCCTTTGAACTTTTTCGAATTCTTCAGATCGCCTAACTTCCGAACGGATGGACCGATTTTCAACTTCGATCATACCAATTTGCTTGTTTTCTTTCATAGAATCCATTTCAGCAATCAAAAAAACCGAAATCGAAAAACAAATGCATCAAAGGGGGCCCCCTTGGAACTTTTTCGAATTCTTCAGATCGCCTCAACTTCCGAACGGATGGACCGATTTTCAACTTCGATCATACCAATCTGCTTGTTTTTTTTTTCATAGAATCCATTTCTCCAATCGAAAAAACCGAAATCGAAAAAAAAAAATTAACATCAACGGGGGCCCCCTTGGAACTTTTTCGAATTCTTCAGATCGCCTTAACTTCCGAACGGATGGACCGATTTTCAACTTCGATCATACCAATCTGCTTGTTTTTTTCATAGAATCCATTTCTCCAATCGAAAAAACCGAAATCGAAAAAAAAATGCATCAAAGGGGGCCCCCTTGGAACTTTTTCGAATTCTTCAGACCGCCTTAACTTCCGAACGGATGGACCGATTTTCAATTTCGCGCATACCAATTTGCTTGTTTTTTCATAGAATCCATTTCTTCAATAGGAAAAACCGAAATCGAAAAAAAAATTACATCAAAGGGGGTCCTCTTGGAACTTTCTCGAATTCTTCAGATCGCCTTAACTTCCGAACGGATGGACCGATTTTCAACTTCGATTATACCAAACTGCTTGTTTTTTTTCATAGAATCCATTTCTCCAATCAAAAAAACCGAAATCGAAAAAAAAATTGCATCAAAGGGGGTCCCCTTGGAACTTTTTCGAATTCTTCAGATCGCCTTAACTTCCAAACGGATGGACCGATTTTCAACTTCGATCATACCAATCTGCTTGTTTTTTTTCATAGAATCCATTTCTCCAATCGGAAAAACCGAAATCTAAATAAAAAATTGCATCAAAGGGGGCCCCCTTGGAACATTTTCGAATTCTTCAGATCGCCTTAACTTCCAAACGGATGGACCGATTTTCAACTTCGATCATACCAAACTGCTTGTTTTTTTTTCATAGAATTCATTTCTCCAATCGAAAAAACCGAAATCGAAAAAAAAATTGCATCAAAGGGGGTCCCCTTGGAACTTTTTCGAATTCTTCAGATCGCCTTAACTTCCAAACGGATGGACCGATTTTCAACTTCGATCATACCAATCTGCTTGTTTTTTTTTCATAGAATCCATTTCTCCAATCGAAAAAACCGAAATCAAAAAAAAATTGCATTAAAGGGGGCCCCCTTGGAACTTTTTCGAATTCTTCAGATCGCCTTAACTTTCGAACGGATTGACCGAAAAAAAAAATTGCATCAGAGGGGGCCCCCTTGGAACTTTTTCGAATTCTTCAGATCGCCTTAACTTCCGAACGGATTGACCGATTTTCAACTTCAATCATACCAATCTGCTAGTTTTTTCATAGAATCCATTTCTCCAATCGAAAAAACCGAAATCGAAAAAAAAAATGCATCAAAGGGGACCCCCTTGACACTTTTTCGAATTCTTCAGACCGCCTTAACTTCCGAACGGATGGACCGATTTTCAATTTCGCGCATACCAATTTGCTTGTTTTTTCATAGAATTCATTTCTTCAATAGAAAAAACCGAAATCGAAAAAAATATTGCATCAAAGGGAGTCCTCTTGGAACTTTTTCGAATTCTTCAGATCGCTTTAACTTCCGAACGGATGGACCGATTTTCAACTTCGATCATACCAAACTGCTTGTTTATTTTTCATAGAATCCATTTCTCCAATCGAAAAAACCGAAATCGAAAAAAAAAATGCATCAAAGGGGGCCCCCTTGGAACTTTTTCGAATTCTTCAGATCGCCTTAACTTCCGAACGGATGGACCGATTTTCAACTTCGATCATACCAATCTGCTTGTTTTTTTTTTCATAGAATCCTTTTCTTCAATCGAAAAAACCGAAATCAAAAAAAAAATGCATCAAAGGGGGCCCCCTTGGAACTTTTTCGAATTCTTCAGATCGCCTTAACTTCCGAACGGATGGACCGATTTTCAACTTCGATCATACCAATCTGCTTGTTTTTTTTCATAGAATCCATTTCTCCAATCGAAAAAACCGAAATAAAAAAAAAATGCATCGAAGGGGGCCCCCTTGGAACTTTTTCGAATTCTTCAGATCGCCTAACTTCCGAACGGATGGAACGATTTTCAACTTCGATCATACCAATTTGCTTGTTTTTTTTCATAGAATCCATTTCTGCAATCGAAAAAACCGAAATCGAAAAAAAAATGCTTCAAAGGGGGCCCCCTTGGAACTTTTTCGAATTCGTCAGATCGCCTTAACTTCCGAACGGATGGACCGATTTTCAACTTCGATCATCCCAATCTGCTTGTTTTTTTTTTCATAGAATCCATTTCTCCAATCGAAAAAACCGAAATCGAAAAATAAAGTTGCATCAAAGGGGGCCCCCTTGGAACTTTTTCGAATTCTTCAGATCGCCTTAACTTCCGAACGGATAGACCGATTTTCAACTTCGATCATATCAATCTGCTTGTTTTTTTCATAGAATCCATTTCTCCAATCGAAAAAACCGAAATCGAAAAAAAAAAAAAATGCATCAAAGGGGGCCCCCTTGGAACTTTTTCGAATTCTTCAGACCGCCTTAACTTTCGAACGGATGGACCGATTTTCAATTTCGCGCATACCAATTCGCTTGTTTTTTCATAGAATCCATTTCTTCAATAGAAAGAACCGAAATCGAAAAAAAAATTGCATCAATGGGGGTCCTCTTGGAACTTTCTCGAATTCTTCAGATCGCCTTAACTTCCGAACGGATGGACCGATTTTCAACTTCGATCATACCAAACTGCTTGTTTTTTTTCATAGAATCCATTTCTCCAATAAAAAAAACCGAAATCGAAAAAAAAATTGCATCAAAGGGGGTCCCCTTGGAACTTTTTCGAATTCTTCAGATCGCCTTAACTTCCAAACGAATGGACCGATTTTCAACTTCGATCATACCAATCTGCTTGTTTTTTTTCATAGAATCCATTTCTCCGATCGAAAAAACCGTAATCTAAAAAAAAATTGCATCAAAGGGGCCCCCTTGGAACTTTTTCGAATTCTTCAGATCGCCTTAACTTCCAAACGGATGGACCGATTTTCAACTTCGATCATACCAATCTGCTTGTTTTTTTTCATAGAATCCATTTCTCCGATCAAAAAAACCGAAATCGAAAAAAAAAAATGCATCAAAGGGAACCCCCTTGGAACTTTTTCGAATTCTTCAGATTGCCTTAACTTTCGAACGTATGGACCGATTTTCAACTTCGATCATACCAATCTGCTTGTTTTTTTTTTCATAGAATCCTTTTCTTCAATCGAAAAAACCGAAATCAAAAAAAAAAATGCATCAAAGGGGGCCCCCTTGGAACTTTTTCGAATTCTTCAGATCGCCTTAACTTCCGAACGGATGGACCGATTTTCAACTTCGATCATACCAATCTGCTTGTTTTTTTTCATAGAATCCATTTCTCCAATCGAAAAAAACGAAATCAAAAAAAAATGCATCAAAGGGGGCCCCCTTGGAACTTTTTCGAATTCTTCAGATCGCCTAACTTCCGAACGGATGGAACGATTTTCAACTTCGATCATACCAATTTGCTTGTTTTTTTTCATAGAATCCATTTCTGCAATCGAAAAAACCGAAATCGAAAAAAAAATGCTTCAAAGGGGGCCCCCTTGGAACTTTTTCGAATTCTTCAGATCGCCTTAACTTCCGAACGGATGGACCGATTTTCAACTTCGATCATACCAATCTGCTTGTTTTTTTTTTAAGAATCCATTTCTCCAATCAAAAAAAACCGAAATCGAAAAAGAATGCATCAACGGGGGCCCCCTTGGAACTTTTTCGAATTCTTCAGATCGCCTTAACTTCCGAACGGATGGACCGATTTTCAACTTCGATCATACCAATCTGCTTGTATTTTTTTCATAGAATCCATTTCTCCAATCAAAAAAAACCGAATTCGAAAAAATAAAAAGCATCAATGGGAGCCCCCTTGGAACTTTTTCGAATTCTTCAGATCGCCTTAACTTCCAAACGGATGGACCGATTTTCGACTTCGATCATACGAATCTGCTTGTTTATTTCCATAGAATCCATTTCTCCAATCGAAAAAACCAAAATCGAAAAAAAAATGCATCAAAGTGGGCCCCCTTGGAACTTTTTCGAATTCTTCAGATCGACTTATCTTCCGAACGGATGGACCGATTTTCAACTTCGATCATACCAATCTGCTTGTTTTTTTTTCATAGAATCCATTTCTCCAATCGAAAAAACCGAAATCGAAAAAAAAATGCAACAAAGGGGGCCCCTTGGAACTTTTTCGAATTCTTCAGATCGCCTTAACTTTCGAACGTATGGACCTATTTTCAAATTCGATCATACCAATCTGCTTGTTTTTTTTTCATAGAATCCATTTCTCCGATCAAAAAAACCGGAATCGAAAAAAAAATTTATCAAAGGGGGCCCTCTTGGAACTTTTTCGAATTCTTCAGATTGCCTTAACTTTCGAACGTATGGACCGATTTTCAACTTCGATCATACCAATCTGCTTGTTTTTTTTTCATAGAATCCTTTTCTTCAATCGAAAAAACCGAAATCAAAAGAAAAATGCATCAAAGGGGGCCCCCTTGGAACTTTTTCGAATTCTTCAGATCGCCTTAACTTCCGAACGGATGGACCGATTTTCAACTTCGATCATACCAATCTGCTTGTTTTTTTCCATAGAATCCATTTCTCCAATCAAAGAAACCGAAATCAGAAAAAAATGCATCAAAGGGGGCCCCCTTTGAACTTTTTCGAATTCTTCAGATCGCCTAACTTCCGAACGGATGGACCGATTTTCAACTTCGATCATACCAATTTGCTTGTTTTCTTTCATAGAATCCATTTCAGCAATCGAAAAAACCGAAATCGAAAAATAAATGCATCAAAGGGGGCCCCCTTGGAACTTTTTCGAATTCTTCAGATCGCCTCAACTTCCGAACGGATGGACCGATTTTCAACTTCGATCATACCAATCTGCTTTTTTTTTTTTCATAGAATCCATTTCTCCAATCGAAAAAACCGAAATCGAAAAATAAAATTGCATCAACGGGGGCCCCCTTGGAACTTTTTCGAATTCTTCAGATCGCCTTAACTTCCGAACGGATGGACCGATTTTCAACTTCGATCATACCAATCTGCTTGTTTTTTTCATAGAATCCATTTCTCCAATCGAAAAAACCGAAATCGAAAAAAAAATGCATCAAAGGGGGCCCCCTTGGAACTTTTTCGAATTCTTCAGACCGCCTTAACTTCCGAACGGATGGACCGATTTTCAACTTCGATCATACCAATCTGCTTGTTTTTTTCATAGAATCCATTTCTCCAATCGGAAAAACCGAAATCTAAATAAAAAATTGCATCAAAGGGGGCCCCCTTGGAACATTTTCGAATTCTTCAGATCGCCTTAACTTCCAAACGGATGGACCGATTTTCAACTTCGATCATACCAAACTGCTTGTTTTTTTTTCATTGAATTCATTTCTCCGATCGAAAAAACCGAAATCGAAAAAAAAATTGCATCAAAGGGGGTCCCCTTGGAACTTTTTCGAATTCTTCAGATCGCCTTAACTTCCAAACGGATGGACCGATTTTCAACTTCGATCATACCAATCTGCTTGTTTTTTTCCATAGAATCCATTTCTCCAATCGAAAAAACCGAAATAAAAAAAAAATTGCATCAAAGGGGGCCCCCTTGGAACTTTTTCGAATTCTTCAGATCGCCTTAACTTTCGAACGGATTGACCGAAAAAAAAAATTGCATCAAAGGGGGCCCCCCTGGAACTTTTTCGAATTCTTCAGATCGCCTTAACTTCCGAACGGATTGACCGATTTTCAACTTCAATCATACCAATCTGCTAGTTTTTTTCATAGAATCCATTTCTCCAATCGAAAAAACCGAAATCGAAAAAAAAAATGCATCAAAGGGGGCCCCCTTGGAACTTTTTCGAATTCTTCAGACCGCCTTAACTTCCGAACGGATGGACCGATTTTCAATTTCGCGCATACCAATTTGCTTGTTTTTTCATAGAATTCATTTCTTCAATAGAAAAAACCGAAATCGAAAAAAATATTGCATCAAAGGGGGTCCTCTTGGAACTTTTTCGAATTCTTCAGATCGCTTTAACTTCCGAACGGATGGACCGATTTTCAACTTCGATCATACCAAACTGCTTGTTTATTTTTCATAGAATCCATTTCTCCTATCGAAAAAACCGAAATCGAAAAAAAAAATACATCAAAGGGGGCCCCCTTGGAACTTTTTCGAATTCTTCAGATCGCCTTAACTTCCGAACGGATGGACCGATTTTCAACTTCGATCATACCAATCTGCTTGTTTTTTTTTTTTATAGAATCCATTTCTCCAATCGAAAAAACCGAAATCGAAAAATAAAATTGCATCAAAGGGGGCCCCCTTGGAACTTTTTCGAATTCTTCAGATCGCCTTAACTTCCGAACGGATGGACCGATTTTCAACTTCGATCATATCAATCTGCTTGTTTTTTTCAAAGAATCCATTTCTCCAATCGAAAAAACCGAAATCGAAAAAAAAAATGCATCAAAGGGGGCCCCCTTGGAACTTTTTCGAATTCTTCAGATCGCCTTAACTTCCGAACGGATGGACCGATTTTCAACTTCGATCATACCAATCTGTTTGTTTTTTTTCATAGAATCCATTTCTCCAATCGAAAAAACCGAAATCTGAAAAAAAAAATTGCATCAAAGGGGGCCCTCTTGGAACTTTTTCGAATTCTTCAGATCGCCTTAACTTCCAAACGGATGGACCGATTTTCAACTTCGATCATACCAATCTGCTTGTTTTTTTTTTCCATTTCGATTTTTTCGATTGGAGAAATGGACTCTATGAAGAAAACAAGCAGATTGGTATGATCGAAGTTGAAAATCGGTCCATCCGTTCGGAAGTTAAGGCGATCTGAAGAATTCGAAAAAGTTCCAAGGGGGCCCCCTTTGATGCATTTTATTTTTCGATTTCGGTTTTTTCGATTGGAGAAATGGATTTCATGAAAAAAAAACAAGCAGATTGGTATGATCGAAGTTGAAAATCGGTCCATCCGTTCGGAAGTTAGGCGATCTGAAGAATTCGAAAAAGTTCCAAGGGGGCCCCCTTTGATTCATTTTGTTTTCGATTTCGGTTTTTTCGATTGGAGAAATGGATTCTATGAAAAAAAACAAGCAGATTGGTATGATCGAAGTTGAAAATCGGTCCATCCGTTCGGAAGTTAAGGCGATCTGAAGAATTCGAAAAAGTTCCAAGGGGGCCCCCTTTGATGCATGAAAAGGATTCTATGAAAAAAAAAAACAAGCAGATTGGTATGATCGAAGTTGAAAATCGGTCCATACGTTCGAAAGTTAAGGCAATCTGAAGAATTCGAAAAAGTTCCAAGGATGCCCCCTTTGATGCATTTTTTTTTTTCGATTTCGGTTTTTTTGATCGGAGTAATGGATTCTATGAAAAAAAACAAGCAGATTGGTATGATCGGAGTTGAAAATCGGTCCATACGATCGAAAGTTAAGGCGATCTGAAGAATTCGAAAAAGTTCCAAGGGGCCCCCTTTGATGCATTTTATTTTTCGATTTCGGTTTTTTCGATTGGAGAAATGGATTCTATGAATAAAAAACAAGCAGATTGGTATGATCGAAGTTGAAAATCGGTCCATCCGTTCGGAAGTTAAGTCGATCTGAAGAATTCGAAAAAGTTCCAAGGGGGCCCCCTTTGATGCATTTTTTTTTCGATTTCGGTTTTTTCGATTGGAGAAATGGAGTCTATGAAAATAAACAAGCAGATTCGTATGATCGAAGTTGAAAATCGGTCCATCCGTTCGGAAGTTAAGGCGATCTGAAGAATTCGAAAAAGTTCCAAGGGGGCTCCCTTTGATGCTTTTTATTTTTTCGATTTCGGTTTTTTTGATTGGAGAAATGGATTCTATGAAAAAAAAAACAAGCAGATTGGTATGATCGAAGTTGAAAATCGGTCCATCCGTTCGGAAGTTAAGGCGATCTGAAGAATTCGAAAAAGTTCCAAGGGGATCCCCTTTGATGCATTTTTTTTTTTCGATTTCGGTTTCTTCGATTGGAGAAAAGGATTCTATGAAAAAAAACAAGCAGATTTGTATGATCGAAGTTGAAAATCGGTCCATCCGTTCGGAAGTTAAGGCGATCTGAAGAATTCGAAAAAGTTCCAAGGGGACCCCCTTTGATGCAATTTTTATTTCGATTTCGGTTTTTTCGATTGGAGAAATGGATTCTATGGAAAAAAAAACAAGCAAATCGGTATGCGCGAAGTTGAAAATCGGTCCATCCGTTCGGAAGTCAAGGCGATCTGATGAATTCGAACAAGTCCCAAGGGGGCCCCCTTCGATGCATTTTTTTTTTCGATTTCGTTTTTTACGATTGGAGAAATGGATTCTTTGAAAAAAAACAAACAGATTGGTATGATCGAAGTTGAAAATCGGTCCATCCGTTCGGAAGTTGAGGCGATCTGAAGAATTCGAAAAAGTTCCAAGGGGACCCTCTTTGATGCATATTTTTTTCGATTTCGGTTTTTTCGATTGGAGAATTGGATTCTTTGAAAAAAAAAACAAGCAGATTGGTATGATCGAAGTTGAAAATTGGTCCATCCGTTCGGAAGTTAAGGCGGTCTGAAGAATTCGAAAAAGTTCCAAGAGGGCCCCCTTTGATGCAATTTTTTTTCGATTTCGATTTTTTCGATTGGAGAAATGGATTCTATGAAAAAAAAAAACAAGCAGGTTGGTATGATCGAACTTGAAAATCGGTCCATCCGTTCGGAAGTTAAGGCGATCTGAAGAATTCGAAAAAGTTCCAAGGGGTCCCCCGTTGATGCATTTTTTTTTCGATTTCGGTTTTTTCGATTGGAGAAATGGATTCTTTAAAAAAAACAAGCAGATTGGTATGATCGAAGTTGAAAATCGGTCCATCCATTCGGAAGTTAAGGCGATCTGAAGAATTCGAAAAAGTTCCAAGGGGGCCCCCTTTGATGCATTTCATTTTTCGATTTCGGTTTTTTCGATTGGAGAAATGGATTTCATGAAAAAAAAAACAAGCAGATTGGTATGATCGAACTTGAAAATCGGTCCATCCGTTCGGAAGTTAAGGCGATCTGAAGAATTCGAAAAAGTTCCAAGGGGTCCCCTGTTGATGCATTTTTTTTCGATTTCGGTTTTTTCGATTGGAGAAATGGATTCTTTAAAAAAAAACAAGCAGATTGGTATGATCGAAGTTGAAAATCGGTCCATCCATTCGGAAGTTAAGGCGATCTGAAGAATTCGAAAAAGTTCCAAGGGGGCCCCCTTTGATGCATTTTTTTTCCATTTCGGTTTTTTCGATTGGAGAAATGGACTCTATGAGAAAAACAAGCAGATTGGTATGATCGAAGTTGAAAATCGGTCCATCCGTTCGGAAGTTAAGGCGATCTGAAGAATTCGAAAAAGTTCCAAGGGGGCCCCCTTTGATGCATTTTATTTTTCGATTTCGGTTTTTTCGATTGGAGAAATGGATTTCATGAAAAAAAAACAAGCAGATTGGTATGATCGAAGTTGAAAATCGGTCCATCCGTTCGGAAGTTAAGGCGATCTGAAGAATTCGAAAAAGTTCCAAGGGGACCCCCTTTGATGCATTTTTTATTTCGATTTCGGTTTTTTCGATTGGAGAAATGGATTCTATGAAAAAAAAAAAGCAAATTGGTATGCGCCAAGTTGAAAATCGGTCCATCCGTTCGGAAGTCAAGGCGATCTGAAGAATTCGAACAAGTTCCAAGGGGGCCCCCTTCGATGCATTTTTTTTTCGATTTTTTTTTACGATTGGAGAAATGGATTCTTTGAAAAAAAACAAACAGATTGGTATGATCGAAGTTGAAAATCGGTCCATCCGTTCGGAAGTTAAGGCGATCTGAAGAATTCGAAAAAGTTCCAAGGGGGCCCCCTTTGATGCATATTTTTTTCGATTTCGGTTTTTTCGATTGGAGAAATGGATACTTTGAAAAAAAAACAAGCAGATTGGTATGATCGAAGTTGAAAATTGGTCCATCCGTTCGGAAGTTAAGGCGATCTGAAGAATTCGAAAAAGTTCCAAGGGGGCCCCCTTTGATGCAATTTTTTTTCGATTTCGATTTTTTCGATTGGAGAAATGGATTCTATGAAAAAAAAACAAGCAGATTGGTATGATCGAAGTTGAAAATCGGTCCGTCCGTTCGGAAGTTAAGGCGATCTGAAGAATTCGAAAAAGTTCCAAGGGGGCCCCCTTTGATGCATTTTTTTTCGATTTCGGTTTTTTCGATTGGAGAAATGGATTCTATGAAAAAAAACAAGCAGATTGGTATGATCGAAGTTGAAAATCGGTCCATCCGTTCGGAAGTTAAGGCGATCTGAAGAATTCGAAAAAGTTCCAAGGGGACCCCCTTTGATGCATTTTTTTTTTCGATTTCGGTTTTTTCGATTAGAGAAATGGATTCTATGAAAAAAAAAACAAGCAGATTGGTATGATCGAAGTTGAAAATCGGTCCATCCGTTCGGAAGTTGAGGCGATCTGAAGAATTCGAAAAAGTTCCAAGGGGACCCCCTTTGATGCAATTTTTATTTCGATTTCGGTTTTTTCGATTGGAGAAATGGATTCTATGAAAAAAAACAAGCAAATTGGTATGCGCGAAGTTGAAAATCGGTCCATCCGTTCGGAAGTTAAGGCGATCTGAAGAATTCGAACAAGTTCCAAAGGGGCCCCCTTCGATGCATTTTTTTTTCGATTTCGTTTTTTTCGATTGGAGAAATGGATTCTTCGAAAAAAAAAAAGCAGATTGGTATGATCGAAGTTGAAAATCGGTTCATCCGTTCGGAAGATAAGTCGATCTGAAGAATTCGAAAAAGTTCCAAGGGGGCCCCCTTTGATGCATTTTTTTTTTCGATTTCGGTTTTTTCGATTGGAGAAATGGATTCTATGAAAATAAACAAGCAGATTCGTATGATCGAAGTTGTAAATCGGTCCATCCGTTCGGAAGTTAAGGCGATCTGAAGAATTCGAAAAAGTTCCAAGGAGGCTCACATTGATGCTTTTTATTTTTTCGAATTCGGTTTTTTTGTTCGAAGAAATGGATTCTATGAAAAAAAAACAAGCAGATTGGTATGATCGAACTTGAAAATCGGTCCATCCGTTCGGAAGTTAAGGCGATCTGAAGAATTCGAAAAAGTTCCAAGGGGGCCCCCGTTGATGCATTTTTTTTCGATTTCGGTTTTTTCGATTGGAGAAATGGATTCTTTAAAAAAAAACAAGCAGATTGGTATGATCGAAGTTGAAAATCGGTCCATCCATTCGGAAGTTAAGGCGATCTGAAGAATTCGAAAAAGTTCCAAGGGGGCCCCCTTTGATGCATTTTTTTTCCATTTCGGTTTTTTCGATTGGAGAAATGGACTCTATGAAAAAAACAAGCAGATTGGTATGATCGAAGTTGAAAATCGGTCCATCCGTTCGGAAGTTAAGGCGATCTGAAGAATTCGAAAAAGTTCCAAGGGGGCCCCCTTTGATGCATTTTATTTTTCGATTTCGGTTTTTTCGATTGGAGAAATGGATTTCATGAAAAAAAAAACAAGCAGATTGGTATGATCGAAGTTGAAAATCGGTCCATCCGTTCGGAAGTTAAGGCGATCTGAAGAATTCGAAAAAGTTCCAAGGGGGCCCCCTTCGATGCATTTTTTTTCGATTTCGGTTTTTTCGATTGGAGAAATGGATTCTATGAAAAAAAACAAGCAAATTGGTATGATCGAAGTTGAAAATCGGTCCATCCGTTCGGAAGTTAGGCGATCTGAAGAATTCGAAAAAGTTCCAAGGGGGCCCCCTTTGATGCATTTTTTTTTTTTTTCGATTTCGGTTTTTTCGATTGAAGAAAAGAATTTTATGAAAAAAAAACAAGCAGATTGGTATGATCGAAGTTGAAAATCGGTCCATACGTTCGAAAGTTAAGGCAATCTGAAGAATTCGAAAAAGTTCCAAGGATGCCCTTTTTGATGCAATTTTTTTTTTCGATTTCGGTTTTTTTGATCGGAGTAATGGATTCTATGAAAAAAAACAAGCAGATTGGTATGATCGGAGTTGAAAATCGGTCCATACGATCGAAAGTTAAGGCGATCTGAAGAATTCGAAAAAGTTCCAAGGGGCCCCCTTTGATGCATTTTTTTTTTCGATTCCGGTTTTTTCGATTGGAGAAATGGATTCTATGAATAAAAAACAAGCAGATTGGTATGATCGAAGTTGAAAATCGGTCCATCCGTTCGGAAGTTAAGTCGATCTGAAGAATTCGAAAAAGTTCCAAGGGGGCCCCCTTTGATGCATTTTTTTTTCGATTTCGGTTTCTTCGATTGGAGAAAAGGATTCTATGAAAAAAAACAAGCAGATTGGTATGATCGAAGTTGAAAATCGGTCCATCCGTTCGGAAGTTAAGGCGATCTGAAGAATTCGAAAAAGTTCCAAGGGGGCCCCCTTTGATGCATTTTTTTTCCATTTCGGTTTTTTCGATTGGAGAAATGGACTCTATGAAAAAAACAAGCAGATTGGTATGATCGAAGTTGAAAATCGGTCCATCCGTTCGGAAGTTAAGGCGATCTGAAGAATTCGAAAAAGTTCCAAGGGGGCCCCCTTTGATGCATTTTATTTTTCGATTTCGGTTTTTTCGATTGGAGAAATGGATTTCATGAAAAAAAAACAAGCAGATTGGTATGATCGAAGTTGAAAATCGGTCCATCCGTTCGGAAGTTAAGGCGATCTGAAGAATTCGAAAAAGTTCCAAGGGGGCCCCCTTCGATGCATTTTTTTTCGATTTCGGTTTTTTCGATTGGAGAAATGGATTCTATGAAAAAAAACAAGCAAATTGGTATGATCGAAGTTGAAAATCGGTCCATCCGTTCGGAAGTTAGGCGATCTGAAGAATTCGAAAAAGTTCCAAGGGGGCCCCCTTTGATGCATTTTTTTTTTTTTCGATTTCGGTTTTTTCGATTGAAGAAAAGAATTCTATGAAAAAAAAACAAGCAGATTGGTATGATCGAAGTTGAAAATCGGTCCATACGTTCGAAAGTTAAGGCAATCTGAAGAATTCGAAAAAGTTCCAAGGATGCCCTTTTTGATGCAATTTTTTTTTTCGATTTCGGTTTTTTTGATCGGAGTAATGGATTCTATGAAAAAAAACAAGCAGATTGGTATGATCGGAGTTGAAAATCGGTCCATACGATCGAAAGTTAAGGCGATCTGAAGAATTCGAAAAAGTTCCAAGGGGCCCCCTTTGATGCATTTTTTTTTTCGATTCCGGTTTTTTCGATTGGAGAAATGGATTCTATGAATAAAAAACAAGCAGATTGGTATGATCGAAGTTGAAAATCGGTCCATCCGTTCGGAAGTTAAGTCGATCTGAAGAATTCGAAAAAGTTCCAAGGGGGCCCCCTTTGATGCATTTTTTTTTCGATTTCGGTTTCTTCGATTGGAGAAAAGGATTCTATGAAAAAAAACAAGCAGATTGGTATGATCGAAGTTGAAAATCGGTCCATCCGTTCGGAAGTTAAGGCGATCTGAAGAATTCGAAAAAGTTCCAAGGGGACCCCCTTTGATGCAATTTTTATTTCGATTTCGGTTTTTTCGATTGGAGAAATGGATTCTATGAAAAAAAACAAGCAAATCGGTATGCGCGAAGTTGAAAATCGGTCCATCCGTTCGGAAGTCAAGGCGATCTGATGAAATCGAACAAGTCCCAAGGGGGCCCCCTTCGATGCATTTTTTTTTTCGATTTCGTTTTTTCGATTGGAGAAATGGATTCTTTGAAAAAAAAACAAGCAGATTGGTATGATCGAAGTTGAAAATTGGTCCATCCGTTCGGAAGTTAAGGCGGTCTGAAGAATTCGAAAAAGTTCCAAGAGGGCCCCCTTTGATGCAATTTTTTTTCGATTTCGATTTTTTCGATTGGAGAAATGGATTCTATGAAAAAAAAAAACAAGCAGGTTGGTATGATCGAAGTTGAAAATCGGTCCGTCCGTTCGGAAGTTAAGGCGATCTGAAGAATTCGAAAAAGTTCCAAGGGGGCCCCCTTTGATGCATTTTTTTTCGATTTCGGTTTTTTCGATTGGAGAAATGGATTCTATGAAAAAAAAAACAAGCAGATTGGTATGATCGAAGTTGAAAATCGGTCCATCCGTTCGGAAGTTAAGGCGATCTGAAGAATTCGAAAAAGTTCCAAGGGGACCCCCTTTGATGCATTTTTTTTTATTTCGGTTTTTTCGATTAGAGAAAAGGATTCTATGAAAAAAAACAAGCAGATTGGTATGATTGAAGTTGAAAATCGGTCCATCCGTTCGGAAGTTAAGGCGATCTGAAGAATTCGAAAAAGTTCCAAGGGGACCCCCTTTGATGCAATTTTTATTTCGATTTCGGTTTTTTCGATTGGAGAAATGGATTCTATGAAAAAAAACAAGCAAATTGGTATGCGCCAAGTTGAAAATCGGTCCATCCGTTCGGAAGTCAAGGCGATCTGAAGAATTCGAACAAGTTCCAAGGGGGCCCCCTTCGATGCATTTTTTTTTTCGATTTCGTTTTTTACGATTGGAGAAATGGATTCTTTGAAAAAAAACAAACAGATTGGTATGATCGAAGTTGAAAATCGGTCCATCCGTTCGGAAGTTAAGGCGATCTGAAGAATTCGAAAAAGTTCCAAGGGGGCCCCCTTTGATGCATATTTTTTTCGATTTCGGTTTTTTTGATTGGAGAAATGGATTCTTTGAAAAAAAAACAAGCAGATTGGTATAATCGAAGTTGAAAATTGGTCCATCCGTTCGGAAGTTAAGGCGATCTGAAGAATTCGAAAAAGTTCCAAGGGGGCCCCCTTTGATGCAATTTTTTTTTGATTTCGATTTTTTCGATTGGAGAAATGGATTCTATGAAAAAAAACAAGCAGATTGGTATGATCGAAGTTGAAAATCGGTCGGTCCGTTCGGAAGTTAAGGCGATCTGAAGAATTCGAAAAAGTTCCAAGGGGACCCCCTTTGATGCATTTTTTTTTCAATTTCGGTTTTTTCGATTGTAGAAATGGATTCTATGAAAAAAAAAACAAGCAAATTGGTATGCGCGAAGTTGAAAATCGGTCCATCCGTTCGGAAGTCAAGGCGATCTGAAGAATTCGAAAAAGTTCCAAGGGGACCCCCTTTGATGCATATTTTTTTCGATTTCGGTTTTTTCGATTGGAGAAATGGATTCTTTGAAAAAAAACAAGCAGATTGGTATGATCGAAGTTGAAAATTGGTCCATCCGTTCGGAAGTTAAGGCGGTCTGAAGAATTCGAAAAAGTTCCAAGAGGGCCTTCTTTGATGCAATTTTTTTTCGATTTCGATTTTTTCGATTGGAGAAATGGATTCTATGAAAAAAAAACAAACAGGTTGGTATGATCGAAGTTGAAAATCGGTCCGTCCGTTCGGAAGTTAAGGCGATCTGAAGAATTCGAAAAAGTTCCAAGGGGGCCCCCTTTGATGCATTTTTTTTCGATTTCGGTTTTTTCGATTGGAGAAATGGATTCTATGAAAATAAAAACAATTAGATTGGTATGATCGAAGTTGAAAATCGGTCCATCCGTTCGGAAGTTAAGGCGATCTGAAGAATTCGAAAAAGTTCCAAGGGGGCTCCCTTCGATGCACTTTTTTCTCGATTTCGGTTTTTTTGATTGAAGAAATGGATTCTATGAATAAAAACAAGCAGATTGGTATGATTGAAGATAAAAATCGGTCCATCCGTTCGGAAGTTAAGGCGATCTGAAGAATTCGAAAAAGTTCCAAGGGGATCCCCTTTGATGCAATTTTTTTTTTTCGATTTCGGTTTCTTCGATTGGAGAAAAGTATTCTATGAAAAAAAACAAGCAGATTGGTATGATCGAAGTTGAAAATCGGTCCATCCGTTCGGAAGTTAAAGCGATCTGAAGAATTCGAAAAAGTTCCAAGGGGACCCCCTTTGATGCAATTTTTATTTCGATTTCGGTTTTTTCGATTGGAGAAATGGATTCTTTGAAAAAAAACAAAACAGATTGGTATGATCGAAGTTTAAAATTGGTCCATCCGTTCGGATGTCAAGGCGATCTGATGAATTCGAACAAGTCCCAAGGGGGCCCCCTTCGATGCAATTTTTTTTTCGATTTCGTTTTTTACGATTGGAGAAATGGATTCTATGAAAAAAAAACAAGCAGGTTGGTATGATCGAAGTTGAAAATCGGTCCGTCCGTTCGGAGGTTAAGGCGATCTGAAGAATTCGAAAAAGTTCCAAGGGGGCCCCCTTTGATGCATTTTTTTTCGATTTCGGTTTTTTCGATTGGAGTAATGGATTCTATGAAAAAAAAACAAGCAGATTGGTATGATCGAAGTTGAAAATCGGTCCATCCGTTCGGAAGTTAAGGCGATCTGAAGAATTCGAAAAAGTTCCAAGGGGACCCCCTTTGATGCATTTTTTTTTCAATTTCGGTTTTTTCGATTGAAGAAATGGATTCTATGAAAAAAAACATGCAAATTGGTATGCGCGAAGTTGAAAATCGGTCCATCCGTTCGGAAGACAAGGCGATCTGAAGAATTCGAAAAAGTTCCAAGGGGACCCCCTTTGATGCATATTTTTTTCGATTTCGGTTTTTTCGATTGGGGAAATGGATTCTTTGAAAATAAACAAGCAGATTGGTATGATCGAAGTTGAAAATTGGTCCATCCGTTCGGAAGTTAAGGCGGTCTGAAGAATTCGAAAAAGTTCCAAGAGGGCCCCCTTTGATGCAATTTTTTTTCGATTTCGATTTTTTCGATTGGAGAAATGGATTCTATGAAAAAAAAACAAGCAGGTTGGTATGATCGAAGTTGAAAATCGGTCCGTCCGTTCGGAAGTTAAGGCGATCTGAAGAATTCGAAAAAGTTCCAAGGGGGCCCCCTTTGATGCATTTTTTTTCGATTTCGGTTTTTTCGATTGGAGAAAAGGATTCTATGAAAAAAAAACAAGCAGATTGGTATGATCGAAGTTGAAAATCGGTCCATCCGTTCGGAAGTTAAGGCGATCTGAAGAATTCGAAAAAGTTCCAAGGGGACCCCCTTTGATACAACTTTTATTTCGATTTCGGTTTTTTCGATTGGAGAAATGGATTCTATGAAAAAAAACAAGCAAATTGGTATGCGCGAAGTTGAAAATTGGTCCATCCGTTCGGAAGTTAAGGCGATCTGAAGAATTCGAAAAAGTTCCAAGGGGGCCCCCTTTGATGCATATTATTTTCGATTTCGGTTTTTTCGATTGAAGAAATGGATTCTTTGAAAAAAAAACAAGCAGATTGGTATGATCGAAGTTGAAAATTGGTCCATCCGTTCGGAAGTTAAGGCGATCTGAAGAATTCGAAAAAGTTCCAAGGGGGCCCCCTTTGATGCAATTTTTTTTCGATTTCAGTTCATTCGATTAGAAAAATGGATTCTATGAAAAAAACAAGCAGATTGGTATGATTGAAGTTGAAAATCGGTCCATCCGTTCGGAAGATAAGGCGATCTGAAGAATTCGAAAAAGTTCCAAGGGGACCCCCTTTGATGCAATTTTTATTTCGATTTCGGTTTTTTCGATTGGAGAAATGGATTCTATGAAAAAAAACAAGCAAATTGGTATGCGCGAAGTTGAAAATCGGTCCATCCGTTCGGAAGTCAAGGCGATCTGATGAATTCGAACAAGTCCCAAGGGGGCCCCCTTCGATGCATTTTTTTTTCGATTTCGTTTTTTACGATTGGAGAAATGGATTCTATGAAAAAAAACAAACATATTGGTATGATCGAAGTTGAAAATCGGTCCATCCGTTCGGAAGTTAAGGCGATCTGAAGAATTCGAAAAAGTTCCAAGGGGACCCCCTTTGATGCATATTTTTTTCGATTTTGGTTTTTTCGATTGGAGAAATGGATTCTTTGAAAAAAAACAAGCAGATTGGTATGATCGAAGTTGAAAATTGGTCCATCCGTTCGGAAGTTAAGGCGGTCTGAAGAATTCGAAAAAGTTCCAAGAGGGCCCCCTTTGATGCAATTTTTTTTCGATTTCGATTTTTTCGATTGGAGAAATGGATTCTATGGAAAAAAAAACAAGCGTTGGTATGATCGAAGTTGAAAATCGGTCCATCCGTTCGGAAGTTAAGGCGATCTGAAGAATTCGAAAAAGTTCCAAGGGGGCCCCCTTTGATGCATTTTTTTCCGATTTCGGTTTTTTCGATTGGAGAAATGGATTCTATGAAAAAAAAACAAGCAGATTGGTATGATCGAAGTTGAAAATCGGTCCATCCGTTCGGAAGTTAAGGCGATCTGAAGAATTCGAAAAAGTTCCAAGGGGACCCCCTTTGATGCATTTTTTTTTCAATTTCGGTTTTTTCGATTGGAGAAATGGATTCTATGAAAAAAAACAAGCAAATTGGTATGCGCGAAGTTAATCGGTCCATCCGTTCGGAAGTCAAGGCGATCTGAAGAATTCGAAAAAGTTCCAAGGGGACCCCCTTTGATGCATATTTTTTTCGATTTCGGTTTTTTCGATTGGAGAAATGGATTCTTTGAAAAAAAACAAGCAGATTGGTATGATCGAAGTTGAAAATTGGTCCATCCGTTCGGAAGTTAAGGCGGTCTGAAGAATTCGAAGAAGTTCCAAGAGGGCCCCCTTTGATGCAATTTTTTTTCGATTTCGATTTTTTTGATTGGAGTAATGGATCCTATGAAAAAAAAACAAGCAGGTTGGTATGATCGAAGTTGAAAATCGGTCCGTCCGTTCGGAAGTTAAGGCGATCTGAAGAATTCGAAAAAGTTCCAAGGGGACCCCCTTTGATGCAACTTTTATTTCGATTTCGATTTTTTCGATTGGAGAAATGGATTCTATGAAAAAAAACAAGCAAATTGGTATGCGCGAAGTTGAAAATCGGTCCATCCGTTCGGAAGTCGAGGCGATCTGAAGAATTCGAACAAGTTCCAAGGGGGCCCCCTTCGATGCATTTTTTTTTCGATTTCGTTTTTTACGATTGGAGAAATGGATTCTTTGAAAAAAAACAAACAGATTGGTATGATCGAAGTTGAAAATCGGTCCATCCATTCGGAAGTTAAGGCGATCTGAAGAATTCGAAAAAGTTCCAAGGGGACCTCCTTCGATGCACTTTTTTTTCGATTTCAGTTCTTTCGATTGGAAAAATGGATTCTATGAAAAAAACAAGCAGATTGGTATGATTGAAGATAAAAATCGGTCCATCCGTTCGGAAGTTAAGGCGATCTGAAGAATTCGAAAAAGTTCCAAGGGGATCCCCTTTGATGCAATTTTTTTTTTTCGATTTCGGTTTTTTCGATTGGAGAAAAGGATTCTATGAAAAAAAACAAGCAGATTGGTATGATCGAAGTTGAAAATCGGTCCATCCGTTCGGAAGTTAAGGCGATCTGAAGAATTCGAAAAAGTTCCAAGGGGACCCCCTTTGATGCAATTTTTATTTCGATTTCGGTTTTTTCGATTGGAGAAATGGATTCTATGAAAAAAAAAACAAGCAAATTGGTATGCGCGAAGTTGAAAATCGGTCCATCCTTTCGGAAGTAAAGGCGATCTGATGAATTCGAACAAGTCCCAAGGGGGCCCCCTTCGATGCATTTTTTTTTTCGTTTTCGTTTCTTACGATTGAAAAAATGGGTTCTTTGAAAAAAAACAAACAGATTGGTATGATCGAAGTTGAAAATCGGTCCATCCGTTCGGAAGTTAAGGCGATCTGAAGAATTCGAAAAAGTTCCAAGGGGGCCCTCTTTGATGCATATTTTTTTCGATTTCGGTTTTTTCGATTGGAGAAATGGATTCTTTGAAAAAAAACAAGCAGATTGGTATGATCGAAGTTGAAAATTGGTCCATCCGTTCGGAAGTTAAGGCGGTCTGAAGAATTCGAAAAAGTTCCAAGAGGGCCCCCTTTGATGCAATTTTTTTTCGATTTCGATTTTTTCGATTGGAGAAATGGATTCTATGAAAAAAAACAAACAGGTTGGTATGATCGAAGTTGAAAATCGGTCCGTCCGTTCGGAAGTAAAGGCGATCTGAAGAATTCGAAAAAGTTCCAAGGGGGCCCCCTTTGATGCATTTTTTTTTCGATTTCGGTTTTTTCGATTGGAGAAATGGATTCTATGAAAAAAAAACAATTAGATTGGTATGATCGAAGTTGAAAATCGGTCCATCCGTTCGGATGTTAAGGCGATCTGAAGAATTCGAAAAAGTTCCAAGGGGGCTCCCTTTGATGCACTTTTTTCTCGATTTCGGTTTTTTTGATTGAAGAAATGGATTCTATGAAAAAAAAACAAGCAGATTGGTATGATCGAAGTTGAAAATCGGTCCATCCGTTCGGAAGTTAAGGCGACCTGAAGAATTCGAAAAAGTTCCAAGGGGGTTCCCTTTGAAACAATTTTTTTTTCGATTTCGGTTTTTTCGATTGGAAAAATGGATTCTATGAGAAAAAAACGAGCAGATTGGTATGATCGAAGTTGAAAATCGGTCCATCCGTTCGGAAGTTAAGGCGATCTGAAGAATTCGAAAAAGTTCCAAGGGGACCTCCTTCGATGCACTTTTTTTTCGATTTCAGTTCTTTCGATTGGAAAAATGGATTCTATGAAAAAAACAAGCAGATTGGTATGATTGAAGATAAAAATCGGTCCATCCGTTCGGAAGTTAAGGCGATCTGAAGAATTCGAAAAAGTTCCAAGGGGACCCCCTTTGATGCAATTTTTATTTCGATTTCGGTTTTTTCGATTGGAGAAATGGATTCTATGAAAAAAAAACAAGCAAATTGGTATGCGCGAAGTTGAAAATCGGTCCATCCTTTCGGAAGTCAAGGCGATCTGATGAATTCGAACAAGTCCCAAGGGGGCCCCCTTCGATGCATTTTTTTTTTCGTTTTCGTTTTTTACGATTGAAGAAATGGATTCTTTGAAAAAAAAAAACAAACAGATTGGTATGATCGAAGTTGAAAATCGGTCCATCCGTTCGGAAGTTAAGGCGGTCTGAAGAATTCGAAAAAGTTCCAAGAGGGCCCCCTTTGATGCAATTTTTTTTCGATTTCGATTTTTTCGATTGGAGAAATGGATTCTATGAAAAAAAACAAACAGGTTGGTATGATCGAAGTTGAAAATCGGTCCGTCCGTTCGGAAGTAAAGGCGATCTGAAGAATTCGAAAAAGTTCCAAGGGGGCCCCCTTTGATGCATTTTTTTTCGATTTCGGTTTTTTCGATTGGAGAAATGGATTCTATGAAAAAAAAACAATTAGATTGGTATGATCGAAGTTGAAAATCGGTCCATCCGTTCGGATGTTAAGGCGATCTGAAGAATTCGAAAAAGTTCCAAGGGGGCTCCCTTTGATGCACTTTTTTCTCGATTTCGGTTTTTTTGATTGAAGAAATGGATTCTATGAAAAAAAAACAAGCAGATTGGTATGATCGAAGTTGAAAATCGGTCCATCCGTTCGGAAGTTAAGGCGACCTGAAGAATTCGAAAAAGTTCCAAGGGGGTTCCCTTTGAAACAATTTTTTTTTCGATTTCGGTTTTTTCGATTGGAAAAATGGATTCTATGAAAAAAAAACGAGCAGATTGGTATGATCGAAGTTGAAAATCGGTCCATCCGTTCGGAAGTTAAGGCGATCTGAAGAATTCGAAAAAGTTCCAAGGGGACCTTCTTCGATGCACTTTTTTTTCGATTTCAGTTCTTTCGATTGGAAAAATGGATTCTATGAAAAAAAACAAGCAGATTGGTATGATTGAAGATAAAAATCGGTCCATCCGTTCGGAAGTTAAGGCGATCTGAAGAATTCGAAAAAGTTCCAAGGGGACCCCCTTTGATGCAATTTTTATTTCGATTTCGGTTTTTTCGATTGGAGAAATGGATTCTTTGAAAAAAAAAACAAACAGATTGGTATGATCGAAGTTGAAAATTGGTCCATCCGTTCGGAAGTCAAGGCGATCTGATGAATTCGAACCAAGGGGGCCCCCTTCGATGCAATTTTTTTTTCGATTTCGTTTTTTACGATTGGAGAAATGGATTCTATGAAAAAAAAACAAGCAGGTTGGTATGATCGAAGTTGAAAATCGGTCCGTCCGTTCGGAAGTTAAGGCGATCTGAAGAATTCGAAAAAGTTCCAAGGGGGCCCCCTTTGATGCATTTTTTTTCGATTTCGGTTTTTTCGATTGGAGTAATGGATTCTATGAAAAAAAAACAAGCAGATTGGTATGATCGAAGTTGAAAATCGGTCCATCCGTTCGGAAGTTAAGGCGATCTGAAGAATTCGAAAAAGTTCCAAGGGGACCCCCTTTGATGCATTTTTTTTTCAATTTCGGTTTTTTCGATTGGAGAAATGGATTCTATGAAAAAAAACATGCAAATTGGTATGCGCGAAGTTGAAAATCGGTCCATCCGTTCGGAAGTCAAGGCGATCTGAAGAATTCGAAAAAGTTCCAAGGGGACCCCCTTTGATGCATATTTTCTTGGATTTCGGTTTTTTCGATCTTGAGAAATGGATTCTTTGAAAAAAAACAAGCAGATTGGTATGATCGAAGTTGAAAATTGGTCCATCCGTTCGGAAGTTAAGGCGGTCTGAAGAATTCGAAAAAGTTCCAAGAGGGCCCCCTTTGATGCAATTTTTTTTCGATTTCGATTTTTTCGATTGGAGAAATGGATTCTATGAAAAAAAAACAAGCAGGTTGGTATGATCGAAGTTGAAAATCGGTCCGTCCGTTCGGAAGTTAAGGCGATCTGAAGAATTCGAAAAAGTTCCAAGGGGGCCCCCTTTGATGCATTTTTTTTCGATTTCGGTTTTTTCGATTGGAGAAAAGGATTCTATGAAAAAAAAACAAGCAGATTGGTATGATCGAAGTTGAAAATCGGTCCATCCGTTCGGAAGTTAAGGCGATCTGAAGAATTCGAAAAAGTTCCAAGGGGGCCCCCTTCGATGCATTTTTTTTTCGATTTCGTTTTTTACGATTGGAGAAATGGATTCTTTGAAAAAAAACAAGCAAATTGGTATGCGCGAAGTTGAAAATCGGTCCATCCGTTCGGAAGTCAAGGCGATCTGAAGAATTCGAACAAGTTCCAAGGGGGCCCCCTTCGATGCATTTTTTTTTCGATTTCGTTTTTTACGATTGGAGAAATGGATTCTTTGAAAAAAAACAAACAGATTGGTATGATCGAAGTTGAAAATCGGTCCATCCGTTCGGAAGTCAAGGCGATCTGAAGAATTCGAACAAGTTCCAAGGGGGCCCCCTTCGATGCATTTTTTTTTCGATTTCGTTTTTTACGATTGGAGAAATGGATTCTTTGAAAAAAAACAAACAGATTGGTATGATCGAAGTTGAAAATCGGTCCATCCGTTCGGAAGTTGAGGCGATCTGAAGAATTCGAAAAAGTTCCAAGGGGGCCCCCTTTGATGCATATTTTTTTCGATTTCGGTTTTTTCGATTGAAGAAATGGATTCTTTGAAAAAAAAACAAGCAGATTGGTATGATCGAAGTTGAAAATTGGTCCATCCGTTCGGAAGTTAAGGCGATCTGAAGAATTCGAAAAAGTTCCAAGGGGGCCCCCTTTGATGCAATTTTTTTTCGATTTCAGTTCTTTCGATTAGAAAAATGGATTATATGAAAAAAACAAGCAGATTGGTATGATTGAAGATAAAAATCGGTCCATCCGTTCGGAAGTTAAGGCGATCTGAAAAATTCGAAAAAGTTCCAAGGGGATCCCCTTTGATGCAATTTTTTTTCGATTTCGGTTTCTTCGATTGGAGAAAAGGATTCTATGAAAAAAAAACAAGCAGATTGGTATGATCGAAGTTGAAAATCGGTCCATCCGTTCGGAAGTTAAGGCGATCTGAAGAATTCGAAAAAGTTCCAAGGGGACCCCCTTTGATGCAATTTTTATGTCGATTTCGGTTTTTTCGATTGGAGAAATGGATTCTATGAAAAAAAACAAGCAAATTGGTATGCGCGAAGTTGAAAATCGGTCCATCCGTTCGGAAGTCAAGGCGATCTGATGAATTCGAACAAGTCCCAAGGGGGCCCCCTTCGATGCATTTTTTTTTTCGATTTCGTTTTTTACGATTGGAGAAATGGATTCTTTGAAAAAAAACAAACAGATTGGTATGATCGAAGTTGAAAATCGGTCCATCCGTTCGGAAGTTAAGGCGATCTGAAGAATTCGAAAAAGTTCCAAGGGGACCCCCTTTGATGCATATTTTTTTCGATTTCGGTTTTTTCGATTGGAGAAATGGATTCTTTGAAAAAAAACAAGCAGATTGGTATGATCGAAGTTGAAAATTGGTCCATCCGTTCGGAAGTTAAGGCGGTCTGAAGAATTCGAAAAAGTTCCAAGAGGGCCCCCTTTGATGCAATTTTTTTTCGATTTCGATTTTTTCGATTGGAGAAATGGATTCTATGGAAAAAAAAACAAGCAGGTTGGTATGATCGAAGTTGAAAATCGGTCCGTCCGTTCGGAAGTTAAGGCGATCTGAAGAATTCGAAAAAGTTCCAAAGGGGCCCCCTTTGATGCATTTTTTTTCGATTTCGGTTTTTTCGATTGGAGAAATGGATTCTATGAAAAAAAAAACAAGCAGATTGGGATGATCGAAGTTGAAAATCGGTCCATCCGTTCGGAAGTTAGGGCGATCTGAAGAATTCGAAAAAGTTCCAAGGGGACCCCCTTTGATGCTTTTTTTTTTCAATTTCGGTTTTTTCGATTGTAGAAATGGATTCTATGAAAAAAAACAAGCAAATTGGTATGCGCGAAGTTGAAAATCGGTCCATCCGTTCGGAAGTCAAGGCGATCTGAAGAATTCGAAAAAGTTCCAAGGGGACCCCCTTTGATGCATATTTTTTTCGATTTCGGTTTTTTCGATTGGAGAAATAGATTCTTTGAAACAAAATAAGCAGATTGGTGTGATCGAAGTTGAAAATTGGTCCATCCGTTCGGAAGTTAAGGCGGTCTGAAGAATTCGAAAAAGTTCCAAGAGGGCCCCCTTTGATGCAATTTTTTTTCGATTTCGATTTTTTTGATTGGAGAAATGGATCCTATGAAAAAAAAACAAGCAGGTTGGTATGATCGAAGTTGAAAATCGGTCCGTCCGTTCGGAAGTTAAGGCGATCTGAAGAATTCGAAAAAGTTCCAAGGGGACCCCCTTTGATGCAACTTTTATTTCGATTTCGGTTTTTCCGATTGGAGAAATGGATTCTATGAAAAAAAACAAGCAAATTGGTATGCGCGAAGTTGAAAATCGGTCCATCCGTTCGGAAGTCGAGGCGATCTGAAGAATTCGAACAAGTTCCAAGGGGGCCCCCTTCGATGCATTTTTTTTTCGATTTCGTTTTTTACGATTGGAGAAATGGATTCTTTGAAAAAAAACAAACAGATTGGTATGATCGAAGTTGAAAATCGGTCTATCCGTTCGGAAGTTAGGGCGATCTGAAGAATTCGAAAAAGTTCCAAGGGGGCCCCCTTTGATGCATATTTTTTTCGATTTCGGTTTTTTTGATTGGAGAAATGGATTCTATGAAAAAAAACAAGCAGATTGGTATGATCGAAGTTGAAAATCGGTCCGTCCGTTCGGAAGTTAAGGCGATCTGAAGAATTCGAAAAAGTTCCAAGGGGGCCCCCTTCGATGCATTTTTTTTCGATTTCGGTTTTTTCGATTGGAGAAATGGATTCTATGAAAAAAAAACAAGCAGATTGGTATGATCGAAGTTGAAAATCGGTCCATCCGTTCGGAAGTTAAGGCGATCTGAAGAATTCGAAAAAGTTCCAAGGGGACCCCTTTCGATGCATTTTTTTTTTCGATTTCGGATTTTTTGATTAGAGAAAAAAAACAAGCAGATTGGTATGATCGAAGTTGGAAATCGGTCCATCTGTTCGGAAGTTAAGGCGATCTGAAGAATTCGAAAAAGTTCCAAGGGGACCCCCTTTGATGCAATTTTTATTTCGATTTCGGTTTTTTCGATTGGAGTAATGGACTCTATGAAAAAAAACAAGCAAATTGGTATGCGCGAAGTTGAAAATCGGTCCATCCGTTCGGAAGTTAAGGCGATCTGAAGAATTCGAATAAGTTTCAAGGGGGCCCCCTTCGATGCATTTTTTTTTTCGATTTCGGTTTTTTCGATTGGAGAAATGGATTCTTCGAAAAAAAACAAGCAGATTGGTATGATCGAAGTTGAAAATCGGTCCATCCGTTCGGAAGTTAAGGTGATCTGAAGAATTCGAAAAAGTTCCAAGGGGGCCCCCTTTGATGCAATTTTTTTTTCGATTTCGATTTTTTCGATTGGAGAAATGGATTCTATGAAAAAAAACAAGCAGATTGGTATGATCGAAGTTGAAAATCGGTCCATCCGTTCGGAAGTTAAGGCGATCTGAAGAATTCGAAAAAGTTCCAAGGAGGCCCCCTTTGATGCATTTTTATTTTCGATTTCGGTTTTTTTGATTGAAGAAATGGATTCTATGAAAAAAAACAAGCAGATTGGTATGATCGAAGTTGAAAATCGGTCCATCCGTTCGGAAGTTAAGGCGACCTGAAGAATTCGAAAAAGTTCCAAGGGGGTTCCCTTTGATACAATTTTTTTTTCGATTTCGGTTTTTTCGATTGGAGAAATGGATTCTATGAAAAATAAAACAAGCAGATTGGTATGATCGAAGTTGAAAATCGGTCCATCCGTTCGGAAGTTAAGGCGATCTGAAGAATTCGAAAAAGTTCCAAGGGGACCCCCTTTGATGCATTTTTTTTTCAATTTCGGTTTTTTCGATTGGAGAAATGGATTCTATGAAAAAAAACATGCAAATTGGTATGCGCGAAGTTGAAAATCGGTCCATCCGTTCGGAAGTCAAGGCGATCTGAAGAATTCGAAAAAGTTCCAAGGGGACCCCCTTTGATGCATATTTTCTTGGATTTCGGTTTTTTCGATCTTGAGAAATGGATTCTTTGAAAAAAACAAGCAGATTGGTATGATCGAAGTTGAAAATTGGTCCATCCGTTCGGAAGTTAAGGCGGTCTGAAGAATTCGAAAAAGTTCCAAGAGGGCCCCCTTTGATGCAATTTTTTTTCGATTTCGATTTTTTCGATTGGAGAAATGGATTCTATGAAAAAAAAACAAGCAGGTTGGTATGATCGAAGTTGAAAATCGGTCCGTCCGTTCGGAAGTTAAGGCGATCTGAAGAATTCGAAAAAGTTCCAAGGGGGCCCCCTTTGATGCATTTTTTTTCGATATCGGTTTTTTCGATTGGAGAAAAGGATTCTATGAAAAAAAAAACAAGCAGATTGGTATGATCGAAGTTGAAAATCGGTCCATCCGTTCGGAAGTTAAGGCGATCTGAAGAATTCGAAAAAGTTCCAAGGGGACCCCCTTTGATACAACTTTTATTTCGATTTCGGTTTTTTCGATTGGAGAAATGGATTCTATGAAAAAAAACAAGCAAATTGGTATGCGCGAAGTTGAAAATCGGTCCATCCGTTCGGAAGTCAAGGCGATCTGAAGAGTTCGAACAAGTTCCAAGGGGGCCCCCTTCGATGCATTTTTTTTTCGATTTCGTTTTTCACGATTGGAGAAATGGATTCTTTGAAAAAAAACAAACAGATTGGTATGATCGAAGTTGAAAATCGGTCCATCCGTTCGGAAGTTAAGGCGATCTGAAGAATTCGAAAAAGTTCCAAGGGGACCCCCTTTGATACAACTTTTATTTCGATTTCGGTTTTTTCGATTGGAGAAATGGATTCTATGAAAAAAAACAAGCAAATTGGTATGCGCGAAGTTGAAAATCGGTCCATCCGTTCGGAAGTCAAGGCGATTTGAAGAATTCGAACAAGTTCCAAGGGGGCCCCCTTCGATGCATTTTTTTTTCGATTTCGTTTTTCACGATTGGAGAAATGGATTCTTTGAAAAAAAACAAACAGATTGGTATGATCGAAGTTGAAAATCGGTCCATCCATTCGGAAGTTAAGGCGACCTGAAGAATTCGAAAAAGTTCCAAGGGGGTTCCCTTTGATACAATTTTTTTTTCGATTTCGGTTTTTTCGATTGGAGAAATGGATTCTATGAAAAATAAAACAAGCAGATTGGTATGATCGAAGTTGAAATTCGGTCCATCCGTTCGGAAGTTAAGGCGATCTGAAGAATTCGAAAAAGTTCCAAGGGGACCCCCTTTGATGCATTTTTTTTTCAATTTCGGTTTTTTCGATTGGAGAAATGGATTCTATGAAAAAAAACATGCAAATTGGTATGCGCGAAGTTGAAAATCGGTCCATCCGTTCGGAAGTCAAGGCGATCTGAAGAATTCGAAAAAGTTCCAAGGGGACCCCCTTTGATGCATATTTTCTTGGATTTCGGTTTTTTCCATCTTGAGAAATGGATTCTTTGAAAAAAACAAGCAGATTGGTATGATCGAAGTTGAAAATTGGTCCATCCGTTCGGAAGTTAAGGCGGTCTGAAGAATTCGAAAAAGTTCCAAGAGGGCCCCCTTTGATGCAATTTTTTTTCGATTTCGATTTTTTCGATTGGAGAAATGGATTCTATGAAAAAAAAACAAGCAGGTTGGTATGATCGAAGTTGAAAATCGGTCCGTCCGTTCGGAAGTTAAGGCGATCTGAAGAATTCGAAAAAGTTTCAAGGGGGCCCCCTTCGATGCATTTTTTTTCGATATCGGTTTTTTCGATTGGAGAAAAGGATTCTATGAAAAAAAAAACAAGCAGATTGGTATGATCGAAGTTGAAAATCGGTCCATCCGTTCGGAAGTTAAGGCGATCTGAAGAATTCGAAAAAGTTCCAAGGGGACCCCCTTTGATACAACTTTTATTTCGATTTCGGTTTTTTCGATTGGAGAAATGGATTCTATGAAAAAAAACAAGCAAATTGGTATGCGCGAAGTTGAAAATCGGTCCATCCGTTCGGAAGTCAAGGCGATCTGAAGAATTCGAAAAAGTTCCAAGGGGGCCCCCTTTGATGCAATTTTTTTTCGATTTCAGTTCTTTCGATTAGAAAAATGGATTCTATGAAAAAAACAAGCAGATTGGTATGATTGAAGATAAAAATCGGTCCATCCGTTCGGAAGTTAAGGCGATCTGAAGAATTCGAAAAAGTTCCAAGGGGGCCCCCTTCGATGCATTTTTTTTCGATTTCGGTTTCTTCGATTGGAGAAATGGATTCTATGAAAAAAAAAACAAGCAGATTGGTATGATCGAAGTTGAAAATCGGTCCATCCGTTCGGAAGTTAAGGCGATCTGAAGAATTCGAAAAAGTTCCAAGGGGACCCCTTTCGATGCATTTTTTTTTTCGATTTCGGTTTTTTTGATTAGAGAAAGGGATTCTATGAAAAAAAACAAGCAGATTGGTATGATCGAAGTTGGAAATCGGTCCATCTGTTCGGAAGTTAAGGCGATCTGAAGAATTCGAAAAAGTTCCAAGGGGACCCCCTTTGATGCAATTTTTATTTCGATTTCGGTTTTTTCGATTGGAGAAATGGACTCTATGAAAAAAAACAAGCAAATTGGTATGCGCGAAGTTGAAAATCGGTCCATCCGTTCGGAAGTTAAGGCGATCTGAAGAATTCGAACAAGTTTCAAGGGGGCCCCCTTCGATGCATTTTTTTTTTCGATTTCGGTTTTTTCGATTGGAGAAATGGATTCTTCGAAAAAAAACAAGCAGATTGGTATGATCGAAGTTGAAAATCGGTCCATCCGTTCGGAAGTTAAGGTGATCTGAAGAATTCGAAAAAGTTCCAAGGGGGCCCCCTTTGATGCAATTTTTTTTTCGATTTCGATTTTTTCGATTGGAGAAATGGATTCTATGAAAAAAAACAAGCAGATTGGTATGATCGAAGTTGAAAATCGGTCCATCCGTTCGGAAGTTAAGGCGATCTGAAGAATTCGAAAAAGTTCCAAGGAGGCCCCCTTTGATGCATTTTTATTTTCGATTTCGGTTTTTTTGATTGAAGAAATGGATTCTATGAAAAAAAACAAGCAGATTGGTATGATCGAAGTTGAAAATCGGTCCATCCGTTCGGAAGTTAAGGCGACCTGAAGAATTCGAAAAAGTTCCAAGGGGGTTCCCTTTGATACAATTTTTTTTTCGATTTCGGTTTTTTCGATTGGAGAAATGGATTCTATGAAAAATAAAACAAGCAGATTGGTATGATCGAAGTTGAAAATCGGTCCATCCGTTCGGAAGTTAAGGCGATCTGAAGAATTCGAAAAAGTTCTAAGGGGACCCCCTTTGATGCATTTTTTTTTCAATTTCGGTTTTTTCGATTGGAGAAATGGATTCTATGAAAAAAAACATGCAAATTGGTATGCGCGAAGTTGAAAATCGGTCCATCCGTTCGGAAGTCAAGGCGATCTGAAGAATTCGAAAAAGTTCCAAGGGGACCCCCTCTGATGCATATTTTCTTGGATTTCGGTTTTTTCGATCTTGAGAAATGGATTCTTTGAAAAAAACAAGCAGATTGGTATGATCGAAGTTGAAAATTGGTCCATCCGTTCGGAAGTTAAGGCGGTCTGAAGAATTCGAAAAAGTTCCAAGAGGGCCCCCTTTGATGCAATTTTTTTTCGATTTCGATTTTTTCGATTGGAGAAATGGATTCTATGAAAAAAAAAACAAGCAGGTTGGTATGATCGAAGTTGAAAATCGGTCCGTCCGTTCGGAAGTTAAGGCGATCTGAAGAATTCGAAAAAGTTCCAAGGGGGCCCCCTTTGATGCATTTTTTTTCGATATCGGTTTTTTCGATTGGAGAAAAGGATTCTATGAAAAAAAAAACAAGCAGATTGGTATGATCGAAGTTGAAAATCGGTCCATCCGTTCGGAAGTTAAGGCGATCTGAAGAATTCGAAAAAGTTCCAAGGGGACCCCCTTTGATACAACTTTTATTTCGATTTCGGTTTTTTCGATTGGAGAAATGGATTCTATGAAAAAAAACAAGCAAATTGGTATGCGCGAAGTTGAAAATCGGTCCATCCGTTCGGAAGTCAAGGCGATCTGAAGAATTCGAACAAGTTCCAAGGGGGCCCCCTTCGATGCATTTTTTTTTCGATTTCGTTTTTCACGATTGGAGAAATGGATTCTTTGAAAAAAAAACAAACAGATTGGTATGATCGAAGTTGAAAATCGGTCCATCCGTTCGGAAGTAAAGGCGATCTGAAGAATTCGAAAAAGTTCCAAGGGGACCCCCTTTGATACAACTTTTATTTCGATTTCGGTTTTTTCGATTGGAGAAATGGATTCTATGAAAAAAAACAAGCAAATTGGTATGCGCGAAGTTGAAAATCGGTCCATCCGTTCGGAAGTCAAGGCGATCTGAAGAATTCGAACAAGTTCCAAGGGGGCCCCCTTCGATGCATTTTTTTTTCGATTTCGTTTTTCACGATTGGAGAAATGGATTCTTTGAAAAAAAACAAACAGATTGGTATGATCGAAGTTGAAAATCGGTCCATCCATTCGGAAGTTAAGGCGACCTGAAGAATTCGAAAAAGTTCCAAGGGGGTTCCCTTTGATACAATTTTTTTTTCGATTTCGGTTTTTTCGATTGGAGAAATGGATTCTATGAAAAATAAAACAAGCAGATTGGTATGATCGAAGTTGAAATTCGGTCCATCCGTTCGGAAGTTAAGGCGATCTGAAGAATTCGAAAAAGTTCCAAGGGGACCCCCTTTGATGCATTTTTTTTTCAATTTCGGTTTTTTCGATTGGAGAAATGGATTCTATGAAAAAAAACATGCAAATTGGTATGCGCGAAGTTGAAAATCGGTCCATCCGTTCGGAAGTCAAGGCGATCTGAAGAATTCGAAAAAGTTCCAAGGGGGCCCCCTTTGATGCATTTTTTTTCGATATCGGTTTTTTCGATTGGAGAAAAGGATTCTATGAAAAAAAAAACAAGCAGATTGGTATGATCGAAGTTGAAAATCGGTCCATCCGTTCGGAAGTTAAGGCGATCTGAAGAATTCGAAAAAGTTCCAAGGGGACCCCTTTTGATACAACTTTTATTTCGATTTCGGTTTTTTCGATTGGAGAAATGGATTCTATGAAAAAAAACAAGCAAATTGGTATGCGCGAAGTTGAAAATCGGTCCATCCGTTCGGAAGTCAAGGCGATCTGAAGAATTCGAAAAAGTTCCAAGGGGACCCCCTTTGATGCATATTTTTTTCGATTTCGGTTTTTTCGATTGGAGAAATGGATTCTTTGAAAAAAACAAGCAGATTGGTATGATCGAAGTTGAAAATTGGTCCATCCGTTCGGAAGTTAAGGCGGTCTGAAGAATTCGAAAAAGTTCCAAGAGGACCCCCTTTGATGCAATTTTTTTTCGATTTCGATTTTTTCGATTGGAGAAATGGATTCTATGGAAAAAAAACAAGCAGGTTGGTATGATCGAAGTTGAAAATCGGTCCGTCCGTTCGGAAGTTAAGGCGATCTGAAGAATTCGAAAAAGTTCCAAGGGGGCCCCCTTTGATGAATTTTTTTTCGATTTCGGTTTTTTCGATTGGAGAAATGGATTCTATGAAAAAAAAACAAGCAGATTGGGATGATCGAAGTTGAAAATCGGTCCATCCGTTCGGAAGTTAAGGCGATCTGAAGAATTCGAAAAAGTTCCAAGGGGACCCCCTTTGATGCATTTTTTTTTCAATTTCGGTTTTTTCGATTGTAGAAATGGATTCTATGAAAAAAAAACAAGCAAATTGGTATGCGCGAAGTTGAAAATCGGTCCATCCGTTCGGAAGTCAAGGCGATCTGAAGAATTCGAAAAAGTTCCAAGGGGACCCCCTTTGATGCATATTTTTTTTGATTTCGGTTTTTTCGATTGGAGAAATGGATTCTTTGAAAAAAAACAAGCAGATTGGTATGATCGAAGTTGAAAATTGGTCCATCCGTTCGGAAGTTAAGGCGGTCTGAAGAATTCGAAAAAGTTCCAAGAGGGCCCCCTTTGATGCAATTTTTTTTCGATTTCGATTTTTTTGATTGGAGAAATGGATCCTATGAAAAAAAAACAAGCAGGTTGGTATGATCGAAGTTGAAAATCGGTCCGTCCGTTCGGAAGTTAAGGCGATCTGAAGAATTCGAAAAAGTTCCAAGGGGACCCCCTTTGATGCAACTTTTATGTCGATTTCGGTTTTTCCGATTGGAGAAATGGATTCTATGAAAAAAAACAAGCAAATTGGTATGCGCGAAGTTGAAAATCGGTCCATCCGTTCGGAAGTCGAGGCGATCTGAAGAATTCGAACAAGTTCCAAGGGGGCCCCCTTCGATGCATTTTTTTTTCGATTTCGTTTTTTACGATTGGAGAAATGGATTCTTTGAAAAAAAACAAACAGATTGGTATGATCGAAGTTGAAAATCGGTCCATCCGTTCGGAAGTTAAGGCGATCTGAAGAATTCGAAAAAGTTCCAAGGGGGCCCCCTTTGATGCATATTTTTTTCGATTTTGGTTTTTTTGATTGGAGAAATGGATTCTATGAAAAAAAACAAGCAGATTGGTATGATCGAAGTTGAAAATCGGTCCGTCCGTTCGGAAGTTAAGGCGATCTGAAGAATTCGAAAAAGTTCCAAGGGGGCCCCCTTCGAAGCATTTTTTTTCGATTTCGGTTTTTTCGATTGGAGAAATGGATTCTATGAAAAAAAAACAAGCAGATTGGTATGATCGAAGTTGAAAATCGGTCCATCCGTTCGAAAGTTAAGGCGATCTGAAGAATTCGAAAAAGTTCCAAGGGGACCCCTTTTGATGCATTTTTTTTTTCGATTTCGGTTTTTTTGATTAGAGAAAGGGATTCTATGAAAAAAAACAAGCAGATTGGTATGATCGAAGTTGAAAATCGGTCCATCTGTTCGGAAGTTAAGGCGATCTGAAGAATTCGAAAAAGTTCCAAGGGGACCCCCTTTGATGCAATTTTTATTTCGATTTCGGTTTTTTCGATTGGAGAAATGGACTCTATGAAAAAAAACAAGCAAATTGGTATGCGCGAAGTTGAAAATCGGTCCATCCGTTCGGAAGTTAAGGCGATCTGAAGAATTCGAACAAGTTTCAAGGGGGCCCCCTTCGATGCATTTTTTTTTCGATTTCGGTTTTTTCGATTGGAGAAATGGATTCTTCGAAAAAAAACAAGCAGATTGGTATGATCGAAGTTGAAAATCGGTCCATCCGTTCGGAAGTTAAGGTGATCTGAAGAATTCGAAAAAGTTCCAAGGGGGCCCCCTTTGATGCAATTTTTTTTTCGATTTCGATTTTTTCGATTGGAGAAATGGATTCTATGAAAAAAAACAAGCAGATTGGTATGATCGAAGTTGAAAATCGGTCCATCCGTTCGGAAGTTAAGGCGATCTGAAGAATTCGAAAAAGTTCCAAGGAGGCCCCCTTTGATGCATTTTTATTTTCGATTTCGGTTTTTTTGATTGAAGAAATGGATTCTATGAAAAAAAACAAGCAGATTGGTATGATCGAAGTTGAAAATCGGTCCATCCGTTCGGAAGTTAAGGCGACCTGAAAAATTCGAAAAAGTTCCAAGGGGGTTCCCTTTGATACAATTTTTTTTTCGATTTCGGTTTTTTCGATTGGAGAAATGGATTCTATGAAAAATAAAACAAGCAGATTGGTATGATCGAAGTTGAAAATCGGTCCATCCGTTCGGAAGTTAAGGCGATCTGAAGAATTCGAAAAAGTTCCAAGGGGACCTCCTTCGATGCACTTTTTTTTCGATTTCAGTTCTTTCGATTGGAAAAATGGATTCTATAAAAAAAAACAAGCAGATTGGTATGATTGAAGTTAAAAATCGGTCCATCCGTTCGGAAGTTAAGGCGATCTGAAGAATTCGAAAAAGTTCCAAGGGGACCCCCTTTGATGCAATTTTTTTTTTCGATTTCGGTATTTTTGATTGGAGAAATGGATTCCATGAAAAAAAAACAAGCAGTTTGGTATGATCGAAGTTAAAAATCGGTCCATCCGTTCGGAAGTTAAGGCGATCTGAAGAATTCGAAAAAGTTCCAAGGGGACCCCCTTTGATTCAATTTTTTTTTAGATTTCGGTTTTTTCGATTGGAGAAATGGATTCTATGAAAAATAAAACAAGCAGATTGGTATGATCGAAGTTGAAAATCGGTCCATCCGTTCGGAAGTTAAGGCGATCTGAAGAATTCGAAAAAGTTCCAAGGGGACCTCCTTCGATGCACTTTTTTTTCGATTTCAGTTCTTTCGATTGGAAAAATGGATTCTATGAAAAAAAACAAGCAGATTGGTATGATTGAAGATAAAAATCGGTCCATCCGTTCGGAAGTTAAGGCGATCTGAAGAATTCGAAAAAGTTCCAAGGGGACCCCCTTTGATGCAATTTTTTTTTTTGATTTCGGTATTTTCGATTGGAGAAATGGATTCCATGAAAAAAAACAAGCAGTTTGGTATGATCGAAGTTAAAAATCGGTCCATCCGTTCGGAAGTTAAGGCGATCTGAAGAATTCGAAAAAGTTCCAAGGGGACCTTCTTTGATTCAATTTTTTTTTAGATTTCGGTTTTTTCGATTGGAGAAATGGATTCTATGAAAAAACAAGCAAATTGGTATGCGCTAAAATTAAAATCGGTCCATCCGTTCGGAAGTTAAGGCGATCTGAAGAATTCGAAAAAGTTCCAAGGGGGCCCCCTTTGATGCATTTTTTTTTTCGATTGCGGTTTTTTAGATTGGAGAAATGGATGCTATGAAAAAAAAACAAGCAGATTGGTATGATCGAAGTTGAAAATCGGTCCATCCGTTCGGAAATTAAGGCGATCTGAAGAATTCGAAAAAGTTCCATGGGGGCTCCCTTTGATGCACTTTTTTTTCGATTTTAGTTTTTGCGATTGGAGAAATGGATTCTATGAAGAAAAAACAAGCAGATTGGTATGATCGAAGTTGAAAATCGGTTTATCCGTTCGGAAGTTAAGGCGATCTGAAGAATTCGAAAAAGTTCCAAGGGGGCCCCCTTTGATGCATTTTTTTTTCGATTTCGGATTTTTCGATTGGAGAAATGGATTCTATGAAAAAAACAAGCAGATTGGTATGATCGAAGTTGAAAATCGGTCCATCCGTTCGGAAGTTAAGGCGACCTGAAGAATTCGAAAAAGTTCCAAGGGGGTTCCCTTTGATACAATTTTTTTTTCGATTTCGGTTTTTTCGATTGGAAAAATGGATTCTATGAAAAAAAAAACGAGCAGATTGGTATGATCGAAGTTGAAAATCGGTCCATCCGTTCGGAAGTTAAGGCGATCTGAAGAATTCGAAAAAGTTCCAAGGGGACCTCCTTCGATGCACTTTTTTTTCGATTTCAGTTCTTTCGATTGGAAAAATGGATTCTATGAAAAAAACAAGCAGATTGGTATGATTGAAGATAAAAATCGGTCCATCCGTTCGGAAGTTAAGGCGATCTGAAGAATTCGAAAAAGTTCCAAGGGGATCCCCTTTGATGCAATTTTTTTTTTTCGATTTCGGTTTTTTCGATTGGAGAAAAGGATTCTATGAAAAAAAACAAGCAGATTGGTATGATCGAAGTTGAAAATCGGTCCATCCGTTCGGAAGTTAAGGCGATCTGAAGAATTCGAAAAAGTTCCAAGGGGACCCCCTTTGATGCGATTTTTATTTCGATTTCGGTTTTTTCGATTGGAGAAATGGATTCTATGAAAAAAAAAACAAGCAAATTGGTATGCGCGAAGTTGAAAATCGGTCCATCCGTTCGGAAGTCAAGGCGATCTGATGAATTCGAACAAGTCCCAAGGGGGCCCCCTTCGATGCATTTTTTTTTTTCGTTTTCGTTTTTTACGATTGGAGAAATGGATTCTTTGAAAAAAAACAAACAGATTGGTATGATCGAAGTTGAAAATCGGTCCATCCGTTCGGAAGTTAAGGCGATCTGAAGAATTCGAAAAAGTTCCAAGGGGACCCCCTTTGATGCATATTTTTATCGATTTCGGTTTTTTCGATTGGAGAAATGGATTCTTTGAAAAAAAACAAGCAGATTGGTATGATCGAAGTTGAAAATTGGTCCATCCGTTCGGAAGTTAAGGCGGTCTGAAGAATACGAAAAAGTTCCAAGAGGGCCCCCTTTGATGCAATTTTTTTTCGATTTCGATTTTTTCGATTGGAGAAATGGATTCTATGAAAAAAAAAACAAACAGGTTGGTATGATCGAAGTTGAAAATCGGTCCGTCCGTTCGGAAGTTAAGGCGATCTGAAGAATTCGAAAAAGTTCCAAGGGGGCCCCCTTTGATGCATTTTTTTTCGATTTCGGTTTTTTCGATTGGAGAAATGGATTCTATGAAAAAAAACAATTAGATTGGTATGATCGAAGTTGAAAATCGGTCCATCCGTTCGGAAGTTAAGGCGATCTGAAGAATTCGAAAAAGTTCCAAGGGGACCTCCTTCGATGCACTTTTTTTTCGATTTCAGTTCTTTCGATTGGAAAAATGGATTCTATAAAAAAAAAACAAGCAGATTGGTATGATTGAAGATAAAAATCGGTCCATCCGTTCGGAAGTTAAGGCGATCTGAAGAATTCGAAAAAGTTCCAAGGGGACCCCCTTTGATGCAATTTTTTTTTTTCGATTTCGGTATTTTCGATTGGAGAAATGGATTCCATGAAAAAAAACAAGCAGTTTGGTATGATCGAAGTTAAAAATCGGTCCATCCGTTCGGAAGTTAAGGCGATCTGAAGAATTCGAAAAAGTTCCAAGGGGACCCCCTTTGATTCAATTTTTTTTTAGATTTCGGTTTTTTCGATTGGAGAAATGGATTCTATGAAAAAACAAGCAAATTGGTATGCGCTAAAATTAAAATCGGTCCATCCGTTCGGAAGTTAAGGCGATCTGAAGAATTCGAAAAAGTTCCAAGGGGGCCCCCTTTGATGCATTTTTTTTTTCGATTGCGGTTTTTTAGATTGGAGAAATGGATGCTATGAAAAAAAACAAGCAGATTGGTATGATCGAAGTTGAAAATCGGTCCATCCGTTCGGAAGTTAAGGCGATCTGAAGAATTCGAACAAGTTTCAAGGGGGCCCCCTTCGATGCATTTTTTTTTTCGATTTCGGTTTTTTCGATTGGAGAAATGGATTCTTCGAAAAAAAAACAAGCAGATTGGTATGATCGAAGTTGAAAATCGGTCCATCCGTTCGGAAGTTAAGGTGATCTGAAGAATTCGAAAAAGTTCCAAGGGGGCCCCCTTTGATGCAATTTTTCTTTCGATTTCGATTTTTTCGATTGGAGAAATGGATTCTATGAAAAAAAACAAGCAGATTGGTATGATCGAAGTTGAAAATCGGTCCATCCGTTCGGAAGTTAAGGCGATCTGAAGAATTCGAAAAAGTTCCAAGGAGGCCCCCTTTGATGCATTTTTATTTTCGATTTCGGTTTTTTTGATTGAAGAAATGGATTCTATGAATAAAAACAAGCAGATTGGTATGATCGAAGTTGAAAATCGGTCCATCCGTTCGGAAGTTAAGGCGACCTGAAGAATTCGAAAAAGTTCCAAGGGGGTTCCCTTTGATACAATTTTTTTTTCGATTTCGGTTTTTTCGATTGGAGAAATGGATTCTATGAAAAATAAAACAAGCAGATTGGTATGATCGAAGTTGAAAATCGGTCCATCCGTTCGGAAGTTAAGGCGATCTGAAGAATTCGAAAAAGTTCCAAGGGGACCTCCTTCGATGCACTTTTTTTTCGATTTCAGTTCTTTCGATTGGAAAAATGGATTCTATGAAAAAAAACAAGCAGATTGGTATGATTGAAGATAAAAATCGGTCCATCCGTTCGGAAGTTAAGGCGATCTGAAGAATTCGAAAAAGTTCCAAGGGGACCCCCTTTGATGCAATTTTTTTTTTTGATTTCGGTATTTTCGATTGGAGAAATGGATTCCATGAAAAAAAACAAGCAGTTTGGTATGATCGAAGTTAAAAATCGGTCCATCCGTTCGGAAGTTAAGGCGATCTGAAGAATTCGAAAAAGTTCCAAGGGGACCCCCTTTGATTCAATTTTTTTTTAGATTTCGGTTTTTTCGATTGGAGAAATGGATTCTATGAAAAAACAAGCAAATTGGTATGCGCTAAAATTAAAATTGGTCCATCCGTTCGGAAGTTAAGGCGATCTGAAGAATTCGAAAAAGTTCCAAGGGGACCCCCTTTGATGCATATTTTTTTCGATTTCGGTTTTTTCGATTGGAGAAATGATTTCTTTGAAAAAAACAAGCAGATTGGTATGATCGAAGTTGAAAATTGGTCCATCCGTTCGGAAGTTAAGGCGGTCTGAAGAATTCGAAAAAGTTCCAAGAGGACCCCCTTTGATGCAATTTTTTTTCGATTTCGATTTTTTCGATTGGAGAAATGGATTCTATGGAAAAAAAACAAGCAGGTTGGTATGATCGAAGTTGAAAATCGGTCCGTCCGTTCGGAAGTTAAGGCGATCTGAAGAATTCGAAAAAGTTCCAAGGGGGCCCCCTTTGATGAATTTTTTTTCGATTTCGGTTTTTTCGATTGGAGAAATGGATTCTATGAAAAAAAAACAAGCAGATTGGGATGATCGAAGTTGAAAATCGGTCCATCCGTTCGGAAGTTAAGGCGATCTGAAGAATTCGGAAAAGTTCCAAGGGGACCCCCTTTAATGCATTTTTTTTTCAATTTCGGTTTTTTCGATTGTAGAAATGGATTCTATGAAAAAAAACAAGCAAATTGGTATGCGCGAAGTTGAAAATCGGTCCATCCGTTCGGAAGTCAAGGCGATCTGAAGAATTCGAAAAAGTTCCAAGGGGACCCCCTTTGATGCATATTTTTTTTGATTTCGGTTTTTTCGATTGGAGAAATGGATTCTTTGAAAAAAAACAAGCAGATTGGTATGATCGAAGTTGAAAATTGGTCCATCCGTTCGGAAGTTAAGGCGGTCTGAAGAATTCGAAAAAGTTCCAAGAGGGCCCCCTTTGATGCAATTTTTTTTCGATTTCGATTTTTTTGATTGGAGAAATGGATCCTATGAAAAAAAAACAAGCAGGTTGGTATGATCGAAGTTGAAAATCGGTCCGTCCGTTCGGAAGTTAAGGCGATCTGAAGAATTCGAAAAAGTTCCAAGGGGACCCCCTTTGATGCAACTTTTATTTCGATTTCGGTTTTTCCGATTGGAGAAATGGATTCTATGAAAAAAAACAAGCAAATTGGTATGCGCGAAGTTGAAAATCGGTCCATCCGTTCGGAAGTCGAGGCGATCTGAAGAATTCGAACAAGTTCCAAGGGGGCCCCCTTCGATGCATTTTTTTTTCGATTTCGTTTTTTACGATTGGAGAAATGGATTCTTTGAAAAAAAACAAACAGATTGGTATGATCGAAGTTGAAAATCGGTCCATCCGTTCGGAAGTTAAGGCGATCTGAAGAATTCGAAAAAGTTCCAAGGGGGCCCCCTTTGATGCATATTTTTTTCGATTTTGGTTTTTTTGATTGGAGAAATGGATTCTATGAAAAAAAAACAAGCAGATTGGTATGATCGAAGTTGAAAATCGGTCCGTCCGTTCGGAAGTTAAGGCGATCTGAAGAATTCGAAAAAGTTCCAAGGGGGCCCCCTTCGAAACATTTTTTTTCGATTTCGGTTTTTTCGATTGGAGAAATGGATTCTATGAAAAAAAAACAAGCAGATTGGTATGATCGAAGTTGAAAATCGGTCCATCCGTTCGAAAGTTAAGGCGATCTGAAGAATTCGAAAAAGTTCCAAGGGGACCCCTTTTGATGCATTTTTTTTTTCGATTTCGGTTTTTTTGATTAGAGAAAGGGATTCTACGAAAAAAAACAAGCAGATTGGTATGATCGAAGTTGAAAATCGGTCCATCTGTTCGGAAGTTAAGGCGATCTGAAGAATTCGAAAAAGTTCCAAGGGGACCCCCTTTGATGCAATTTTTATTTCGATTTCGGTTTTTTCGATTGGAGAAATAAACTCTATGAAAAAAAACAAGCAAATTGGTATGCGCGAAGTTGAAAATCGGTCCATCCGTTCGGAAGTTAAGGCGATCTGAAGAATTCGAACAAGTTTCAAGGGGGCCCCCTTCGATGCATTTTTTTTTTCGATTTCGGTTTTTTCGATTGGAGAAATGGATTCTTCGAAAAAAAACAAGCAGATTGGTATGATCGAAGTTGAAAATCGGTCCATCCGTTCGGAAGTTAAGGTGATCTGAAGAATTCGAAAAAGTTCCAAGGGGGCCCCCTTTGATGCAATTTTTTTTTCGATTTCGATTTTTTCGATTGGAGAAATGGATTCTATGAAAAAAAACAAGCAGATTGGTATGATCGAAGTTGAAAATCGGTTCATCCGTTCGGAAGTTAAGGCGATCTGAAGAATTCGAAAAAGTTCCAAGGAGGCCCCCTTTGATGCATTTTTATTTTCGATTTCGGTTTTTTTGATTGAAGAAATGGATTCTATGAAAAAAAAACAAGCAGATTGGTATGATCGAAGTTGAAAATCGGTCCATCCGTTCGGAAGTTAAGGCGACCTGAAAAATTCGAAAAAGTTCCAAGGGGGTTCCCTTTGATACAATTTTTTTTTCGATTTCGGTTTTTTCGATTGGAGAAATGGATTCTATGAAAAATAAAACAAGCAGATTGGTATGATCGAAGTTGAAAATCGGTCCATCCGTTCGGAAGTTAAGGCGATCTGAAGAATTCGAAAAAGTTCCAAGGGGACCTCCTTCGATGCACTTTTTTTTCGATTTCAGTTCTTTCGATTGGAAAAATGGATTCTATAAAAAAAAACAAGCAGATTGGTATGATTGAAGATAAAAATCGGTCCATCCGTTCGGAAGTTAAGGCGATCTGAAGAATTCGAAAAAGTTCCAAGGGGACCCCCTTTGATGCAATTTTTTTTTTCGATTTCGGTATTTTCGATTGGAGAAATGGATTCCATGAAAAAAAAACAAGCAGTTTGGTATGATCGAAGTTAAAAATCGGTCCATCCGTTCGGAAGTTAAGGCGATCTGAAGAATTCGAAAAAGTTCCAAGGGGACCCCCTTTGATTCAATTTTTTTTTTGATTTCGGTTTTTTCGATTGGAGAAATGGATTCTATGAAAAATAAAACAAGCAGATTGGTATGATCGAAGTTGAAAATCGGTCCATCCGTTCGGAAGTTAAGGCGATCTGAAGAATTCGAAAAAGTTCCAAGGGGGCCCCCTTTGATGCAATTTTTTTTTCGATTTCGGTTTTTTCGATTGGAGAAATGGATTCTATGAAAAAAAAACAAGCAGATTGGTATGATCGAAGTTGAAAATCGGTCCATCCGTTCGGAAGTTAAGGCGACCTGAAAAATTCGAAAAAGTTCCAAGGGGGTTCCCTTTGATACAATTTTTTTTTCGATTTCGGTTTTTTCGATTGGAGAAATGGATTCTTTGAAAAAAAACAAACAGATTGGTATGATCGAAGTTGAAAATCGGTCCATCCGTTCGGAAGTTAAGGCGATCTGAAGAATTCGAAAAAGTTCCAAGGGGGCCCCCTTTGATGCATATTTTTTTCGATTTTGGTTTTTTTGATTGGAGAAATGGATTCTATGAAAAAAAACAAGCAAATTGGTATGCGCGAAGTTGAAAATCGGTCCATCCGTTCGGAAGTCGAGGCGATCTGAAGAATTCGAACAAGTTCCAAGGGGGCCCCCTTCGATGCATTTTTTTTTCGATTTCGTTTTTTACGATTGGAGAAATGGATTCTTTGAAAAAAAACAAACAGATTGGTATGATCGAAGTTGAAAATCGGTCCATCCGTTCGGAAGTTAAGGCGATCTGAAGAATTCGAAAAAGTTCCAAGGGGGCCCCCTTTGATGCATATTTTTTTCGATTTTGGTTTTTTTGATTGGAGAAATGGATTCTATGAAAAAAAAACAAGCAGATTGGTATGATCGAAGTTGAAAATCGGTCCGTCCGTTCGGAAGTTAAGGCGATCTGAAGAATTCGAAAAAGTTCCAAGGGGGCCCCCTTCGAAACATTTTTTTTCGATTTCGGTTTTTTCGATTGGAGAAATGGATTCTATGAAAAAAAAACAAGCAGATTGGTATGATCGAAGTTGAAAATCGGTCCATCCGTTCGAAAGTTAAGGCGATCTGAAGAATTCGAAAAAGTTCCAAGGGGACCCCTTTTGATGCATTTTTTTTTTCGATTTCGGTTTTTTTGATTAGAGAAAGGGATTCTACGAAAAAAAACAAGCAGATTGGTATGATCGAAGTTGAAAATCGGTCCATCTGTTCGGAAGTTAAGGCGATCTGAAGAATTCGAAAAAGTTCCAAGGGGACCCCCTTTGATGCAATTTTTATTTCGATTTCGGTTTTTTCGATTGGAGAAATAAACTCTATGAAAAAAAACAAGCAAATTGGTATGCGCGAAGTTGAAAATCGGTCCATCCGTTCGGAAGTTAAGGCGATCTGAAGAATTCGAACAAGTTTCAAGGGGGCCCCCTTCGATGCATTTTTTTTTTCGATTTCGGTTTTTTCGATTGGAGAAATGGATTCTTCGAAAAAAAACAAGCAGATTGGTATGATCGAAGTTGAAAATCGGTCCATCCGTTCGGAAGTTAAGGTGATCTGAAGAATTCGAAAAAGTTCCAAGGGGGCCCCCTTTGATGCAATTTTTTTTTCGATTTCGATTTTTTCGATTGGAGAAATGGATTCTATGAAAAAAAACAAGCAGATTGGTATGATCGAAGTTGAAAATCGGTTCATCCGTTCGGAAGTTAAGGCGATCTGAAGAATTCGAAAAAGTTCCAAGGAGGCCCCCTTTGATGCATTTTTATTTTCGATTTCGGTTTTTTTGATTGAAGAAATGGATTCTATGAAAAAAAAACAAGCAGATTGGTATGATCGAAGTTGAAAATCGGTCCATCCGTTCGGAAGTTAAGGCGACCTGAAAAATTCGAAAAAGTTCCAAGGGGGTTCCCTTTGATACAATTTTTTTTTCGATTTCGGTTTTTTCGATTGGAGAAATGGATTCTATGAAAAATAAAACAAGCAGATTGGTATGATCGAAGTTGAAAATCGGTCCATCCGTTCGGAAGTTAAGGCGATCTGAAGAATTCGAAAAAGTTCCAAGGGGACCTCCTTCGATGCACTTTTTTTTCGATTTCAGTTCTTTCGATTGGAAAAATGGATTCTATAAAAAAAAACAAGCAGATTGGTATGATTGAAGATAAAAATCGGTCCATCCGTTCGGAAGTTAAGGCGATCTGAAGAATTCGAAAAAGTTCCAAGGGGACCCCCTTTGATGCAATTTTTTTTTTCGATTTCGGTATTTTCGATTGGAGAAATGGATTCCATGAAAAAAAAACAAGCAGTTTGGTATGATCGAAGTTAAAAATCGGTCCATCCGTTCGGAAGTTAAGGCGATCTGAAGAATTCGAAAAAGTTCCAAGGGGACCCCCTTTGATTCAATTTTTTTTTTGATTTCGGTTTTTTCGATTGGAGAAATGGATTCTATGAAAAATAAAACAAGCAGATTGGTATGATCGAAGTTGAAAATCGGTCCATCCGTTCGGAAGTTAAGGCGATCTGAAGAATTCGAAAAAGTTCCAAGGGGACCTCCTTCGATGCACTTTTTTTTCGATTTCAGTTCTTTCGATTGGAAAAATGGATTCTATGAAAAAAAACAAGCAGATTGGTATGATTGAAGATAAAAATCGGTCCATCCGTTCGGAAGTTAAGGCGATCTGAAGAATTCGAAAAAGTTCCAAGGGGACCCCCTTTGATGCAATTTTTTTTTTTGATTTCGGTATTTTCGATTGGAGAAATGGATTCCATGAAAAAAACAAGCAGTTTGGTATGATCGAAGTTAAAAATCGGTCCATCCGTTCGGAAGTTAAGGCGATCTGAAGAATTCGAAAAAGTTCCAAGGGGACCCCCTTTGATTCAATTTTTTTTTAGATTTCGGTTTTTTCGATTGGAGAAATGGATTCTATGAAAAAACAAGCAAATTGGTATGCGCTAAAATTAAAATCGGTCCATCCGTTCGGAAGTTAAGGCGATCTGAAGAATTCGAAAAAGTTCCAAGGGGGCCCCCTTTGATGCATTTTTTTTTTCGATTGCGGTTTTTTAGATTGGAGAAATGGATGCTATGAAAAAAAAACAAGCAGATTGGTATGATCGAAGTTGAAAATCGGTCCATCCGTTCGGAAATTAAGGCGATCTGAAGAATTCGAAAAAGTTCCATGGGGGCTCCCTTTGATGCACTTTTTTTTCGATTTTAGTTTTTGCGATTGGAGAAATGGATTCTATGAAGAAAAAACAAGCAGATTGGTATGATCGAAGTTGAAAATCGGTTTATCCGTTCGGAAGTTAAGGCGATCTGAAGAATTCGAAAAAGTTCCAAGGGGGCCCCCTTTGATGCATTTTTTTTTCGATTTCGGATTTTTCGATTGGAGAAATGGATTCTATGAAAAAAACAAGCAGATTGGTATGATCGAAGTTGAAAATCGGTCCATCCGTTCGGAAGTTAAGGCGACCTGAAGAATTCGAAAAAGTTCCAAGGGGGTTCCCTTTGATACAATTTTTTTTTCGATTTCGGTTTTTTCGATTGGAAAAATGGATTCTATGAAAAAAAAACGAGCAGATTGGTATGATCGAAGTTGAAAATCGGTCCATCCGTTCGGAAGTTAAGGCGATCTGAAGAATTCGAAAAAGTTCCAAGGGGACCTCCTTCGATGCACTTTTTTTTCGATTTCAGTTCTTTCGATTGGAAAAATGGATTCTATGAAAAAAACAAGCAGATTGGTATGATTGAAGATAAAAATCGGTCCATCCGTTCGGAAGTTAAGGCGATCTGAAGAATTCGAAAAAGTTCCAAGGGGATCCCCTTTGATGCAATTTTTTTTTTCGATTTCGGTTTTTTCGATTGGAGAAAAGGATTCTATGAAAAAAAACAAGCAGATTGGTATGATCGAAGTTGAAAATCGGTCCATCCGTTCGGAAGTTAAGGCGATCTGAAGAATTCGAAAAAGTTCCAAGGGGACCCCCTTTGATGCAATTTTTATTTCGATTTCGGTTTTTTCGATTGGAGAAATGGATTCTATGAAAAAAAAAACAAGCAAATTGGTATGCGCGAAGTTGAAAATCGGTCCATCCGTTCGGAAGTCAAGGCGATCTGATGAATTCGAACAAGTCCCAAGGGGGCCCCCTTCGATGCATTTTTTTTTTCGTTTTCGTTTTTTACGATTGGAGAAATGGATTCTTTGAAAAAAAACAAACAGATTGGTATGATCGAAGTTGAAAATCGGTCCATCCGTTCGGAAGTTAAGGCGATCTGAAGAATTCGAAAAAGTTCCAAGGGGACCCCCTTTGATGCATATTTTTATCGATTTCGGTTTTTTCGATTGGAGAAATGGATTCTTTGAAAAAAAACAAGCAGATTGGTAGGATCGAAGTTGAAAATTGGTCCATCCGTTCGGAAGTTAAGGCGGTCTGAAGAATACGAAAAAGTTCCAAGAGGGCCCCCTTTGATGCAATTTTTTTTCGATTTCGATTTTTTCGATTGGAGAAATGGATTCTATGAAAAAAAAAACAAACAGGTTGGTATGATCGAAGTTGAAAATCGGTCCGTCCGTTCGGAAGTTAAGGCGATCTGAAGAATTCGAAAAAGTTCCAAGGGGGCCCCCTTTGATGCATTTTTTTTCGATTTCGGTTTTTTCGATTGGAGAAATGGATTCTATGAAAAAAAACAATTAGATTGGTATGATCGAAGTTGAAAATCGGTCCATCCGTTCGGAAGTTAAGGCGATCTGAAGAATTCGAAAAAGTTCCAAGGGGACCTCCTTCGATGCACTTTTTTTTCGATTTCAGTTCTTTCGATTGGAAAAATGGATTCTATAAAAAAAAAACAAGCAGATTGGTATGATTGAAGATAAAAATCGGTCCATCCGTTCGGAAGTTAAGGCGATCTGAAGAATTCGAAAAAGTTCCAAGGGGACCCCCTTTGATGCAATTTTTTTTTTCGATTTCGGTATTTTCGATTGGAGAAATGGATTCCATGAAAAAAAACAAGCAGTTTGGTATGATCGAAGTTAAAAATCGGTCCATCCGTTCGGAAGTTAAGGCGATCTGAAGAATTCGAAAAAGTTCCAAGGGGACCCCCTTTGATTCAATTTTTTTTTAGATTTCGGTTTTTTCGATTGGAGAAATGGATTCTATGAAAAAACAAGCAAATTGGTATGCGCTAAAATTAAAATCGGTCCATCCGTTCGGAAGTTAAGGCGATCTGAAGAATTCGAAAAAGTTCCAAGGGGGCCCCCTTTGATGCATTTTTTTTTTTCGATTGCGGTTTTTTAGATTGGAGAAATGGATGCTATGAAAAAAAACAAGCAGATTGGTATGATCGAAGTTGAAAATCGGTCCATCCGTTCGGAAGTTAAGGCGATCTGAAGAATTCGAACAAGTTTCAAGGGGGCCCCCTTCGATGCATTTTTTTTTTCGATTTCGGTTTTTTCGATTGGAGAAATGGATTCTTCGAAAAAAAAACAAGCAGATTGGTATGATCGAAGTTGAAAATCGGTCCATCCGTTCGGAAGTTAAGGTGATCTGAAGAATTCGAAAAAGTTCCAAGGGGGCCCCCTTTGATGCAATTTTTCTTTCGATTTCGATTTTTTCGATTGGAGAAATGGATTCTATGAAAAAAAACAAGCAGATTGGTATGATCGAAGTTGAAAATCGGTCCATCCGTTCGGAAGTTAAGGCGATCTGAAGAATTCGAAAAAGTTCCAAGGAGGCCCCCTTTGATGCATTTTTATTTTCGATTTCGGTTTTTTTGATTGAAGAAATGGATTCTATGAATAAAAACAAGCAGATTGGTATGATCGAAGTTGAAAATCGGTCCATCCGTTCGGAAGTTAAGGCGACCTGAAGAATTCGAAAAAGTTCCAAGGGGGTTCCCTTTGATACAATTTTTTTTTCGATTTCGGTTTTTTCGATTGGAGAAATGGATTCTATGAAAAATAAAACAAGCAGATTGGTATGATCGAAGTTGAAAATCGGTCCATCCGTTCGGAAGTTAAGGCGATCTGAAGAATTCGAAAAAGTTCCAAGGGGACCTCCTTCGATGCACTTTTTTTTCGATTTCAGTTCTTTCGATTGGAAAAATGGATTCTATGAAAAAAAACAAGCAGATTGGTATGATTGAAGATAAAAATCGGTCCATCCGTTCGGAAGTTAAGGCGATCTGAAGAATTCGAAAAAGTTCCAAGGGGACCCCCTTTGATGCAATTTTTTTTTTTGATTTCGGTATTTTCGATTGGAGAAATGGATTCCATGAAAAAAAACAAGCAGTTTGGTATGATCGAAGTTAAAAATCGGTCCATCCGTTCGGAAGTTAAGGCGATCTGAAGAATTCGAAAAAGTTCCAAGGGGACCCCCTTTGATTCAATTTTTTTTTAGATTTCGGTTTTTTCGATTGGAGAAATGGATTCTATGAAAAAACAAGCAAATTGGTATGCGCTAAAATTAAAATCGGTCCATCCGTTCGGAAGTTAAGGCGATCTGAAGAATTCGAAAAAGTTCCAAGGGGGCCCCCTTTGATGCATTTTTTTTTCGATTGCGGTTTTTTAAATTGGAGAAATGGATGCTATGAAAAAAAAACAAGCAGATTGGTATGATCGAAGTTGAAAATCGGTCCATCCGTTCGGAAGTTAAGGCGATCTGAAGAATTCGAAAAAGTTCCATGGGGGCTCCCTTTGATGCACTTTTTTTTCGATTTTAGTTTTTTCGATTGGAGAAATGGATTCTATGAAGAAAAAACAAGCAGATTGGTATGATCGAAGTTGAAAATCGGTTTATCCGTTCGGAAGTTAAGGCGATCTGAAGAATTCGAAAAAGTTCCAAGGGGGCCCCCTTTGATGCATTTTTTCATCGATTTCGGATTTTTCGATTGGAGAAATGGATTCTATGAAAAAAACAAGCAGATTGGTATGATCGAAGTTGAAAATCGGTCCATCCGTTCGGAAGTTAAGGCGACCTGAAGAATTCGAAAAAGTTCCAAGGGGGTTCCCTTTGATACAATTTTTTTTTCGATTTCGGTTTTTTCGATTGGAAAAATGGATTCTATGAAAAAAAAACGAGCAGATTGGTATGATCGAAGTTGAAAATCGGTCCATCCGTTCGGAAGTTAAGGCGATCTGAAGAATTCGAAAAAGTTCCAAGGGGACCTCCTTCGATGCACTTTTTTTTCGATTTCAGTTCTTTCGATTGGAAAAATGGATTCTATGAAAAAAACAAGCAGATTGGTATGATTGAAGATAAAAATCGGTCCATCCGTTCGGAAGTTAAGGCGATCTGAAGAATTCGAAAAAGTTCCAAGGGGATCCCCTTTGATGCAATTTTTTTTTTCGATTTCGGTTTTTTCGATTGGAGAAAAGGATTCTATGAAAAAAAACAAGCAGATTGGTATGATCGAAGTTGAAAATCGGTCCATCCGTTCGGAAGTTAAGGCGATCTGAAGAATTCGAAAAAGTTCCAAGGGGGCTCCCTTTGATGCACTTTTTTCTCGATTTCGGTTTTTTTGATTGAAGAAATGGATTCTATGAAAAAAAAAAGCAGATTGGTATGATCGAAGTTGAAAATCGGTCCATCCGTTCGGAAGTTAAGGCGACCTGAAGAATTCGAAAAAGTTCCAAAGAAAAGGTTCCCTTTGAAACAATTTTTTTTCGATTTCGGTTTTTTCGATTGGAAAAATGGATTCTATGAAAAAAAAAACGAGCAGATTGGTATGATCGAAGTTGAAAATCGGTCCATCCGTTCGGAAGTTAAGGCGATCTGAAGAATTCGAAAAAGTTCCAAGGGGACCTCCTTCGATGCACTTTTTTTTCGATTTCAGTTCTTTCGATTGGAAAAATGGATTCTATGAAAAAAACAAGCAGATTGGTATGATTGAAGATAAACATCGGTCCATCCGTTCGGAAGTTAAGGCGATCTGAAGAATTCGAAAAAGTTCCAAGGGGATCCCCTTTGATGCAATTTTTTTTTTTTCGATTTCGGTTTCTTCGATTGGAGAAGAGGATTCTATGAAAAAAAACAAGCAGATTGGTATGATCGAAGTTGAAAATCGGTCCATCCGTTCGGAAGTTAAGGCGATCTGAAGAATTCGAAAAAGTTCCAAGGGGACCCCCTTTGATGCAATTTTTATTTCGATTTCGGTTTTTTCGATTGGAGAAATGGATTCTTTGAAAAAAAAACAAACAGATTGGTATGATCGAAGTTGAAAATTGGTCCATCCGTTCGGAAGTCAAGGCGATCTGATGAATTCGAACAAGTCCCAAGGGGGCCCCCTTCGATGCAATTTTTTTTTCGATTTCGTTTTTTACGATTGGAGAAATGGATTCTATGAAAAAAAAACAAGCAGGTTGGTATGATCGAAGTTGAAAATCGGTCCGTCCGTTCGGAAGTTAAGGCGATCTGAAGAATTCGAAAAAGTTCCATATGGGCCCCCTTTGATGCATTTTTTTTTTCGATTTCGGTTTTTTCGATTGGAGAAATGGATTCTATGAATAAAAACAAGCAGATTGGTATGATCCAAGTTGAAAATCGGTCCATCCGTTCGGAAGTTAAGGCGATCTGAAGAATTCGAAAAAGTTCCAAGGGGGCTCCCTTTGATGCAATTTTTTTTTGATTTTATTTTTTTCGATTGGAGAAATGGATGCTATGAAAAAAAACAAGCAGATTGGTATGATCGAAGTTGAAAATCGGTCCATCCGTTCGGAAGTTAAGGCGATCTGAAGAATTCGAAAAAGTTCCATGGGGGCCCCCTTTGATGCAATTTTTTTTTTTCGATTTCGGTTTTTTCGATTGGAGAAAAGGATTCTATGAAAAAAAACAAGCAGATTGGTATGATCGAAGTTGAAAATCGGTCCATCTGTTCGGAAGTTAAGGCGATCTGAAGAATTCGAAAAAGTTCCAAGGGGACCCCCTTTGATGCAATTTTTATTTCGATTTCGGTTTTTTCGATTGGAGAAATGGATTCTATGAAAAAAAACAAGCAAATTGGTATGCGCGAAGTTGAAAATCGGTCCATCCGTTCAGAAGTCAAGGCGATCTGATGAATTCGAACAAGTCCCAAGGGGGCCCCCTTCGATGCATTTTTTTTTCGTTTTCGTTCTTTACGATTGGAGAAATGGATTCTTTGAAAAAAAACAAACAGATTGGTATGATCGAAGTTGAAAATCGGTCCATCCGTTCGGAAGTTAAGGCGATCTGAAGAATTCGAAAAAGTTCCAAGGGGACCCCCTTTGATGCATATTTTTATCGATTTCGGTTTTTTCGATTGGAGAAATGGATTCTTCGAAAAAAAACAAGCAGATTGGTATGTTCGAAGTTGAAAATTGGTCCATCCGTTCGGAAGTTGAGGCGGTCTGAAGAATACGAAAAAGATCCAAGAGGGCCCCCTTTGATGAAATTTTTTTTCGATTTCGATTTTTTCGATTGGAGAAATGGATTCTATGAAAAAAAAACAAACAGGTTGGTATGATCGAAGTTGAAAATCGGTCCGTCCGTTCGGAAGTTAAGGCGATCTGAAGAATTCGAAAAAGTTCCAAGGGGGCCCCCTTTGATGCATTTTTTTTTCGATTTCGGTTTTTTCGATTGGAGAAATGGATTCTATGAAAAAAAACAATTAGATTGGTATGATCGAAGTTGAAAATCGGTCCATCCGTTCGGAAGTTAAGGCGATCTGAAGAATTCGAAAAAGTTCCAAGGGGGCTCCCTTTGATGCACTTTTTTCTCGATTTCGGTTTTTTTGATTGAAGAAATGGATTCTATGAAAAGAAAAAGCAGATTGGTATGATCGAAGTTGAAAATCGGTCCATCCGTTCGGAAGTTAAGGCGACCTGAAGAATTCGAAAAAGTTCCAAGGGGGTTCCCTTTGAAACAATTTTTCTTCGATTTCGGTTTTTTCGATTGGAAAAATGGATTCTATGAAAAAAAAACGAGCAGATTGGTATGATCGCAGTTGAAAATCGGTCCATCCGTTCGGAAGTTAAGGCGATCTGAAGAATTCGAAAAAGTTCCAAGGGGACCTCCTTCGATGCACATTTTTTTCGATTTCAGTTCTTTCGATTGGAAAAATGGATTCTATGAAAAAAACAAGCAGATTGGTATGATTGAAGATAAAAATCGGTCCATCCGTTCGGAAGTTAAGGCGATCTGAAGAATTCGAAAAAGTTCCAAGGGGATCCCCTTTGATGCAATTTTTTTTTTTTTCGATTTCGGTTTCTTCGATTGGAGAAAAAGATTCTATGAAAAAAACACAAGCAGATTGGTATGATCGAAGTTGAAAATCGGTCCATCCGTTCGGAAGTTAAGGCGATCTGAAGAATTCGAAAAAGTTCCAAGGGGACCCCCTTTGATGCAATTTTTATTTCGATTTCGGTTTTTTCGATTGGAGAAATGGATTCTTTGAAAAAAAACAAACAGATTGGTATGATCGAAGTTGAAAATTGGTCCATCCGTTCGGAAGTCAAGGCGATCTGATGAATTCGAACAAGTCCCAAGGGGGCCCCCTTCGATGCAATTTTTTTTTCGATTTCGTTTTTTACGATTGGAGAAATGGATTCTATGAAAAAAAAACAAGCAGGTTGGTATGATCGAAGTTGAAAATCGGTCCGTCCGTTCGGAAGTTAAGGCGATCTGAAGAATTCGAAAAAGTTCCATATGGGCCCCCTTTGATGCATTTTTTTTTCGATTTCGGTTTTTTCGATTGGAGAAATGGATTCTATGAATAAAAACAAGCAGATTGGTATGATCTAAGTTGAAAATCGGTCCATCCGTTCGGAAGTTAAGGCGATCTGAAGAATTCGAAAAAGTTCCAAGGGGGCTCCCTTTGATGGAAATTTTTTTGGATTTTATTTTTTTCGATTGGAGAAATGGATGCTATGAAAAAAAACAAGCAGATTGGTATGATCGAAGTTGAAAATCGGTCCATCCGTTCGGAAGTTAAGGCGATCTGAAGAATTCGAAAAAGTTCCATGGGGGCCCCCTTTGATGCATTTTTTTTTTCGATTTCGGTTTTTTCGATTGGAGAAATGGATTCTATGAATAAAAACAAGCAGATTGGTATGATCGAAGTTGAAAATTGGTCCATCCGTTCGGAAGTTAAGGCGGTCTGAAGAATTCGAAAAAGTTCCAAGAGGGCCCCCTTTGATGCAATTTTTTTTCGATTTCGATTTTTTCGATTGGAGAAATGGATTCTATGGAAAAAAAAAACAAGCAGGTTGGTATGATCGAAGTTGAAAATCGGTCCGTCCGTTCGGAAGTTAAGGCGATCTGAAGAATTCGAAAAAGTTCCAAGGGGGCCCCCTTTGATGAATTTTTTTTCGATTTCGGTTTTTTCGATTGGAGAAATGGATTCTATAAAAAAAAACAAGCAGATTGGGATGATCGAAGTTGAAAATCGGTCCATCCGTTCGGAAGTTAAGGCGATCTGAAGAATTCGAAAAAGTTCCAAGGGGACCCCCTTTGATGCATTTGTTTTTCAATTTCGGTTTTTTCGATTGGAGAAATGGATTCTATGAAAAAAAACAAGCAAATTGGTATGCGCGAAGTTGATAATCGGTCCATCCGTTCGGAAGTCAAGGCGATCTGAAGAATTCGAAAAAGTTCCAAGGGGCCCCCCTTTGATGCATATTTTTTTCGATTTCGGTTTTTTCTATTGGAGAAATGGATTCTTTGAAAAAAAAACAAGCAGATTGGTATGACCGAAGTTGAAAATTGGTCCATCCGTTCGGAAGTTAAGGCGGTCTGAAGAATTCGAAAAAGTTCCAAGAGGGCCCCCTTTGATGCAATTTTTTTTCGATTTCGATTTTTTTGACTGGAGAAATGGATCCTTTGAAAAAAAAACAAGCAGGTTGGTATGATCGAAGTTGAAAATCGGTCCGTCCGTTCGGAAGTTAAGGCGATCTGAAGAATTCGAAAAAGTTCCAAGGGGACCCCCTTTGATGCAACTTTTATTTCGATTTCGGTTTTTTAGATTGGAGAAATGGATTCTATGAAAAAAAACAAGCAAATTGGTATGCGCGAAGTTGAAAATCGGTCCATCCGTTCGGAAGTCGAGGCGATCTGAAGAATTCGAACAAGTTCCAAGGGGGCCCCCTTCGATGCATTTTTTTTTTCGATTTCGTTTTTTACGATTGGAGAAATGGATTCTTTGAAAAAAAACAAACAGATTGGTATGATCGAAGTTGAAAATCGGTCCATCCGTTCGGAAGTTAAGGCGATCTGAAGAATTCGAAAAAGTTCCAAGGGGGCCCCCTTTGATGCATATTTTTTTCGATTTCGGTTTTTTTGATTGGAGAAATGGATTCTATGAAAAAAAAACAAGCAGATTGGTATGATCGAAGTTGAAAATCGGTCCGTCCGTTCGGAAGTTAAGGCGATCTGAAGAATTCGAAAAAGTTCCAAGGGGGCCCCCTTCGATGCATTTTTTTTCGATTTCGGTTTTTTCGATTGGAGAAATGGATTCTATGAAAAAAAACAAGCAGATTGGTATGATCGAAGTTGAAAATCGGTCCATCCGTTCGGAAGTTAAGGCAATCTGCAGAATTCGAAAAAGTTCCAAGGGGACCCCCTTTGATGCATTTTTTTTTTTCGATTTCGGTTTTTTTGATTAGAGAAAAGGATTCTATGAAAAAAAAACAAGCAGATTGGTATGATCGAAGTTGAAAATCGGTCTATCCGTTCGGAAGTTAAGGCGATCTGAAGAATTCGAAAAAGTTCCAAGGGGACCCCCTTTGATGCAATTTTTATTTCGATTTCGGTTTTTTCGATTGGAGAAATGGACTCTATGAAAAAAAACAAGCAAATTGGTATGCGCGAAGTTGAAAATCGGTCCATCCGTTCGGAAGTTAAGGCGATCTGGAGAATTCGAACAAGTTTCAAGGGGGCCCCCTTCGATGCATTTTTTTTTTCAATTTTGGTTTTTTCGATTGGAGAAATGGATTCTTCGAAAAAAAACAAGCATATTGGTATAATCGAAGTTGAAAATCGGTCCATCCGTTCGGAAGTTAAGGTGATCTGAAGAATTCGAAAAAGTTCCAAGGGGGCCCCCTTTGATGCAATTTTTTTTTCGATTTCGATTTTTTCGATTGGAGAAATGGATTCTATGAAAAAAAACAAGCAAATTGGTATGCGCGAAGTTGAAAATCGGTCCATCCGTTCGGAAGTTAAGGCGATCTGAAGAATTCGAACAAGTTTCAAGGGGGCCCCCTTCGATGCATTTTTTTTTTCGATTTCGGTTTTTTCGATTGGAGAAATGGATTCTTCGAAAAAAAACAAGCATATTGGTATGATCGAAGTTGAAAATCGGTCCATCCGTTCGGAAGTTAAGGTGATCTGAAGAATTCGAAAAAGTTCCAAGGGGGCCCCCTTTGATGCAATTTTTTTTTCGATTTCGATTTTTTCGATTGGCGAAATGGATTCTATGAAAAAAAACAAGCAGATTGGTATGATCGAAGTTGAAAATCGGTCCATCCGTTCGGAAGTTAAGGCGATCTGAAGAATTCGAAAAAGTTCCAAGGAGGCCCCCTTTGATGCATTTTTATTTTCGATTTCGGTTTTTTTGATTGAAGAAATTGATTCTATGAAAAAAAACAAGCAGATTGGTATGATCGAAGTTGAGAATCGGTCCATCCGTTCGGAAGTTAAGGCGACCTGAAGAATTCGAAAAAGTTCCAAGGGGGTTCCCTTTGATACAATTTTTTTTTCGATTTCGGTTTTTTCGATTGGAGAAATGGATTCTATGAAAAATAAAACAAGCAGATTGGTATGATCGAAGTTGAAAATCGGTCCATCCGTTCGGAAGTTAAGGCGATCTGAAGAATTCGAAAAAGTTCCAAGGGGATCTCCTTCGATGCACTTTTTTTTCGATTTCAGTTCTTTCGATTGGAAAAATGGATTCTATGAAAAAAAACAAGCAGATTGGTATGATTGAAGATAAAAATCGGTCCATCCGTTCGGAAGTTAAGGCGATCTGAAGAATTCGAAAAAGTTCCAAGGGGACCCCCTTTGATGCAATTTTTTTTTTCGATTTCGGTATTTTCGATTGGAGAAATGGATTCCATGAAAAAAAACAAGCAGTTTGGTATGATCGAAGTTAAAAATCGGTCCATCCGTTCGGAAGTTAAGGCGATCTGAAGAATTCGAAAAAGTTCCAAGGGGACCCCCTTTGATTCAATTTTTTGTTTAGATTTCGGTTTTTTCGATTGGAGAAATGGATTCTTTGAAAAAACAAGCAAATTGGTATGCGCTTAAATTAAAATCGGTCCATCCGTTCGGAAGTTAAGGCGATCTGAAGAATTCGAAAAAGTTCCAAGGGGGCCCCCTTTGATGCATTTTTTTTTCGATTGCGGTTTTTTAGATTGGAGAAATGGATGCTATGAAAAAAAACAAGCAGATTGGTATGATCGAAGTTGAAAATCGGTCCATCCGTTCGGAAGTTAAGGCGATCTGAAGAATTCGAACAAGTTTCAAGGGGGCCCCCTTCGATGCATTTTTTTTTTCGATTTCGGTTTTTTCGATTGGAGAAATGGATTCTTCGAAAAAAAACAAGCAGATTGGTATGATCGAAGTTGAAAATCGGTCCATCCGTTCGGAAGTTAAGGTGATCTGAAGAATTCGAAAAAGTTCCAAGGGGGCCCCCTTTGATGCAATTTTTTTTTCGATTTCGATTTTTTCGATTGGAGAAATGGATTCTATGAAAAAAAACAAGCAGATTGGTATGATCGAAGTTGAAAATCGGTCCATCCGTTCGGAAGTTAAGGCGATCTGAAGAATTCGAAAAAGTTCCAAGGAGGCCCCCTTTGATGCATTTTTATTTTCGATTTCGGTTTTTTTGATTGAATAAATGGATTCTATGAAAAAAAACAAGCAGATTGGTATGATCGAAGTTGAAAATCGGTCCATCCGTTCGGAAGTTAAGGCGACCTGAAGAATTCGAAAAAGTTCCAAGGGGGTTCCCTTTGATACAATTTTTTTTTCGATTTCGGTTTTTTCGATTGGAGAAATGGATTCTATGAAAAATAAAACAAGCAGATTGGTATGATCGAAGTTGAAAATCGGTCCATCCGTTCGGAAGTTGAGGCGATCTGAAGAATTCGAAAAAGTTCCAAGGGGACCTCCTTCGATGCACTTTTTTTTCGATTTCAGTTCTTTCGATTGGAAAAATGGAATCTATGAAAAAAACAAGCAGATTGGTATGATTGAAGATAAAAATCGGTCCATCCGTTCGGAAGTTAAGGCGATCTGAAGAATTCGAAAAAGTTCCAAGGGGACCCCCTTTGATGCAATTTTTTTTTTTTCGATTTCGGTATTTTCGATTGGAGAAATGGATTCCATGAAAAAAAACAAGCAGTTTAGCATGATCGAAGTTAAAAATCGGTCCATCCGTTCGGAAGTTAAGGCGATCTGAAGAATTCGAAAATGTTCCAAGGGGACCCCCTTTGATTCAATTTTTTTTTAGATTTCAGTTTTTTCGATTGGAGAAATGGATTCTATGAAAAAACAAGTAAATTGGTATGCGCTAAAATTAAAATCGGTCCATCCTTTCGGAAGTTAAGGCGATCTGAAGAATTCGAAAAAGTTCCAAGGGGGCCCCCTTTGATGCATTGTTTTTCGATTGCGGTTTTTTAGATTGGAGAAATGGATGCTATGAAAAAAAACAAGCAGATTGGTATGATCGAAGTTGAAAATCGGTCAATCCGTTCGGAAGTTAAGGCGATCTGAAGAATTCGAAAAAGTTCCATGGGGGCCCCCTTTGATGCATTTTTTTTTTTTCGATTTCGGTTTTTTCGATTGGAGAAATGGATTCTATGAATAAAAACAAGCAGATTGGTATGATCCAAGTTGAAAATCGGTCCATCCGTTCGGAAGTTAAGGCGATCTGTAGAATTCGAAAAAGTTCCAAGGGGGCTCCCTTTGATGCACTTTTTTTTCGATTTTAGTTTTTTCGATTGGAGAAATGGATTCTATGAAGAAAAAACAAGCAGATTGGTATGATCGAAGTTGAAAATCGGTCCATCCGTTCGGAAGTCGAGGCGATCTGAAGAATTCGAACAAGTTCCAAGGGGGCCCCCTTCGATGCATTTTTTTTTTCGATTTCGTTTTTTACGATTGGAGAAATGGATTCTTTGAAAAAAAACAAACAGATTGGTATGATCGAAGTTGAAAATCGGTCCATCCGTTCGGAAGTTAAGGCGATCTGAAGAATTCGAAAAAGTTCCAAGAGGACCCCCTTTGATGCAACTTTTATTTCGATTTCGGTTTTTTAGATTGGAGAAATGGATTCTATGAAAAAAAACAAGCAAATTGGTATGCGCGAAGTTGAAAATCGGTCCATCCGTTCGGAAGTCGAGGCGATCTGAAGAATTCGAACAAGTTCCAAGGGGGCCCCCTTCGATGCATTTTTTTTTTCGATTTCGTTTTTTACGATTGGAGAAATGGATTCTTTGAAAAAAAACAAACAGATTGGTATGATCGAAGTTGAAAATCGGTCCATCCGTTCGGAAGTTAAGGCGATCTGAAGAATTCGAAAAAGTTCCAAGGGGGCCCCCTTTGATGCATATTTTTTTCGATTTCGGTTTTTTTGATTGGAGAAATGGATTCTATGAAAAAAAACAAGCAGATTGGTATGATCGAAGTTGAAAATCGGTCCGTCCGTTCGGAAGTTAAGGCGATCTGAAGAATTCGAAAAAGTTCCAAGGGGGCCCCCTTCGATGCATTTTTTTTCGATTTCGGTTTTTTCGATTGGAGAAATGGATTCTATGAAAAAAAACAAGCAGATTGGTATGATCGAAGTTGAAAATCGGTCCATCCGTTCGGAAGTTAAGGCAATCTGCAGAATTCGAAAAAGTTCCAAGGGGACCCCCTTTGATGCATTTTTTTTTTTCGATTTCGGTTTTTTCGATTGGAGAAATGGATTCTATGAAAAAAAACAAGCAGATTGGTATGATCGAAGTTGAAAATCGGTCCATCCGTTCGGAAGTTAAGGCAATCTGCAGAATTCGAACAAGTTTCAAGGGGGCCCCCTTCGATGCATTTTTTTTTTCGATTTCGGTTTTTTCGATTGGAGAAATGGATTCTTCGAAAAAAAACAAGCAGATTGGTATGATCGAAGTTGAAAATCGGTCCATCCGTTCGGAAGTTAAGGTGATCTGAAGAATTCGAAAAAGTTCCAAGGGGGCCCCCTTTGATGCAATTTTTTTTTAGATTTCGATTTTTTCGATTGGAGAAATGGATTCTATGAAAAAAAACAAGCAGATTGGTATGATCGAAGTTGAAAATCGGTCCATCCGTTCGGAAGTTAAGGCGATCTGAAGAATTCGAAAAAGTTCCAAGGAGGCCCCCTTTGATGCATTTTTATTTTCGATTTCGGTTTTTTTGATTGAATAAATGGATTCTATGAAAAAAAACAAGCAGATTGGTATGATCGAAGTTGAAAATCGGTCCATCCGTTCGGAAGTTAAGGCGACCTGAAGAATTCGAAAAAGTTCCAAGGGGGTTCCCTTTGATACAATTTTTTTTTCGATTTCGGTTTTTTCGATTGGAGAAATGGATTCTATGAAAAATAAAACAAGCAGATTGGTATGATCGAAGTTGAAAATCGGTCCATCCGTTCGGAAGTTGAGGCGATCTGAAGAATTCGAAAAAGTTCCAAGGGGACCTCCTTCGATGCACTTTTTTTTCGATTTCAGTTCTTTCGATTGGAAAAATGGAATCTATGAAAAAAACAAGCAGATTGGTATGATTGAAGATAAAAATCGGTCCATCCGTTCGGAAGTTAAGGCGATCTGAAGAATTCGAAAAAGTTCCAAGGGGACCCCCTTTGATGCAATTTTTTTTTTTCGATTTCGGTATTTTCGATTGGAGAAATGGATTCCATGAAAAAAAACAAGCAGTTTAGCATGATCGAAGTTAAAAATCGGTCCATCCGTTCGGAAGTTAAGGCGATCTGAAGAATTCGAAAAAGTTCCAAGGGGACCCCCTTTGATTCAATTTTTTTTTAGATTTCAGTTTTTTCGATTGGAGAAATGGATTCTATGAAAAAACAAGTAAATTGGTATGCGCTAAAATTAAAATCGGTCCATCCTTTCGGAAGTTAAGGCGATCTGAAGAATTCGAAAAAGTTCCAAGGGGGCCCCCTTTAATGCATTTTTTTTCGATTGCGGTTTTTTAGATTGGAGAAATGGATGCTATGAAAAAAAAACAAGCAGATTGGTATGATCGAAGTTGAAAATCGGTCAATCCGTTCGGAAGTTAAGGCGATCTGAAGAATTCGAAAAAGTTCCATGGGGGCCCCCTTTGATGCATTTTTTTTTCGATTTCGGTTTTTTCGATTGGAGAAATGGATTCTATGAATAAAAACAAGCAGATTGGTATGATCCAAGTTGAAAATCGGTCCATCCGTTCGGAAGTTAAGGCGATCTGTAGAATTCGAAAAAGTTCCAAGGGGGCTCCCTTTGATGCACTTTTCTTTCGATTTTAGTTTTTTCGATTGGAGAAATGGATTCTATGAAGAAAAAACAAGCAGATTGGTATGATCGAAGTTGAAAATCGGTCCATCCGTTCGGAAGTCGAGGCGATCTGAAGAATTCGAACAAGTTCCAAGGGGGCCCCCTTCGATGCATTTTTTTTTTCGATTTCGTTTTTTACGATTGGAGAAATGGATTCTTTGAAAAAAAAACAAACAGATTGGTATGATCGAAGTTGAAAATCGGTCCATCCGTTCGGAAGTTAAGGCGATCTGAAGAATTCGAAAAAGTTCCAAGAGGACCCCCTTTGATGCAACTTTTATTTCGATTTCGGTTTTTTAGATTGGAGAAATGGATTCTATGAAAAAAAAACAAGCAAATTGGTATGCGCGAAGTTGAAAATCGGTCCATCCGTTCGGAAGTCGAGGCGATCTGAAGAATTCGAACAAGTTCCAAGGGGGCCCCCTTCGATGCATTTTTTTTTTCGATTTCGTTTTTTACGATTGGAGAAATGGATTCTTTGAAAAAAAACAAACAGATTGGTATGATCGAAGTTGAAAATCGGTCCATCCGTTCGGAAGTTAAGGCGATCTGAAGAATTCGAAAAAGTTCCAAGGGGGCCCCCTTTGATGCATATTTTTTTCGATTTCGGTTTTTTTGATTGGAGAAATGGATTCTATGAAAAAAAACAAGCAGATTGGTATGATCGAAGTTGTAAATCGGTCCGTCCGTTCGGAAGTTAAGGCGATCTGAAGAATTCGAAAAAATTCCAAGGGGGCCCCCTTCGATGCATTTTTTTTCGATTTCGGTTTTTTCGATTGGAGAAATGGATTCTATGAAAAAAAACAAGCAGATTGGTATGATCGAAGTTGAAAATCGGTCCATCCGTTCGGAAGTTAAGGCAATCTGCAGAATTCGAAAAAGTTCCAAGGGGACCCCCTTCGATGCTTTTTTTTTTTCGATTTCGGTTTTTTTGATTAGAGAAAAGGATTCTATGAAAAAAAAAACAAGCAGATTGGTATGATCGAAGTTGAAAATCGGTCCATCCGTTCGGAAGTTAAGGCGATCTGAAGAATTCGAAAAAGTTCCAAGGGGACCCCCTTTGATGCAATTTTTATTTCGATTTCGGTTTTTTTGATTGGAGAAATGGACTCTATGAAAAAAAACAAGCAAATTGGTATGCGCGAAGTTGAAAATCGGTCCATCCGTTCGGAAGTTAAGGCGATCTGGAGAATTCGAACAAGTTTCAAGGGGGCCCCCTTCGATGCATTTTTTTTTTCAATTTCGGTTTTTTTGATTGGAGAAATGGATTCTTCGAAAAAAAACAAGCATATTGGTATAATCGAAGTTGAAAATCGGTCCATCCGTTCGGAAGTTAAGGTGATCTGAAGAATTCGAAAAAGTTCCAAGGGGGCCCCCTTTGATGCAATTTTTTTTTCGATTTCGATTTTTTCGATTGGAGAAATGGATTCTATGAAAAAAAACAAGCAAATTGGTATGCGCGAAGTTGAAAATCGGTCCATCCGTTCGGAAGTTAAGGCGATCTGAAGAATTCGAACAAGTTTCAAGGGGGCCCCCTTCGATGCATTTTTTTTTTCGATTTCGGTTTTTTCGATTGGAGAAATGGATTCTTCGAAAAAAAACAAGCATATTGGTATGATCGAAGTTGAAAATCGGTCCATCCGTTCGGAAGTTAAGGTGATCTGAAGAATTCGAAAAAGTTCCAAGGGGGCCCCCTTTGATGCAATTTTTTTTTCGATTTCGATTTTTTCGATTGGCGAAATGGATTCTATGAAAAAAAACAAGCAGATTGGTATGATCGAAGTTGAAAATCGGTCCATCCGTTCGGAAGTTAAGGCGATCTGAAGAATTCGAAAAAGTTCCAAGGGGACCCCCTTTGATGCATATTTTTTTTGATTTCGGTTTTTTCGATTGGAGAAATGGATTCTTTGAAAAAAAACAAGCAGATTGGTATGATCGAAGTTGAAAATTGGTCCATCCGTTCGGAAGTTAAGGCGGTCTGAAGAATTCGAAAAAGTTCCAAGAGGGCCCCCTTTGATGCAATTTTTTTTCGATTTCGATTTTTTTGATTGGAGAAATGGATCCTATGAAAAAAAAACAAGCAGGTTGGTATGATCGAAGTTGAAAATCGGTCCGTCCGTTCGGAAGTTAAGGCGATCTGAAGAATTCGAAAAAGTTCCAAGGGGACCCCCTTTGATGCAACTTTTATTTCGATTTCGGTTTTTCCGATTGGAGAAATGGATTCTATGAAAAAAAACAAGCAAATTGGTATGCGCGAAGTTGAAAATCGGTCCATCCGTTCGGAAGTCGAGGCGATCTGAAGAATTCGAACAAGTTCCAAGGGGGCCCCCTTCGATGCATTTTTTTTTCGATTTCGTTTTTTACGATTGGAGAAATGGATTCTTTGAAAAAAAACAAACAGATTGGTATGATCGAAGTTGAAAATCGGTCCATCCGTTCGGAAGTTAAGGCGATCTGAAGAATTCGAAAAAGTTCCAAGGGGGCCCCCTTTGATGCATATTTTTTTCGATTTTGGTTTTTTTGATTGGAGAAATGGATTCTATGAAAAAAAACAAGCAGATTGGTATGATCGAAGTTGAAAATCGGTCCGTCCGTTCGGAAGTTAAGGCGATCTGAAGAATTCGAAAAAGTTCCAAGGGGGCCCCCTTCGAAACATTTTTTTTCGATTTCGGTTTTTTCGATTGGAGAAATGGATTCTATGAAAAAAAAACAAGCAGATTGGTATGATCGAAGTTGAAAATCGGTCCATCCGTTCGAAAGTTAAGGCGATCTGAAGAATTCGAAAAAGTTCCAAGGGGACCCCTTTTGATGCATTTTTTTTTTCGATTTCGGTTTTTTTGATTAGAGAAAGGGATTCTATGAAAAAAAACAAGCAGATTGGTATGATCGAAATTGAAAATCGGTCCATCTGTTCGGAAGTTAAGGCGATCTGAAGAATTCGAAAAAGTTCCAAGGGGACCCCCTTTGATGCAATTTTTATTTCGATTTCGGTTTTTTCGATTGGAGAAATGGACTCTATGAAAAAAAACAAGCAAATTGGTATGCGCGAAGTTGAAAATCGGTCCATCCGTTCGGAAGTTAAGGCGATCTGAAGAATTCGAACAAGTTTCAAGGGGGCCCCCTTCGATGCATTTTTTTTTTCGATTTCGGTTTTTTCGATTGGAGAAATGGATTCTTCGAAAAAAAACAAGCAGATTGGTATGATCGAAGTTGAAAATCGGTCCATCCGTTCGGAAGTTAAGGTGATCTGAAGAATTCGAAAAAGTTCCAAGGGGGCCCCCTTTGATGCAATTTTTTTTTCGATTTCGATTTTTTCGATTGGAGAAATGGATTCTATGAAAAAAAACAAGCAGATTGGTATGATCGAAGTTGAAAATCGGTCCATCCGTTCGGAAGTTAAGGCGATCTGAAGAATTCGAAAAAGTTCCAAGGAGGCCCCCTTTGATGCATTTTTATTTTCGATTTCGGTTTTTTTGATTGAAGAAATGGATTCTATGAAAAAAAAACAAGCAGATTGGTATGATCGAAGTTGAAAATCGGTCCATCCGTTCGGAAGTTAAGGCGACCTGAAAAATTCGAAAAAGTTCCAAGGGGGTTCCCTTTGATACAATTTTTTTTTCGATTTCGGTTTTTTCGATTGGAGAAATGGATTCTATGAAAAATAAAACAAGCAGATTGGTATGATCGAAGTTGAAAATCGGTCCATCCGTTCGGAAGTTAAGGCGATCTGAAGAATTCGAAAAAGTTCCAAGGGGACCTCCTTCGATGCACTTTTTTTTCGATTTCAGTTCTTTCGATTGGAAAAATGGATTCTATAAAAAAAAACAAGCAGATTGGTATGATTGAAGATAAAAATCGGTCCATCCGTTCGGAAGTTAAGGCGATCTGAAGAATTCGAAAAAGTTCCAAGGGGACCCCCTTTGATGCAATTTTTTTTTTCGATTTCGGTATTTTCGATTGGAGAAATGGATTCCATGAAAAAAAAACAAGCAGTTTGGTATGATCGAAGTTAAAAATCGGTCCATCCGTTCGGAAGTTAAGGCGATCTGAAGAATTCGAAAAAGTTCCAAGGGGACCCCCTTTGATTCAATTTTTTTTTAGATTTCGGTTTTTTCGATTGGAGAAATGGATTCTATGAAAAATAAAACAAGCAGATTGGTATGATCGAAGTTGAAAATCGGTCCATCCGTTCGGAAGTTAAGGCGATCTGAAGAATTCGAAAAAGTTCCAAGGGGACCTCCTTCGATGCACTTTTTTTTCGATTTCAGTTCTTTCGATTGGAAAAATGGATTCTATGAAAAAAAACAAGCAGATTGGTATGATTGAAGATAAAAATCGGTCCATCCGTTCGGAAGTTAAGGCGATCTGAAGAATTCGAAAAAGTTCCAAGGGGACCCCCTTTGATGCAATTTTTTTTTTTGATTTCGGTATTTTCGATTGGAGAAATGGATTCCATGAAAAAAACAAGCAGTTTGGTATGATCGAAGTTAAAAATCGGTCCATCCGTTCGGAAGTTAGGCGATCTGAAGAATTCGAAAAAGTTCCAAGGGGACCCCCTTTGATTCAATTTTTTTTTAGATTTCGGTTTTTTCGATTGGAGAAATGGATTCTATGAAAAAACAAGCAAATTGGTATGCGCTAAAATTAAAATCGGTCCATCCGTTCGGAAGTTAAGGCGATCTGAAGAATTCGAAAAAGTTCCAAGGGGGCCCCCTTTGATGCATTTTTTTTTTCGATTGCGGTTTTTTAGATTGGAGAAATGGATGCTATGAAAAAAAAACAAGCAGATTGGTATGATCGAAGTTGAAAATCGGTCCATCCGTTCGGAAATTAAGGCGATCTGAAGAATTCGAAAAAGTTCCATGGGGGCTCCCTTTGATGCACTTTTTTTTCGATTTTAGTTTTTGCGATTGGAGAAATGGATTCTATGAAGAAAAAACAAGCAGATTGGTATGATCGAAGTTGAAAATCGGTTTATCCGTTCGGAAGTTAAGGCGATCTGAAGAATTCGAAAAAGTTCCAAGGGGGCCCCCTTTGATGCATTTTTTTTTCGATTTCGGATTTTTCGATTGGAGAAATGGATTCTATGAAAAAAACAAGCAGATTGGTATGATCGAAGTTGAAAATCGGTCCATCCGTTCGGAAGTTAAGGCGACCTGAAGAATTCGAAAAAGTTCCAAGGGGGTTCCCTTTGATACAATTTTTTTTTCGATTTCGGTTTTTTCGATTGGAAAAATGGATTCTATAAAAAAAACGAGCAGATTGGTATGATCGAAGTTGAAAATCGGTCCATCCGTTCGGAAGTTAAGGCGATCTGAAGAATTCGAAAAAGTTCCAAGGGGACCTCCTTCGATGCACTTTTTTTTCGATTTCAGTTCTTTCGATTGGAAAAATGGATTCTATGAAAAAAACAAGCAGATTGGTATGATTGAAGATAAAAATCGGTCCATCCGTTCGGAAGTTAAGGCGATCTGAAGAATTCGAAAAAGTTCCAAGGGGATCCCCTTTGATGCAATTTTTTTTTTCGATTTCGGTTTTTTCGATTGGAGAAAAGGATTCTATGAAAAAAAACAAGCAGATTGGTATGATCGAAGTTGAAAATCGGTCCATCCGTTCGGAAGTTAAGGCGATCTGAAGAATTCGAAAAAGTTCCAAGGGGACCCCCTTTGATGCAATTTTTATTTCGATTTCGGTTTTTTCGATTGGAGAAATGGATTCTATGAAAAAAAAAACAAGCAAATTGGTATGCGCGAAGTTGAAAATCGGTCCATCCGTTCGGAAGTCAAGGCGATCTGATGAATTCGAACAAGTCCCAAGGGGGCCCCCTTCGATGCATTTTTTTTTTCGTTTTCGTTTTTTACGATTGGAGAAATGGATTCTTTGAAAAAAAACAAACAGATTGGTATGATCGAAGTTGAAAATCGGTCCATCCGTTCGGAAGTTAAGGCGATCTGAAGAATTCGAAAAAGTTCCAAGGGGACCCCCTTTGATGCATATTTTTATCGATTTCGGTTTTTTCGATTGGAGAAATGGATTCTTTGAAAAAAAAACAAGCAGATTGGTAGGATCGAAGTTGAAAATTGGTCCATCCGTTCGGAAGTTAAGGCGGTCTGAAGAATACGAAAAAGTTCCAAGAGGGCCCCCTTTGATGCAATTTTTTTTCGATTTCGATTTTTTCGATTGGAGAAATGGATTCTATGAAAAAAAAAACAAACAGGTTGGTATGATCGAAGTTGAAAATCGGTCCGTCCGTTCGGAAGTTAAGGCGATCTGAAGAATTCGAAAAAGTTCCAAGGGGGCCCCCTTTGATGCATTTTTTTTCGATTTCGGTTTTTTCGATTGGAGAAATGGATTCTATGAAAAAAAACAATTAGATTGGTATGATCGAAGTTGAAAATCGGTCCATCCGTTCGGAAGTTAAGGCGATCTGAAGAATTCGAAAAAGTTCCAAGGGGACCTCCTTCGATGCACTTTTTTTTCGATTTCAGTTCTTTCGATTGGAAAAATGGATTCTATAAAAAAAAAACAAGCAGATTGGTATGATTGAAGATAAAAATCGGTCCATCCGTTCGGAAGTTAAGGCGATCTGAAGAATTCGAAAAAGTTCCAAGGGGACCCCCTTTGATGCAATTTTTTTTTTCGATTTCGGTATTTTCGATTGGAGAAATGGATTCCATGAAAAAAAACAAGCAGTTTGGTATGATCGAAGTTAAAAATCGGTCCATCCGTTCGGAAGTTAAGGCGATCTGAAGAATTCGAAAAAGTTCCAAGGGGACCCCCTTTGATTCAATTTTTTTTTAGATTTCGGTTTTTTCGATTGGAGAAATGGATTCTATGAAAAAACAAGCAAATTGGTATGCGCTAAAATTAAAATCGGTCCATCCGTTCGGAAGTTAAGGCGATCTGAAGAATTCGAAAAAGTTCCAAGGGGGCCCCCTTTGATGCATTTTTTTTTTTCGATTGCGGTTTTTTAGATTGGAGAAATGGATGCTATGAAAAAAAACAAGCAGATTGGTATGATCGAAGTTGAAAATCGGTCCATCCGTTCGGAAGTTAAGGCGATCTGAAGAATTCGAACAAGTTTCAAGGGGGCCCCCTTCGATGCATTTTTTTTTTCGATTTCGGTTTTTTCGATTGGAGAAATGGATTCTTCGAAAAAAAAACAAGCAGATTGGTATGATCGAAGTTGAAAATCGGTCCATCCGTTCGGAAGTTAAGGTGATCTGAAGAATTCGAAAAAGTTCCAAGGGGGCCCCCTTTGATGCAATTTTTCTTTCGATTTCGATTTTTTCGATTGGAGAAATGGATTCTATGAAAAAAAACAAGCAGATTGGTATGATCGAAGTTGAAAATCGGTCCATCCGTTCGGAAGTTAAGGCGATCTGAAGAATTCGAAAAAGTTCCAAGGAGGCCCCCTTTGATGCATTTTTATTTTCGATTTCGGTTTTTTTGATTGAAGAAATGGATTCTATGAATAAAAACAAGCAGATTGGTATGATCGAAGTTGAAAATCGGTCCATCCGTTCGGAAGTTAAGGCGACCTGAAGAATTCGAAAAAGTTCCAAGGGGGTTCCCTTTGATACAATTTTTTTTTCGATTTCGGTTTTTTCGATTGGAGAAATGGATTCTATGAAAAATAAAACAAGCAGATTGGTATGATCGAAGTTGAAAATCGGTCCATCCGTTCGGAAGTTAAGGCGATCTGAAGAATTCGAAAAAGTTCCAAGGGGACCTCCTTCGATGCACTTTTTTTTCGATTTCAGTTCTTTCGATTGGAAAAATGGATTCTATGAAAAAAAACAAGCAGATTGGTATGATTGAAGATAAAAATCGGTCCATCCGTTCGGAAGTTAAGGCGATCTGAAGAATTCGAAAAAGTTCCAAGGGGACCCCCTTTGATGCAATTTTTTTTTTTGATTTCGGTATTTTCGATTGGAGAAATGGATTCCATGAAAAAAAACAAGCAGTTTGGTATGATCGAAGTTAAAAATCGGTCCATCCGTTCGGAAGTTAAGGCGATCTGAAGAATTCGAAAAAGTTCCAAGGGGACCCCCTTTGATTCAATTTTTTTTTAGATTTCGGTTTTTTCGATTGGAGAAATGGATTCTATGAAAAAACAAGCAAATTGGTATGCGCTAAAATTAAAATCGGTCCATCCGTTCGGAAGTTAAGGCGATCTGAAGAATTCGAAAAAGTTCCAAGGGGGCCCCCTTTGATGCATTTTTTTTTTCGATTGCGGTTTTTTAAATTGGAGAAATGGATGCTATGAAAAAAAAACAAGCAGATTGGTATGATCGAAGTTGAAAATCGGTCCATCCGTTCGGAAGTTAAGGCGATCTGAAGAATTCGAAAAAGTTCCATGGGGGCTCCCTTTGATGCACTTTTTTTTCGATTTTAGTTTTTTCGATTGGAGAAATGGATTCTATGAAGAAAAAACAAGCAGATTGGTATGATCGAAGTTGAAAATCGGTTTATCCGTTCGGAAGTTAAGGCGATCTGAAGAATTCGAAAAAGTTCCAAGGGGGCCCCCTTTGATGCATTTTTTTATCGATTTCGGATTTTTCGATTGGAGAAATGGATTCTATGAAAAAAACAAGCAGATTGGTATGATCGAAGTTGAAAATCGGTCCATCCGTTCGGAAGTTAAGGCGACCTGAAGAATTCGAAAAAGTTCCAAGGGGGTTCCCTTTGATACAATTTTTTTTTCGATTTCGGTTTTTTCGATTGGAAAAATGGATTCTATGAAAAAAAAACGAGCAGATTGGTATGATCGAAGTTGAAAATCGGTCCATCCGTTCGGAAGTTAAGGCGATCTGAAGAATTCGAAAAAGTTCCAAGGGGACCTCCTTCGATGCACTTTTTTTTCGATTTCAGTTCTTTCGATTGGAAAAATGGATTCTATGAAAAAAACAAGCAGATTGGTATGATTGAAGATAAAAATCGGTCCATCCGTTCGGAAGTTAAGGCGATCTGAAGAATTCGAAAAAGTTCCAAGGGGATCCCCTTTGATGCAATTTTTTTTTTCGATTTCGGTTTTTTCGATTGGAGAAAAGGATTCTATGAAAAAAAACAAGCAGAATGGTATGATCGAAGTTGAAAATCGGTCCATCCGTTCGGAAGTTAAGGCGATCTGAAGAATTCGAAAAAGTTCCAAGGGGGCTCCCTTTGATGCACTTTTTTCTCGATTTCGGTTTTTTTGATTGAAGAAATGGATTCTATGAAAAAAAAAAGCAGATTGGTATGATCGAAGTTGAAAATCGGTCCATCCGTTCGGAAGTTAAGGCGACCTGAAGAATTCGAAAAAGTTCCAAAGAAAAGGTTCCCTTTGAAACAATTTTTTTTCGATTTCGGTTTTTTCGATTGGAAAAATGGATTCTATGAAAAAAAAAACGAGCAGATTGGTATGATCGAAGTTGAAAATCGGTCCATCCGTTCGGAAGTTAAGGCGATCTGAAGAATTCGAAAAAGTTCCAAGGGGACCTCCTTCGATGCACTTTTTTTTCGATTTCAGTTCTTTCGATTGGAAAAATGGATTCTATGAAAAAAACAAGCAGATTGGTATGATTGAAGATAAACATCGGTCCATCCGTTCGGAAGTTAAGGCGATCTGAAGAATTCGAAAAAGTTCCAAGGGGATCCCCTTTGATGCAATTTTTTTTTTTTCGATTTCGGTTTCTTCGATTGGAGAAGAGGATTCTATGAAAAAAAACAAGCAGATTGGTATGATCGAAGTTGAAAATCGGTCCATCCGTTCGGAAGTTAAGGCGATCTGAAGAATTCGAAAAAGTTCCAAGGGGACCCCCTTTGATGCAATTTTTATTTCGATTTCGGTTTTTTCGATTGGAGAAATGGATTCTTTGAAAAAAAAACAAACAGATTGGTATGATCGAAGTTGAAAATTGGTCCATCCGTTCGGAAGTCAAGGCGATCTGATGAATTCGAACAAGTCCCAAGGGGGCCCCCTTCGATGCAATTTTTTTTTCGATTTCGTTTTTTACGATTGGAGAAATGGATTCTATGAAAAAAAAACAAGCAGGTTGGTATGATCGAAGTTGAAAATCGGTCCGTCCGTTCGGAAGTTAAGGCGATCTGAAGAATTCGAAAAAGTTCCATATGGGCCCCCTTTGATGCATTTTTTTTTTCGATTTCGGTTTTTTCGATTGGAGAAATGGATTCTATGAATAAAAACAAGCAGATTGGTATGATCCAAGTTGAAAATCGGTCCATCCGTTCGGAAGTTAAGGCGATCTGAAGAATTCGAAAAAGTTCCAAGGGGGCTCCCTTTGATGCAATTTTTTTTTGATTTTATTTTTTTCGATTGGAGAAATGGATGCTATGAAAAAAAACAAGCAGATTGGTATGATCGAAGTTGAAAATCGGTCCATCCGTTCGGAAGTTAAGGCGATCTGAAGAATTCGAAAAAGTTCCATGGGGGCCCCCTTTGATGCAATTTTTTTTTTTCGATTTCGGTTTTTTCGATTGGAGAAAAGGATTCTATGAAAAAAAACAAGCAGATTGGTATGATCGAAGTTGAAAATCGGTCCATCCGTTCGGAAGTTAAGGCGATCTGAAGAATTCGAAAAAGTTCCAAGGGGCCCCCTTTTGATGCAATTTTTATTTCGATTTCGGTTTTTTCGATTGGAGAAATGGATTCTATGAAAAAAAACAAGCAAATTGGTATGCGCGAAGTTGAAAATCGGTCCATCCGTTCAGAAGTCAAGGCGATCTGATGAATTCGAACAAGTCCCAAGGGGGCCCCCTTCGATGCATTTTTTTTTCGTTTTCGTTTTTTACGATTGGAGAAATGGATTCTTTGAAAAAAAACAAACAGATTGGTATGATCGAAGTTGAAAATCGGTCCATCCGTTCGGAAGTTAAGGCGATCTGAAGAATTCGAAAAAGTTCCAAGGGGACCCCCTTTGATGCATATTTTTATCGATTTCGGTTTTTTCGATTGGAGAAATGGATTCTTCGAAAAAAAACAAGCAGATTGGTATGTTCGAAGTTGAAAATTGGTCCATCCGTTCGGAAGTTGAGGCGGTCTGAAGAATACGAAAAAGATCCAAGAGGGCCCCCTTTGATGAAATTTTTTTTCGATTTCGATTTTTTCGATTGGAGAAATGGATTCTATGAAAAAAAAACAAACAGGTTGGTATGATCGAAGTTGAAAATCGGTCCGTCCGTTCGGAAGTTAAGGCGATCTGAAGAATTCGAAAAAGTTCCAAGGGGGCCCCCTTTGATGCATTTTTTTTTCGATTTCGGTTTTTTCGATTGGAGAAATGGATTCTATGAAAAAAAACAATTAGATTGGTATGATCGAAGTTGAAAATCGGTCCATCCGTTCGGAAGTTAAGGCGATCTGAAGAATTCGAAAAAGTTCCAAGGGGGCTCCCTTTGATGCACTTTTTTCTCGATTTCGGTTTTTTTGATTGAAGAAATGGATTCTATGAAAAGAAAAAGCAGATTGGTATGATCGAAGTTGAAAATCGGTCCATCCGTTCGGAAGTTAAGGCGACCTGAAGAATTCGAAAAAGTTCCAAGGGGGTTCCCTTTGAAACAATTTTTTTTCGATTTCGGTTTTTTCGATTGGAAAAATGGATTCTATGAAAAAAAAAACGAGCAGATTGGTATGATCGCAGTTGAAAATCGGTCCATCCGTTCGGAAGTTAAGGCGATCTGAAGAATTCGAAAAAGTTCCAAGGGGACCTCCTTCGATGCACATTTTTTTCGATTTCAGTTCTTTCGATTGGAAAAATGGATTCTATGAAAAAAACAAGCAGATTGGTATGATTGAAGATAAAAATCGGTCCATCCGTTCGGAAGTTAAGGCGATCTGAAGAATTCGAAAAAGTTCCAAGGGGATCCCCTTTGATGCAATTTTTTTTTTTTTCGATTTCGGTTTCTTCGATTGGAGAAAAAGATTCTATGAAAAAAACACAAGCAGATTGGTATGATCGAAGTTGAAAATCGGTCCATCCGTTCGGAAGTTAAGGCGATCTGAAGAATTCGAAAAAGTTCCAAGGGGACCCCCTTTGATGCAATTTTTATTTCGATTTCGGTTTTTTCGATTGGAGAAATGGATTCTTTGAAAAAAAACAAACAGATTGGTATGATCGAAGTTGAAAATTGGTCCATCCGTTCGGAAGTCAAGGCGATCTGATGAATTCGAACAAGTCCCAAGGGGGCCCCCTTCGATGCAATTTTTTTTTCGATTTCGTTTTTTACGATTGGAGAAATGGATTCTATGAAAAAAAAACAAGCAGGTTGGTATGATCGAAGTTGAAAATCGGTCCGTCCGTTCGGAAGTTAAGGCGATCTGAAGAATTCGAAAAAGTTCCATATGGGCCCCCTTTGATGCATTTTTTTTTCGATTTCGGTTTTTTCGATTGGAGAAATGGATTCTATGAATAAAAACAAGCAGATTGGTATGATCCAAGTTGAAAATCGGTCCATCCGTTCGGAAGTTAAGGCGATCTGAAGAATTCGAAAAAGTTCCAAGGGGGCTCCCTTTGATGGAAATTTTTTTGGATTTTATTTTTTTCGATTGGAGAAATGGATGCTATGAAAAAAAACAAGCAGATTGGTATGATCGAAGTTGAAAATCGGTCCATCCGTTCGGAAGTTAAGGCGATCTGAAGAATTCGAAAAAGTTCCATGGGGGCCCCCTTTGATGCATTTTTTTTTTCGATTTCGGTTTTTTCGATTGGAGAAATGGATTCTATGAATAAAAACAAGCAGATTGGTATGATCGAAGTTGAAAATTGGTCCATCCGTTCGGAAGTTAAGGCGGTCTGAAGAATTCGAAAAAGTTCCAAGAGGGCCCCCTTTGATGCAATTTTTTTTCGATTTCGATTTTTTCGATTGGAGAAATGGATTCTATGGAAAAAAAAAACAAGCAGGTTGGTATGATCGAAGTTGAAAATCGGTCCGTCCGTTCGGAAGTTAAGGCGATCTGAAGAATTCGAAAAAGTTCCAAGGGGGCCCCCTTTGATGCATTTTTTTTCGATTTCGGTTTTTTCGATTGGAGAAATGGATTCTATAAAAAAAAACAAGCAGATTGGGATGATCGAAGTTGAAAATCGGTCCATCCGTTCGGAAGTTAAGGCGATCTGAAGAATTCGAAAAAGTTCCAAGGGGACCCCCTTTGATGCATTTGTTTTTCAATTTCGGTTTTTTCGATTGGAGAAATGGATTCTATGAAAAAAAACAAGCAAATTGGTATGCGCGAAGTTGATAATCGGTCCATCCGTTCGGAAGTCAAGGCGATCTGAAGAATTCGAAAAAGTTCCAAGGGGCCCCCCTTTGATGCATATTTTTTTCGATTTCGGTTTTTTCTATTGGAGAAATGGATTCTTTGAAAAAAAAACAAGCAGATTGGTATGACCGAAGTTGAAAATTGGTCCATCCGTTCGGAAGTTAAGGCGGTCTGAAGAATTCGAAAAAGTTCCAAGAGGGCCCCCTTTGATGCAATTTTTTTTCGATTTCGATTTTTTTGACTGGAGAAATGGATCCTTTGAAAAAAAAACAAGCAGGTTGGTATGATCGAAGTTGAAAATCGGTCCGTCCGTTCGGAAGTTAAGGCGATCTGAAGAATTCGAAAAAGTTCCAAGGGGACCCCCTTTGATGCAACTTTTATTTCGATTTCGGTTTTTTAGATTGGAGAAATGGATTCTATGAAAAAAAACAAGCAAATTGGTATGCGCGAAGTTGAAAATCGGTCCATCCGTTCGGAAGTCGAGGCGATCTGAAGAATTCGAACAAGTTCCAAGGGGGCCCCCTTCGATGCATTTTTTTTTTCGATTTCGTTTTTTACGATTGGAGAAATGGATTCTTTGAAAAAAAACAAACAGATTGGTATGATCGAAGTTGAAAATCGGTCCATCCGTTCGGAAGTTAAGGCGATCTGAAGAATTCGAAAAAGTTCCAAGGGGGCCCCCTTTGATGCATATTTTTTTCGATTTCGGTTTTTTTGATTGGAGAAATGGATTCTATGAAAAAAAAACAAGCAGATTGGTATGATCGAAGTTGAAAATCGGTCCGTCCGTTCGGAAGTTAAGGCGATCTGAAGAATTCGAAAAAGTTCCAAGGGGGCCCCCTTCGATGCATTTTTTTTCGATTTCGGTTTTTTCGATTGGAGAAATGGATTCTATGAAAAAAAACAAGCAGATTGGTATGATCGAAGTTGAAAATCGGTCCATCCGTTCGGAAGTTAAGGCAATCTGCAGAATTCGAAAAAGTTCCAAGGGGACCCCCTTTGATGCATTTTTTTTTTTCGATTTCGGTTTTTTTGATTAGAGAAAAGGATTCTATGAAAAAAAAACAAGCAGATTGGTATGATCGAAGTTGAAAATCGGTCTATCCGTTCGGAAGTTAAGGCGATCTGAAGAATTCGAAAAAGTTCCAAGGGGACCCCCTTTGATGCAATTTTTATTTCGATTTCGGTTTTTTCGATTGGAGAAATGGACTCTATGAAAAAAAACAAGCAAATTGGTATGCGCGAAGTTGAAAATCGGTCCATCCGTTCGGAAGTTAAGGCGATCTGGAGAATTCGAACAAGTTTCAAGGGGGCCCCCTTCGATGCATTTTTTTTTTCGATTTTGGTTTTTTCGATTGGAGAAATGGATTCTTCGAAAAAAAACAAGCATATTGGTATAATCGAAGTTGAAAATCGGTCCATCCGTTCGGAAGTTAAGGTGATCTGAAGAATTCGAAAAAGTTCCAAGGGGGCCCCCTTTGATGCAATTTTTTTTTCGATTTCGATTTTTTCGATTGGAGAAATGGATTCTATGAAAAAAAACAAGCAAATTGGTATGCGCGAAGTTGAAAATCGGTCCATCCGTTCGGAAGTTAAGGCGATCTGAAGAATTCGAACAAGTTTCAAGGGGGCCCCCTTCGATGCATTTTTTTTTTCGATTTCGGTTTTTTCGATTGGAGAAATGGATTCTTCGAAAAAAAACAAGCATATTGGTATGATCGAAGTTGAAAATCGGTCCATCCGTTCGGAAGTTAAGGTGATCTGAAGAATTCGAAAAAGTTCCAAGGGGGCCCCCTTTGATGCAATTTTTTTTTCGATTTCGATTTTTTCGATTGGCGAAATGGATTCTATGAAAAAAAACAAGCAGATTGGTATGATCGAAGTTGAAAATCGGTCCATCCGTTCGGAAGTTAAGGCGATCTGAAGAATTCGAAAAAGTTCCAAGGAGGCCCCCTTTGATGCATTTTTATTTTCGATTTCGGTTTTTTTGATTGAAGAAATTGATTCTATGAAAAAAAACAAGCAGATTGGTATGATCGAAGTTGAGAATCGGTCCATCCGTTCGGAAGTTAAGGCGACCTGAAGAATTCGAAAAAGTTCCAAGGGGGTTCCCTTTGATACAATTTTCTTTTCGATTTCGGTTTTTTCGATTGGAGAAATGGATTCTATGAAAAATAAAACAAGCAGATTGGTATGATCGAAGTTGAAAATCGGTCCATCCGTTCGGAAGTTAAGGCGATCTGAAGAATTCGAAAAAGTTCCAAGGGGATCTCCTTCGATGCACTTTTTTTTCGATTTCAGTTCTTTCGATTGGAAAAATGGATTCTATGAAAAAAAACAAGCAGATTGGTATGATTGAAGATAAAAATCGGTCCATCCGTTCGGAAGTTAAGGCGATCTGAAGAATTCGAAAAAGTTCCAAGGGGACCCCCTTTGATGCAATTTTTTTTTTCGATTTCGGTATTTTCGATTGGAGAAATGGATTCCATGAAAAAAAACAAGCAGTTTGGTATGATCGAAGTTAAAAATCGGTCCATCCGTTCGGAAGTTAAGGCGATCTGAAGAATTCGAAAAAGTTCCAAGGGGACCCCCTTTGATTCAATTTTTTGTTTAGATTTCGGTTTTTTCGATTGGAGAAATGGATTCTTTGAAAAAACAAGCAAATTGGTATGCGCTTAAATTAAAATCGGTCCATCCGTTCGGAAGTTAAGGCGATCTGAAGAATTCGAAAAAGTTCCAAGGGGGCCCCCTTTGATGCATTTTTTTTTCGATTGCGGTTTTTTAGATTGGAGAAATGGATGCTATGAAAAAAAACAAGCAGATTGGTATGATCGAAGTTGAAAATCGGTCCATCCGTTCGGAAGTTAAGGCGATCTGAAGAATTCGAACAAGTTTCAAGGGGGCCCCCTTCGATGCATTTTTTTTTTCGATTTCGGTTTTTTCGATTGGAGAAATGGATTCTTCGAAAAAAAACAAGCAGATTGGTATGATCGAAGTTGAAAATCGGTCCATCCGTTCGGAAGTTAAGGTGATCTGAAGAATTCGAAAAAGTTCCAAGGGGGCCCCCTTTGATGCAATTTTTTTTTCGATTTCGATTTTTTCGATTGGAGAAATGGATTCTATGAAAAAAAACAAGCAGATTGGTATGATCGAAGTTGAAAATCGGTCCATCCGTTCGGAAGTTAAGGCGATCTGAAGAATTCGAAAAAGTTCCAAGGAGGCCCCCTTTGATGCATTTTTATTTTCGATTTCGGTTTTTTTGATTGAATAAATGGATTCTATGAAAAAAAACAAGCAGATTGGTATGATCGAAGTTGAAAATCGGTCCATCCGTTCGGAAGTTAAGGCGACCTGAAGAATTCGAAAAAGTTCCAAGGGGGTTCCCTTTGATACAATTTTTTTTTCGATTTCGGTTTTTTCGATTGGAGAAATGGATTCTATGAAAAATAAAACAAGCAGATTGGTATGATCGAAGTTGAAAATCGGTCCATCCGTTCGGAAGTTGAGGCGATCTGAAGAATTCGAAAAAGTTCCAAGGGGACCTCCTTCGATGCACTTTTTTTTCGATTTCAGTTCTTTCGATTGGAAAAATGGAATCTATGAAAAAAACAAGCAGATTGGTATGATTGAAGATAAAAATCGGTCCATCCGTTCGGAAGTTAAGGCGATCTGAAGAATTCGAAAAAGTTCCAAGGGGACCCCCTTTGATGCAATTTTTTTTTTTTCGATTTCGGTATTTTCGATTGGAGAAATGGATTCCATGAAAAAAAACAAGCAGTTTAGCATGATCGAAGTTAAAAATCGGTCCATCCGTTCGGAAGTTAAGGCGATCTGAAGAATTCGAAAATGTTCCAAGGGGACCCCCTTTGATTCAATTTTTTTTTAGATTTCAGTTTTTTCGATTGGAGAAATGGATTCTATGAAAAAACAAGTAAATTGGTATGCGCTAAAATTAAAATCGGTCCATCCTTTCGGAAGTTAAGGCGATCTGAAGAATTCGAAAAAGTTCCAAGGGGGCCCCCTTTGATGCATTTTTTTTCGATTGCGGTTTTTTAGATTGGAGAAATGGATGCTATGAAAAAAAACAAGCAGATTGGTATGATCGAAGTTGAAAATCGGTCAATCCGTTCGGAAGTTAAGGCGATCTGAAGAATTCGAAAAAGTTCCATGGGGGCCCCCTTTGATGCATTTTTTTTTTTTCGATTTCGGTTTTTTCGATTGGAGAAATGGATTCTATGAATAAAAACAAGCAGATTGGTATGATCCAAGTTGAAAATCGGTCCATCCGTTCGGAAGTTAAGGCGATCTGTAGAATTCGAAAAAGTTCCAAGGGGGCTCCCTTTGATGCACTTTTTTTTCGATTTTAGTTTTTTCGATTGGAGAAATGGATTCTATGAAGAAAAAACAAGCAGATTGGTATGATCGAAGTTGAAAATCGGTCCATCCGTTCGGAAGTCGAGGCGATCTGAAGAATTCGAACAAGTTCCAAGGGGGCCCCCTTCGATGCATTTTTTTTTTCGATTTCGTTTTTTACGATTGGAGAAATGGATTCTTTGAAAAAAAACAAACAGATTGGTATGATCGAAGTTGAAAATCGGTCCATCCGTTCGGAAGTTAAGGCGATCTGAAGAATTCGAAAAAGTTCCAAGAGGACCCCCTTTGATGCAACTTTTATTTCGATTTCGGTTTTTTAGATTGGAGAAATGGATTCTATGAAAAAAAACAAGCAAATTGGTATGCGCGAAGTTGAAAATCGGTCCATCCGTTCGGAAGTCGAGGCGATCTGAAGAATTCGAACAAGTTCCAAGGGGGCCCCCTTCGATGCATTTTTTTTTTCGATTTCGTTTTTTACGATTGGAGAAATGGATTCTTTGAAAAAAAACAAACAGATTGGTATGATCGAAGTTGAAAATCGGTCCATCCGTTCGGAAGTTAAGGCGATCTGAAGAATTCGAAAAAGTTCCAAGGGGGCCCCCTTTGATGCATATTTTTTTCGATTTCGGTTTTTTTGATTGGAGAAATGGATTCTATGAAAAAAAACAAGCAGATTGGTATGATCGAAGTTGAAAATCGGTCCGTCCGTTCGGAAGTTAAGGCGATCTGAAGAATTCGAAAAAGTTCCAAGGGGGCCCCCTTCGATGCATTTTTTTTCGATTTCGGTTTTTTCGATTGGAGAAATGGATTCTATGAAAAAAAACAAGCAGATTGGTATGATCGAAGTTGAAAATCGGTCCATCCGTTCGGAAGTTAAGGCAATCTGCAGAATTCGAAAAAGTTCCAAGGGGACCCCCTTTGATGCATTTTTTTTTTTCGATTTCGGTTTTTTCGATTGGAGAAATGGATTCTATGAAAAAAAACAAGCAGATTGGTATGATCGAAGTTGAAAATCGGTCCATCCGTTCGGAAGTTAAGGCAATCTGCAGAATTCGAACAAGTTTCAAGGGGGCCCCCTTCGATGCATTTTTTTTTTCGATTTCGGTTTTTTCGATTGGAGAAATGGATTCTTCGAAAAAAAACAAGCAGATTGGTATGATCGAAGTTGAAAATCGGTCCATCCGTTCGGAAGTTAAGGTGATCTGAAGAATTCGAAAAAGTTCCAAGGGGGCCCCCTTTGATGCAATTTTTTTTTCGATTTCGATTTTTTCGATTGGAGAAATGGATTCTATGAAAAAAAACAAGCAGATTGGTATGATCGAAGTTGAAAATCGGTCCATCCGTTCGGAAGTTAAGGCGATCTGAAGAATTCGAAAAAGTTCCAAGGAGGCCCCCTTTGATGCATTTTTATTTTCGATTTCGGTTTTTTTGATTGAATAAATGGATTCTATGAAAAAAAACAAGCAGATTGGTATGATCGAAGTTGAAAATCGGTCCATCCGTTCGGAAGTTAAGGCGACCTGAAGAATTCGAAAAAGTTCCAAGGGGGTTCCCTTTGATACAATTTTTTTTTCGATTTCGGTTTTTTCGATTGGAGAAATGGATTCTATGAAAAATAAAACAAGCAGATTGGTATGATCGAAGTTGAAAATCGGTCCATCCGTTCGGAAGTTGAGGCGATCTGAAGAATTCGAAAAAGTTCCAAGGGGACCTCCTTCGATGCACTTTTTTTTCGATTTCAGTTCTTTCGATTGGAAAAATGGAATCTATGAAAAAAACAAGCAGATTGGTATGATTGAAGATAAAAATCGGTCCATCCGTTCGGAAGTTAAGGCGATCTGAAGAATTCGAAAAAGTTCCAAGGGGACCCCCTTTGATGCAATTTTTTTTTTTCGATTTCGGTATTTTCGATTGGAGAAATGGATTCCATGAAAAAAAACAAGCAGTTTAGCATGATCGAAGTTAAAAATCGGTCCATCCGTTCGGAAGTTAAGGCGATCTGAAGAATTCGAAAAAGTTCCAAGGGGACCCCCTTTGATTCAATTTTTTTTTAGATTTCAGTTTTTTCGATTGGAGAAATGGATTCTATGAAAAAACAAGTAAATTGGTATGCGCTAAAATTAAAATCGGTCCATCCTTTCGGAAGTTAAGGCGATCTGAAGAATTCGAAAAAGTTCCAAGGGGGCCCCCTTTGATGCATTTTTTTTCGATTGCGGTTTTTTAGATTGGAGAAATGGATGCTATGAAAAAAAAACAAGCAGATTGGTATGATCGAAGTTGAAAATCGGTCAATCCGTTCGGAAGTTAAGGCGATCTGAAGAATTCGAAAAAGTTCCATGGGGGCCCCCTTTGATGCATTTTTTTTTTTCGATTTCGGTTTTTTCGATTGGAGAAATGGATTCTATGAATAAAAACAAGCAGATTGGTATGATCCAAGTTGAAAATCGGTCCATCCGTTCGGAAGTTAAGGCGATCTGTAGAATTCGAAAAAGTTCCAAGGGGGCTCCCTTTGATGCACTTTTCTTTCGATTTTAGTTTTTTCGATTGGAGAAATGGATTCTATGAAGAAAAAACAAGCAGATTGGTATGATCGAAGTTGAAAATCGGTCCATCCGTTCGGAAGTCGAGGCGATCTGAAGAATTCGAACAAGTTCCAAGGGGGCCCCCTTCGATGCATTTTTTTTTTCGATTTCGTTTTTTACGATTGGAGAAATGGATTCTTTGAAAAAAAAACAAACAGATTGGTATGATCGAAGTTGAAAATCGGTCCATCCGTTCGGAAGTTAAGGCGATCTGAAGAATTCGAAAAAGTTCCAAGAGGACCCCCTTTGATGCAACTTTTATTTCGATTTCGGTTTTTTAGATTGGAGAAATGGATTCTATGAAAAAAAACAAGCAAATTGGTATGCGCGAAGTTGAAAATCGGTCCATCCGTTCGGAAGTCGAGGCGATCTGAAGAATTCGAACAAGTTCCAAGGGGGCCCCCTTCGATGCATTTTTTTTTTCGATTTCGTTTTTTACGATTGGAGAAATGGATTCTTTGAAAAAAAACAAACAGATTGGTATGATCGAAGTTGAAAATCGGTCCATCCGTTCGGAAGTTAAGGCGATCTGAAGAATTCGAAAAAGTTCCAAGGGGGCCCCCTTTGATGCATATTTTTTTCGATTTCGGTTTTTTTGATTGGAGAAATGGATTCTATGAAAAAAAACAAGCAGATTGGTATGATCGAAGTTGTAAATCGGTCCGTCCGTTCGGAAGTTAAGGCGATCTGAAGAATTCGAAAAAATTCCAAGGGGGCCCCCTTCGATGCATTTTTTTTCGATTTCGGTTTTTTCGATTGGAGAAATGGATTCTATGAAAAAAAACAAGCAGATTGGTATGATCGAAGTTGAAAATCGGTCCATCCGTTCGGAAGTTAAGGCAATCTGCAGAATTCGAAAAAGTTCCAAGGGGACCCCCTTCGATGCTTTTTTTTTTTCGATTTCGGTTTTTTTGATTAGAGAAAAGGATTCTATGAAAAAAAAAACAAGCAGATTGGTATGATCGAAGTTGAAAATCGGTCCATCCGTTCGGAAGTTAAGGCGATCTGAAGAATTCGAAAAAGTTCCAAGGGGACCCCCTTTGATGCAATTTTTATTTCGATTTCGGTTTTTTTGATTGGAGAAATGGACTCTATGAAAAAAAACAAGCAAATTGGTATGCGCGAAGTTGAAAATCGGTCCATCCGTTCGGAAGTTAAGGCGATCTGGAGAATTCGAACAAGTTTCAAGGGGGCCCCCTTCGATGCATTTTTTTTTTCAATTTCGGTTTTTTTGATTGGAGAAATGGATTCTTCGAAAAAAAACAAGCATATTGGTATAATCGAAGTTGAAAATCGGTCCATCCGTTCGGAAGTTAAGGTGATCTGAAGAATTCGAAAAAGTTCCAAGGGGGCCCCCTTTGATGCAATTTTTTTTTCGATTTCGATTTTTTCGATTGGAGAAATGGATTCTATGAAAAAAAACAAGCAAATTGGTATGCGCGAAGTTGAAAATCGGTCCATCCGTTCGGAAGTTAAGGCGATCTGAAGAATTCGAACAAGTTTCAAGGGGGCCCCCTTCGATGCATTTTTTTTTTCGATTTCGGTTTTTTCGATTGGAGAAATGGATTCTTCGAAAAAAAACAAGCATATTGGTATGATCGAAGTTGAAAATCGGTCCATCCGTTCGGAAGTTAAGGTGATCTGAAGAATTCGAAAAAGTTCCAAGGGGGCCCCCTTTGATGCAATTTTTTTTTCGATTTCGATTTTTTCGATTGGCGAAATGGATTCTATGAAAAAAAACAAGCAGATTGGTATGATCGAAGTTGAAAATCGGTCCATCCGTTCGGAAGTTAAGGCGATCTGAAGAATTCGAAAAAGTTCCAAGGAGGCCCCCTTTGATGCATTTTTATTTTCGATTTCGGTTTTTTTGATTGAAGAAATTGATTCTATGAAAAAAAACAAGCAGATTGGTATGATCGAAGTTGAGAATCGGTCCATCCGTTCGGAAGTTAAGGCGACCTGAAGAATTCGAAAAAGTTCCAAGGGGGTTCCCTTTGATACAATTTTTTTTTCGATTTCGGTTTTTTCGATTGGAGAAATGGATTCTATGAAAAATAAAACAAGCAGATTGGTATGATCGAAGTTGAAAATCGGTCCATCCGTTCGGAAGTTAAGGCGATCTGAAGAATTCGAAAAAGTTCCAAGGGGATCTCCTTCGATGCACTTTTTTTTCGATTTCAGTTCTTTCGATTGGAAAAATGGATTCTATGAAAAAAAACAAGCAGATTGGTATGATTGAAGATAAAAATCGGTCCATCCGTTCGGAAGTTAAGGCGATCTGAAGAATTCGAAAAAGTTCCAAAAGGGGACCCCCTTTGATGCAATTTTTTTTTTTCGATTTCGGTATTTTCGATTGGAGAAATGGATTCCATGAAAAAAAACAAGCAGTTTGGTATGATCGAAGTTAAAAATCGGTCCATCCGTTCGGAAGTTAAGGCGATCTGAAGAATTCGAAAAAGTTCCAAGGGGACCCCCTTTGATTCAATTTTTTTTTAGATTTCGGTTTTTTCGATTGGAGAAATGGATTCTTTGAAAAAACAAGCAAATTGGTATGCGCTAAAATTAAAATCGGTCCATCCGTTCGGAAGTTAAGGCGATCTGAAGAATTCGAAAAAGTTCCAAGGGGGCCCCCTTTGATGCATTTTTTTTTCGATTGCGGTTTTTTAGATTGGAGAAATGGATGCTATGAAAAAAAACAAGCAGATTGGTATGATCGAAGTTGAAAATCGGTCCATCCGTTCGGAAGTTAAGGCGATCTGAAGAATTCGAACAAGTTTCAAGGGGGCCCCCTTCGATGCATTTTTTTTTTCGATTTCGGTTTTTTCGATTGGAGAAATGGATTCTTCGAAAAAAAACAAGCAGATTGGTATGATCGAAGTTGAAAATCGGTCCATCCGTTCGGAAGTTAAGGTGATCTGAAGAATTCGAAAAAGTTCCAAGGGGGCCCCCTTTGATGCAATTTTTTTTTCGATTTCGATTTTTTCGATTGGAGAAATGGATTCTATGAAAAAAAACAAGCAGATTGGTATGATCGAAGTTGAAAATCGGTCCATCCGTTCGGAAGTTAAGGCGATCTGAAGAATTCGAAAAAGTTCCAAGGAGGCCCCCTTTGATGCATTTTTATTTTCGATTTCGGTTTTTTTGATTGAATAAATGGATTCTATGAAAAAAAACAAGCAGATTGGTATGATCGAAGTTGAAAATCGGTCCATCCGTTCGGAAGTTAAGGCGACCTGAAGAATTCGAAAAAGTTCCAAGGGGGTTCCCTTTGATACAATTTTTTTTTCGATTTCGGTTTTTTCGATTGGAGAAATGGATTCTATGAAAAATAAAACAAGCAGATTGGTATGATCGAAGTTGAAAATCGGTCCATCCGTTCGGAAGTTGAGGCGATCTGAAGAATTCGAAAAAGTTCCAAGGGGACCTCCTTCGATGCACTTTTTTTTCGATTTCAGTTCTTTCGATTGGAAAAATGGAATCTATGAAAAAAACAAGCAGATTGGTATGATTGAAGATAAAAATCGGTCCATCCGTTCGGAAGTTAAGGCGATCTGAAGAATTCGAAAAAGTTCCAAGGAGACCCCCTTTGATGCAATTTTTTTTTTCGATTTCGGTATTTTCGAATGGAGAAATGGATTCCATGAAAAAAAACAAGCAGTTTAGCATGATCGAAGTTAAAAATCGGTCCATCCGTTCGGAAGTTAAGGCGATCTGAAGAATTCGAAAAAGTTCCAAGGGGACCCCCTTTGATTCAATTTTTTTTTAGATTTCGGTTTTTTCGATTGGAGAAATGGATTCTATGAAAAAACAAGTAAATTGGTATGCGCTAAAATTAAAATCGGTCCATCCTTTCGGAAGTTAAGGCGATCTGAAGAATTCGAAAAAGTTCCAAGGGGGCCCCCTTTGATGCATTTTTTTTCGATTGCGGTTTTTTAGATTGGAGAAATGGATGCTATGAAAAAAAACAAGCAGATTGGTATGATCGAAGTTGAAAATCGGTCAATCCGTTCGGAAGTTAAGGCGATCTGAAGAATTCGAAAAAGTTCCATGGGGGCCCCCTTTGATGCATTTTTTTTTTCGATTTCGGTTTTTTCGATTGGAGAAATGGATTCTATGAATAAAAACAAGCAGATTGGTATGATCCAAGTTGAAAATCGGTCCATCCGTTCGGAAGTTAAGGCGATCTGTAGAATTCGAAAAAGTTCCAAGGGGGCTCCCTTTGATGCACTTTTTTTTCGATTTTAGTTTTTTCGATTGGAGAAATGGATTCTATGAAGAAAAAACAAGCAGATTGGTATGATCGAAGTTGAAAATCGGTTTATCCGTTCGGAAGTTAAGGCGATCTGAAGAATTCGAAAAAGTTCCAAGGGGGCCCCCTTTGATGCATTTTTTTTTCGATTTCGGATTTTTTGATTGGAGAAATGGATTCTATGAAAAAAACAAGCAGATTGGTATGATCGAAGTTGAAAATCGGTCCATCCGTTCGGAAGTTAAGGCGATCTGAAGAATTCGAAAAAGTTCCAAGCGGGCCCCCTTTGATGCATTTTTTCTTTCGATTTCTGTTTTTTCGATTGGAGAAATGAATTATATGAAAAAAAAAACAAGCAGATTGGTATGATCGAAGTTGAAAATCGGTCCATCCGTTCGGATTGATGCATTTTTTGTTCGATTTCGGTTTTTTCTATTGGAGAACGAACAGAAAGTTGAATGGATAGACTGAACAATCAATGTATCTGGGTGGTATCCGATTATATCGCAATACTGTATATATAGTGATACTTACCAGGTGACGGTACTTCCGTTACACATACTAGCGACTGAATCGAACAGAAGGTTGAATGGTTAGACGAAACGATAATTGTATCTGAGTTGTATTCGATGATATCGTGATGATGTTTATAGTTATACTCACCAGGTAACTGTTCTTCCGTTTTACATACAAGCGACCGCATCGAGCAGAAGGTTAAATGGATAGATTGAACAATCATCGTATCTGGGTTGTATTCGATAATGTTTATATAGTTATACTCACCAGGTAACTGTTCTTCCGTTATACATACGAGCGACTGAATTGAACAGAAGCTTGAATGGATAGACTAAACAATAATCGTATCTGGGGTTATATTCGATTATATCGTGATGATGTTTTTATAGTTATACACACCAGGTAACTGTCCTTTCGTTATACGTAAGAGCGACCGAATCGAAGAGAAGGTTGAGTGGATAGACTGTACAATCATCCTTTCTGGGTTGTATTCGATAATATCGTGAGGATAATCATATAGTATGTCTAACCAGGTAACAGTTCTTCCATTGAACATACGAGCAACCGAATCGAACATAAGGTTGAATGGATAGATTGAACAATCATTGTATCTGGGTTGTATCCGAATATATCGTTATGCTGTATATTTAGTTTAGCGTACCATGTAACGGTTCTTTCGTTACACATACGAGCGACTGAATCGTAGAGATGGGTGAATGGATAGACTGAACGATCATCGTATCTTGGTTGTATTCGATTATTTCGTGATGATTATTATATATTATGTCTAACCAGGTAACTGTTCTTCCGTTATACATACGAGCAACCGAATCGAACATTAGGTTGAATGGATAGATTGAACAATCATTGTATCTGGGTTGTCTCCGATTATATCGTTATGCTGTATATTCAGTTACACCTACCATGTAACGGTTCTTTCGTTACACATACGAGCGTCTGAATCGAACATAAGGTTGGATGGTTAGACGGAACGATAATTGTAACTGAGTTGTATTCGATTATATCGTGGTGATGTTTATATAGTAATACTCACCAAGTAATAGTTTTTGCGTTATACATACGAGCGACCCAATCGAACAGAAGGTTGGATGGATAGACGGAATAATAATTGTATCTGAGTTGTATTCGATTATATCGTGATGACGTTCATATAGAAATACTCACCGGGTTACTGTGCTTCCGTTATACATATGAGCAACCGAATCAAACAGAAGGTTGAATGGATAGTATCTGGGTTGTATTCGATTATGATGTTATGCTGTGTATATAGTTATACACACTAGGTGACGGTATTCCCGTTTTACATACAAGCGACCGAAACGAACAGGAAGTTGAATGGATAGACTGAACAATCAATGTATCAGGGTGGTATCCGATTATATCGCAATACTGTATATATAGTGATACTTACCAGGTGACGGTACTACCGTTACACATACTAGCGACTGAATCGAACAGAAGGTTAAATGGTTAGACGAAACGATGATTGTTTCTGAATAGTTGTGCACCTAGGGGGATTCTGTGACAAGATGGCCGCCATAATGGTGGGAAATTCAAATTTTGCTGACGTCATCAAAGATGGCCGCCATGACAGCTGTCATATGTCACCTGTCATATGTCGACTGCCATATGTCATATGTCTACTGTTTAGTGTTCCATGCCGCTGTGTCATCTGTCATGTTTTCCATAGACTACCCTACCAATCAGAAGCCGCTATACCCCCTTAACCCCCTTAAGCCTCCACTGTTCCCCCTTAACCGTTCAGGACTACGCTGTACCCCCCTATCCCCCTCTGACCCCCACTGTACCCCCTTGACTCCACTCAGGTCTTTGCTGTACCCCCTTAGCCCCCTTAGGTTTTTGCTATACCCCCCTGACCCCCCCTAAGACTGCGCCCCCTTAGCTCTCCGCATCCGGAAACATCTCATGACGTCATATTTCATTTAAAAAAATCCTTCTATCGGCGGGATTTGAAATCCAGACCACCGGATTACGAGTCCGATGCGTTCCCACAGAGCTACGACCACATATGATTTAATTGCAGTCAATGTCGATGCAACGTTATCGCACAGCGTGACGTAGTCGAGCAGATCCGTCCCAAAGATAAGAGAACGTTGCAACCTCGGCAAGCGGGGAGCAGGAAAACGAACAATTCATTCATTAAATATTAGTGTATTGATAGACATTATCGCATTAAAGGTCAGGTTCGCTGCATTCCATTGATGATTCAACATGATACAATATTTCGCGTGACGTTACAAAGATAAGAGACGACAAAGCGACTGACACTGTTGTCAGACGTTCGAAAAAATAAGGCATTGATGCCAGACGTTTGAAAATATCTGGAAATATACTATAATGCACCTACAGCTTACACAAGTAGAATCCGAACCACCACATATGAATACCTTAAATTGATGGATAACGTTTGACGTATGACAGGGTGTGGCTGCCTGAAGTTAGGCGTCTGACATTTGACGTATGACGTTAACATTTCAAAATGGCCCCCGATATCTCAAGGTTACCAACTGTTTAGTAATTTTCGTGTTATAAAGTGAATATACCTACATCTTACACAGGTAGAATCCGAACCACAGCATTTATATCGACGTGGCAGAATCCACGAACTCGTTAATATAAAGATGTCAATAACAAAATGATTCATTTTCTCTACGAATTATCAAAAAATATTCACTTCCGGTTCATTAAAAAGCAACATATAGATAAACTAATGTTTTATTCGTGATCCCTATGACGTGTAGATTCCAAAAACAACAATTTCCGTTTTCACTTTCAGTTTCCATTTTATCACTTAACATAGTAATGTGGATTTTTCACTGACATTCCAAATATATCATCTCACCTATGTACAAAGTCTCAAAGTTCAAGAGATAATTATCAAAATAGATCGAAATAATGAAATAAGCAATGGAATCAATACACAATCTTTCTGAGTGTTGCTTTCCTGGCCGATCCAGCGTCTCGACAAATTATCACAAAATATCCACTTCCGGTTCATTAAAAAGCTATATAGAGAAAAACTAATGGAATATTCGTGACCCCCATGACGTGTAGATTCCAATAACATCAACTTCCGGTTTCACTTCCGGTTTCCATTTTTCTACTCAACATGGTCATGTGGGTACTCTGAGAGAAGGATTTTTCACGGACATTCTAAATATATCATTTTACCTATGTACGAAGTCTCAAGGTTGAAGAGATATCAATCAAAATTTATCGAAATAATAAAAAAAATTTATGTAAACACTTCACAATCTCTTCGTGTAATGATTTTCTGGTCGATCCAGCTTTTCGACGGATTATCAAAAAATATCCACTTCCGGTTTGTTAAAAAGCGACATAGGGAAAAACTAATGTTTTATTCGTGATCCCTATTACGTGTAGACTTCAAAAACATCAACTTCCTGTTTCACTTCCGGTTTCCATTTTGTCAGTAAACAGGGTCATGTGGGTACTCATCGAAAAGGATATTCCACGTACATTTCGAATATAATAACTTACCTATATGAAAAGTCCCAAGGTTTGCGAGATATCAATCAAAATTGATTGAAATAATGAAAGAAGCAATTAAATCAACACAATCTCTTCGAGTTTATTTTTTCTAGCCGATCCAGCTTCTCGACGAATTATCACGATATATTCACTTCCGGTTCATTAAAAAGCGATATAGAGAAAAACTAATGGTATATTCGAGACCCCCATGACGTGTAGACTCCAAAAACAACAACTTCCAGGTTTCACTTCCGGTTTCCATTTTGTCAGTAAACAGGGGCATGTGGGTACTCATTGGAAAGGATATTTCACGTACATTCCGAATATATTAACTTACCTATATACAAAGTCCCAAGGTTTGCGAGATATCAATCAAAATTTATCGAAATATTAAAAAAACAATAAAAACTGTTCACCATCTCTTTGAGTACTGCTTTTCTAACCGATCTATCTCCTTGATGAATTATTGAAATATATCCTCTTCTATCTATTTAGGGAAAAAAAATGAGATGTTAGTGATCTCCATAACGTTCGGACATCAAAAGAACAACTTCCGGTTTCACTTCTGGTTGAAATTTTTTCAGTAAACAGAGCCATATGGGTACTCTGAGAAAAGGATCTCTCACGGACATCCCGAATATATCAACTTACCTATGTATATAAAAAAACTCAAGGTTTGCGAGATATCGACGAAAATTGGTGAAATAATCGAAACAACACCGTTACACGCAAGAAAGTGCTATGAAGAGTCGATTTGAGTGCACGGTTAACTCATGTTTCTATCTTATCAATCAATATTCTAGTAGGAGACATAATTTTTGTACAACTCATATCAGGGAATGCCATTTACACCAATATGAAAACCTGTAGGTGAAATGATAAATAGGAAATCGATAATCAATTTTGGAGTAATCGATAACAAATGGAATATGATCGTAACTCTCGAGGTGAATGTTTCAAGGTCATAGAGTTAATAAAATTAAAAAAAAAAGCTCTGATCAAGGTATGTTTATGAATTCCAAGGCTATATAACTATTAAGATAATATTATATTGGAACCAGGTACTTTAATCATTGATCTTCTCAAAATATATGTCTCGAAACAGAAATAATTTTCTTGATTCAGGATTGCACTTTCAGCATCGGCAACACATGGAATATTATCGGAAATATCGAGGTGAATATTTCAAGGACTAAGAATTTTCGAAATTACAAAAACGGAGCTCTGATCAAGGTATGGTTATAAATTCCAAAGCTGTATAACTATTTAGATCACATTATATCAATGCAACGTCAACGTCAACGTCTGCAGAAATCAATGCTTTCATTCACGATATTTTCGATAGCTCCAACGATGGAACCAACAGGCTGATAAAATAAAGGGATGTGAAAACTATCTAGTATGGAAGAAATATACTGGGCGTATGAGAAATTACACTCAATATTTTCAATAGGTGTACGGTTCGAAATATACAAATGTTCTGACTGGTACAGGATGTATCAAGAATTAATGATGACGTTTTACGTTTGATAGGTATAATTTGATAGTTGATGCTCAACGACTGGAACTTGAGAGTCTTGGTCACGTGAGGGTGATATTATGATCGGTGACGAAAAGAATTTGATATTGATAAATTATTGAAAATGTGTTCCTATATTTTCGTGAAAATGCGACATAGGAGAAAACAAATAATACATTTATGATCCCCATGATGAAAGAAGCTCACAGTCTTGGTTTTACTTCCGGTGTCATCATTTTTCCAGTGAACGGGGTTATATGGGTACTCCAGAAGAATGATTTTTCACGGACATTTCGAAAATTCAACTCGCATATATTTTGAGTCTAAAGGCTTGCGGGATATGAATCAAAACTGATATTAATCGATAAACATTCAAAACGATGACAAACCTCACGAATACATCGCACATATGTCGCGCAAATATAAAACGTCTAACATATATCATGCTAACGTCATGTATCCGTCGAAGATTTATCAGACATATGCGTCTAAAATACGTATAAAATTTTTGAATACGATGATTCGCATGATAAATTTTCACGCCTTCATTAAACGAGTAGAATACATCGAAATTCATCACGCATACATCACCAATGCGTCGCATATGCGTCTAAAATACGTATAAAATTTTTGAATACGATGATTCGCATGATAAATTTTCACGCCTTCATTAAACGAGTAGAAAACATCAAAATTCATCGCGCATACATCACCCATGCGTCACATATGCGTCTAACATATGTCATGCAAACGTCACACATTCTTCGAAAATCTATCAAACAGCGTGTGAAAAACATAACAACGATTAATAACGTACTGACATCGCAAATCCAAAATGGTAGCTGTTAAAGTTTAGCATCTGGCATCTGACATTCGGTGTCCGACATTTGAAGCTTGGCGTACAAAGATTTCTGTTGTTCACCAACTTAGAGTTGTAGATACAAAAATAAACATAGGGCGATCATTGAAGAACATCAAAAACGTTAAATAACATGACGCATGTGTCGTGCATACGTTGCGCTTACGTCATACATACGTCGTGCAAACGTAGCGCGTACATCGAAAATCCATAATACAACGTGTTCAAAACCTTGAAATGATAGAAAGCATGACAAGATATACATCACGCATTCATTATATAACATAAATACGAGCGACTGAATTGAACAGAAGGTTGAATAGATAGACTAAACAATGATCGTATCTGGGGTTGTATTCGATTATATCGTGATGATGTTTATATAGTTATACTCACCAGGTAACTGTTCTCCAGTTATACATAAGAGCGACTGAACTGAACAGAAGGTTGAATGGATAGACTGAACAATCATCGTATCTGGGTTGTATTCGATTATTTCGTGATGATTATTATATATAATCTAACCAGGTAACTGTTCTTCCATTATACATACGAGCAACCGAATCGAACAGAAGGTTGAATGGATAGTATCTGGGTTGTATTCGATTATGATGTTATGCTGTGTATATAGTTATGTGTATATAGTATATAGACTGAACAATCGATGTATCTGGGTGGTACCGATTATATCGCAATTCTGTATATATAGTGATACTTACCAGGTGACGATACTTCCGTTACACATACTAGCGACTGAATCGAACAGAATGTTGAATGGTTAGACGAAACGATAATTGTATCTGAGTTGTATTCGATGATATCGTGATGATGTTTATATAGCAATACTCACCAGGTAACTGTTCTTCCGTTTTACATACAAGCGACCGAATCGAGCAGAAGGTTGAATTCAGTATTAATTGAACAATCATCGTATCTGGGTTGTATTCGATTATGTTTATATAGTTATACTAACCATGTAACTGTTCTTCCGTTATACATACGAGCGACTGAATTGAACAGAAGGTTGAATGGATAGACTAAACAATAATCGTATCTGGGGTTGTATTAGATTATATCTTGATGATGTTCATATAAATATACTCACCAGGAAACTGTTCTCCAGTTATACTGGTAACTGTTCTCCCGTTTTACGTACAAGCGACCGAATCGAGCAGAAGGTTGAATTCAGTATTAATTGAACAATCATCGTATCTGGGTTGTATTCGATTATGTCTATATAGTTATACTCACCAGGTAACTGTTCTTCCGTTATACATACGAGCGACTGAATTGAACAGAAGGTTGAATGGATAGACTAAACAATAATCGTATCTGGGGTTGTATTAGATTATATCTTGATGATGTTCATATAAATATACTCACCAGGAAACTGTTCTCCAGTTATACTGGTAACTGTTCTTCCGTTTTACATACAAGCGACCGAATCGAGCAGAAGGTTGAATGGATAGATTGAACAATCATCGTATCTGGGTTGTATTCGGTAATGTTTATATAGTTATACTCACCAGGTAACTGTTCTTTCGTTATACAAACGAGCGACTGAATTAAACAGAAGGTTGAATGGATAGACTAAACAATAATAGTATCTGGGGTTGTATTCGATTATATCGTGATGATGTTTTTATAGTTATACTCACCAGGTAACTGTCCTTTCGTTATACGTAAGAGCGACCGAATCGAAGAGAAGGTTGAGTGGATAGACTGTACAATCATCCTTTCTGGGTTGTATTCGATTATATAGTGATGATTATCATATAGTATGTCTAACCAAGTAGCAAATCTTCCGTTATACATACGAGCAACCGAATCGAACATAAGGTTGAATGGATAGATTGAACAATCATTGTATCTGGGTTGTATCCGAATATATCGTTATGCTGTATATTTAGTTACACCTACCATGTAACGGTTCTTTCGTTACACATACGAGCGTCTGAATCGAACATAAGGTTGGATGGTTTGGCGGGATGATCATTGTATCTGAGTTGTATTCGATTATATCGTGATGACGTTCATATAGAAATACTCACCAGGTAACTGTTCTTTCGTTATACATACGAGCAACCGAATCGAACATAAGGTTGAATGGATAGTATCTGGGTTGTATTCGATTATGATGTTATGCTGTGTATATAGTTATACACACTAGGTGAAGGTATTCCCGTTAATTGTATCTGAGTTGTATTCGATGATATCGTGATGATGTTTATAGCAATACTCACCAGGTAACTGTTCTTCCGTTTTACATAAAAGCGACCGAATCGAGCAGAAGGTTAAATAGATAGATTGAACAGTCATCGTATCTGGGTTGTATTCGATTATGTTTATATAGTTATACTCAACAGGAAACTGTTCTCCAGTTTCACATAAGAGCGACTGAACTGAACAGAAGGTTTAATGGATAGATTGAACAATCATCGTATCTGGATTGTATTTGATTATATCGTGATGATTATCATATAGTATGTCTAACCAGGTAACAGTTCTTCCGTTATACATACGAGCAACCGAATCGAACATAAGGTTGAATGGATAGATTGAACAATCATTGTATCTGGGTTGTATCCGAATATATCGTTATGCTGTATATTTAGTTTAGCCTACCATGTAACGGTTCTTTTGTTACACATACGAGCGACTGAATCGTAGAGAAAGAAGAATTGATAGACTGAACAATCATCGTATCTGGGTTGTATTCGATTATTTCGTGATGATTATTACATATTATGTCAAACCAGGTAACTGTTCTTAAGTTTTTCAATGAACGACAAACGTTTTTAAAAACTCAAGAAATACTTTTATTGATACGACCGATTCGTTCGAGTCTTACAAATAGAATGATTAATATGAATGTTATAAAAAAGTTCATGGAACGAAGCAATGCATATTCCATAATTTCTGCCGGGTCAGGTAAAATGCTGCGTCCGCATCTCCTCAGTGTGAACGGCTGGTTCGATGACATGCCGACGGCTGATGCCGGCTGGTTCAATGACATAACTCCTCCATCCTTAAGAGGGAGTTTTGGTCGGTACGAACAAAACTTCTGATGGTTGAGGATGTTGGTCGCCTTTTCTGGGTGTCCTCTTGATCTTCATTACAGTACGTATCCCAAAATAAAGTAGTACCAAAATTATTACTACGTACAATGGGATGGTCCATGGGTAGTGATTCGGCAATTGTTGATCATCTATTCGGAGGGGTTGGATGCTGTTTTCCCTCAACTGCAGCTCGTGTAGTTGGTCCAATTGGATGTCGTCCATCTGAAGACGATTGTTTCTTACTTGTTCTTGAATTTTGATTTCTGGTAACAGTAGTGGTTTCTCGGCGGATTCTCCTTTTTCGTTAGTGTAGCCATATCTCGAAGTTTGGATGCTACAGTGGTATGGTATTTGGATGAGATTGGTACCTTGAAGCATCACAAAATCTGTTTGGTCGCATTTGATTTGGACATTTTTTCCCGATTTGGAAATATACCGATATAATATGATTCGCTGATTTCTTCAATCAAGTGTTTCTTGGTTGTGACTTGAACTATTTGACATTCGGGTCTGTTATCCTTCACTTGAAGAATAGAGAAGAGGCAGTCCTGTTCTTGCAGTCCATTGATTAGATAGTTGTTTTCACAAAGATACTTGGAATCCAGATGGTGGCACGGCTCGGCTTCATATTGGAAAAGGCCGTCACTCATTGTGAAGAAAGGATTTTTTTGGGATTATAGTGGTCGAGTTTTTGGTGGGTATAGAATAGAGGTGGTAATGGGTAAAAATCTCAGGATGTACGAGAGGTATATGTAATGCATAAACTAATCGATGGTTTGAGAAATATGCTTCTACGGAAATAATATCATACTGTTTGTGAATGTCAGAAATATCCGAGTAAACCAGCTGATTTATTGAATGGTGTTCCCGGAGGGAATTCATTATTGATTTCATATCTTCGATTGATATAATACTACTGTGTAGCCTTCCAAGTTTTGCAAATGAGATTGAATTTTCAATATTCGTGAGAATCGAAAGCAGTGTATCTAGATTGAATTTTATTTGTGTAAATGTATCTAATATTGAGAAATAGTAAGTATTATTTTTCTGAAGTTGTTCTATACTTTCCCTAATTACATCTTGGTTGTGGATCATCAAAGATAATGTTTTATTGTTATTGTCGAGAATTTGTTTAGTTAAGGATATTTATTGATTCAATGAATTGACAATTTTGCCCTGGTTTTTCTGGAGGGTTTCAATAGCTCCGTCATATCGTTCTGCATCTTCTTGGTCTAAATTACCGGAAATGGCTTTTACTATGTTACCCAAACCATTTATAAGTCCGCGTTTTTTTCTGTTATTGAAAGGATATATAGATTGAAATTTTTCTTTCACGGATTTCGTCTGGTAGTCAATGTGTTGTTCTATGGTTTGTAAGGAGGAATCATAGGTCGAAGTCAATTTCTGTTTTTCTAGGGATAATTTAATTTGTCTATATTGGTCTTCGAGAAGTATAATTTCATTATTAATTGGCTCGAGTTCCAAATAATGTAGGAATGTATGTGTTCCTACTTTGATTTGTGCATTACCAAGTTTGAATGGTAAAATTCCCGGGTTGTTCTGCAGGTCAGTTATTATTACGTTCTTGGTCGTCGTCAGCACTAGGTGGATTGTTGTTATTAGGATTATCCTGTAACAAATTTGATTTTGTTATTTTTGCTCTTGGTTTCTTGAAGATGTTTTTATGGTAGGTATTGCGTTGGGTCTCAAGTTTTTTGTCTTTGTCCTTCTGTACTATTTCTTTAATGAACGGAGGTTTTAGCTTTTTTCCACGGGTTTCAATGTCATGACGATATGCTTCGCTATTTTCTACGTAAGTTACTGGGTCTTCGCGGTTTTTGTTCGCTTTTTCTATAACCTTTTCTTTCTGCCTGTGAGAAATATCATGTATATGATTATAAATGAGTTGAGTTTTCTGTTTATGTTCTTGAATGTAATTATTCAATAGTTCTTGGTTAATATCAAAGTCGAATGGATCCTTCGAATCCAAATGTCCTGTAATTATATCGATAGGCTTCTTTTTTGTTACCGAATGGATCGAATGATTATACCCAAATATCGCATAAGGCATCATATCTACAGTGGTCATTTGTGAGTTTTCTAATTTCAACACTCTGAGATGTTCTAGGATCGTTGAGTGAAAACGTTCTACAGGGGCGTTACTGTTAGAATTTTTTGGGGTTGTCAAGTGGAAATTGATTTTATGAAGTTTCGCAAAATCGGTCAGGATAGAATTTCTGAACTCTGTTCCGCTATCAGCAACAATTTGAAGAGGCATTCCATGAAATGACATGAAGTTAATGAGTGCATTAACGATAGAAATTGCATCTGCTGAAGGTAGTGGAAACGCTTGTCCATATTTGGAAAAGCTATCCAAGATGGTGAGGAATTTTTGATTGTTTGCTTGGAATACGTCTATATGGACTATCTCGAATGGTTTTTTCGGAGTAGGGGTGAGTTGTAGGTGTATTTTCGGTGGATTTCTGTCGTATTTGACTAGTTGACATGTCGCGCAAGTATTAATGTAATGTCTGACGTCATTGGCAATATTGGGCCAATAATATCTTCTTTTGATTTGTTGGATGGTTTCCTGGATCCCTCTGTGATTAGTCTTAGTCTCATGGTTGTATTGTAAAATTTCTTTTTGTCTATCTGGATCTGTGATATCTTCGAGTATCGAGTTACATTTCAGAAGTTTGAAGGCTGAATTCTTGAAAGTTTGTCTCATTAAGTTACTTAGGCTTGCATAGAGATCTTCATTATCATTATTTTCGAAGAAAAATGCATATGTACTCTTTGGATTACCAAATTCTCCGAAAAATGATATTATAGGTGTTAGGTCATTATTTACTAGGTAAATTTTCCATCTAGTTTTCTTGTTGTCCCATAGGCATTTCTTCGTATGTTTTTTGGGGAGGCAAGAATTCGAAATTATCAATTGATTCTGAAATACGTTAATTGGTGACTCGCTCGGATTTATCTCTTGTATTGGGTCTTCTTCGTTCGTGTGCACGGATTCTCCATCTCCTTCGACGTTCTCGACATTTGGTGTTTCGTCTATATTGTTGGCAATTGACTCATTGTCGTCTCGTTGTATTTGCCTTTCCAAAGTGTCGTTGAACTCTTCCATATACCTGAATATTGGGAGCTGATTCTGTGATGTGGTCTGATTTGATGTCGAAGGTTCTGCTTCATTGGCGTAGATTTCTATTTTTGAAAGTGCGTCTGCGTTGGTGTTTTTGCTTCCTTTTTTATAGACGACTTCATAGTCGAATTCCTCCAGTTTCAATCTCCAGCGCACCAACTTTGAGTTAGGTTCTTTCAGCGACATCAACCATTGTAGGGGTTTGTGGTCTGTGAGGATTTTGAATTTTCTGCCAAATAAATATGGCCTGAAGTATTTGGTTGCCCAAACTATCGCCAAAAGTTCCTTTTCGGTAGTACTGTAGTTCTGTTCCGAATTATTAAGTGTACGAGAAGCGTACGCAATTGGTTTGTCTGATCCAATAGGTCCTTGGGAGAGTATTGCTCCAATGGCAACATTACTGGCGTCTGTAGTCAAATTGAAAGGTTTATCGAAGTCTGGGTATTGTAGTATTGGGTCGTTGGTGAGTAAAGTCTTGCAATGATTGAATGTTCCGATGAATTTTTCGTCGTGTTTGATTTCTGTGCCTTTCTTCAAGCACGCTGTGAACGGTTTTGTAATCTTAGCGAAGTCTTTGATAAATTTTCGATAGTAGCCGATCAGTCCTAGGAACCCTTTAATTTCTCGTGTTGTTTTTGGAATTGGATAGTCCATGATGGCTTTGATTTTAGAAGGATTTGGTTTTACCCCTTCTGGTGTTATTATGTGACCCAAGAAAGCGACTCCCTTTTTCAAGAATTCTGATTTATCTAGCTGGACTTTTAAGTTAGTTTCTCTCAGTCGTTGAAATACGTTTTTTAAGTTTATTAAGTGTTCCTGGAGTGATGTAGAAAATATTATGATGTCGTCCATGTACACCAAACATATTTTATTCTGAAGACCTTTGAGTACGTTATCCATTACTCGCTGAAAAGTTGCTGGCGCATTTTTCAGCCCGAAAGGCATTCTGACGTACTCATAATGGCCATTTTCAACGTTAAAAGCTGTTTTTGGAATGTCCTCTGGGGCCATTTCAATTTGATGAAATCCGCTTGCCAGATCTAACGTAGAAAAATACAGACATCTTCCTAGTTTGTCTAGTACGTCACTAATGTTGGGAATTGGGTACCTATCGTCTATGGTCTTTTCATTGACTTTTCGGTAGTCAACTACGATCCTCCATTTCTTTTTCCCACTAGCGTCTGCTTTTTTTGGTACTATCCATATCGGAGATGACCATGGGGAATTGCTCTGACGAATTATGTTTTGTTCAAGCATTGTATTTATTTGCGATTGGACTTCCTCTTTGTGTATGAACGGGTACCTATATGATTTGGTGTACACTGGTATTTCGTCTTTCGTATTTATGTAATGTTTCACTTGATTTGTGAATGTCAGTTCGTGTCCTTCGTAATGAAAAATATCGGAGTATGATTGACAAAGTTTTTCTATATGTTTCTTTTCCTCAGTATTCATATGTTCAGTTCGAATAAGTTCGCGAATATCAGGATTATTCATTGTCAGTGTCTTGTCTGTTTCCTCATTATCAACATGATAAAGTTCGTAATATTCGTGAAGAAATGGGTTGGTTTTTATTGGTTCGAATAAGTGAATTTGACAGTTATTTTCATTTGGATTTTCGAGTTCTACCCAAGCGTAACCGTTTTCAGCAGTGGTTAAGGTTTCTCTTATGAGGCAATCATTGATTTTGATTGGGGGTACTATAACATCTCCCGACGACTGATTAACGGGAATTCTGATTTTTGTTCCGGTACCTGCTTCTAATTCGATGAAAAACAAGACTCTTTTTTTAGATTCGTAATATTCAATTTGATTTTGGGATAATGGTGTATATAAGATAGAATTTGAGAGATCGATTTGAGCTTCTAATTGTTTCAAAATATCGAGACCTATCAGTCCATCAAAATATTGGTGAAATTTGAATAAGTGAAATTTTAGTTGTTTGTTAAAGTTAAACTCGTTGAAAGCTGGAACTTTAGCACATAAGTCACGTTGAGATTTTTGAAAAACTGATTTAACTATAAAAGGTTCTTTGTATATTGTATGTTTATAATATCTTTCGGCAACTTCTGGGTTCAAAAATGATTTTGTAGCTCCGGTGTCTATTAGTAATTTTATTGGTGGGTCAGAAATTCGAATAAATGGGAGTTCTTTTTTGTCGTATATCGTATTCAATTCAATTATGTCTCCTCTTGTTCGTGGGCAACTTCGTGAAAATTTTGATCACTTCCATCATTATATTCGAACTGAGGAATCTCGTCCGATGGATATATTAATTGTTACTCGTAATAATGTTGGTCACAAGAATAATGTGCTTGGTCATAAGGGTGGTTTTGATCATAAGTGCGTGTTTGGTCATTTTCGTGCGGTTCGACATTATAAACTTCTTCTGCAATGAAATTCAGTTTCTGATTAGGGTCACGTTGGAAATGATTATATGATTGTTGATTTGTGTTCCTATTGAAATTGTGCGTTTTAGTTATACCACTCATTGGGGTAGGTTTAGGGTTGGACGAGTTGCCTGCTGGAGGATTTTTCCAAACATTACGTGGTTTTCCGAATACTTGACTATTCGTAAAATATCTTTGAGATGGAACATTTTGTCTAGGTTGAATTGAGATTGGGCCTCTTGGAAATTGGGGTTGACTGAAATTTTGTCGAAGAGGAAATTGTGATTGGTTGGAATTTTGTTGAGACAAAAATTGCGGTCGAGTAGCATTGACATAATTATTTTGGAAATTATTATGTGGATAGTTCGGAGATGAGATTGGGAAATAGTTTTGTATTGGTACTTGATTTCGTGGTTTACCCATTTGAGGTCTTGGAGCATAACTAGTACTCGCTTTTTGCAAATATCTGATATTATTATCTTCTATGATATATTTTTGAGCTTCTGCGAGATTATTCGGTTTCATGGATCTGATCATTGAACTTTGAGGTTCTTTTAAACCAACGAGCAAAATATGCAATGCATGTGAATCGTACAAAGCTTTCTTGCTTATTTTTATCGCTTCGTTAACTTCGTGTAAATTTATAAAATTATGTAGTAAGTTCAGAGTCGACTGTATTCTAGAATAAAATTGCAAAGAATTTTCGTCAGGATTTTGTCTCAATGAGCCTAAATCTGAAATCAAGCTGCTTTCGTTTCTCTGGTCGCCAAAATGAGTTATCAATAAATTTTTGATAGTATGCCAATCATTGCTGCCACTGAGAGAAAAGACCTCTTCGGCTGCCCCAGTGAGTTTTGAAAGTACACTATGTAGTAAGATTTTATTTGAAGTACTATTTGCATATGCTGGTCTTGCATCGTAGTATTCATTCAATAAATCATTGACTGTTTCGAGATATCTATAAAGTCTGGAAGGGTTACCGTCGAATTCGGGAACTATTTGTAATAGTTTCATATCAAAAGATTTAGGTTCAGACATGTTTGATGTTTCAATTTCTACTGATTCTATTTGAGATTGATTGTTCAGATTCAGTGATTGCAATGATCTACTTAAAATTTCTTCAAGCTCTACACCGATACCACTAGTGATTTCTGAGATTTCTGGTTCAGATTCTGGATCAGAGGAAATCAATGACATAGGAAATATCAGATACGTATGGATAAAATTATAAGGAAACAATGAGTGACTTACATTGACTTCCAAGTTTTCATTCTTCTTTGGATCCGCGATGGATAGCTTCTCTGGTTTTTTCTTTCACTGGTTCTTCTCGATGAAGGATTGATACCCAAGGATATCTACGATAGATGCCTTCGAGTATCCTACCGACTGCGCCACTTAAGTTTTTCAATGAACGACAAACGTTTTTAAAAACTCAAGAAATACTTTTATTGATACGACCGATTCGTTCGAGTCTTACAAATAGAATGATTAATATGAATGTTATAAAAAAGTTCATGGAACGAAGCAATGCATATTCCATAATTTCTGCCGGGTCAGGTAAAATGCTGCGTCCGCATCTCCTCAGTGTGAACGGCTGGTTCGATGACATGCCGACGGCTGATGCCGGCTGGTTCAATGACATAACTCTGTTCTTCCGTTATACATACGAGCAACCAAATCGAAGATAAGGTTGAATGGATAGATTGAACGAACATTGTATCTGGGTTGTCTCCGATTATATCGTTATGCTGTTTATTTAGCTACACCTACCATGTAACGGTTCTTTCGTTACACATACGAGCGTCTGAATCGAACATAAGATTGGATGGTTAGACGAAACGATAATTGTAACTGAGTTGTATTCGATTATATCGTGGTGATTATTATATATTATGTCTAACCAGGTAAATGTTCTTCCGTTATACATACGAGCAACCGAATAGAACATAAGGTTGAATGGATAGATTGAACAATCATTGTATCTGGGTTGTCTCCGATTATATCGTTATGCTGTATATTTAGTTACACCTACCATGTAACGGTTCTTTCGTAACACATACGAGCGTCTGAATCGAACATAAGGTTGGATGATTGGACGAAACGATAATTGTAACTGAGTTGTATTCGATTATATCGTGGTGATGTTTATATAGTAATACTCACCAGGTGACTGTTCTTGCGTTATACATACGAGCGACCCAATCGAACAGAAGGTTGGATGGATAGACGGAATGATCATTGTATCTGAGTTGTATTCGATTATATCGTGATGACGTTCATATAGAAATATTCACCAGGTTACTGTTCTTTCGTTATACATATGAGCAACCGAATCGAACAGAAGGTTGAATGGATAGTATCTGGGTTGTATTCGATTATGATGTTATGCTGTGTATATAGTTATACACACTAGGTGACGGTATTCCCGTTTCACCTACGAGCGACCGAAACGAACAGAAAGTTGAATGGATAGACTGAACAATCAATGTGTCTGGGTGGTATCCGATTATATCGCAATACTGTATATATAGTGATACTTACCAGGCGACGGTACTTCCGTTACACATACTAGCGGCTGAATCGACCAGAAGGTTAAATGGTTAGACGAAACGATAATTGTATCTGAGTTGTATTCGATGATATCGTGATGATGTTTATAGCAATACTCACCAGGTAACTGTTCTTCCGTTTTACATACAAGCGACCGAATCGAGCAGAAGGTTAAATAGATAGATTGAACAATCACCGTATCTGGGTTCTATTCGATTATGTTTATATAGTTATACTCACCAGGTAACTGTTCTTCCGTTATACATACGAGCGACTGAATTGAACTTAAGGTTGAATGGATAGACTAAACAATAATCGTATCTGGGGTTGTATTCGATTATGTCTTTATGATGTTTATATAGTTATACTCACCAGGAAACTGTTCTCCAGTTATACATAAGAGCGACTGAACTGAACAGAAGGTTAAATGGATAGACTGAACAATCATCGTATCTGGGTTGTATTCAATTATATCGTGATGATTATCATATAGTAATAATAATAATAATATTTATTCACCATAATATATATATATATATATATAAATAGATTTCAGAATAAAAGAACAATTACATCATTTGGTGAATAAACAATACTCAAAAAGTGACTGAACACTTGTTTCGAGGATACAGAATAGGAATATCTAAAAACACAGTAAGTACCTACTTCACATCAAAAGTATGAAATTAAATGAATAAGATAAAAATGATAACAATGAAATGAAACGATTACATGTACTTATCATTATGATTATATACATATTACAAACCTACATACATACATATGCAAACATACATACATATACACATACACATAGGTACATAATATATAAACACACATTTTAAAATACATAATTAAAATATAATAAAATGATATATCGAAATATTATATCAATGATTCCATCTTTTCAAACTTCCTTCAAGTCATTTTGATTGCATTGTTCATTTCAATTAAATCATGTATTCGTTTTCTTGGAATTTGGGATACAAACAATTTCATTCTTGACTTAAAAATAAATGTATTTGGTGCTTCTTTAATTTCCTGTGGAATTGTGTTATATAACCTAGGTGCTAAGAAGATGTACGACCTTTGGCCTATAGATTTCATCATGAATGGAACGTGGTGTTCCATTTTAGTTCTTGTGTCGTAATTATGTCTTGCTACAGTGTGACTATTTTTGTTTTTGTGATGTTTTATATTGATTTTCAAGAAATATAATTGTCTTATATCTAGGATTTTCGAATCCTTATATAGCCGGTCTGATGGATAGTTCATATCTGTTGTGAGTAGTATTCTTATGAATCTCTTCTGCAATATTTCAAGAGGGTTGAGGTAAGTTTTTGCTGCAGCTCCCCATGCAAGTATGCCATAATTTATATGACTCTCCACGAGCGCATGATATACCATCTTCATTTGGGTGAAATTTAATACATTTTTCAGTTTTCTGAATTTGTATAGCACAAATTGTAATTTTTTTATGATCGAATTTATCTGATTTTTCCATTGAAGATGAGAATCTATAATGACCCCTAGATATTTTATTTCTCTTTTGCCTACTATACTGAATATTTGGTTTTCGATCACGATATCAATTTGATTGTAAGTCGGAAGATTTCGTTGGTAACAAGTAAAAGGAAGAAAATTCGTTTATTCGAAATTTATTGTCAATAACTTATGATCAAACCAGTTTTTTACCAAGCGCATGTCTTCTTCTATGATCATTTTAAGTTGGTCCCAATTTTCACCTTCGTAAAGGATGGCTGTATCATCAGCGAAACCTATTGTGAGTCCACGAGTTTTCAAGCTGAATAGACCGTTTATGTATAGGGAGAACAATATTGGTCCAAGAACCGTGCCTTGAGGCACTCCAAATTGTATTGGCATTTGGTCACTCAGTGTTTTATTGTTCAGTCTCACATTTTGTCTTCTATTGGAAAGGTATCTTTCGAACAGTTTCAAACAGTTTCCACGTATACCATAGTCTTCTAGTGTTTCTATAAGCAATGTGTGGCTGACTGTATCGAAAGCTTTCGCTAAGTCTAAGAATATGCAGATACATGGTGAACCATTATTCAATGAGGAATGAACAGCATTTGTGAGGGCTAATATTGCATCTTCAGTTGAAATTTTTTGTTTTAATCCAAACTGATTCCTCGAGAGAATTTCAAATTTTTCTACAAAACATAGTAGCCTTTTCTTTATAATTTTCTCCATGATTTTTGATATATGCGTTATCAGACTTATTGGTCTGTAGTTACTCACCAAAAGTTTGTCACCTTTTTTATATATCGGAATCACAACAGATTCTTTGAATGGTGCTGGCCATGTTCCATCTCTCAAACATGCGTTGAAAATGAATTTCAAAGGTCCACTTATAAATTCTTTAGTTGATTTTAATACTTCAGCTTGTATAGAATCTATGCCAGTTGCTTTTTTGTTTTTCAATTCACCTATAATTTCTTCTATCTCTTTATTATCAGTTGGTATCATGACCATCGAGTTTGGGTTTAGTTCGCGTACGTATATTTCAATTCTGACTTGATGAAAACTATTGAACCATCATTTTGATTTAGGTTTCCTGCACTAAATATTTTATCATAACCATTTACGTTGTGTAAGTCTAGACATTTTATAATCCATGTTTCAGTAAAAACAATGCAATCAAAATCACAACTTAGATTCTCCAAAAGTATTTTGAATTCATCAAGATTCTTGTTGAGGCTGCATATATTATTATGAATAACTTTGAAAGTATTATTTTTCTCATTTACTTTGAGAATTGTTTTGCAGTCCTCAACCTCATCAAGAGAGTAGGTTTCAATTTCTTCTGTGTCGAATTCTCTGAGATAGGGATCCATTTTTTTTACAGCAACTTAATTTTATTTGGAAAATCTCAATTCACTAACCTATATATATTATAAAAATTAAGCGCTATCTCGTAGTCAGCAAAAACAGTTTGGGGAGAATTAGTATTTTTACTGGTGTTCGGTGATAAGATATGATTTACTTATGAGTAGAAAAAAAGATAATAAGACTATGGTACAGGTGATTGGTATCGAAATTCAAGCAATTTTCTGTTTCGGAAGGCAAATGAACTTGACAAACTACAAATACTCATATCCTAAAACTGTACGTGATATAACACTATTTACTTGTATTTGGTCGACTTCTTAAGCTTTCTTTTCCGATTTGGGAAGATCCTAGGGTGGCTTGTACTGTTTTCATTGGTTTCTTGGCTGTTGGTGCTTCTTTTGTTTCTATTCCTTTTTTGATTATAGGATGCTCGCGTTCCAGTTCCTCTACAGTGTATTTTTTCGTTCCTACAATTAAAAGGTTTCCTTTGATGTAGCTTCTTTCATCAGAACTTTTTCTTGTCTCATTCAAGTGTTTCCTCAAAATTTTATTTTCTTCTCTTTGTTCCAGAGTTTGATCCTGAACGATCGTGATGTTGGTATTCTTCAGTTTTCTACAGTTTTTCAGTACCAATGTTTTTTTCAAATATGATACGAATTCGACTTTGAGTGGGGCAGAATGATGGTTTCCCAAAGAGTAAAGATTGTTTATATCTATTTCTTTAATGTCCACATCTAGCAGGCGCCCAAATTCCTTACAAATGTAGCTAACCGATCTTTCTTCTGGCGGATTTTGTAGACCAATTATCAGTAGATTGTTTTTTCTGGTGGTTCTGTCTAAAATTTCTATTTTGTCCTTCAGCTGACAATTTTCCCTTTCTAGAGCAGAAAGTCTGTTATTAAGGTTCTCAATCTTCAATGAAATACGGGTTTCACTAGCTTTAATTGTGTTTTTGACTTCTATTTTACTGTTAACTATTTCATCAAGTAATTCTTTCAGAGTTAATTCTTGATTATTTTCGGACATTTTATAACACTATTCTGTTATGTCTGTATTTGTCCAAGCACCCGTACTATTTCTCACAGAATTACAGTTTTTCTATATAGATTGTGCACTAATGTATCCTCAATGCACTTTCCAGATATCTATTTATAGTTTTGAATGCACACACTTCACTATCTACTTGAACAGATGATATTTTCCAAATTTCGTTATTTTCTGAGTTGGTTTAACCGTTTATTTGACCACTTTTAACGCAGCGAAACATAAGCGTGTATTCATGGTTTAATTAAAATTCCATGTATGTCTAACCAGGTAACAGTTCTTCCGTTATACATACGAGCAACCGAATCGAACATAAGGTTGAATGGATAGATTGAACAATCATTGTATCTGGTTTGTATCTGAATAAATCTTTATGCTGTATATTTAGTTTAGCCTACCATGTAACGGTTCTTTCGTTACAAATACGAGCGACTGAATCGTAGAGAAGGGTGGATGGATAGACTGAACAATCACCGTATCTAGGTTGTATCCGATCATTTCATTATCACATATTATGTCTAACCAGGTAACTGTTCTTCCGTTATACATACGAGCAACCGAATCGAACATAAGGTTGAATTGATAGATTGAACAAACATTGTATCTGGGTTGTCTCCGATTATATCGTTATGCTGTATATTTAGTTACACCTACCATGTGACGGTTCTTTCGTTATACATACGAGCGTCTGAATCGAACATAAGGTTGGATGGTTAGACGGAACGATAATTGTAACTGAGTTGTATTCGATTATATCGTGGTGATTTTTTATATATTATGTCTAACCAGGTATCAGTTCTTCCGTTATACATACGAGCAACCAAATCGAACATAAGGTTGAATGGATAGATTGAACAAACATTGTATATGGGTTGTCTCCGATTATATCGTTATGCTGTATATTTAGTTTTACCTACTATGTAACGGTTCTTTCGTTACACATACGAGCGTCTGAATCAAACATAAGGTTGGATGGTTAGACGGAACGATAATTGTAACTGAGTTGTATTCGATTATATCGTGGTGATGTTTATATAGTAATACTCACCAGGTGACTGTTCTTGCGTTATACATACGAGCGACCCAATCGAACAGAAGGTTGGATGGATAGACGGAATGATCATTGTATCTGAGTTGTATTCGATTATATCGTGATTACTTTTATATAGAAATACTCACCAGGTTACTGTTCTTTCGTTTTACATACGAGCAACCGAATCGAAAAGAAGGTTGAATGGATAGTATCTGGGTTATATTCGATTATGATGTTATGCTGTGTATATAGTTATACACATTAGGTGACGGTATTCCCGTTTCACATACGAGCGACCGAAACGAACAGAAAGTTGAATGGATAGACTGAACAATCAATGTATCTGGGTGGTATCCGATTATATCGCAATACTGTATATATAATGATACTTACCAGGTGACGGTACTTCCGTTACACATACTAGCGACTGAATCGAACAAAAGGTTAAATGGTTAGACGAAACGATAATGGTATCTGAGTTGTATTCGATGATATCGTGATGATGTTTATATAGCAATACTCACCAGGTGACTGTTCTTCCGTTTTACATACAAGCGACCGAATCGAGCAGAAGGTTTAATGTATAGATTGAAAAATCATCGTATCTGGGTTGTATTCGATTATGTTCATATAGTTATACTTACCAGGTAACTGTTCTTCCGTTATTCATACGAGCGACTGAATTGAACAGAAGGTTGTATGGATAGACTAAACAATGATCGTATCTGGGGTTGAATTCGATTATATCGTGATGATGTTTATATAGTTATACTCACCAGGTAACTGTTTTCCAGTTATACATAAGAGCGACTGAACTGAACAGAAGGTTGAAAGGATAGACTGAACAATCATAGTATCTGGGTTGTATTCGATTATATCGTGATGATTATCATATAGTATGTCTAACCAGGCAACAGTTCTTCCTTTATACATACGAGCAACCGAATCGAACATAAGGTTGAATGGATAGATTGAACAATCATTGTATCTGGGTTGTCTCCGATTATATCGTTATGCTGTTTATTTAGTTACACCTACCATGTAACGGTTCTATCGTTGAACATACGAGCGTCTGAATCGATGGTTAGACGAAACGATAATTGTAACTGAGTTGTATTCGATTATTTCGTGGTGATTATTATATATTATGTCTAACCAGGTAACTGTTCTTCCGTTATACATACGAGCAACCGAATCGAACATAGGGTTGAATGGATAGATTGAACATTTATTGTATCTGGGTTGTCTCCGATTATATCGTTATGCTGTATATTTAGTTACACCTACCATGTAACGGTTCTTTCGTAACACATACGAGCGTCTGAATCGAACATAAGGTTGGATGATTAGACGGAACGATAATTGTAACTGAGTTGTATTCGATTATATCGTGGTGATGTTAATATAGTAATACTCACCAGGTGACTGTTCTTGCGTTATACATACGAGCAACCGAATCGAACAGAAAGTTGAATGGATAGTATCTGGGTTGTATTCGATTATGATGTTATGCTGTGTATATAGTTATACACACTAGGTGACGGTATTCCCGTTTCACATACGAGCGACCGAAACGAACAGAAAGTTGAATGGATAGACTGAACAATCAATGTATCTGGGTGATATCCGATTATATCGCAATACTGTATATATATAGTGATACTTACCAGGTGACGGTACTTCCGTTACACATACTAGCGGCTGAATCGAACAGAAGGTTGAATGGTTAGACGAAACGATAATTGTATCTGAGTTGTATTCGATGATATCGTGATGATGTTCATAGCAATACTCACCAGGTAACTGTTCTTCCGTTTTACATACAAGCGACCGAATCGAGCAGAAGGTTAAATAGATAGATTGAACAATCATCGTATCTGGGTTCTATTCGATAATGTTTATATAGTTATACTCACCAGGTAACTGTTCTTCCGTTATACATACGAGCGACTGAATTGAACTAAAGGTTGGATGGATAGACTAAACAATAATCGTATCTGAGGTTGTATTCGATTATATCTTGATGATGTTTATATAGTTATACTCACCAGGAAACTGTTCTCCAGTTGTACATAAGAGCGACTGAACTGAACAGAAGGTTGAATGGATAGACTGAACAATCATCGTATCTGGGTTGTATTCAATTATATCGTGATGATTATCATATAGTATGTCTAACCAGTTAACAGTTCTTCCGTTATACATACGAGCAACCGAATCGAACATAAGGTTGAATGAATAGATTGAACAATCATTGTATCTGGGTTGTCTCCGATTATATCGTTATGCTGTATATTCAGTTACACCTACCATGTGACGGTTCTTTCGTTACACATACGAGCGTCTGAATCGAACATAAGGTTGGATGGTTAGACGAAAAGATAACTGTAACTGAGTTGTATTCGATTATATCGTGGTGATTTTTTATATATTATGTTTAACCAGGTAACTGATCTTCCGTTATACATACGAACCGAATCGAACATAAGGTTGAATGGATAGATTGAACAATCATTGTATCTGGGTTGTCTCCGATTATATCGTTATGCTGTATATTTAGTTACACCTACCATGTAATGGTTCTTTCGTAACACATACGAGCGTCTGAATCGAACATAACGTTGGATGATTAGACGGAACGATAATTGTAACTGAGTTGTATTCGATTATATCGTGGTGATGTTTATATAGTAATACTCACCAGGTGACTGTTCTTGCGTTATACATACGAGCGACCCAATCGAACAAAAGGTTGGATGGATAGACGGAATGATCATTGTATCTGAGTTGTATTCTATTATATCGTGATGACGTTTATATGGAAATACTCACCAGGTTACTGTTCTTTCGTTATACATACGAGCAACCGAATCGAACAGAAGGTTGAATGGATAGTATCTGGGTTGTATTCGATTATGATGTTATGCAGTGTATATAGTTATACACATTAGGTGACGGTATTCCCGTTTTACAAACGAGCGTTTTACAAACGAACAGGAAAATGAATGGATAGACTAAACAATCAATGTATCTGGGTGGTATCCGATTATATCGCAATACTGTATATATAGTGATATTTACCAGGAGACGGTACTTCCGTTACACATACTAGCGACCCAATCGAACAGAAGGTCAAATGGTTAGACGAAACGATAATTGTATCTGAGTTGTATTCGATGATATCGTGATGATGTTTATATAGCAATACTCACCAGGTAACTGTTCTTCCGTTTTACATACAAGCGACCGAATTGAGCAGAAGGTTAAATGGATAGATTGAACAATCATCGTATCTGGGTTGTATTCGTATATGTTTATATAGTAATACACACCAGGTAACTGTTCTTCCGTTATACATACGAGCGACTGAATTGAACAGGAGGATGATGTTTATATAGTTATACTCACCAGGTAACTGTTCTTCCGTTATACATACTAGCTACTGAATCGAACAGAAGGTTGAATGGTTAGACGAAATGATAATTGTATCTGAGTTGTATTCGATGATATCGTGATGATGTTTATATAACGATTCTCACCAAGTAACTGTCCTTCCGTTTTACATACAAGCGACCGAATCGAGCAAAAGGTTAAATGGATAGATTGAACAATAATCGTATCTGAGTTGTATTCGATTATGTTTATATTGTTATACTCACCAGGTACCTGTTCTTCCGTTATACATACGAGCAACCAAATCGAACATAAGGTTGAATGAATAGATTGAACAATCATCGTATCTGGGTTGTATTCGATTATGTTTATATAGTTATACTCACCAGGTAACTGTTATTCCGTTATACATACGAGCGACTGAATTGAACAGAAGGTTGAATGGATAGACTAAACAATGATCGTATCTGGGGTTGTATTCGATTATATCGTGATGATGTTTAGATAGTTATACTCACCAGGTAACTGTTTTCCAGTGAAACATAAGAGCGACTGAACTGAATAGAAGGTTGTATGGATAGACTGAACAATCATCGTATCTGGGTTGTATTCGATTATTTCGTGATGATTAATATATATTATGTCTAACCAGGTAACTGTTCTTCCGTTATACATACGAGCAACCGAATCGAACATAAGGTTGAATGGATAGATTGAACAATCATTGTATCTGGGTTGTCTCCGATTATATCGTTATGCTGTATATTTAGATACACCTATCATGTAACGGTTCTTTCGTTACACATACGAGCGTCTGAATCGAGCATAAGGTTGGATGGTTAGACGGAACGATAATTGTAACTGAGTTGTATTCGATTATATCGTGGTAATGTTTATATAGTAATACTCACCAGGTGACTGTTCTTTCGTTATACGTACAAGCGACCCAATCGAACAGAAGGTTGGATGGATAGACAGAATGATCATTGTATCTGAGTTGTATTCGATTATATCGTGATGACGTTCATATAGAAATACTCACCAGGTTACTGTTCTCTCGTTATACATACGAGCAACCGAATCGAACAGAAGGTTGAATGGATAGTATCTGGGTTGTATTCGATTATGATGTTATGCTGTGTATATAGTTATACACATTAGGTGACGGTATTCCCGTTTTACATACGAGCGACCGAAACGAACAGAAAGTTGAATGGATAGACTGAACAATCAATGTATCTGGGTGGTATCCGATTATATCGCAATAATGTATATATAGTGATACTTACCAGGTGACGGTACTTCCGTTACACATACTAGCGACTGAATCGAACAAAAGGTTGAATGGTTAGACGAAACGATAATTGTATCTGAGTTGTATTCTATGATATCGTGATGATGTTTATATAGCAATACTCACCAGGTAACTGTTCTTCCGTTTTACATACAAGCGACCAAATCGAGCAGAACGTTAAATTCAGTAAAGATTGAACAATCATCGTATCTGGGGTTGTATTCGATTATATCTTGATGATGTTTATATAGTTATACTCACCAGGAAACTGTTCTCCAGTTATACATAAGAGCGACTGAACTGAACAGAAGGTTGAATGGATAGACTGAACAATCATCGTATCTGGGTTGTATTTAATTATATCGTGATGATTATCATATAGTATGTTTAACCAGGTAACAGTTCTTCCGTTATACATACGAGCAACCGAATCGAACATGAGGTTGAATGGATAGATTGAACAATCATTGTATCTGGGTTGTATCTGAATATATCGTTATGCTGTATATTTAGTTTAGCCTACCATGTAACGGTTCTTTCGTTACAAATACGAGCGACTGAATCGTAGAGAAGGGTGAATGGATAGACTGAACAATCATCGTATCTGGGTTGTATTTAATTATATCGTGATGATTATCATATAGTATGTTTAACCAGGTAACAGTTCTTCCGTTATACATACGAGCAACCGAATCGAACATAAGGTTGAATGGATAGATTGAACAATCATTATATCTGGGTTGTATCTGAATATATCGTTATGCTGTTTATTTAGTTACACCTACCATGTGACGGTTCTTTCGTTACACATACGAGCGTCTGAATCGAACATAAGGTTGAATGGTTAGACGAAAAGATAATTGTAACTGAGTTGTATTCGATTATATCGTGGTGATTTTTTATATATTATGTCTAACCAGGTAACTGATTTTCCGTTATACATACGAGCAACCGAAACGAACATAAGGTTGAATGGATAGATTGAACAATCATTGTATCTGGGTTGTCTCCGATTATATCGTTATGCTGTATATTTAGTTACACCTACCATGTAACGGTTCTTTCGTTACACATACGAGCGTCTGAATCGAACATAACGTCGGATGATTAGACGGAACGATAATTGTAACTGAGTTGTATTCGATTATATCGTGGTGATGTTTATATGGTAATACTCACCAGGTGACTGTTCTTGCGTTATACATACGAGCGACCCAATCGAACAGAAGGTTGGATGGATAGACGGAATGATCATTGTATCTGAGTTGTATTCGATTATATCGTGATGACGTTCATATAGAAATACTCACCAGGTTACTGTTCTTTCGTTATACATACGAGCAACCGAATCGAACAGAAGGTTGAATGGATAGTATCTGGGTTGTATTCGATTATAATGTTATGCAGTGTATATAGTTATACACATTAGATGACGGTATTCCCGTTTCACAAACGAGCGTTTTACAAACGAACAGGAAAATGAATGGATAGACTGAACAATCAATGTATCTGGGTGGTATCCGATTATATCGCAATACTGTATATATAGTGATACTTACCAGGTGACGGTACTTCCGCTACACATACTAGCGACTGAATCGAACAGAAGGTCAAATGGTTAGACGAAACGATAATTGTATCTGAGTTGTATTCGATGATATCGTGATGATGTTTATATAGCAATACTCACCAGGTAACTGTTCTTCCGTTTTAAATACAAGCGACCGAATTGAGCAGAAGGTTAAATGGATAGATTGAACAATCATCGTATCTGGGTTGTATTCGTATATGTTTATATAGTAATACTCACCAGGTAACTGTTCTTCCGTTATACATACGAGCGACTGAATTGAACAGGAGGATGATGTTTATATAGTTTTACTCACCAGGTAACTGTTCTTCCGTTATACATACTAGCTACTGAACCGAAGAGAAGGTTAAATGGTTAGACGAAATGATAATTGTATCTGAGTTGTATTCGATGATATCGTGATGATGTTTATATAACGATACTCACCAAGTAACTGTCCTTCCGTTTTACATACAAGCGACCGAATCGAGCAAAAGGTTAAATGGATAGATTGAACAATAATCGTATCTGAGTTGTATTCGATTATGTTTATATTGTTATACTCACCAGGTACCTGTTCTTCCGTTATACATACGAGCAACCGAATCGAACATAAGGTTGAATGGATAGATTGAACAATCATCGTATCTGGGTTGTATTCGATTATGTTTATATAGTTATACTCACCAGGTAACTGTTATTCCGTTATACATACGAGCGACTGAATTGAACAGAAGGTTGTATGGATAGACTGAACAATCATCGTATCTGGGTTGTATTCGATTATTTCGTGATGATTAATATATATTATGTCTAACCGGGTAACTGTTCTTCCGTTATACATACGAGCAACCGAATCGAACATAAGGTTGAATGGATAGATTGAACAATCATTGTATCTGGGTTGTCTCCTATTATATCGTTATGCTGTATATTCAGATACACCTATCATGTAACGGTTCTTTCGTTACACATACGAGCGTCTGAATCGAGCATAAGGTCGGATGGTTAGACGGAACGATAATTGTAACTGAGTTGTATTCGATTATATCGTGGTAATGTTTATATAGAAATACTCACCAGGTTACTGTTCTTTCGTTATACATACGAGCAACCGATCGAACAGAAGGTTGAATGGATAGTATCTGGGTTGTATTCGATTATGATGTTATGCTGTGTATATAGTTATACACATTAGGTGACGGTATCCCTGTTTTACATACGAGCGACCGAAACGAACAGAAAGTTGAATGGATAGACTGAACAATCAATGTATCTGGGTGGTATCCGATTATATCGCAATAATGTATATATAGTGATACTCACCAGGTGACGGTACTTCCGTTACACATACTAGCGACTGAATCGAACAGAAGGTTAAATGGTTAGACGAAACGATAATTGTATCTGAGTTGTATTCGATGATATCGTGATGATGTTTATATAGCAATACTCACCAGGTAACTGTTCTTCCGTTTTACATACAAGCGACCGAATCGAGCAGAAGGTTAAATTTAGTAAAGATTGAACAATAATCGTATCTGAGTTGTATTCGATTATGTTTATATTGTTATACTCACCAGGTACCTGTTCTTCCGTTATACATACGAGCAACCGAATCGAACATAAGGTTGAATGAATAGATTGAACAATCATCGTATCTGGGTTGTATTCGATTATGTTTATATAGTTATACTCACCAGGTAACTGTTATTCCGTTATACATACGAGCGACTGAATTGAACAGAAGGTTGAATGGATAGACTAAACAATGATCGTATCTGGGGTTGTATTCGATTATATCGTGATGATGTTTAGATAGTTATACTCACCAGGTAACTGTTTTCCAGTTATACATAAGAGCGACTGAACTGAATTGAAGGTTGTATGGATAGACTGAACAATCATCGTATCTGGGTTGTATTCGATTATTTCGTGATGATTAATATATATTATGTCTAACCAGGTAACTGTTCTTCCGTTATACATACGAGCAACCGAATCGAACATAAGGTTGAATGGATAGATTGAACAATCATTGTATCTGGGTTGTCTCCGATTATATCGTTATGCTGTATATTTAGATACACCTATCATGTAACGGTTCTTTCGTTACACATACGAGCGTCTGAATCGAGCATAAGGTTGGATGGTTAGACGGAACGATAATTGTAACTGAGTTGTATTCGATTATATCGTGGTAATGTTTATATAGTAATACTCACCAGGTGACTGTTCTTTCGTTATACGTACAAGCGACCCAATCGAACAGAAGGTTGGATGGATAGACAGAATGATCATTGTATCTGAGTTGTATTCGATTATATCGTGATGACGTTCATATAGAAATACTCACCAGGTTACTGTTCTCTCGTTATGCATACGAGCAACCGAATCGAACAGAAGGTTGAATGGATAGTATCTGGGTTGTATTCGATTATGATGTTATGCTGTGTATATAGTTATACACATTAGGTGACGGTATTCCTGACCGAAACGAACAGAAAGTTGAATGGATAGACTGAACAATCAATGTATCTGGGTGGTATCCGATTATATCGCAATAATGTATATATAGTGATACTTACCAGGTGACGGTACTTCCGTTACACATACTAGCGACTGAATCGAACAGAAGGTTGAATGGTTAGACGAAACGATAATTGTATCTGAGTTGTATTCTATGATATCGTGATGATGTTTATATAGCAATACACACCAGGTAACTGTTCTTCCGTTTTACATACAAGCGACCAAATCGAGCAGAAGGTTAAATTTAGTAAAGATTGAACAATCATCGTATCTGGGGTTGTATTCGATTATATCTTGATGATGTTTATATAGTTATACTCACCAGGAAACTGTTCTCCAGTTATACATAAGAGCGACTGAACTGAACAGAAGGTTGAATGGATAGACTGAACAATCATCGTATCTGGGTTGTATTTAATTATATCGTGATGATTATCATATAGTATGTCTAACCAGGTAACAGTTCTTCCGTTATACATACGAGCAACCGAATCGAACATAAGGTTGAATGGATAGATTGAACAATCATTGTATCTGGGTTGTATCTGAATATATCGTTATGCTGTATATTTAGTTTAGCCTACCATGTAACGGTTCTTTCGTTACAAATACGAGCGACTGAATCGTAGAGAAGGGTGAATGGATAGACTGAACAATCATCGTATCTGGGTTGTATTCGATTATTTCGTGATGATTATTACATATTATGTCTAACCAGGTAACTGTTCTTCCGTTATACATACGAGCAACCGAATCGAACATAAGGTTGAATGGATAGATTGAACAATCATCGTATCTGGGTTGTATTCGATTATGTTTATATAGTTATACTCACCAGGTAACTGTTATTCCGTTATACATACGAGCGACTGAATTGAACAGAAGGTTGTATGGATAGACTGAACAATCATCGTATCTGGGTTGTATTCGATTATTTCGTGATGATTAATATATATTATGTCTAACCGGGTAACTGTTCTTCCGTTATACATACGAGCAAACGAATCGAACATAAGGTTGAATGGATAGATTGAACAATCATTGTATCTGGGTTGTCTCCTATTATATCGTTATGCTGTATATTTAGATACACCTATCATGTAACGGTTCTTTCGTTACACATACGAGCGTCTGAATCGAGCATAAGGTCGGATGGTTAGACGGAACGATAATTGTAACTGAGTTGTATTCGATTATATCGTGGTAATGTTTATATAGAAATACTCACCAGGTTACTGTTCTTTCGTTATACATACGAGCAACCGATCGAACAGAAGGTTGAATGGATAGTATCTGGGTTGTATTCGATTATGATGTTATGCTGTGTATATAGTTATACACATTAGGTGACGGTATCCCTGTTTTACATACGAGCGACCGAAACGAACAGAAAGTTGAATGGATAGACTGAACAATCAATGTATCTGGGTGGTATCCGATTATATCGCAATAATGTATATATAGTGATACTCACCAGGTGACGGTACTTCCGTTACACATACTAGCGACTGAATCGAACAGAAGGTTGAATGGTTAGACGAAACGATAATTGTATCTGAGTTGTATTCGATGATATCGTGATGATGTTTATATAGCAATACTCACCAGGTAACTGTTCTTCCGTTTTACATACAAGCGACCGAATCGAGCAGAAGGTTAAATTTAGTAAAGATTGAACAATTATCGTATCTGGGTTGTATTCGATTATGTTTATATAGTTATACTCACCAGGTAACTGTTCTTCCGTTATACATAAGGGCAACTGAATTGAACAGAAGGTTGAATGGATAGTATATGGGTTGTATTCGATTATGATGTTATGCTGTGTATATAGTTATACACACTAGGAGACGGTATTCCCGTTTTACATACGAGCGACCGAAACGAAAAGAAAGTTGAATGGATAGACTGAACAATCAATGTATCTGGGTGGTATCCGATTATATCGCGATACTGTATATATAGTGATACTTACCAGGTGACGATACTTCCGTTACACATACTAGCGACTGAATCGAACAGAATGTTGAATGGTTAGACGAAACGATAATTGTATCTGAGTTGTATTCTATGATATCGTGATGATGTTTATATAGCAATACCCACCAGGTACCTGTTCTTCCGTTATACATACGAGCAACCGAATCGAACATAAGGTTGAATGGCTAGATTGAACAATCATCGTATCTGAGTTGTATTCGATTATGTTCATATAGTAATACTCACCAGTTAACTGTTCTTCCGTTATACATACGAGCGACTGAATTGAACAGGAGGTTGAATGGATAGATTGAACAATAATCGTATCTGAGTTGTATTCGATTATGTTTATATAGTTATACTCACCAGGTAACTGTTCTTCCGTTATACATACGAGCGACTGAATTGAACAGAAGGTTGAATGGATAGACTAAACAATGATCGTATCTGGGGTTGTATTCGATTATATCGTGATGATGTTCATATAGTTATACTCACCAGGTAACTGTTCTCCAGTTATACATAAGAGCGACTGAACTGAACAGAAGGTTGAATGGATAGACTGAACAATCATCGTATCTGGGTTGTATTCGATTATTTCGTGAAGATTATTATATATTATGTCTAACCAGGTAACTGTTCTTCCGTTATACATACGAGCAACCAAATCGAACATAAGGTTGAATGGATAGATTGAACAATCATTGTATCTGGGTTGTCTCCGATTATATCGTTATGCTGTATATTCAGATACACCTACCATGTAACGGTTCTTTCGTTACACATACGAGCGTCTGAATCGAACATAAGGTTGGATGGTTAGACGGAACGATAATTGTAACTGAGTTGTATTCGATTATATCGTGGTAATGCTCATATAGTAATCCTCACCAGGTGACTGTTCTTGCATTATACGTACGAGCGACCCAATCGAACAGAAGGTTGGATGGATAGACGGAATGATCATTGAATCTGAGTTGTATTCGATTATATCGTGATGAAGTTCATATAGAAATACTCACCAGGTTACTGTTCTTTCGTTATAAATACGAGCAACCGAATCGAAGAGAAGGTTGAATGGATAGTATCTGAGTTGTATTCGATTATGATGTTATGCTGTGTATATAGTTATACACACTAGGTGACGGTATTCCCGTTTTACATACGAGCGACCAAAACGAACAGAAAGTTGAATGGATAGACTGAACAATCAATGTATCTGGTTGGTATCCGATTATATCGCAATACTGTATATATAGTGATACTTACCAGGTGACGGTACTTCCGTTACACATACTAGCGACTGAATCGAACAGGAGGTTAAATGTTTAGACGAAGCGATAATCGTATCTGAGTTGTATTCGATGATATCGTGATGATGTTTATATAGCATCACTCACCAGGTAACTGTTCTTCCGTTTTACATAAAAGCGACCGAATCGAGCAGAAGGTTAAATGGATAGATTGAAAATTCATCGTATCTGGGTTGTATTCGATTATGTTTATATAGTTATACTCACCAGGTAACTGTTCTTCCGTTATACATGAGAACGACTGAATTGAACAGAAGGTTGAATGGATAGACTAAACAATAATCGTATCTGGGTTTGTATTCGAGTATATCGTGATGATTATCATATAGTATGTCTAACCAGGTAACAGTTCTTCCGTTAAACATACGAGCAACCGAATCGAACATAAGGTTGGATGGATAGATTGAACAATCATTGTATCTGGGTTGTCTCCGATTATATCGTTATGCTGTATATTTAGTTACACCTACCATGTAACGGTTCTTTCGTTACACATACGAGCGTCTGAATCGAACATAAGGTTGGATGGTTAGACGGAACGATAATTGTAACTGAGTTGTATTCGATTATATCGTGGTGATGTTTATATAGTAATACTCACCAGGTGACTGTTCTTGCGTTATACATACGAGCGACCCAATCGAACAGAAAGTTGGATGGATAGACGGAATGATCATTGTATCTGAGTTGTATTCGATTATATCGTGATGACGTTCATATAGAAATACTCACCAGGTTACTGTTCTTTCGTTATACATACGAGCAACCGAATCGAACAGAAGGTTGAATGGATAGTATCTGGGTTGTATTCGATTATGATGTTATGCTGTGTATATAGTTATACACATAAGGTGACGGTATTCCCGTTTTACATACGAGCGACCGAAACGAACAGAAAGTTGAATGGATAGACTGAACAATCAATGTATCTGGGTGGTATCCGATTATATCGCAATACTGTATTTATAGTGATACTTACCAGGTGACGGTACTTCCTTTACACATACTAGCGATTGAATCGAACAGAAGGTTAAATGGTTAGACGAAACGATAATTGTATCTGAGTTGTATTCGATGATATCGTGATGATGTTTATATAGCAATACTCACCAGGTAACTGTTCTTCCGTTTTACATACAAGCGACCGAATCGAGCAGAAGGTTGAATTCAGTATAGATTGAACAATCATCATATCTGGGTTGTATTCAATTATGTTTATATAGTTATACTCACCAGGTAACTGTTCTTCCGTTTTACATACAAGCGACCGAATCGAGCAGAAGGTTAAATTTAGTATAGATTGAACAATCATCGTATCTGGGTTGTATTCGATTATGTTAATATAGTTATACTCACCAGGTAACTGTTCTTCCGTTATACATACGAGCGACTGAATTGAACAGAAGGTTGAATGGATAGACTAAACAATAATCGTATCTGGGGTTGTATTCGATTATATCTTGATGATGTTCATATAATCATACTCACCAGGAAACTGTTCTCCAGTTATACATAAGAGCGACTGAACTGAACAGAAGGTTGAATGGATAGACTGAACAATCATCGTATCTGGGTTGCATTTGATTATATCGTGATTATTATCACAGTAGGGAGCGCGTCAGCTCTGAATACCCCCACCACTCCACTTTTCCATTTCGAGTGCGGCGGTTTGGACCATCCCCACTCCTCGCTGGTATGGACCATACCCTCCCCTCCACTTTCGAGTGCGGACCATCACCGCTCCCCAGACAGTGCGTCTGTATGGACCATACCCACTCCTCCACTTTTCCATTTCGAGTGGGACGGTATGGAACGCCCCACTCCTCCACTTTTCCATTTCACGTGTGGACCATACCCTCACCCCACCACCTTTCTATTCAAGCGCGGAACATTCCCCCTCCCCACCAGCCAGCCCCGCGCCCCACAGGCGGGAAATTCAAATTACGTTACCAAAATATCACGAGCAGGCTGAAACCAGCACGCAAATGAAAACGCCCTGAAAACGACTCCTGATATCGTAGTATATTATGCCTGCAAGGTCACAACTCTCGATTCACGAAACGCGCAAACCGTGCTAATTAGTACAGGAAGCAACACTGATATCAGCTGCAACTATACAGAGTGTACGAAAATTTATGCATTGTCACCTAACAACATACAGAGGGCTCGAAAAACATTGTATATCAACATTATCACTCCTCAGACCGTGCAGCGGTATGGAACGCCCCACTCCTCCACTTTTCCATTTCAAGTGTGGAACATTCCCCCTCTTCCCCAGCCGTCCAAGCAGATCGCCCAAGAGCCACGCGGGAAACTAGGCGGGAAATTCAAATTACTATGTGTCCGTTACCATGATATCACGAGCAGGCCGAGACCACAAGTCATAATCCGCGCGTACCTACAGGACTGTTCGTAAATGAAAACTCTTTGAAAAATGGCTCCTGATATCGAGCAGCTCGCTTTCCTATGCCTGATAGTGCGTTTAAAAATATCGTAGTTTATACGCAAAGCGATTATTATCATACTGCACAGGCCTGCAAGGTCACAACTCTCGATTCACGTAAATGAAAACCTGACGAAAGGTGCTCCATTGAAATTGAGGTTATGTTCTCAATCAGTGATAAGTAGTACCGGAAGCATCATACGAATTGGTAAATAGTTTCAGGGGAAAATGCAATCATGAAAAAGCGTAGCATTTTGACGTATCGGCCCTTACGCAACATCTTCACGAGGGATATGCGATCCGTCCCAAAGCAATAGGTATACGACAGGCAAGAATAAACAGCCAACTATTTTCATGAGTCTCATCTTCGCTATCGAAAAGCATGTGAGACCACAAGGCAATGATAATCACTATCAACGTTTTCAATTAGATATCCAGCGTTATTCATATACGGAGGAGCTCCGAGGTGGCGTGCCTACAGTGTTGTCGGACGTTCAAAAAATTCAGAGATTAGAGATACGATTATTGTTCAATCTATCCATTTAACCTTCTGCTCAATTTGGTCGCTTATATGTAAAACGGAAGAACATTTACCTGGTGAGTATTGCTATATAAACATCATCACGATATCATCGAATACAACTCAGATACAATTATCGTTTTGTCTAACCATTCAACCTTCTGTTCGATTCAGTTGCTAGAATGTGTAACGGAAGTACCGTCACCTGGTAAGTATCACTATATATACAGTATTGCGATATAATCGGATACCACCCAGATACATTGATTGTTCAGTCTATCCATTCATTTCTCTGTTAGTTTGTAAAACGCTCGTTTGTAAAACGGGAATACCGTCACCTAATGTGTATAACTATATACACTGCATGACATCATAATCGAATACAACCCAGATACTATCCATTCAACCTTCTGTTCGATTCGGTTGCTCGTATGTATAACGAAAGAACAGTAACCTGGTGAGTATTTCTATATGAACGTCATCACGGTATAATCGAAAACAACTCAGATACAATGATCATTCCGTCTATCCATCCAACCTTCTGTTCGATTGGGTCGCTCGTATGTATAACGCAAGAACAGTCACCTGGTGAGTATTACTATATAAACATCACCACTATATAATCGAATACAACTCAGTTACAATTATCGTTCCGTCTAATCATCCAACGTTATGTTCGATTCAGACGCTCGTATGTGTTACGAAAGAACCGTCACATGGTAGGTGTAACTAAATATACAGCATAACGATATAATCGGAGACAACCCAGATACAATGATTGTTCAATCTATCCATTCAACCTTATGTTCGATTCGGTTGCTCGTATGTATAACGGAAGAACAATTATATGGTTAGACATAATATGTAATAATCATCACGAAATAATCGAATACAACCCAGATACGATGATTGTTCAGTCTATCCATTCACCCTTCTCTACGATTCAGTCGCTCGTATTTGTAACGAAAGAACCGTTACATGGTAGGCTAAACTAAATATACAGCATAACGATATATTCAGATACAACCCAGATACAATGATTGTTCAATCTATCCATTCAACCTCATGTTCGATTCGGTTGCTCGTATGTATAACGGAAGAACTGTTACCTGGTTAGACATACTATATGATAATCATCACGATATAATTAAATACAACCCAGATACGATGATTGTTCAGTCTATCCATTCAACCTCCTGTTCAGTTCAGTCGCTCTTATGTAAAACTGGATAACAGTTTCCTGGTGAGTATAACTATATAAACATCATCAAGATATAATCGAATACAACCCCAGATACGATTATTGTTTAGTCTATCCATTCAACCTTAAGTTCAATTCAGTCGCTCGTATGTATAACGGAAGAACAGAGACCTGGTGAGAATAACTATATAAACATAATCGAAAAGAACCCAGATAAGATGATTGTTCAATCTATCTATTTAACCTTCTGCTCGATTTGGTCGCTTGTATGTGAAACGGAAGAACAGTTATCTGGTGAGTATTGCTATAAACATCATCACGATATCATCGAATACAACTCAGATACAATTATCGCTTCGTCCAACCATTCAACCTTCTGTTCGATTCAGTCGCTAGTATGTGTAACGGAAGTACCGTCACCTGGTAAGTATCACTTTATATACAGTATTGCGATATAATCGGATACCACTCAGATACATTGATTGTTCAGTCATTCCATTCAACTTTCTGTTCGTTTCGGTCGCTCGTATGTAAAACGGGAATGCCGTCACCTAATGTGTATAACTATATACACAGCATAACATCATAATCGAGTACAACCCAGATACTATCCATTCAACCTTCTGTTCGATTCGGTTGCTCGTAAGTATAACGAAAGAACAGTAACCTGGTGAGTATTTCTATATGAACGTCATCACGATATAATCGAATACAACTCAGATACAATGATCATTCCGTCTATCCATCCAACCTTCTGTTCAATTGGGTCGCTCGTACTTATAACGCAAGAACAGTCACCTGGTGAGTATTACTATATAAACATTACCACGATATAATCGAATACAACTCAGTTACAATTATCGTTCCGTCTAACCATCCAACCTTATGTTCGATTCAGACGCTCGTATGTGTAATGAAAGAACCGTCACATGGTAGGTGTATCTTAATATACAGCATAACGATATATTCGGAGACAACCCAGATACAATGATTGTTCAATCTATCCATTCAACCTTATGTTCGATTCGGTTGCTCGTATGTATAACGGAAGAACAGTTACCTGGTTAGACATAATATATAATAATCATCACGAAATAATCGAATACAACCCAGATACGATGATTGTTCAGTCTATCCATACAACCTTCTGTTCAGTTCAGTCGCTCTTATGTATAACTGGAAAACAGTTACCTGGTGAGTATAACTATATAAACATCATCACGATATAATCGAATACAACCCCAGATACGATCATTGTTTAGTCTATCCATTCAACCTTCTGTTCGATTTGGTTGCTCGTATGTATAACGGAAGAACAGTTACTTGGTGAGTATAACTATATAAACATAATCGAATACAACTCAAATACGATGATTGTTCAATCTATCCATTCAACCTTATGTTCGATTTGGTTGCTCGTATGTTTAACGGAAGGACAGGTACCTGGTGAGTATAACTATATAAACATATTCGAATACAACTCAGATACGATGATTGTTCAATCTATCCATTTAACCTTCTGCTCGATTCGATCGCTTGTATGTAAAACGGAAGGACAGTTACCTGGTGAGTATTGCTATATAAACATCATCACGATATCATCGAATACAACTCAGATACAATTATCGTTTCGTCTGACCATTCAACATTCTGTTCGATTCAGTCGCTATGTTCGATTTGGTTGCTCGTATGTATAACGGAAGAACTGTTACCTGGTTAGACATTCTATATGATAATAATCACGATATAATCAAATACAAACCAGATACGATGATTGTTCAGTCTTTCCATTCAACCTTCTGTTCAGTTCAGTCGCTCTTATGTATAACTGGAGAACAGTTTCCTGGTGAGTATAACTATATAAACCTAATCGAATACAACCCAGATACGATGATTGTTCAATCTATACTAAATTTAACCTTCTGCTCGATTCGGTCGCTTGTATGTAAAACGGAAGAACAGTTACCTGGTGAGTATTGCTTAATAAACATCATCACGATATCATCGAATACAACTCAGATACAATTATCGTTTCGTCTAACCATTCAACCTTCTGTTCGATTCAGTCGCTAGTATGTGTAACGGAAGTACCGTCACCTGGTAAGTATCACTATATATACAGTATTGCGATGTAATCGGATACCACCCAGATACATTGATCGTTCAGTCTATCCTTTCAACTTTCTGTTCGTTTCGGTCGCTCGTATGTAAAACGGGAATACCGTCACCTAATGGGTATAACTATATACACAGCATAACATCATAATCGAATATAACCCAGATACTATCCATTCAACCTTCTGTTCGATTCGAAAGCTCGTATGTATAACGAAAGAACAGGAACCTGGTGAGTATTCCTATATGAACGTCATCACGATATAATCGAATACAACTCAGATACAATGATCATTCCGTCTATCCATCCAACCTTCTGTTCGATTGGGTCGCTCGTACGTATAACGAAAGAACAGTCACCTGGTGAGTATTACTATATAAACATTACCACGATATAATCGAATACAACTCAGTTACAATTATCGTCCCGTATAACCATCCAACCTTATGCTCGATTCAAACGCTCGTATGTGTAACGAAAGAACCGTTACATGATAGGTGTATCTAAATATACAGCATAACGATATAATCGAAGACAACCCAGATACAATGATTGTTCAATCTATCCATTCAACCTTATGTTCGATTCGGTTGCTCGTATGTATAACGGAAGAACAGTTACCTGGTTAGACATAATATATATTAATCATCACGAAATAATCGAATACAAACCAGATACGATGATTGTTCAGTCTATCCATACAACCTTCTGTTCAGTTCAGTCGCTCTTATGTATAACAGGAAAACAGTTACCTGGTGAGTATAACTATATAAACATCATCACGATATAATCGAATACAACCCCAGATACGATCATTGTTTAGTCTATCCATTCAACCTTCTGTTCAATTCAGTCGCTCGTATGTATAACGGAAGAACAGTTACTTGGTGAGTATAACTATATAAACATAATCGAATACAACTCAGATACGATGATTGTTCAATCTATCCATTCAACCTTATGTTCGATTTGGTTGCTCGTATGTATAACGGAAGAACAGGTACATGGTGAGTATAACTATATAAACATAATCGAATACAACTCAGATACGATGATTGTTCAATCTATCCATTTAACCTCCTGCTCGATTCGGTCGCTTGTATGTAAAATGAGTATTGCTATATAAACATCATCACGATATCATCGAATACAACTCAGATACAATTATCGTTTCGTCTATCCATTCAACATTCTGTTCGATTCAGTCGCTAGTATGTTTAACGGAAGTATCGTCACCTGGTAAGTATCACTATATATACAGAATTGCGATATAATCAGATACCACCCAGATACATTGATTGTTCAGTCTATCCATTCAACTTTCTGTTCGTTTCGGTCGCTCGTATGTAAAACGGGAATACCGTCACCTAGTGTGTATAACTATATACACAGCATAACATCATATTCGAATACGACCCAGATACTATCCATTAAACCTCCTGTTCGATTCGGTTGATCGTATGTATAACGAAAAAACAGTAACCTGGTGAGTATTTCTATATGAACGTCATCACGATATAATCGAATACAACTCAGATACAATTATCATTCCGGCTATCCATCCAACCTTCTGTTCGATTGGGTCGCTCGTATGTATAACGCAAGAACAGTCACCTGGTGAGTATAACTATATAAACATCACCACGATATGATCGAATACAACTCAGTCACAATTATCGTTCCGTCTAACCATCCAACCTTATGTTCGATTCAGACGCTCGTATGTATAACGAAAGAACCGTTACATGGTAGGTGTAACTAAATATACAGAATAATGATATAATCGGAGACAACCCAGATACAATGATTGTTCAATCTATCCATCCAACCTCATGTTCGATTCGGTTGCTCGTATGTTTAACGGAAGAACAGTTACCTGGTTAGACATAATATATAATAATCATCACGAAATAATCGAATACAACCCAGATACGATGATTGTTCAGTCTATCCATTCACCCTTTTCTACGATTCAGTCGCTCGTATGTGTAACGAAAGAACCGTTACATGGTAGGCTAAACTGAATATACAGCATAACGATATATTCGGATACAACCGAGATACAATGATTGTTCAATCCATCCATTCAACCTTATGTTTGATTCGGTTGCTCGTTTGTATAACGAAAGAACTGTTACCTGGTTTGACATACTATATGATAATCATCACAATATAATCGAATACAACCCAGATACGATGATTTTTCAGTCTATCCATTCAACCTTCTGTTCAATTCAGTCGCTCGTATGTATAACGAAAGAACAGTTATCTGGTGAGAATAACTATATAAACATTATCGAATACAACCCAGATTCGATGAATTTTCAATCTATCCAATTAACCTTCTGCTCGATTCGGTCGCTTGTATGTAAAACAGAAGAACAGTTACCTGGTGAGTATTGCTATATAAACATCATCACCATATCATCGAATACAACTCAGATACAATTATCGTTTCGTCCAACCATTTAACCTTCTGTTCGATTCAGTCGCTGGTATGTGTGAAGGAAGTACCGTCACCTGGTAAGTATCACTATATATACAGTATTGCGATATAATCGGATACCACCCAGATACATTGATTGTTCAGTCTATCCATTCAACTTTCTGTTCGTTTCGGTTGCTCGTATGTATTATGGAAGAACAGTTACCTGGTTGGACATAATATATGATAATCATCACGAAATAATCGAAGACAACCCAGATACGATGATTGTTCAGTCTATCCATTCAACCTTCTGTTCAGTTCAGTCGCTCTTATATATAACTGGAGAACAGTTACCTGGTGAGTATAACTATATAAACATCATCACGATATAATCGAATGAAACCTCAGATACGATCATTGTTTAGTCTATCCATTCAACCTTATGTTCGATTCGGTTGCTCGTATGTATAACGGAAGAACAGATACCTGGTGAGTATAACAATATAAACATAATCGAATACAACTCAGATACGATTATTGTTCAATCTATCCATTCAACCTTATGCTCGATTCGGTCGCTTGTATGTAACGGAAGGACAGTTACTTGGTGAGTATTGCTATATAAACATCATCACGATATCATCGAATACAACTCAGATACAATTATCATTTCGTCTAACCATTTAACCTTCTGTTCGATTCAGTAGCTAGTATGTATAACGGAAGAACAGTTACCTGGTGAGTATTACTATATAAACATATACGAATACAACCCAGATACGATGATTGTTCAATCCATCAATTTAACCTTCTGCTCAATTTGGTCGCTTATATGTAAAACGGAAGAACAGTTACCTGGTGAGTATTGCTATATAAACTTCATCACGATATCATCGAATACAACTCAGATACAATTATCGTTTCGTCTAACCATTCAACATTCTGTTCGATTCAGTCGCTAGAATGTGTAACGGAAGTACCGTCATCTGGTAAGTATCACTATATATACAGTATTGCGATATAATCGGATACCACCCAGATACATCACTATCCATTCATTTCTCTGTTCGTTGGTAAAACGCTCGTTTGTAAAACGGGAATACCGTCACCTAATGTGTATAACTATATACACTGCATAACATCATAATCGAATACAACTCAGATACTATCCATTCAACCTTCTGTTCGATTCGGTTGCTCGTATGTATAACGAAAGAACAGTAACCTGGTGAGTATTTCTATATGAACGTCATCACGATATAATCGAAATTAACTCAGATACAATGATCATTCCGTCTATCCATCCAACCTTCTGTTCGATTGGGTCGCTCATATGTATAACGCAAGAACAGTCACCTGGTGAGTATTACTATATAAACATCACCACGATATAATCGAATACAACTCAGTTACAATTATCGTTCCGTCTAATCATCCAACGTTATGTTCGATTCAGACGCTCGTATGTGTAACGAAAGAACCGTTACATGGTAGGTGTAACTAAATATACAGCATAACGATATAATCGGAGACAACCCAGGTACAATGATTGTTCAATCTATCCATTCAACCTTATGTTCGATTCGGTTGCTCGTATGTATAACGGAAGATCAGTTACCTGGTTAGACATAATATATAAAAAATCACCATGATATAATCGAATACAACTCAGTTACAATTATCGTTCCGTCTAACCATCCAACCTTATGTTCGATTCAGACGCTCGTATGTGTAACGAAAGAACCGTCACATGGTAGGTGTAACTAAATATACAGCATAACGATATAATCGGAGACAACCCAGATACAATGATTGGTATGGTATGGTATATACTTTATTGTCCGAAGAACATACATTCTCATTGACAAAGTCTCAGAATTTTAAATTAATGTGTAAAAATATAAAAATATAAAATACAAATTGTCATATTCTATGAAAAATAATTATAGATAAAACATTAAATAGAGAATAAAACGAACAAGTTAAACGAACTACGAACAACAAAAATAAATATAAAAATACATAGTCATTGTAAAAGTTACACACAAGAAATCAAGTCAAATGTGAACATTTAGAAAAAAAGTCATAGATATAAAATGTTTATACATAATTGAAAATAACATAATGCAGTAATTAATTATGCAGTACATTGCCCATATTTCTATCTTCGTAGAATTCGTTTAAGGAGTAATATGCCTTCGATAAAAGAATCTTTTTCACATTTTTTCTGAAAACATGTTTGTTCGTTTCACCTTTAATCTCGCTTGGCAGATGATTGAACATTTTTTTACCATTGTAGATGAAGGACCTTTTTATTTTCATGGATACTGGTATGGGTAGACGAATATTGAGTGTGTTTCTCGTGTTATATTGGGATGAAGCGAAGATTTCGCTTCTATATTTCTTTTGCATTAAACACACAGTCTCCAGGATGAAAATGCAAGGCAAAGTCAAAATATGATATTTTATGAATAACGGCCTACATGAATCTCTGAATTTAACCTTACACTAACTCCTCTTTTTTGGAGAACAAATACCATATCAAATAAATATTGGCAGCTTGTTCCCCAGAAACAGATACCATATCTCAGGTGAGAATCGATGAGAGCAAAATACACATTTTTCGCTGCATAAGTGCCTAATTCATTTGCTGATACCCTGACGGCAAAGCAACCTGACGTAATTTTTTTACAAAGGCTATTTATATGCTTCGTGAATTCAAGATTTTTGTCAATTTCTAAGCCTAAAAATTTTGTCGCAATGTTATTTTTAATTAATTGACTACCCAAGTGGATATCTAGATGGCAACATTTGAAGGTAATGATACTAGTTTTTGATACATTGAATGATAAAAGGTTAGCATCGCACCAGTCTTTTATCTTCTTAATATCCTCATTGATCAGCCCCTGCAATTCCAATTCATTCTTGCCATGCCAAAATAACGTAGTATCATCTGCAAACTGGGTTAGCTTTGCAGCTATATTAATTGAGGCTAGATCGTTAATATATAGCAAGAACAGAATAGGCCCAAGGACTGATCCCTGTGGAACTCCGCTTGTTACGCTCTGGAGCTGTGAGATTTTGTCTTCGATTTTTACTTTTTGAGTTCTTTTTGACAAATATGACCTGAACCATTTCAATGACATATCTCTAAAGCCGTATATTTCTAGTTTTTGCAGCAGAATTTCATGATCCACGCAGTCAATGGCTTTCGAAAGATCGCAGAAAACTGCTGCAGCCATTTCTTGATCGTTCAGACGCAAATAAACATTTTCAAGTAGATGAAACATAGCATCGCCGGTATTTTTTAAACTTTGAAACCCAAACTGACCAGAACTTATAATATTGAATTTATCCAAAAACAACATCATTCTTTTTTTCACAAGTTTTTCCATTATTTTTGCCAGAGTTGGTAGCATAGAAATGGGCCTGTAGTTAGCAGGATTGTTAGTGTCGCCACTTTTATGCAGTGGAATGACGATCGCTGTTTTTAAACATGTCGGAAATAGTCCCGTTATGAAACAGTCATTGATACTAGCAACCAGAGCATTTAGGGCGGATTTGGGAAGATTCATAAATAATTTTATATTCATTTCATCCCAGCCTGAAGAATTCAAGTTTTTTACCTCTTGAAATATTTGTGTTATCTCAGAAGTGTCCGTAGGCATGAAGAAAAACGACTCTGTAATAGATTTGTCCTTGAGATAACTCAGAGGATGAATTTTCGCTTTGATATCCTTCGATAGGTTTCCTGCCACGGAGCAAAAATATTTATTTATATAGTCAGAGTCTATATCAGTTTGCACTGGAACCGCATTGTTTTTACCTCTGAGGTCATTGGTAATCGCCCAACATTCTTTTTGTTTATTAGCTGACCTTTCTATTCTTTGACTATAATACATCTGTTTCGCCGCCTTTATAGTTTTTCTATAAACATTTCTATATCTATTATATAGTAAGATGAAGGCTTCATTATTATTAGCCAAATATTTATAGATTAAGTGCAAAGATCTCAGATTATTCGCCGAAATCTTTATGCCTTTCGTGATCCATGGTTTTCTAACTTTATTCTTAATTTTTGTAAGAGGAAACGCAATATTGAAAATATGAGACAGAGTATTATGAAACCCACTCAATGGGTCTACTTTGTGGGGCTGTACATTATTCCAACTTGTATCGTTAAAAAGTCGTTTAAAATACGCATAATTTCTTTGGCTATAAATCCTTCCGAGTCGCTTTTTAGGAGTTAATGATGATTTTAAAACGATCTGGATATCAAACAGAATTGACTCATGATCGGATAGACCAGCACTAATGACTTCGCAGGTAATCTTCTCAGTATTTGAACATACATAATCCAAAGTAGAGCTAGAATATTTAGATATACGTGTCGGAGAATTAACATGCATTACGAGATTGAAGGTGTTCAACACGTTTTCTAGTAATAGTGTAGATCTAGAAAGTTTGTCTTCAAAATTTATATTAAAATCACCAGCAAATACCACAGATGCACTAGGAGGTATTAGCGACAATAGCATTTCCGTCCTTTCTAGAAATATATCATCATTACATAATGGTGAACGATAAAGGCAAAACATAAATAAATCATAAGTATCGCAAAAAATTACCAAAAATTCAAATTCTTTTCCATCAACATGTGATCAAATTTTTTACATTCAATAAATCTGACTGATTCACATAATGTTTTGTGGATGAGTATTAATGTACCACCATGCACAGACTCCGTTCTACAGAATTTCGATATCAAAAAGTATTCGGGCAAAAAAAGAGGTTCGTCTGACTCTAGCCAATGTTCAGTTAACATAACAATATCAGGAAAATTTTGGCTTTCCAAAAAAATATAAAGGTCATCTAATTTATTTCTTATTGATTGAATATTCAACAACATCACAGAAATACATTCTGCTGATGGGTATTCTCTAAAAAATCACGATCAGTATGATTTTTTGAGGCAGTTGCGGTTGATCCAACATTTTTATTGTTATAAATTTGTTGATCAACGTGTATAGTCTTCAAATTAACACGACAGTTTAATCCAGGTTGCGTAACAAATTCGATTATTGTATCAAGTATACACCATTTACTTGATTGTACCCTAGCATCAACAGTGAATTTGATAGAGGTATTTCTAATTTTTCTCATATATTTTTTTATATAGTCACTTATTAATCTATTTACGCTTATATCCAATACCTGAGATGTCTCGGATACCATCAACAAATTCGTGTACCTACCAAGTGGAAGTAGATTTCTTAATGCTTGTCTTAACGACTTTCTATTACTAATGTTGTTTGTGCTAAACATCGCAATTACATAGTCGTTTTGTCCATAGAGCATTGTTCTCTGAAATGAATCTCTAGTAATTTCTGCAAGTTCTATTCCTGGGTTAATGTATTCCTCAACTATAAATTGCGATTCATCCAGCGTAGATTTCAATACTTTGGAAAAATTCAACATATATTCGTCCCCTAGAATGAAAATCTTCTTTCTGACTCCTATGTGAATATCTTCTGTGATGGTCCTGTTTTCCAATTCTGTTTTCCTGATTTCTTCCATTAAAGATTCATTATTTCTTATTTCTTCATTCCTATTTTCTAGTTGGATTGCTTCTTCATTTGAGGAGATGGGGATATTCGAATTGTAATCACCTGATAGTGGTCTGCTATCAGGTTTTTCTGGTTCTATATGACTTTCATCACCTGGTTTTCCATTTTTAGTCTTTGATATTTCTGATGTTTTATTTTTTTCAACCTCTGCTACTGACTTACTTATCTTCATTTCTGGTAGTTCACATTTATTTTTCATCTTCATAACTTTTTTCGTTTTTTCACTGTTGATAAACAATAATTGTTTATTACCATCCCTTGTATTGGTTGTTTTATTTCCATCTGGCAACATAGTATCATTAATTGGAATATCCGTTTGCGAAGGAGAATCCTTAGTTGTTTTGGATACATCTAGGTTTTGTGAAGTGTGTCCTATTTTTTTCGAGGTCTGGGTACTAACATGAACGTTATCTGTTCGTGTTTTAATCTCCTTATTTTCTAGTTTTTTGAGTTTGTCCGTTAAGCACTCGATTGTTTTCTCATATTCATGCAGTTTATCATAATATTCAGCCTCCGCATCCAAGGCTTCGTCATAAAAAAGTTTATATTTTTTCTCCATTTTGGTGATCGTTAAATCCTTTTGTTTATTTTCATCTTCCAGTTCATGAATTAGAATCGAATACGATTCATCTGAATTCTCGTCAAACTCACTCTGGTTTTGGCAGTTCCTGCATATAACTTTATTATTCTTGATGAAAGTAATTGATGCGCTTTTATGTAAGCAGCTTTTGTGAAACACTCCATAACACTTTATACAAACATAGTATCCACTTTTTGGGGTTTCCCCACAGCAGTTGAACATGAAATTTGAAATTTCGTTGGAGCACTCCAATTCACATCGTTCACTTGACGCCATGTTTAATGGACCAATTATTATTTACGGCTTTATTGTATTCATAGCCAGTGTTGAGACCAAGGTGATCCTGATATGGAGACTTCAGTAAACCAATACAATAGATAGAATCTTCACTGGCACAATAACGTTAAGTATTCTGTTATTGAGCACTGATTGCACAATTAATATAACAAGATAACCACTTTAGGAGACAATTTTTGAGCTACGGCAAATCAATTCAACATTCTCATGCCACGACGTTCACTCATCTGAATATTGTTCAATCTATCCATTCAACCTTATGTTCGATTCGGTTGCTCGTATGTATAACGGAAGAACAGTTATATGGTTAGACATAATATGTAATAATCATCACAAAATAATCGAATACAACCCAGATACGATGATTGTTCAGTCTATCCATTCACCCTTCTCTACGATTCAGTCGCTCGTATTTGTAACGAAAGAACCGTTACATGGTAGGCTAAACTAAATATACAGCAAAACGATATATTCAGATACAACCCAGATACAATGATTGTTCAATCTATCCATTCAACCTTATGTTCGATTCGGTTGCTCGTATGTATAACGGAAGAACTGTTACCTGGTTAGACATACTATATGATAATCATCACGATATAATTAAATACAACCCAGATACGATGATTGTTCAGTCTATCCATTCAACCTTCTGTTCAGTTCAGTCGCTCTTATGTATAACTGGATAAAAGTTTCCTGGTGAGTATAACTATATGAACATCATCAAGATATAATCGAATACAACCCCAGATACGATTATTGTTTAGTCTATCCATTCAACCTTAAGTTCAATTCAGTCGCTCGTATGTATAACGGAAGAACAGAGACCTGGTGAGAATAACTATATAAACATAATCGAATAGAACCCAGATAAGATGATTGTTCAATCTATCTATTCAACCTTCTGCTCGATTCGGACGCTTGTATGTAAAACGGAAGAACAGTTATCTGGTGAGTATTGCTATAAACATCATCACGATATCATCGAATACAACTCAGATACAATTATCGTTTTGTCCAACCATTCAACCTTCTGTTCGATTCAGCCGCTAGTATGTGTAACGGAAGTACCGTCACCTGGTAAGTATCACTATATATACAGTATTGCGATATAATCGGATAACACCCAGATACATTGATTGTTCAGTCTATCCATTCAACTTTCCGTTCGTTTTGGTCGCTCGTATGTGAAACGGGAATACCGTCACCCAGTGTGTATACCTATATACACAGCATATTATCATATTCGAATACAACCCAGATACTATCCATTCAACCTTTTGTTCGATTCGGTTGCTCGTATGTATAACGAAAGAACAGTAACCTGGTGAGTATTTCTATATAAACGTCATCACGATATAATCGAATACAACTCAGATACAATGATCATTCCGTCTATCCATCCAACCTTCTGTTCGATTGTTCGCTCGTATGTATAACGCAAGAACAGTCACCTGGTGAGTATTACTATATAAACATCACCACGATATAATCGAATACAACTCAGTTACAATAATTATCGTTCCGTCTAATCATCCAACCCTATGTTCGATTCAGACGCTCTTATGTGTTACGAAAGAACCGTTACATGGTAGGTGTAACTAAATATACAGCATAACGATATAATCGGGGACAACCCAGATACAATGAATGTTCAATCTATCCATTCAACCTTATGTTCGATTCGGTTGCTCGTATGTATAACGGAAGAACAGTTACCTGGTTAGACATAATATATAATAATCACCACGATATAATCGAATACAACTCAGTTACAATTATCGTTTCGTCTAACCATCCAACCTTATATTCGATTTAGACGCTCGTATGTGTAACGAAAGAACCGTTACATGGTAGGTGTAACTAAATAAACAGCATAACGATATAATCGAAGACAACCCAGATACAATGATTGTTCAATCTATCCATTCAACCTTAAGTTCGATTCGGTTGCTCGTATGTATAACGGAAGAACTGTTACCTGGTTAGACATACTATATGATAATCATCACGATATAATCGAATACAACCTAGATACAATGATTGTTCAGTCTATCCATTCAACCTTCTGTTCAGTTCAGTCGCTCTTATGTATAACTGGAGAACAGTTACCTGGTGAGTATAACTATATAAACATCATCAAGATATAATCGAATACAACCCCAGATACGATTATTGTTTAGTCTATCCATTCAACCATAAGTTCAAGTCAGTCGCTCGTATGTATAACGGAAGAACAGTTACCTGGTGAGTATAACTATATAAACATAATCGAATAAAACCCAGATACGATGATTGTTCAATCTATCTATTTAACCTTCTGCTCGATTCGGTCGCTTGTATGTTAAACGGAAGAACAGTTACCTGGTGACTATTGCTATAAACATCATCACGATATTTTCGAATACAACTCAGATACAATTATCGTTTCGTCTAACCATTTAACCTTCTGTTCGATTCAGCCGCTAGTATGTGTAACGGAAGTACCGTCACCTGGTAAGTATCACTATATATAGAGTATTGCGATATAATCGGATACCACCCAGATACATTGATTGTTCAGTCTATCCATTCAACTTCCTGTTCGTTTCGGTCGCTCTTAGGTGAAACGGGAATACCGTCACCTAGTGTGTATAACTATATACACAGCATAACATCATAATCGAATACAACCCAGATACTATCCATTCAACCTTCTGTTCGATTCGGTTGCTCCTATGTATAACGAAAGAACAGTAACCTGGTGAGTATTGCTAGATGAACGTCATCACGATATAATCGAATACAACTCAGATACAATGATCATTCCGTCTATCTATCCAACCTTCTGTTCGATTGGGTCGCTCGTATGTATAACGCAAGAACAGTCACCTGGTGAGTATTTCTATATAAACGTCATCACGATATAATCGAATACAACTCAGATACAATGATCATTCCGTCTATCCATCCAACCTTCTGTTCGATTGTTCGCTCGTATGTATAACGCAAGAACAGTCAACTGGTGAGTATTACTATATAAACATCACCACGATATAATCGAATACAACTCAGTTACAATTATCGTTCCGTCTAACCATCCAACCTCATGTTCGATTCAGACGCTCGTATGTGTAACGAAAGAACCGTTACATGGTAGGTGTAACTAAATATACAGCATAACAATATAATCGGAGACAACCCAGATACAATGATTGTTCAATCTATCAATTCAACCTTATGTTCGATTCGATTGCTCGTATGTATAACGGAAGAACAGTTACCTGGTTAGACATAATATGCAATAATCATCACGAAATGATCGAAAACAACCCAGATACGATGATTGTTCAGTCTATCCATTCACCCTTCTCTACGATTCAGTCGCTCGTATTTGTAACGAAAGAACCGTTACATGGTAGGCTAAACTAAAAATACAGCATAAAGATTTATTCAGATACAACCCAGATACAATGATTGTTCAATCTATCCATTCAACCTTATGTTCGATTCGGTTGCTCGTATGTATAACGGAAGAACTGTTACCTGGTTAGACATACGATATGATAATCATCACGATATAATCAAATACAACCCAGATAAGATGATTGTTCAGTCTATCCATTCAACCTTCTGTTCAGTTCAGTCGCTCTTATGTATAACTGGAGAACAGTTTCCTGGTGAGTATAACTATATAAACATCATCAAGATATAATCGAATACAACCCCAGATACGATTATTGTTTAGTCTATCCATTCAACCTCAAGTTCAATTCAGTCGCTCGTATGTATAACGGAAGAACAGTTACCTGGTGAGTATAACTATATAAACATAATCTAATAGAACCCAGATACGATGATTGTTCAATCTATCTATTTAACCTTCTGCTCGATTCGGTCGCTTGTATGTAAAACGGAAGAACAGTTACCTGGTGACTATTGCTATAAACATCATCACGATATCTTCGAATACAACTCAGATACAATTATCTTTTCGTCTAACCATTTAACCTTCTGTTCGATTCAGCCGCTAGTATGTGTAACGGAAGTAACGTCACCTGGTAAGTATCACTATATATAGAGTATTGCGATATAATCGGATACCACCCAGATACATTGATTGTTCAGTCTATCCATTCAATCTTCTGTTCGATTCGGTTGCTCCTATGTATAACGAAAGAACAGTAACCTGGTGAGTATTGCTAGATGAACGTCATCACGATATAATCGAATACAACTCAGATACAATGATCATTCCGTCTATCTATCCAACCTTCTGTTCGATTGGGTCGCTCGTATGTATAACGCAAGAACAGTCACCTGGTGAGTATTACTATATAAACATTACCACGATATAATCGAATACAACTCAGTTACAATTATCGTTCCGCCAAACCATCCAACCTTATGTTCGATTCAGACGCTCGTATGTGTAACGAACGAACCGTTACATGGTAGGTGTAACTAAATATACAGCATAACGATATAATCGGAGACAACCCAGATACAATGATTGTTCAATCTATCCATTCAACCTTATGATCGATTCGGTTGCTCGTATGTATAACGGAAGAACATTTACCTGGTTATACATAATATATAATAATCACCACGATATAATCGAATACAACTCAGTTACAATTATCGTTTCGTCTAACCATCCAACCTTATGTTCGATTCAGACGCTCTTATGTGTAACGAAAGAACCGTTACATGGTAGGTGTAACTAAATAAACAGCATAACGATATAATCGGAGACAACCCAGATACAATGTTTGTTCAATCTATCCATTCCACCATATGTTCGATTTGGTTGCTCGTATGTATAACGGAAGAACTGATACCTGGTTAGACATACTATATGATAATCATCACGATATAATTAAATACAACCCAGATACGATAATTGTTCAGTCTATCCATTCAACCTTCTGTTCAGTTCAGTCGCTCTTATGTATAACTGGAGAACAGTTACCTGGTGAGTATAACTATATAAACATCATCACGATATAATCGAATACAACCCCAGATACGATTATTGTTGAGTCTATCCATTCAACCTTCTGTTCATTTCAGCCGCTCGTATGTATAACGAAAGAACAGTTGCCTGGTGAGTATAACTATATAAACATAATCGAATACAACCCAGATACGATGATTGTTCAATCTATCCATTTAACCTTCTGCTCGATTCGGTCGTTTGAATGGATAGTATCTGAGTTGTATTCGATTATGATGTTATGCTGTGTATATAAATATACACACTAGGTGACGGTATTCCCGTTTTACATACGAGCGACCGAAACGAACAGAAAGTTGAATGGATAGACTGAACAATCAATGTATCTGGTTGGTATCCGATTATATTGCAATACTGTATATATAGTGATACTTATCAGGTGACGGTACTTCCGTTACACATATAAGCGACTGAATCGAACAGAAGGTTAAATGATTAGACGAAACGATAATTGTATCTGAGTTGTATTCGATGATATCGTGATGATGTTTATAGCAAAACTCACCAGGTAACTGTTTTTCCGTTTTACATACAAGCGACCGAATCGAGCAGAAGGTTAAATAGATAGATTGAACAATCATTGTATCTGGGTTGTATTCGATTATGTTTATATAGCAATACTCACCAGGTAACTGTTCTTCCGTTATACATACGAGCGACTGAATTGAACAGAAGGTTGAATGGATAGACTAAACAATGTTCGTATCTGGGGTTGTATTCGATGATATCGTGATGATGTTTATATAAATATACTCACCAGGTAACTGTTCTCCAGTTATACATAAGAGCGACTGAACTGAAAAGAAGGTTGAATGGATAGACTGAATAATCATCGTATCTGGGTTGTATTCCATTATTTCGTGATGATTATTATATATTATGTCTAACCAGGTAACTGTTCGTCCATTATACATACGAGCAACCGAATCGAACATAAGGTTGAATGGATAGATTGAACAATCATTGTATCTGGGTTGTCTCCGATTATATCGTTTTGCTGTATATTTAGATACACCTACCATGTAACGGTTCTTTCGTTAAACATACGAGCGTCTGAATCGAACACAAGGTTGGATGGTTAGACGGAAAGATAATTGTAACTGAGTTGTATTCGATTATATCGTGGGAATGTTTATATAGTAATACTCACCAGGTGACTGTTCTTGCGTTATACGTACGAGCGACCCAATCGAACAGAAGGTTAGATGGATAGACGGAATGATCATTGTATCTGAGTTGTATTCGATTATGATGTTATGCTGTGTATATAGTTATACACACTAGGTGACGGTATTCCCGTTTTACATACGAGCGACCGAAACGAACAGAAAGTTGAATGGATAGACTGAACAATCAATGTATCTGGGTGGTATGCGATTATATCGCAATACTGTATATATAGTGATACTTACCAAGTGACGGTACTTCCGTTACACATACTAGCGACTGAATCGAACAGAAGGTTAAATGGTTAGACGAAGCGATAATTGTATCTGAGTTGTATTCGATGATATCGTGATGATGTTTATATAGCAATACTCACCAGGTAACTGTTCTTCCGTTTTACATAAAAGCGAATAAATCGAGCAGAAGGTTAAATGAATAGATTAAAAATTCATCGTTTCTGGGTTGTATTCGATAAGGTTTATATAGTTATACTCACCAGGTAACTGGTTTTCCGTTATACATAAGAACGACTGAATTGAACAGAAGGTTGAATGGATAGACTCAACAATAATCGTATCTGGGGTTGTATTCGAGTATATCGTGATGATTATCATATAGTATGTCTAACCAGGTAACAGTTCTTTCGTTAAACATACGAGCAACCGAATCGAACATAAGGTTGGATGGATGATTGAACAATCATTGTATCTGGGTTGTCTCCGATTATATCTTTATGCTGTATATTCAGTTACACCTACCATGTAACGGTTATTTCGTTACACATACGAGCGTCTGAATCGAACATAAGGTTGAATGGTTAGACGGAACGATAATTGTAACTGAGTTGTATTCGATTATATCGTGGTGATGTTTATATAGTAATACTCACCAGGTGACTGTTCTTGCGTTATACATACGAGCGACCCAATCGAACAGAAGGTTGAATGGATAGACGGAATGATCATTGTATCTGAGTTGTATTCGATTATATCGTGATGACGTTCATATAGAAATACTCACCAGGTCACTGTTCTTTCGTTATACATACGAGCAACCGAATCGAACAGAAGGTTGAATGGATAGTATCTGGGTTGTATTCGATTATGATGTTATGCTGTGTATATAGTTATACACATTAGGTGACGGTATTCCCGTTTTACATACGAGCGACCGAAACGAACAGAAAGTTGAATGGATAGACTGAACAATCAATGTATCTGGGTGGTATCCGATTATATCGCAATACTGTATATATAGTGATACTTACCAGGTGACGGTACTTTCGTTACACATACTAGAGACTGAATCGAGCAGAAGGTTAAATGGTTAGACGAAACGATAATTGTATCTCTAAGTTGTATTCGATGATATCGTGATGATGTTTATATTGCGATACTCACCAGGTAACTGTTCTTCCGTTTCACATACAAGCGACCGAATCGAGCAGAAGCTGAAATTTAGTAGAGATTGAACAATCATCGTATCTGGGTTGTATTCGATTATGTTTATTTAGTTATACTCACCAGGTAACTGTTCTTCCGTTATACATACGAGCGACTGAATTGAACAGAAGGTTGAATTATTAGACTAAACAATAATCGTATCTGGGGTTGTATTCGATTATATCTTGATGATGTTCATATAGTTATACTCACCAGGAAACTGTTCTCCAGTTATACATAAGAGCGACTGAACTGAACAGAAAGTTGAATGGATAGACTGAACAATCAATGTATCTGGGTGGTATTTGATTATATCGCAATACTGTATATATAGTGATACTTACCAGGTGACGGTACTTCCGTCACACATACTAGCGACTGAATCGAACAGAAGGTTGAATGGTTAGACGAAATGATAATTGTATCTCTGAGTTGTATTCGATGATATCGTGATGAAGTTCATATAGAAATACTCACCAGGTTACTGTTCTTTCGTTATACATACGAGCATTCGAATCGAACAAAAGGTTGAATGGATAGTATCTGGGTTGTATTCGATTATGATGTTATGCTGTGTATATAGTTATACACACTTGGTGACGGTATTCCCGTTTTACATACGAGCGACCGAAACGAACAGAAAGTTGAATGGATAGACTGAACAATCAATGTATCTGGTTGGTATCCGATTATATCGCAATACTGTATATATAGTGATACTTACCAGGTGACGGTACTTCCGTTACACATACCAGCGACTGAATCGAACAGATGGTTGAATGGTTAGACGAAGCGATAATTGTATCTGAGTTGTATTCGATGATATCGTGATGATGTTTATATAGCAATACTCACCAGGTAACTGTTCTTCCGTTTTACATAAAAGCGAATAAATCGAGCAGAAGGTTAAATGAATAGATTAAAAATTCATCGTTTCTGGGTTGTATTCGATAAGGTTTATATAGTTATACTCACCAGGTAACTGGTTTTCCGTTATACATAAGAACGACTGAATTGAACAGAAGGTTGAATGGATAGACTAAACAATAATCGTATCTGGGGTTGTATTCGAGTATATCGTGATGATTATCATATAGTATGTCTAACCAGGTAACTGTTCTCCAGTTATACATAAGAGCGACTTAACTGAACAGAAGGTTGAATGGATAGACTGAACAATCATTGTATCTGGGTTGTATTTGATTATATCGTGATGATTTTCATATGGTATGTCTAACCAGGTAACAGTTCTTTTGTTACACATAAGAGCAACCGAATCGAACAAGAGGTTGAATGGATAGATTAAACAATCATAGTATCTGGGTTGTCTCCGATTATATCGTTATGCTGTATATTTAGTTACACCTACCATGTAACGGTTCTCTCGTTACACATACGAGCGTCTGCATCGAACATAAGGTTGGATGATTAGACGAAACGATAATTGTATCTGAGTTGTATTCGATGATATCGTGATGATGTTTATATAGCAATAATCACCAGGTAACTGTTCTTTCGTTTTACATACAAGCGACCGAATCGAGCAGAAGGTTAAATTTATAGATTGATCAATCATCGTATCTGGGTTGTATTTGATTATGTTTATATAGTTATACTCACCAGGTACCTGTTCTTCCGTTACACATACGAGCGTCTGAATCGAACATAAGGTTGGATGGTTAGACGGAACGATAATTGTATTTGAGTTGTATTCGATTATATCGTGGGAATGTTTATATAGTAATACTCACCAGGTGACTGTTCTTGCGTTATACGTACGAGCGACCCAATCGAACAGAAGGTTAGATGGATAGACGGAATGATCATTGTATCTGAGTTGTATTCGATTATATCGTGATGATTATCATATAGTATGTCTAACCAGGTAACAGTTCTTCTGTTACACATACGAGCAACTAAATCGAACATAAGGTCCCTGCCAAAAATGCCTCATAAGAACTGATAAAAAATATATAATAGAACCTATGAGATCCAAGTTGGATAGTGAAACCGTAATTCCATTTAAAATCATATACGATACTCATCAGTATTCAATAGACATTACAGATACATATTCCTTCGATTTATAATGGCATTTCCTAACGGGAATTCATGATATTTGAATGTGTTTTCACGCATAACTTTCATACGTATTTATCAGAAATTTCTGGAATGAAGGTTGAATGTTTTTATAAGATCATACAGTTTGAGAATAAATGAGAATCTATGAGATTGTAGCAGTCATTTGTTAGGATTCATGGTTTTCAACTGTAATTCCCACACATGAAACCTATCTGTTTCTGGTGGAAAATCCCAGGCTAGCAATATGCACTCATATACGTATCTATCAGCGATTTCTTGAATCAATCCTACATGTTTCTATGAGGTCCGAATTGAATAGTTAGTTATATCCATATGAAACCATATACGTTACTCATTGATATTTAATAGACTTTACAGATACATATTACTTCGTTTTCTGATGAAATTTCCTAACGGGAATCTATGATATTTGAATGTGTTTTTACGCAAAACTTTCATACGTATTTATCAGGAATTTCTGGGATTAATGTTATATGTTTTTATAAGGTCATGCAGTTTGAGAATAAATGAGAATCTATGAGATTATAGCAACCATTTGTTGGGATCTATGGTTTTCAAATGTAATTCTCACACATGAAACCTATCTGTTTCTGGTTGGAAATCCCAGGATAGCAATATGCACTCATTTACGTATCTATCAGCGATTTCTGGAATAAATCCTAAATGTTTCTATGAGGTCTAAATTGGATAGTGAGTTATATCCATATAAAACCATACATAATATATATAGTATTCAATACACATTTACAGGTACATATTCCTTAGATTTCTAATGGCATTTACTAACGGGAAAATATGATACTCGAATGTGATTCACGCATAACTTTTATGCGTATTGATCAGCAGTTTATGGGATGAACATTATATGTTTTTATAAGTCATGCAGTTTGAGAATGAATGGGTATTTATAAGATTATAGGAGTCATTTGTTAGGATCTATGGTTTTCGAATGTTATCATCACACATGAAACCTATCTGTTTCTAGTGGGAAATCTCAGGATAGCAATATGCACTCATATACGTATTTATCTGCGATTCCTGGAATTAATCCTACATGTTTCTATGAGGTCCAAATTGAACAGTGAGTTATATCCATATTAAATCATATACGATATTCATGTTAGTATTCAATAGACATATTCCTTCGATTTCTAATAGTAGTTCCTGACGTGAAAATATTATGGTACTTTAATGTTTAATGCACAACTTTCATACGTTTTTATCAGCAATTTCTGAGATGAATGTTACATGTTTTCATAAGGCAATGCAGTTTGAGAATATGTTTTCATGAGGTAATGCGATTTGAGAATAAATAAATGTATGATGTTCAATAGTAGGTTATTCAAGATTTATGGTTTTCACACGTTCGTTCTCACACGATCAGCGATTTCTGGGACGAGTGGTACATGTTTCTATGAGTTGATGCTGTTCGAAATGAATGTATGAGATTTCATAACAGATTTGTGAGGATCTATGGTTTTCAATTGTGATTCTTACATATAAAACCTACCTGTTTCTGATTAAGATTTCTATATTCTATATTTCTATTCTGAGATTCGCCATCAGAAATATATGTGAAAAACTGTATGTTTTTCCTTATGAACAACTGCTATAAAATCTCATATATTCTCATTTATTCTCACACTCATATGAGTTATGTTTGTATAAAAAGTTATTCAAATATAGATTCAGGTTGAAAAATGCTACTAGAAACCAAAGAAATATATAAATTCTATCAAATGCTGATAAGTATCGTATATGGTTTTTTACGGATTTGCGGTTTCACTATTCAATTTGGATCTTATATAATATATATTTCATCAGTTTTCGAAATACATTTTTGGCAATGTTTGTATATATATTCATGATGGTGGTGATTTCTTACTGTGGCTGTTATAAGCTTCGCATGTGTTTCGTGGTTTATTGCAGATACAGTCTATGATGATGCATTCTCATAGAAACGTAGAATTCATGAGTTTCAGAAATTTCGTAGCGTTCATAAGTATAATTTGTGTTTTGCAGTTACAATATTCATATTCATAATTCTAAACTGCAATCCCTGAGAATACATATGTGATTTGAGTTGGATAGTAAAAGTTACAACGTGTCAGTTATGAGCTCCAAATGTGTTTCTCTGTACAATTTGTATCAGTTTATTATATGAAGTCATTACAAATTCTTTGATTTGTATTTATACACCTTTCTCCTCATATCTGGGCAAAGTGGATCATTTCATTTCCTAGAATAAAAGCTTAGTCAATGATAACGTTATTTCTGAACAATAAAGCACAGTTTTGATTTGATTCAAAACATTTATTGATCGAATTTATAGTTTTCGTTTACAGATTTAAATTATGGAAAATAGATGAAAATTCAAATTTGAATTATACTCACAAAATTTTAACATGCTGAACTCAATATTCACTACTCAAAGCCTGTAACTTCTATACATTTGTAAGGAAAAAAATATATCATACACTCAGGGACTGAAGTGGTATTTTAACAATTCAAGAACAAAATTACTTCAGTCCTGAGGTGTATATACTATTTTATGAACTATAGAGTAGGTAAATAGTTGAAGATAAAATAAATAAAAAAAAAATTGACACCAACGTCTACAATTCTTTCAAGACACTCCAATTAATGAAAATAATAGCTGCAATAATGATAATTCACCTCTCTTTCACTTGGCCACTTGCAATATTCATAGAAATTGAGTAGTTTTGTATAGTTTGATATTGTTTTATGAACATTAAACTTTTGTTGCATCCATATCATATTTTTAATAGAAATATAAAAAATGAATTTCTAAATTCAGGTTTTATTGCAAAAAAAAAATAATAAACCACTAGGGTTGCAGCTGCAATGATAATATTTTACCTGTTTCCCACTTGGCCAATAGCAGTGATGTTAAAATTAATATGAGTATTGATGATAATTGAGTTGTTTTTTATAGTATGAAATTATATATATAAAATCCCTAGGGATTTAAAGTACCACGTTTTTCCCGAGAATTGGAAAGTGTCCTTTGAATCCCTGAAGTGCATAATCATGAATAATACACCTATAGGAACTGAAGTAGTATTCGAAAACACCAGATAAAAAGTCCAACAGAAGGGCTGAAATTTGTTGCAATAAATAATATAATTTAGCTCTGTTTCACTTGGCAATGGGGTGAACATAAATGTTGATATTTATAAAAATTGAGTTGTTTTTTACCCTTAAAAACTTTTTTAAACATGTTACACTTTTGATGTATCCATATCATGTTATATTTTTAACGAAATTATTGAAAATAAATTTCTAAATTTAGCTTTTTTCTGCAGATAAATTTACCCCAATTCCCTAGGGATTTGAAGTTCATTTCAAATCTCTTGAGATTCGAAGTACCACTTTTCCACTCAAAAATAGGGATTTGAAGTACCCTTCAAATCTCAGGAGTAAAATAATTTTTCATTGAATTGAATTACCTTGAAAATCATCACTGCAATTATTCCTGGTGATTTCTGTTGATCCAATATCATTTGTCCAAGATGACATATGCAATATACAAATACATAGTTTCATGGTTTTCAACTGGAAAGAAGAAGATACTTTCATTCTTCAAATCCTTTTCTCTGATAGGACTTCACCAGTATCCAAGTACTGGTAAGCACAGCTCAACTTGGCTTTGTCCTTATTACTATTTATTCATCTACAGAAATGCATAACAAACTAATAATAACATGAAGTGACTAATGTAGGCATACTTAACCATAAGTAGTATTTCCAAATATTCTCACAAGCATGAATATGCAGCTGGTATTTCAAGCATTAGAATATTCAATTCATCATCAATCATTGGATGAATAACTGCTGGTTAGGCTTCATTGAGCATATGGTCAAATGAATAATTATCTTTTTTACCTCCATTCGTTTGAGCATGAACTGAAACTAACATGAAATCATAATGGACAAAAGGAAATTATACATAAATATTGCCTCAAACTTCATAATGTATAATTCAAAAATCTATTCGGATTTTGAAAAATCATCTCACATTAAACACATTACAAATGTGGGGCTGCCATAAATTCACTCAGATCAAATGAAATGAAGTAGAGATAAAACAATAACATTATTTTTGAGAATCAATTCATCACATTTGTAGATGATTTTTGTCAAATCACAGGATAGCCCAGTATTGAAACCAATCACCAAAAAAATCTTTGATCTAGATGGTTCGAAAGTTAGAAAACTGAGACAAAAAAAATTTCTATTATTATTTGAGTGTGTCTATTATGTGATATTTTTGACCACACTTTCATCCTTGGGCACACAATGATGATTGTCACCATCATTCAAATCTGAAAAAAAATTGTTCCAATATTGTTGATAATAAAATATTTTATGCTGAAACTAATTTCCTGCTATTGGAGATGATTTCTCAATAATTGGGGCTGCAAATGGGGTGATTCAGGCTCTACAACTGAATTTATGGTTGGCAATTCAGGTACTCTATTGTTGAAGTGCAATTGTCACCTTTATGAATTATTCCTTGATAAACATTATAGTTTTCAAAAGAAAAACACCAAAATTCTCTATACCATCAAATACATCATCTGCAAGATGTTACAAATATGGGGAATATTTTCATTGTCATCATCAATTATGGAGGATATTTCTATAAAATGTTTTATTAGTTGTTGAGATGAAATAATTCTGTGTTTTAACAACTATGTTATTGTCACATAAAAACATTTAACATTCTTATATAAGTACCTTATTTTTCTGGTGAGTTTGTCATAAAAATGTTAGAAGCTACAGATTGCTTTTAAGTAATTCTTATGGAATTTCATTATTCAATGCTGGTATTGATCTGAAATATGTTTTTTTCCATTGTTGATAGGAAAAAACTCATATAGAGGATTTTTATGAAGCCATTGTTCCTTCAGTAGAGTTTTCATGACATCAAGATACCTACACTTAATTCCAGAACTTATTCATGAATAGGAGAAAGACATGATCATGAGCTGATATTTTGAGAGAATTTGTATAGGTTGTACTGTAGCTGCGAGTCGTTGCTAGACCTTATTCATGAGCTTTCTATTCTCAGGAATCCATTATGAAAAACAAAATACTATTTTGTACTTACTTTGAATTTCATCATCCTTCTAATGAAGACACAATTCATTATCAATATTAATCAATACCAATACCAAATACCTACCATACCGAAACTCTCAACTGACAACTGACAACTGACACTGACTGACATTACCCACAACACCTGCCAAATAACCCGATTATCTGTGGAAATCATCCAATCCTTCAAGTTTCAGTTCAATTGATGACTAAAGGATGGCGCCACTCGCGAAAGTAATCTAATCATTCTAATCGAAAGTTATCATTACTAGACTTCATTGATATCCATGTCTTCATGGTTTCTGCTCACTTTTTGTTACATGAAAACTTTTTATAAGCGATAGAGGCTATTTAAAGAAATCGATAGTAGCGCATCTTCGAATGTACTTTCAACTTGAACTATACAGCAAATGTTCCCAAAATATACAAGCTCCGGATTTGATGGTTTGGATCAAGAATAAACTGGTTTGGATTAGAAATATCTTATCTAATCCTATGCGATTTCTATACGCTTCCATAGGACTCGAAATCAATGAAAATCTACAAGTGTAGACATGAGAAAAATACAAAGTATATAAGTTTCTATTCACTGATGGTGATTTAAGATCTATAAGATTTGATGGAGTATTTCATTACAATTCACAAGTCTTCACTATCTGTGTAAAATGTATGTGAATTTACAAATAAAATTCCATTGTTTATCTTTCTGAGACAGTGGGTTCAGGATTTGTTGGTTTAGATAAGGAATACCTTATCTAATCTTATGCGTTTATTATGAGCTTTCATACGACTTGGAAACAATGATACAAGAGTGTGTTTAAGGCTGTTGTAATAATTGGGACTCTATCAGATTCGATGAGGTATTCCAATTTTGAATACGACGAGATTTTATACATGTTGATTGACAAGCTCGAGGACTTGGGAAATGTGTGGGAAATCACAATATAAAGTATTATCCGCTATCTTGTGGAGAGGGTGGGTTCAAAGATTTGAAGAGATGATATATGGTATAGATCAGGAATTCCTCATACCATTTTATGCGACTTCTATAAGCAATTATAAGTTTATATATGACTCAAATACAAAGTTGAAATAATCATTGATTTATTATCTTTCTACTGCACGAAAGGAAACCTATGAAGTTGGAATTGGTTCTTTTCTTGAAAGTTTGGAGATTTGTGAATTCGAAAAATTCTCTATATAATCCTAATCCAAACCATATATCACTTATTCAAATCTTTGAACCCATCCTCTCCACAAGATAGTGGATATAATACTTTGAATTGTGATTTCATAAACATTCCTCAGGTTCTCGAGCTTGTCAATAAACATATAGAATATCGTTTAATTTTAAATTGGAACAACCTCATCGAATCTTATAGACTTCCAATTATTACTACTGCCTTACACTTGTATAAACTATATCAAGTCATACGAGAGCTCATGGAAATCGCATATGATTATATAAGGTATATTTCTCATCCAAACCTACAAATCCTGAATTCACTGTCTCCGGAAGATACCCAATAAAATTTTATTTGTGAATTCACTTCCATTGATCATTGAAATTGTAATTGGAATACCTCATCAAATCTTATATAGATCCTCAATCACCATCAAAGCCTGATTGAAACTTGCATACTCTGTAACATTATTAGCGGAGTTGAACATTGGTAAATCAGTTCGGAATTTATGGCGATTTGAAGAATTCGAAAAAGAATCATTTGCTACTATTTTTTCTATAATTGAAGAATTATCATCTTGTCGACCCTTGTGAATTCTTATTGATTTCGAGTAGTACAAAAAGCTTCTAGAAATCGTATAAAATATCAGATAAGGTCGTATTCCTTATCCAAACCAACAAATCCTGAACCAACTGTCTCTACAAGATACCAAATAACATTAGAGTTGTGAATTTCCATACATTTCTCATATATTCTAAAACCTATTGTGAATGGTCACTAAATATAATTAAAATTGTAATTGGAATACCTCGTAAAATCTTTTAGATCCTCAATCACCAGTGCCTGATAAAAACTTGTATACCCTGTATTGTTGTTTTCTTGTCAAAACTTGTGAATTCTCATTGATTTATAGAGTCGCATGAAATCTTATAGAAATCGCATAAGACATCAGATATAAGGTATTCCTTATCCAAACCAACAAATCCTGCCCGAATGTCCCCACAACACCAAATAAGATTAGAGTTGTGAATTTCCATTCATTTCTCATAGATTTTGAAACTTGTGAATGGTCACTAAATATCATTGAAATTGTAATTGGAATACCTCATAAAATCTTTCAGATCCTCGATCACCAGTGCCTGATGAAAACTTGTATACTCTGTATCGTTGTTTTCTTGTCAAAACTTGTGAATTCACATCGATTTCGCGTCGCATAAAATCTTGTAGAAATCTTACAAGACATCAGATAAGGTATTTCTCATACAAACCAATGAATCCTGACCCCACTGTCCCCACAAAATACCAAATAGGATAAGAGTTGTGAATTTTCATTGATTTCTCATATATTCTAAGACTTGTGAACGGGCAAGAAATATCATTAAATTTGATGATGGAATACCTCATCAAACCTCATAGTCTCCTTGAACAACCACTGCCAGATTCAAACTCGTAAACCATGAATTAGGAAATGCTTATAAATGACTTATACAATCCAACAAATCCTGAACCAACTGTCTCCAAAAGATACCAAATATGATAAGAGTTGTGAATTTTCATACATTTCTCATAGATTCTGAAACTTGTGAATTGTCACAGTATCATTGAAATTGTAATTGGATTACCTCATAAAATCTTTCAGATCCCCATCAATCACCAGTGCCTGATGAAAACTTGTATACTCTGTATCGTTGTTTTCTTGTCGAAACTTGTGAATTCTCATTGATTTCGAGTCGCATAAAATCTTGTAGAAATCGCATAAGACATCAGATAAGGTATTCCTTATACAAACCAACAAATCCTGACCCCACTGTCCCCACAAGATACCAAATAGGATTGGAGTTGTGAATTCCCATTGATTTCTCATATATTCTAAGACTTGTGAACGGGCAAGAAATATCATTAAATTTGATGATGGAATACCTCATCAAACCTCATAGTCTCCTTGAACAACCACTGCCAGATTCAAACTCGTAAACCATGAATTAGGAAATGCTTATAAATGACTTATACAATCCAACAAATCCTGAACCAACTGTCTCCAAAAGATACCAAATATGATAAGAGTTGTGAATTTTCATACATTTCTCATAGATTCTGAAACTTGTGAATTGTCACAGTATCATTGAAATTGTAATTGGATTACCTCATAAAATCTTTCAGATCCCCATCAATCACCAGTGCCTGATGAAAACTTGTATACTCTGTATCGTTGTTTTCTTGTCGAAACTTGTGAATTCTCATTGATTCCGAGTCGCATAAAATCTTGTAGAAATCGCATAAGACATCAGATAAGGTATTCCTTATACAAACCAACAAATCCTGACCCCACTGTCCCCACAAGATACCAAATAGGATTGGAGTTGTGAATTCCCATTGATTTCTCATATATTCTAAGACTTGTGAACGGGCATGAAATATCATTGAATTTGATGGTGGAATACCTCATCAAACCTCATAGTCTCCTTGAACAACCACTGCCAGATTCGAACTCGTGAACCATGAATTAGGGAATGCTTATAAATGACTTATACAATCCAACAAATCCTGAACCAACTGTCTCCAAAAGATACCAAATATGATAAGAGTTGTGAATTTTCATACATTTCTCATAGATTCTGAAACTTGTGAATTGTCACAGTATCATTGAAATTGTAATTGGATTACCTCATAAAATCTTTCAGATCCCCATCAATCACCAGTGCCTGATGAAAACTTGTATACTCTGTATCGTTGTTTTCTTGTCGAAACTTGTGAATTCTCATTGATTTCGAGTCGCATAAAATCTTGTAGAAATCGCATAAGACATCAGATAAGGTATTCCTTATACAAACCAACAAATCCTGACCCCACTGTCCCCACAAGATACCAAATAGGATTGGAGTTGTGAATTCCCATTGATTTCTCATATATTCTAAGACTTGTGAACGGGCATGAAATATCATTGAATTTGATGGTGGAATACCTTATCGAACCTTATAGACTCCTAGAACAATTACTGCCTGATACAAACTCGTAATCCATGAATTAGGAAATGCTTATAAATGACATCTACTTATAAATCCTCATATATTCGTTCAGAAAGTTCAAGTGGCAGGAATATCGTACGTATAGGTCATATACTTTCCTCATAGAACCTTATTGATACTCAAGTCTATATTTTTTCATGAGATTTCATATGGTATTTTTGGCAGGGATTGAATGGATAGATTGAACAATCATTGTATCTGGGTTGTCTCCGATTATATCGTTATGCTGTATATTTAGTTACACCTACCATGTAACGGTTCTTTCGTTACACATACGAGCGTCTGAATCGAACATAAGGTTGGATGATTAGACGGAACAATAATTGTAACTGAGTTGTATTCGATTATATCGTGGTTATGTTTATATAGTAATACTCACCAGGTGACTGTTCTTGCGTTATACATACGAGCGACCCAATCGAACAGAAGTTTGGATGGATAGACGGAATGATCATTGTATCTGAGTTGTATTCGATTATATCGTGATGACGTTCATATAGAAATACTCACCAGGTTACTGTTTTTTCTTTATACATACGAGCAACCGAATCGAACAGAAGGTTGAATGGATAGTATCTGGGTTGTATTCGATTATGATGTTATGCTGTGTATATATACACATTAGGTGACGGTATTCCCGTTTTACATACGAGCGACCGAAACGAACAGAAAGTTGAATGGATAGACTGAACAATCAATGTATCTGGGTGGTATCCGATTATATCGCAATTCTGTATATATAGTGATACTTACCAGGTGACGGTACTTCCGTTGCACATACTAGCGACTGAATCGAACTTAAGGTTAAATGGTAAGACGAAACGATAATTGTATTCGATGATATCGTGATGATGTTTATATAGCAATACTCACCAGGTAACTGTTCTTCCGTTTTACATACTAGCGACCGAATCGAGCAGAAGGTTAAATTTAGTATGGATTGAACAATCATCGTATCTGGGTAGTATTCGATTATGTTTAAATAGTTATACTCACCAGGTAACTGTTCTTCCGTTATACATACTAGCGACTGAATCGAACAGAATGTTGAATGGTTAGACGAAACGATAATTGTATCTGAGTTGTATTCGATGATATCGTGATGATGTTTATATAGCAATACTCAACAGGTAACTGTCCTTCAGTTTTACATACAAGTGACCGAATCGAGCAGAAGGTTAAATGGATAGATTGAATCATCGTTTCTGAGTTGTATTCGATTATGTTTATATAGTTATACTCACCAGGTACCTGTTCTTTCGTTATACATACGAGCAACCGAATCGAACATAAGGTTGAATGGATAGATTGAACAATCATCGTATCTGAGTTGTATTCGATTATGTTTATATAGTTATACTCACCAAGTAACTGTTCTTCCGTTATACATACGAGCGACTGAATTGAACAGAAGGTTGAATGGATAGACTAAACAATGATCCTATCTGGGGTTGTATTCGATTATATCGTGATGATGTTTATATAGTTATACTCACCAGGTAACTGTTCTCCAGTTATACATAAGAGCAACTGAACTGAACAGAAGGTTGTATAGATAGACTGAACAATCATCGTATCTGGGTTGTATTCGATTATTTAGTGATGATTATTATATATTATGTCTAACCAGGTAACTGTTCTTCCGTTATACATACGAGCAACCGAATCGAACATAAGGTTGAATGGATAGATTGAACAATCATTGTATCTGGGTTGTCTCCGATTATATCGTTATGCTGTATATTTAGATACACCTACCATGTAACGGTTCTTTCGTTACACATACGAGCGTCTGAATCGAACATAAGGTTGGATGGTTAGACGGAACGATAATTGTAACTGAGTTGTATTCGATTATATCGTGGGAATGTTTATATAGAAATACTCACCAGGTTACTGTTCTTTCGTTATACATACGAGCAACCGAATCGAACAGAAGGTTGAATGGATAGTATCTGAGTTGTATTCGATTATGATGTTATGCTGTGTATATAGTTATACACATTAGGTGACGGTATTCCCGTTTTACATACGAGCGACCGAAACGAATAGAAAGTTGAATGGATAGACTGAACAACCAATGTATCTGGGTGGTATCCGATTATATCGCAATACTGTATATATAGTGATACTTACCAGGTGACGGTACTTCCGTTACACATACTAGAGACTGAATCGAACAGAAGGTTAAATGGTTAGACGAAACGATAATTGTATCTCTGAGTTGTATTGGATGATATCGTGATGATGTTTATATAGCTATACTCACCAGGTAACTGTTCTTTCGTTTTACATAAAAGCGACCGAATCGAGAAGAAGGTTAAATGAATAGATTGAAAATTCATCGTATCTGGGTTGTATTCGATTAGGTTTATATAGTTATACTCACCAGGTAACTGTTCTTCCGTTTTTCATAAGAACGACTGAATTGAACAGAAAGTTGAATGGATAGACTAAACAATAATCGTATCTGGGGTTGTATTCGATTATATCTTGATTATTATCATATAGTATGTCTAACCAGGTAACAGTTCTTCCGTTATACATACGAGCAACCGAATCGAACATAAGGTTGGATGGATATAGATTGAAAAATCATTGTATCTGGGTTGTCTCCGATTATATCGTTATGCTGTATATTTAGTTACACCTACCATTTAACGGTTCTTTCGTTACACATACGAGCATCTGAATCGAACATAAAGTTGGATGGTTAGACATAACTTTAATTGTAACTGAGTTGTATTCGATTATATCGTGGTGATGTTTATATAGTAATACTCACCAGGTAACTGTTCTTCCGTTTTACATACAAGCGACCGAATCGAGCAGAAGGTTAAATGGATAGATTGAACAATCATCGTATCTGAGTTGTATTCGATTATGTTTATATAGTTATACTCACCAGGTACCTGTTCTTCCGTTATACATACGAGCAACCGAATCGAACATTAGGTTGAATGGATAGATTGAACAATCATCGTATCTGAGTTGTATTCGATTATGTTTATATAGTTATACTCACCAAGTAACTGTTCTTCCGTTATACATACGAGCGACTGAATTGAATAGAAGGTTGAATGGATAGTCTAAACAATGATCGTATCTGGGGTTGTATTCGATTATATCGTGATGATGTTCATATAGTTATACTCACCAGGTAACAGTTCTCCAGTTATACATAAGAGCGACTGAAATGAACAGAAGGTTGTATAGATAGACTGAACAATCATCGTATCTGGGTTGTATTCGATTATATCGTGATGATTATTATATATTATGTCTAACCAGGTAACTGTTCTTCCGTTATACATACGAGCAACCGAATCGAACATAAGGTTGAATAGATAGATTGAACAATCATTGTATCTGGGTTTTCTCCGATTATATCGTTATGCTGTATATTTAGATACTCCTACCATGTAACGGTTCTTTCGTTACACATACGAGCGTCTGAATCGAACATAAGGTTGGATGGTTAGACGGAACGATAATTGTAACTGAGTTGTATTCGATTATATCGTGGGAATGTTTATATAGTAATACTTACCAGGTGACGGTACTTCCGTTACACATACTAGCGACTGAATCGAACAAAAGGTTGAATGGTTAGACGAAACGATAATTGTATCTGAGTTGTATTCGATGATATCGTGATGATGTTTACATAGCAATACTCAACAGGTAACTGTTCTTCCGTTTTACATACAAGCGACCGAATCGAGCAGAAGGTTAAATGAATAGATTGAACAATCATCGTATCTGGGTTGTATTCGATTATGTTTATATAGTAATACTCACCAGGTAACTGTTCTTTCGTTTTACATACAAGCGACCGAATCGAGCAGAAGTTTAAATTTAGTATAGATTGAACAATCATCGTATCTGGGTTGTATTCGATTATGTTTATATAGTTATACTCACCAGGTAACTGTTCTCCAGTTATACATAAGAGCGACTGAACTAGACAGAAGGTTGAATGGATAGACTGAACAATCATCGTATCTGGGTTGTATTCGATTATTTCGTGATGATTATCATATATTTTGTCTAACCAGGTAACAGTTCTTCCGTTAAACATACGAGCAACCGAATCGAACATAAGGTTGGATGGATAGATTAAACAATCATTGTATCTGGGTTGTCTCCGATTATATCTTTATGCTGTATATTTAGTTACACCTACCATGTAACGGTTCTTTCGTTACACATACGAGCGTCTGAATCGAACATAAGGTTGGATGGTTAGACGGAACGATAATTGTAATTATATCGAAATATTGTATATTTAGTGATACTAACCAGGTGACGGTACTTCCGTTACACATACTAGCGACTGAATCGAACAGAAGGTCAAATGGTTAGACGAAACGATAATTGTATCTGAGTTGTATTCGATGATATCGTGATGATGTTTATATAGCAATACTCACCAGGTAACTGTTCTTCCGTTTTACATACAAGCGACCGAATCGAGCAGAAGGTTGAATTCAGTATTAATTGAACAATCATCGTATCTGGGTTGTATTCGATTATGTTTATATAGTTATACTCACCAGGTAACTGTTCATCCGTTATACATACGAGCAACCGAATCGAACAGAAGGTTGAATGGATAGTATCTGGGTTGTATTCGATTATGATGTTATGCTGTGTATATAGTTCTACCGTTTTACATACAAGCGACCGAATCGAGCAGAAGGTTAAATTCAGTATAGATTGAAAAATCATCGTATCTGGGTTGTATTCGATTATGTTTATATAGTTATACTCACCAGGTAATTGTTCTTCCGTTATACATACGAGCAACCGAATCGAACATAAGGTTAAATGGATAGATTGAACAATCAATGTATCTGGGTGGTATCCGATTATATCGCAATTCTGTATATATAGTGATACTTACCAGGTGACGATATTTCCGTTACACATACTAGCGACTGAATCGAACAGAATGTTGAATGGTTAGACGAAACGATAATTGTATCTGAGTTGTATTCGATGATATCGTGATGATGTTTATATAGCAATACTCACCAGGTGACTGTCCTTCCGTTTTACATACAAGCGACCGAATCGAGCAGAAGGTTAAATGGATAGATTGAACAATCATCTTATCTGAGTTGTATTCGATTATGTTTATATAGTTATACTCACCAGGTACCTGTTCTTCCGTTATACATATGAGCAACCGAATCGAACATAAGGTTGAATGGATAGATTGAACAATCATCGTATCTGAGTTGTATTCGATTATGTTTATATCTCACTCACCAGGTAACTGTTCTTCCGTTATACATACGAGCGACTGAATTGAACAGAAGGTTGAATGGATAGACTAAACAATGATCGTATCTGGGGTAATATTCGATTATATCGTGATGATGTTTATATAGTTATACTCACCAGGTAACTGTTCTCCAGTTATACATAAGAGCGACTGAACTGAACAGAAGGTTGAATGGATAGACTGAACAATCGTCGTATCTGGGTTGTATTCGATTATATCGTGATGATTATTATATATTATGTCTAACCAGGAACTGTTCTTCCGTTATACATACGAGCAACCGAATCGAACATAAGGTTGAATGGATAGATTGAACAATCATTGTATCTGGGTTGTCTCCGATTATATCGTTATGCTGTATATTTAGATACACCTACCATGTAACGGTTCTTTCGTTACACATACGAGCGTCTGAATCGAACATAAGGTTGGATGGATAGACGGAATGATAATTGTATCTGAGTTGTATTCGATTATATCGTGATGACGTTCATATAGAAATACTCACCAGGTTACTGTTCTTTCGTTATACATACGAGCAACCGAATCGAATAGGAGGTTGAATGGATAGATTGAACAATCATCGTATCTGGGTTGTATTCGGTAATGTTTATATAGTTATACTCACCAGGTAACTGTTCTTCCGTTATACATAAGAGCGACTGAATTAAACAGAAGGTTGAATGGATAGTATAGGTTGTATTCGATTATGATGTTATGCTGTGTATATAGTTATACACACTAGGTGACGGTATTTCCGTTTTACATACGAGCGACCGAAACGAACAGAAAGTTGAATGGATAGACTGAACAATCGATGTATCTGGGTGGTATCCGATTATATCGCAATACTGTATATACAGTGATACTCACCAGGTGACGGTACTTCCGTTACACATGCTAGCGACTGAATCGAACAGAAGGTTAAATGGTTAGACGAAACGATAATTGTATCTGAGTTGTATTCGATGATATCCTGATGATGTTTATATAGCAATACTCACCAGGTAACTGTTCTTCCGTTTTACATACAAGCGACCGAATCGAGCAGAAGGTTGAATGGATAGACTAAACAATAATAGTATCTGGGGTTGTATTCGATTATATCGTGATGATGTTTTTATAGTTATACTCACCAGGTAATTGTCCTTTCGTTATACGTAAGAGCGACCGAATCGAAGAGAAGGTTGAGTGGATAGACTGTACAATCATCCTTTCTGGGTTGTATTCGATTATATCGTGATGATTATCATATAGTATGTCTAACCAAGTAACAAATCTTTCGTTATACATACGAGCAACCGAATCGAACATAAGGTTGAATGGATAGATTGAACAATCATTTTATCTGGGTTGTATCCGAATATATCGTTATGCTGTATATTTAGTTACACCTACCATGTAACGGTTCTTTCGTCACACATATGAGCGTCTGAATCGAACATAAGGTTGGATGGTTTGGCGGAACGATAATTGTAACTGAGTTGTATTCGATTATATCGTGGTGATGTTTATATAGTAATAAACACCAGGTGACTGTTCTTGCGTTATACATAAGAGCGACCGAATCGAACAGAAGGTTGGATGGATAGACGGAATGATAATTGTATCCGAGTTGTATTCGATTATTTCGTGATGACGTTCATATAGAAATACTCACCAGGTTACTGTTCTTTCGTTATACATACGAGCAACCGAATCGAACAGAAGGTTGAATGGATAGTATCTGGGTTGTATTCGATTATGATGTTATGCTGTGTATATAATTATACACACTTGGTGACGGTATTCCCGTTTTACATACGAGCGACCGAAACGAACAGAAAGTTGAATGGATAGACTGAACAATCAATGTATCTGGTTGGTATCCGATTATATCGCAATACTGTATATATAGTGATACTTAACAGGTGACGGTACTTCCGTTACACATACTAGCGACTGAATCGAACAGAAGGTTAAATGGTTAGACGAAACGATAATTGTATCTGAGTTGTATCCGATGATATCGTGATGATGTTTATATAGCAATACTCACCAGGTAACTGTTCTTCCGTTTTACTTACAAGCGACCGAATCGAGCAGAAGGTTAAATGAATGGATTGAACAATCATCGTATCTGGGTTGTATTCGATAATGTTTATATAGTTATACTCACCAGGTAACTGTTCTTCCGTTATACATACGAGCGACTGAATTAAACCGAAGGTTGAATGGTTAGACTAAACAATAATCGTATCTGGGGTTGTATTCGAGTATATCGTGATGATGTTTATATAGTTATACTCACCAGGTAACTGTTCTCCAGTTATATATAAGAGCGACTGAACTGAACAGAATGTTGAATGAATAGACTAAACAATCATCGTATCTGGGTTGTATTCGATTATATCGTGATGATTATCATATAGTATGTCTAACCAGGTAACAGTTCATTCGTTTAACATACGAGCAACCGAATCGAACATAAGGTCGGATGGATAGATTGAACAATCATTGTATCTGAGTTGTCTCCGATTATATCGTTATGCTGTATATTCAGTTACACATACCATGTAACGGTTCTTTCGTTACACATACGAGCGTCTGAATCGAACATAAGGTTGGATGGATAGACGGAATGATAATTGTATCTGAGTTGTATTCGATTATATCGTGATGACGTTCATATAGAAATACTCACCAGGTTACTGTTCTTTCGTTATACATACGAGCAACCGAATCGAACAGGAGGTTGAATGGATAGTATCTGGGTTGTATTCGATTATGATGTTATGCGGTGTATATAGTTATACACACTAGGTGACGGTATTCCCGTTTTACATACGAGCGACCGAAACGAACAGAAAGTTGAATGGATAGACTGAACAATCAATGTATCTGGGTGGTATCCGATTATATCGCAATACTGTATATATAGTGATGCTTACCAGGTGACGGTACTTCCGTTACACATACTAGCGACTGAATTGAACAGAATGTTGAATGGTTAGACGAAACGATAATTGTATCTGAGTTGTATTCGATGATATCGTGATGATGTTTATATAGCAATACTCACCAGGTAACTGTCCTTCCGTTTTACACACAAGCGACCGAATCGAGCAGAAGGTTAAATGGATAGATTGAACAATCATCGTATCCGTGTTGTATTCGATTATGTTTATATAGTTATACTCACCAGGTACCTGTTCTTCCGTTATACATATAAGCAACCGAATCGAACATAAGGTTGAATGGATAGATTGAACAATCATCGTATCTGAGTTGTATTCGATTATGTTTATATAGTTATACTCACCAGGTATCTGTTCTTCCGTTATACATACGAGCGACTGAATTGAACAGAAGGTTGAATGGATAGACTAAACAATGATCGTATCTGGGGTTGTATTCGATTATATCGTGATGATGTTTATATAGTTATACTCACCAGGTAACTGTTCTCCAGTTATACATAAGAGCGACTGAACTGAACAGAAGGTTGAATGGATAGACTGAACAATCGTCGTATCTGGGTTGTATTCGATTATTTCGTGATGATTATTATATATTATGTCTAACCAGGTAACTGTTCTTCCGTTATACATACGAGCAACCGAATCGAACATAAGGTTGAATGGATAGATTGAACAATCATTAATTAAGGAAAAGAAACAAATCGCAAATGATTTTAACAAAGTCTACACCGAAATAGGAAGAAAAATGGCTGAGAAAATACAAAAAGACCCAAACTATATACCGCATAGAAATATTTCCATTAATTCTTTTGTCCTTCTTCCAACTGACGACAAAGAAATAGAAAACGTCATTAGAGACTTAAAAAATAAAAAGTCAGCCGGCATAGATGAAATCCAAGCCGAAACCATTAAGTCCATTTGCCATTATATTAAGGAACCGCTCACATACATCATAAATAATTGTATGGACAAAGGAACGTGGCCTGAAGCGTTTAAGGAAACTGTTGTTATACCTGTATTTAAAAAAGGCGATGAGACTTTGATCACAAATTTCAGACCAATTTCGTTAATAACGCACCTTACGAAAATTTTTGAAAGGATTCTTAAGAAAAGACTTGCTTCTTATTTAACGAGGTATAATCTGATATCTGACCGACAGTTTGGCTTCAGAGAAAACATTTCCACACAAGACGCTGTATTGTCACTTACCTCAAGAATATCCTCTGCCCTGGAAGAAAATTTGCCAAGCCTTTGTATTTTCATTGATTTGTCAAAGGCTTTCGATTCCGTAAGTCATGACCTACTCTTACAGACACTGGAAGATATTGGAATTAGAAATAATTGTCTTGAGTTATTTAGAAATTATCTACACAATAGATTCCAATCTGTGAGAGTAGACAATGTACAGAGCGACAAGAAAAAAATAGAGTATGGAGTACCTCAGGGGACCGTATTGGGCCCTATCCTATTTAGTATTTATGTGAATGGCATGTTTTCGTTAAAGAGTCGGGGAGAAATATTGGGATTTGCTGACGATACTGCCATCTTTTATAAAGCGAATACTTGGCATGAGTTGAAAGTTATTGTAGAATCAGATTTTCCTCTGCTAAAAAACTGGCTAGAACATAAAATATTAACTGTAAATTTAGAAAAAACATATTATATGCCATTCAGTTGCAATAGGTCAAACACTCCACCTTTCAAAAGACTAACGATAAACACCACTGGACAACAGCACAATATTCTGCCAGAGAAGAAAGTAAAATATCTAGGCGTTATAATAGATACAAACCTCAAATGGGATGCACACCTGAATTATATATGCAACAAATTGAGATCCATCATACATAAATTCAAATACTTGAAAAATATTCTACCATTTTACCAACTCAAAATATTGTACTATGCTTTGGTGGAAAGCCACCTGCGATATAGCATAATATGCTGGGGAGGCGCATTGAAAACACATCTTCGTACCTTAGAAAATTTACAAAAAAGGTTTCTTAAAATTATCATGTCCAAAGAGTTCAGATACCCCTCTGACGCACTATTCCACGAAGCGAAAGTGTTTGAAATTCGCCAACTTTTTTATCTTCAGATAAATATAAAATATCACCAAAATAAACGTTTCAACCTACCCAGTCATTCTTACCCTACAAGGAAAAAATATTATCACGTAGTTCCACAAATGCAGAAAGCTATAGGCCAACGAAGCTATCAATTTATAGCACCAAAATTGTACAATACCGTCCCGCAACACATACAAAAAATAAGTAATTCACATTCGTTTAAAAATGCACTGAAACAATTCATCTTGAGTCAACCACGACGAAACATTTCAGATATGATATAAAATTATTTTTTTCTTTTTTTAATAAATATGGTTCTGGCCCACTACCCTCTACTTGCTTTTAGTTTGTATAGATGTTAACCGGAAGATGTTCGGTAATATTTGTAATATTAGTATCTGTATTCGCTTTTCTCTTTTCTAATTTTCCGTCACTGTTATTAACATTCCCTGTTTTTTATTCCATTACTTGTCTGTTATTTTTAATGTTAATTTTATGTTATTTAATGTAAAATATTTTATTTCAATTTAATTTAATTCTTATTTTACTATCATGCGAAACAAATGCTCTTACACTTATCGCCTTGTGATATTTATACTGGTTACTTTTAATGTTAAGTTATTAATTATCATGCTAAACAAGTGTTCTTACACTTATCGCCTTGTGATATTTATTTATACTCTTTAACGTATCTTGATCCTTATATTTATATTTATACTGTATTTCCTCAATAAATATCTCTATTAATTAATTGTATCTGGGTTGTCTCCGATTATATCGTTATGCTGAATATTTAGATAAACCTACCATGTGACGGTTCTTTCGTTACACATACGAGCGTCTGAATCGAACATAAGGTTGGATGGATAGACGGAATGATAATTGTATCTGAGTTGTATTCGATTATATCGTGATGACGTTCATATAGAAATACTCACCAGGTTACTGTTCTTTCGTTAAACATACGAGCAACCGAATCGAACAGGAGGTTGAATGGATAGTATCTGGGTTGTATTCGATTATGATGTTATGCTGTGTATATAGTTATACACACTAGGTGACGGTATTTCCGTTTTACATACGAGCGACCGAAACGAACAGAAAGTTGAATGGATAGACTGAACAATCAATGTATCTGGGTGGTATCCGATTATATCGCAATACTGTATATATAGTGATACTTACCAGGTGACGGTACTTCCGTTACACATACTAGCGACTGAATCGAACAGAAGGTTAAATGGTTAAACGAAACGATAATGGTATCTGAGTTGTATTCGATGATATCGTGATGATGTTTATAGCAATACTCACCAGGTAACTGTTCTTCCGTTTTACATACAAGCGACCGAATCGAGCAGAAGCTTAAATAGATAGATTGAACAATCATCGTATCTATGTTGTATTCGATTATTTCGTGATGATTATTATATATTATGTCTAACCAGGTAACTGTTCTTCCGTTATACATACGAGCAACCGAATCGAACATAAGGTTGAATGGATAGATTGAACAATCATCGTATCTGAGTTGTATTCGATTATGTTTATATAGTTATACTCACCAGGTACCTGTTCTTCCGTTATACATATGAGCAACCGAATCGAACATAAGGTTGAATGGATAGATTGAACAATCATCGTATCTGAGTTGTATTCGATTATGTTTATATAGTTATACTCACCAGGTATCTGTTCTTCCGTTATACATACGAGCGACTGAATTGAACAGAAAGTTGAATGGATAGACTAAACAATGATCGTATCTGGGGTTGTATTCGATTATATCGTGATGATGTTTATATAGTTATACTCACCAGGTAACTGTTCTCCAGTTATACATAAGAGCGACTGAACTGAACAGAAGGTTGAATGGATAGACTGAACAATCGTCGTATCTGGGTTGTATTCGATTATTTCGTGATGATTATTATATATTATGTCTAACCAGGTAACTGTTCTTCCGTTATACATACGAGCAACCAAATCGAACATAAGGTTGAATGGATAGATTGAACAATCATTGTATCTGGGTTGTCTCCGATTATATCGTTATGCTGTATATTTAGATACACCTACCATGTAACGGTTCTTTCGTTACACATACAAGCGTCTGAATCGAACATAAGGTTGGATGGTTAGACGGAACGATAATTGTAACTGAGTTGTATTCGATTATATCGTGGTGATGTTTATATAGTAATACTCACCAGGTGACTGTTCTTGCATTATACGTACGAGCGACCCAATCGAACAGAAAGTTGGATGGATAGACGGAATGATCATTGTATCTGAGTTGTATTCGATTATATCGTGATGAAGTTCATATAGAAATACTCACCAGGTTACTGTTCTTTCGTTATACATACGAGCAACCGAATCGAACAGAAGGTTGAATGGATAGTATCTGGGTTGTATTCGATTACGATGTTATGCTGTGTATATAGTTATACACACTAGGTGACGGTATTCCCGTTTCACATACGAGCGACCGAAACGAACAGAAAGTTGAATGGATAGACTGAACAATCAATGTATCTGGGTGGTATTCGATTATATCGCAATACTGTATATATAGTGATACTTACCAGGTGACGGTACTTCCGTTACACATGCTAGCGACTGAATCGAACAGAAGGTTAAATGGTTAGACGAAACGATAATGGTATCTGAGTTGTATTCGATTATATCGTGATGAAGTTCATATAGAAATACTCACCAGGTTACTGTTCTTTCGTTATACATACGAACAACCGAATCGAACAGAAGGTTGAATGGATAGTATCTGGGTTGTATTCGACTATGATGTTATGATGTGTATATAGTTATACACACTTGGTGACGGTATTCCCGTTTTACATACGAGCGACCGAAACGAACAGAAAGTTGAATAGATAGACTGAACATTCAATGTATCTGGTTGGAATCCGATTATATCGCAATACTGTATATATAGTGATACTTACCAGGTACTTCCGTTACACATACTAGCGACTGAATCGAACAGGAGGTTAAATGTTCAGACGAAGCGATAATTATATCTGAGTTGTATTCGATGATATCGTGATGATGTTTATATAGCAATACTCACCAGGTAACTGTTCTTCCGTTTTACATAAAAGCGACCGAATCGAGCAGAAGGTTAAATGGATAATGGATAGATTGAAAATTCATCGTATCTAGGTGTTATTCGATTATGTTTATATAGTTATACTCACCAGGTAACTGTTCTTCCGTTATACATGAGAACGACTGAATTGAACAGAAGGTTGAATGGATAGACTAAACAATAATCGTATCTGGGGTTGTATTCGAGTATATCGTGATGATTATCATATAGTATGTCTAACCAGGTTACAGTTCTTCTGTTAAACATACGAGCAACCGAATCGAACATAAGGTTGGATGGATAGATTTAACAATCATTGTATCTGGGTTGTCTCCGATTATATCGTTATGCTGTATATTTAGTTACACCTACCATGTAACGGTTCTTTCGTTACACATACGAGCGTCTGAATCGAACATAAGGTTATATGGATAGACGGAATGATCATTGTATCTGAGTTGTATTCGATTATATCGTGATGAAGTTCATATAGAAATACTCACCAGGTTACTGTTCTTTCGTTATACATACGAGCAACCGAATCGAACAGAAGGTTGAATGGATAGTATCTGGGTTGTATTCGATTATGATGTTATGCTGTGTATATAATTATACACACTTGGTGACGGTATTCCCGTTTTACATACGATCGACCGAAACGAACAGAAAGTTGAATGGATAGACTGAACAATCAATGTATCTGGTTGGTATCCGATTATATCGCAATACTGTATATATAGTGATACTTAACAGGTGACGGTACTGTAACATGAAATTTTGACTTTTCCTGATGGATTATATGTTTCTCTCTTTCCATTCTTTGATTTTGTAAAGAACAAGAAGTTTTTGGTTGATAGTTCACATCTTCGAGTCTCGAGACAGTACGTGACCAGGATTATATCCTTGGAACTCTGGTAAATTTGAACTGGTTGGGTGATTCTATGACAGATCAATCAGTTGGTAGTATTGGGATCAGTTTATCACAAGGTTCACAAATGTCATTGCGCAAGAACCGATTTAAATCTAAAATAGTTTTTTTGAATGGGTTTTCGAAAATATCTGCACAGGATACGAGGTCCGATTTCCGGCTCCTTCTTCGTGCCTTGAAGTTTTTCATGTGAGAAGCACCTCATGAAAATGAGAATGAAAAAAGTTTCGGATTCTTCTTCGAACCACCCTTTGGGTAATTTATACTTATAAAATAGTGGGGCTATCCCATTAGACGGTAAGGATTTTGTTCTTTTTCACTATGGAGATGTACCATGGACATTTTTTGGTGTGGTTGTAGATTCGTCAATTTCGTCGGCATGTCTGCCATTTTGTGACCTCTAGGATGGATTAAGGAGAGCCGTCCAACCGGAATTAAAATTTCTTTAGAGTTGAACTAAACTTGGAGATGCATTTCAGCCAATTCTAAAGTTGATGTTATTTGGGAATCTTCTGGAGTTGATCCGAAAAGTGCTGTTATCTGGAATCTTCTGGAGTTGATCCGAAAAGTGCTGTTATCTGGAATCTTCTGGAGTTGATCCGAAAAGTGCTGTTATCAGGAACCTTCTGGAGTTGAGCCGAAAAGTGCTGTTTTTCTGGAACCTCTGGGAATCTACTGGAGTTGATCTGCGAGAGGCTGTTTTCTGGAACCTCTGGAGTACCATACCCAAATAACCCATGGTTTGACATAGGAAACATAAGGTTGTACCATTTCATTTTGATTTTTTTTCTTATATTTCAAAATTTCACTCAATAATAATATATACCTATGAGTTAAGAAATATTACTTCACATCAAAACGCTGTGAACTCATATATGTTGGCCAATATATAAGGGGGGTTTATTATAGATTCTAGAAGTAGAATATCTGGTTATTATGTGGTGAGTATAATTCTCACATTTGGAAATATTGTGTTCCATTGAAAGTTAGCTCAAATCTGAGTATATGTTTACATCCCTGTACCAAAACATAGAATAGGCTGAAATTAAACTACCTCTTAGTTCATAGGTGTGTTTTTCTTTGAATTTTCAGGTATATCAAAATTCTTAATATTTAAAAATATCCATAGATTATATTTCTTAGTTCAATAAGATCAGACTAAGTGGCGCCCTCTATATTAAGTTTTTTTGAGTAAAATTTGAACTCACACCTCTTGCCACCAGACAAAAGAGCTACCCTGCCTATCTTATCCTCTATTAAATATTAATAAGGATAGGGAAGGTTACATTTTGGAAGGAAACTTTATCTGAGCAGTCCTTGCAGCCACATACTTCTTCAGACTAGCAGCCTTTCATCTCTCCACAGACTAGCAGCCTTGCAGTTTATTTTTCAACTGGACACCTAGATTTTTGGAATTTTGACTCAACCTGAGGAATTTGTAGGAGTTGGTCAGACATATCAAAACTAGTAGGATAATCCTTTTGGTAAGATCTGAGGTGAGAACATATTTTCTGCCAGGAAATTTTAATCTTTTCAAATTCAAACATTCATTTGAGTACTAAATTCAAGTTATGAAATTTTATGTACATGGGATTTTGTAGACGGCTCTCCATACATCTAGTTTTGAGGAATAGAGGGAGACTCAGAGTTGCTCGGCACTATAAGGTCCAACTTATTTTTTTATGGTTGATAGTACAGAGGACTATTGGTTGAGAATTTAACAATTGAAAATTATATTTTCTGAGTATCAAGCTGCTGAAACCAGGACATTATAGAGTTCCCTATAGTTTTACCTACAGATTTCAGAACTTTTCTTGTTCATAGTGGTGGCGGGAATTTACTTATAGATTTCAATTTTTTTTGAGTCAAACTCTTATAATAAAATTGTTTCGGCGTTTCTCACTGATAGAGAGATCTATATTGAAATTATAATTTTCACTTCCTAGAATTTTTCTAATAAAATCGTGGAAACCGACATAAGGCCCGGACATTTGCTAATAGAAGAACTTAATTATGAGCTGAGGATTAGAGGAATCGTTACCTCTCGTGACATGAATGAAAAGCGGAAAATTCTGTCAACTGCGGTTAGGAAGGAAAAGAAAGAAGGTGTTTTACCTTTGTCATTATCAGATCCGACCTATACTTTTGAGACTGACCAAACTCAAATAAATAACTCTTTGGATAATCTCGCTACAGTCATCAATGATTTTGATAGTACCACTACTGATTCAGCTTACTCTAGATATAAATCTCGGTTGGCCCATGTTTCTTTGCGTTTAAAAAGAATGGTTGTCGATCCTACAAAACCAGCCCAACTAATTTATAAAAATGAAACGTATGCAACTTGTTTGACACCTGCCACAGCCAACCCCTTTGTTCAATTTCCACCAAATCTACTAGTGCCTCCTATGTCAAAATCTGTTTCAGTCTATAAATGGGATCTTAAATTTGATGGGTCAAAGAAATCAATGGGAGTAAAATCCTTTTTAGAGAGAGTAGATGAGTTAGCTGAAGCTAGGCATGTTACCAAACAACAGTTGTATGAAGCATCAGTTGATTTATTTTCTGGAAAAGCATTATTATGGCTTCGCCATGTTAAAGATGCAAATTTAGTTCGAGATTGGGATTCACTTACTAGGAGATTACAACAAGACTTTCTGAGTAAAGATTATGATGAGGAAGTTTGGGAGACAATAAAGCATCGTAAACAATTTTGTACGCGAATATTTGTTGTGGACTGTATTTGGGAAACTCTCTAATTGCTTACCCTTGTTGGAAATGGAGGTCGAGTCAACAAGGTCCTCTTCTTCTTTTCTTGTTCACCACCGGAGGATGGGGGAAGAAAATAGTATGCGGGAATAGGGAAATGGTCAAGATCCACAATTAGAGTTGCACTTTGTCCGAATTTTGTGTCTTGTTTTGTTCGAGGATTATACTACTAATCATCTACTTTTCAACTTGTCTCTTCTCAAAGTCGATCGCGAATGTTCTCTCGCAATTCGCAAAAACTCCGAAATATGGACTGATACAATTGACGCTCATTCATAGGCAACCCACAATACCTTTGACAATTCAGTAATAGCCCAGGAAATGAAAGAAAAAGCTATTCTATATAATATCATTGATAATTATATCTATCTATCCATATGGCCTCAACATCCTGGCCGGCCGAGTTGAATGATAATTCAACTATAAAATACTTATCTAATGAATACAAAGGAGTGAAAATCAAATAACTATCCTTTTCAGAAAAACATAACAAAAATTAAAAAAAAAATGCGTGAATTTCAGGATAATTCACATACCTATAATTTTTTTTTACTGGTTGGGGAGAGGACAGAGTTTGGCTACTGGACGAGTATACTTATTATTTTTTGTTCGCACTTCAGCCACTCGAACAACACCGTCCTTACCCGGAAACACCCTCTCAATAATTGCTAAAGGCCACTGAAGGGGTGGAATATTTTCATACATTATAATAACTATCGTACCTATCTTAACAGGCTCAGAAGGAGTATTCCATTTTTGTCTCGCTTGCATCGTGACAAGATATTCAGAATGCCAACGGTTCCAATAATGTTGCACAATAGTATCTAATAACTTGAAACGGTTGACAGGCTTATCATCCCCCTCCAAATATTCTACTGGAAATGAATTCAAAGGAGATCCATATAAAAAGTGAGCCGGAGTTAACGCAACCGGATCATTGGGGTCGTTGCTCAAACAGCATAAAGGTCTCGAATTTAAGAGCGCCTCGATTTGAGTAAGTACCGTAGTGAATTCTTCATAGCTCAATATCTGGTTTCCTATAACTCTTGCTAAATGGTTCTTGACGCTTTTAATATTAGATTCCCAGATACCACCAAAATGACTTGCTGCTGGGGGGTTATATTTAAAAGTAATTTTTTGAAAATTAAGTTCTCTGTGGAATTCATCTTTGAATTCTTGAGAGTCAACAAATTTATAGACTTCATTCAAGTGAGCCTTTGCTCCAATAAAATTGGTGCCTCTATCTGAAAATTGCCTCTTCGTGAAATAAAACGTTTGAAGGCTGCCAGAAAGACTTCTGTGGATAATGAGGAAGCTAATTCTAAATGAATTGCTTTAGTGGAAAAACATATGAACAGGCATACATATGCTTTCTGTGTTCTTATACCCCTATGACGTCCCATAGTTATTTGAAACGCCCCGGTATAGTCAACACCTGTGGACAAAAATGCTTTGGCTGAAGAATTCACTCTTTCGGCGGGTAAATCAGCCATTATGGGATAAGTGGGCTTGGGATTCAATTTGAAACAACTTCCAAATTCGTTTACGAATAATATCACGAGCAGATAAAATCCAGTAATTTTGTCTTAATAACGATTGTAAAAGATGGGCTCCAGTATGACAATGGATTTTATGATGGTAGTCAATAAATAACTCCACGAATGGATCAGACTTTGGCAATAAAATAGGATGTTTGTGGTCAAAGGATGTATTAGAATTACCCAATCTTCCTCCAACTCGAATGATTCCATCTTTGAGAAATGGATTCAGACGTCGTATAGTGGATTTCAACATTTTATTCCTGGACAACAGAATTAATTCTTCTTGAAAATGTCGTTGTTGAACAGCCCGAATCAAAGCCGATTCTGCTTTATCTAAATCAACTCTCACAATTCGTTCAACTGGAGGAATAATTCTGACGAATTTCAAAACGTAGACTGTCGCATTCAATAATTTACTCCACGAAGAGAAATACTGGATAAGTGAATATAGAGGTGATATATTCACTTCAGGGACTACAAAAACCGAAACTTCCTGCTCAAATGTTTCGATTTCATTTTGGTTAATTGATTTGATGGGCCATTCAGAAAAATTCGATAATAACCAACTAGGTCCACCCCACCATGAGGGGTGATTAATGAGTTCACCAGGGGTTAGGCCACGTGAAGCACAATCAGATACGTTTTGTTTTCCAGGAACGAAATACCAATGAGAAGATGACAAACATCTGTTAATTTGTGAAATTCGATTAGAAACGAATATATTAGGTTTCTTGGGGGTACCATGTATCCAACTCAAAGTGATCATGGAATCGGAAAATGCATAAATTCGATCAATTTCGTGTCTAGGGGCATAAACTTCACGAATATGGCTTATTAATTGGGCTAACAGAACTGCCGCACAAAGCTCTAAACGAGGAAGAGTAATATTTTTAGTAGGAGCAACTTTTGAACGAGCGCAAAGAAATGATACCCTGATTTGACCAGAAAAGTCTTTAGTCAGGGAATAAACGACTGCAGCATACCCCGCAGTGCTAGCATCTGCAAAACCGATGAGCGACAAAGTTGTATTTTCGAAAACCAATATATGTCTTGGAATTTTTATATTGCGCAATTGTACGAATTCAATTTGAATGGTATTCCACATACTTGTTATCTCTGGGGGTGCAGGTTGATCCCAGTCTACGCGAAGTTCCCAAAGCCTTTTAATCAAGATTTTCAAAGATAAAGTTAAAGGCGCAAGGAATCCTAACGGATCGAAAGTACGTGCTACTAACGATAACATATTTCGCTTCGTACAGGTGGTAGGTTGAATATCAACTTTATAAGCGAAAATATCATGTGAAGGATCCCACTGTAAACCTAAGACTTTCAAACTACTCCTATCAAATTCTACAGGAGTGGACAGTATTATATCTTCATTTATTTGTGATAAAAATGAGCGAGAGTTCGACATCCATTTAACAATGTGAAATCCACCGGCCCTAAATAATTTCACTAATTGAGAATGAATTGAAAGGGCATTTTCAACATTAGGCAGACTGGAAACTAAATCATCCATGTACATATCTCTACTAATTAGAGGAACCGCCTCGGGATACAAATGGGATTCATCTTCGGCTAATTGTCTAACAGTACGGAGACTCAAAAAAGGTGATGATTTTACTCCAAAAACTACACGATTCATTTCATAAATTGAAATTGGGTCGTTAGAATTGAATCTCCATAAAATTCTTTGAAATGGTTTATGCGTATCTACAACTTTGATTTGTCGGTACATTTGTTTCAAATCTGATGTAACAGCTATAGAAAATAAACGGAAATTTAACAATATCGCGATAGGATCATTTTGTAACTTGGGACCTGTATACAAAATATCATTGAGGGAAATATTATTTTGAGTCTTCATACTCGCATCAAATACTATTCGGCAAGGGGTAGAGATACTATCAACTTTGAAGATGCAATGATGAGGAATATAATACGAGGGCACATCAATATTTTTCTCCGCAACTAGTGATAAATGCCCTTGATCTAAATAATCCTGAATAATGGAAAAATACGTTTCACGAAGTTGAGAATTTTTATTTAGGCGATTTTCTAATGACAAAAAACGATTTTTTGCGAGACAGTAGGAATTACCAAGTTTATAGGGATTGTCCTTGAAAGGTAAAGCTACAATATAACGACCATCAATATCTCTACTAATATTTTCCGTAAATATTCTTTCACATATCTCGTCTTCTTTGGAAAGGGCAGTAGAGGAAAAATCCTCGATTTCCCACATTTTTTTTACGAGTGTATCTAAATTTTGAAAAATGCAAAATGTTTGTTTTGGAATATTATCATTAATGGGAACCTGACCAATAACTATATAACTCAAAGATGTTTCTAGAGCGGTTGGACATCCCTTGTTTCCAAATACACGGTGCGTACCCATGATATTGGCGAATAATGAAGCTCCTAAAATTCCATCTATAGCCCCAGAAGTGTGAAAATTTGGATCTGCCAATGGTAAATTTTTCAAATATCCTAGTTTGTTTAGGTTGATAGAAATATTAACACCTGGTAAACTATCGGTTATGTTGTCTACAAGCAATACTTCGATTGGATATTTAGCATTAGGAGTGGTATTTGAATAAATGGTAACACAAGTTCTACCCTTGAGAGGTTTGGATGTTCCACCAATACCAAGAATATTGGAGTTCAACTTTGAATAGTCGAGACCTAATTTTTTACAGCAATTTACCGTTAATAAATTGGACATTGAACCACTATCAATGAGCATACGTATATTGTGCGCCTTGTTCCACCTATCAAACACTCTGACCAAAGCTGTACCTAATAAAACCGTATGTGAAATTCCTTGGACATTACTATCAGATTGATTCACGTTAGTACATAGACTATGGACATTTTCATTCAAATTGGTATTCTGGGGGTATTCATCATTAGAGCGTCGAACAACTTCGGCAGCATTATTGGAACAATTGTTTCTATCGATAGTCACACCCTCTTTATGTAAAGTGGTGTGATGTTTTGATTTGCATTTCAAGCAGTGATATTTGGAAGGACAAGATGCAACTCTATGTTTACTTGAGAAACAATTCAGGCACAAATTATTTTCTTTCACCAGTTTAAATTTTTGCTCAAACGAGAGTACATTTTTGAATTCGTTACAATCTTTCAAAAGATGGAAACCTTTATGGCAAGCAATACAATTATTTTTCACGCTACTTTCACCCGTGAGAAAAGTCCTAGATTGTCTTGAACCATTATATGAACTTTTGGAATTAGAAGTACTCGGTGCATTTTTAAACTTTTCCACTTTCATAACTACCCTACTTTGTTGTCTCACAAATTTTATTAATTCTTCATATTTTGGTAAATCTGTACTGGCGCGCACAAGTTCGAATGAATTTATGGTTTCCATAGGCAATTTCGTCATCGCAATATGGGTTAATATATAGTCAGACAAATCATTCAACTTCAAACGTTGCAACGAGGTAACATTGGTATCAAATTTATCTGAAAAAGATTGTAATCCATTCGCATGGTGATTATATATAGTTTTGAAATTCAACAAACGATCCAAATACAAATGTGCAAGAAGTTTGGTATCATTATAAGTTTGTTCCAATAATTTCCAAATAACATCATAGTTATCTGGTAGGGATTCTATTGCACTACATGTTCTTAAAGCTTTACCAGTTAAACTTCCTAAAAGATATTGGAGTTTTTCGGCTTTGGAGAAATCTGTTTGTGCATGAACCAAATGCTTAAAATTTTCGTGGAAAATAGGCCAAATTGTCAAATCCTCCCCGTCAAATTTTATTAATTCAATTTTGGGCATATGTACCCGAGTTCGGTTTTCATTGGGTTGATTGTTATTCGAAGTGGTAGCAGGAGTAGGAATCAAAGTGGAAGCGAAATATTCAATATTACTATACAAATCTTCAAATCCATCAAGAAATGTATAACTGACTGGATCCTCAGGTTTTATCAATTGTTTAAGTTCAACAATTTCTTGAACAATTTGTTTATATTCTTGAGCGGTCTGGGCAAAGGTACGATATCTAATAGTGAAATTTTTCAATTTGGTATTATTGTTTGGCTCTTGCTCTAAAGCAAGACTGGCATCATAACACAATTGGACCCTTTGAAAAATGTTCATACGTTTAGATAGGCATCTATCTAACCTAAGTTCCTCTGATGTTTTGGGCATTTTTCAAATGTATGGTTATCAAAGCAAGCGACGAGACAAAACTGGAGTTCAATCTGAGTATCCAATGAAAAATCTCGAATTTCAAATTATCTGCAACTATATTGACTGGGCTATCACGAATTCCCACTAATCTTATTAGGAATGTTTATCACTATTTCTTATTCGATTTATCAGATAGCAAAAAAACGTTGTAACTGAAATAGAGTTCAACTACAATGGGTATCAATTATTCATCAATAAACCGTTTAATTACTATTTTTTCATTCAATTAATAGGTATCCTTACAAAGGTTGAGAATTTGAAATCAATTAAAGCGAATATTATAAGGCAATTATTTGGAAAGACCGCAAAAACTATTCACAAACAAAACAGCAAAAAACTGACAAATTGGTGGAATGAATTCAAATATCTCATTGAATAGAATCGAAACTAAATATCAAATAAAATATCCGGCTCGATATGGACCAAATGTACGCGAATATTTGTTGTGGACTGTATTTGGGAAACTCTCTAATTGCTTACCCTTGTTGGAAATGGAGGTCGAGTCAACAAGGTCCTCTTCTTCTTTTCTTGTTCACCACCGGAGGATGGGGGAAGAAAATAGTATGCGGGAATAGGGAAATGGTCAAGATCCACAATTAGAGTTGCACTTTGTCCGAATTTTGTGTCTTGTTTTGTTCGAGGATTATACTACTAATCATCTACTTTTCAACTTGTCTCTTCTCAAAGTCGATCGCGAATGTTCTCTCGCAATTCGCAAAAACTCCGAAATATGGAATGATACAATTGACGCCCATTCATAGGCAACCCACAATACCTTTGACAATTCAGTAATAGCCCAGGAAATGAAAGAAAAAGCTATTCTATATAATATCATTGATAATTATATCTATCTATCCATATGGCCTCAACAAATTTGATGATGAACCGGTTATTATTTTTGTGGCAGTTATGGAACAGTTGTTCAATCGCTTAAGTTCTACACCAGCTGTGTCAACAAAACTCAAGTGGCTTCAAAAAAACCTGAGACCTGAATTTGTGGAAAGACTTGCTTTGAATAAATATGGGACTGTTGAAGAATTAATCAAGGTTGTAAAATCTTCAGAGGAAGTTTTTAAGGAATTGAATGTTAAAGTTAACCGTAGAACTCAAGTTAGCTCACTTGCTTGCGATATAGATGTCGAATTCAATAACTGTAGTGTATCAACTGATAAAAATTATCAGACAAGAAAATTTCAAAATTCTAATTATCAGAAAAATCAAAATTCACGGTTCAGGAATACTTCCTATCAAAACTTAAATAAGCCAGGCTCAAATTTTACAAATTCATCCCCTTCTACTTCACAAGATCCAACTTCCCAATATCATCGTAACTCAACTTCGCCAAATTCAGCAAATTTTCAAAATTCTAATAGGAGTTCTAATTATCAATATCCAAGTCCTGGAACATCTCAGTCAACTGGGGAATCTTCTAATAATAATAATCCACCTAGGAAGGCTGTAGTTTGCTACAACTGCAAATTGGAAAATCACCATTTCAAGCATTGCTTAAAACCTAGAACTAAATTTTGTTATGGGTGTGGAAATCACAATGTTAGTAAGAATGAATGTGAGCATTGTTCGGGAAACGCTTCCAGGAGATAAACCAAGTTGGCCGGGTTGTATCTTCCGATTTTCAGGCCAAAAATTTGAGAAAAACCTCCAGAGATGAGTGGAGAAGACATTTGAATTTTGTTAAAGATTTTCTTGAAGGTTCAAAAACTTCTGTATCTCCAACCTTAGTAAAAAAGGAATTAGATAATAGACCTTATGTTTCCATCAATATTTTTGGGAAAAATAAAGTAGCTTTATTGGATTCAGGTGCAAATAACAGTATCATAGGAAAAAGGGTGTAAAATTTTTAAGCAGTTTAAATTTAAAATCCAAAAAGTCCTGTCATAATTTTGTTGTAACTGCTGATGGAGTTAAACAAAGCGTCACTGGCGCTGTGGGTATTCCTATTAGTATAGAAAGGGAGTGTCGAATTATAAAATTTTTGGTAGTTCCATCATTAAATTATTCTGTCATTCTAGGAAGTGATTTCTGTCAACAATTTAAGTTGAAAATAGATTTTCATGACAATACTTGGGAAGTCAGAGGTGATGCTGAAGTCACAATCGCTACAGTCGGATCTGATAAGGACGATGGTATCACTAATGATAAACTCCAAGCTTTAAGAGATTTATCCTCAGAACAAAAATCTTTAGCTGAAGATGTTATTTCAAAATTTAAGGAACTTTCCAATGATGAAAAGTTAGGTAGGACAGATAAAATAGTATACCATATAGAAACAGGTAATGCTACCCCAGTTAAGCAACGCCAATATCTGATGTCACCTTACATGCTTACACATTTAAATAAAGAGTTGGATAAAATGTTACAATTAGATGTTATTGAAAAATCTCAAAGTGAATGGTCATCACCGGTGTTACTTGTGAAGAAAGATAATGGCGATTATCGATTTTGTTTTGATGGTAGGAAGTTGAACTCATTAACAAAGAAAGATAGATATCCACTACCAGTCGTTGATAGAATTTTATCGTTGCTTGGCGGGGCTAATTATATATCCTCTGTTGACTTGCGGAGTGCGTTTTGGCAAATTCCTCTCGATGAGGAATCTAAGGAAAAGACCGCTTTCTCAGTACCAGGCAGAGGACTTTTCCAATTTAAAGTTATGCCTTTTGGCCTTTGTAATGCCGCGCAATGCCAACAAAGATTAATGGATGCCATATTTGGTCCAGAAATGGAGCCAAACGCCTTCGTGTATTTGGATGATATAATCATAATAAATTCAACCTTTGAAGACCACATCAAAACATTGCATGAAGTAGCCAAACGTTTAGAAAAAGCAAATTTAACAGTCAATATTGATAAATGTACTTTTTTTCGATCTTCACTTAAATATCTAGGTTTTGTTGTTGATAAATTTGGACTCCGTACAGATCCCATGAAGGTCTCCGCTATGGTACAATTTCCTCAACCAAGAACCACAACGGAAGTCAAGAGATTTACAGGCCTGTGTAGTTGGTACCGCCGGTTCATACCAAATTTCTCTTCTCTAATGGCTCCGATTAATGATCTTCTAAAAAGCAGAAAGAAAGGGCAAAAAATCAATTGGACTCGAGAGGCTGAACAAGCTTTCGGTAGTGTCAAGCAGGCTTTAGTGTCTGCCCCTATTCTTTCAAGTGCTGACTTCAATCTTCCATTTGCTCTTCAGTGTGATGCAAGTGATAATGGTCTTGGTTGCGTTTTAACCCAAATTCAGAATGGTCATGAACGAGTCATTGCTTTTGCTTCTAGAAGTCTTTCAAAATACGAAAAAAATTATGGAACCACTGAAAAGGAGTGTCTAGCCTGCATTTTTGCTTGTGAACGTTTCAGAGGTTATATTGAAGGTATTCGATTTACTTTAATCACTGATCATGCCTCATTGAAATATCTATTTAATATGAAAAACCCTACAGGACGACTGTCTCGTTGGAGTGTTCGTCTTAGTCAATTCGATTTTGACATTTGTCACCGGGCTGGTAGATTAATGACAGTTCCAGATGCTCTATCCAGGAATCCGGTAGATGATTATTTTGAAACATCTCAAAGTGAACAAATATTGACTCTGAAAAGTGCAGGTAATTGTGTATCGCTAGACATTGATTTAGGTCAAATAGATTCCTTTTATGAGAAGATCCGTTCCAAAATATTGAGTAATCCTGATAGTTACCCACAATGGGCAGTAAAGGATAATTTCGTATATAAGTTAATTCCATCTAAGGTATCATTAGAGACTAATATTTCTGATTGGAAACTTCTAGTGCCAAAGCAACAACGGATAAAAATTATTCAATTGAATCATGACTCAAGCACTGCTGCACATGCTGGTTATTATAAAACATTTAAAAGAGTAAGTTTAGCTTACTATTGGCCAAAAATGCGACATGACATCAATAAATATGTGAGACATTGTAAGATTTGTGCCTCACAAAAGTCTCCGAATCATTCAAAATTTGGCTTTATGGGAGCTGAACGAAAAGTCCGTTTTCCTTGGCAAGTTATTGCTCTTGATTTGATGGGTCCACTTCCTAGAAGTACTAGGGGATTCCAGTACATTCTTGTAGTTTCAGATTGGTTCACAAAATATCCTCTTATATGTCCACTTCGTAATGCCACGTCTAGTAGTATTGTAAAATTTTTGGAGGAAGAAGTCTTCTTGGTATATGGTGTACCGCAAAACATTGTCTGTGACAATGGTAGACAATTGATTAGCAAAACTATCAAAAAACTACTCCAAGACTATAACTCCAACATTTTATATACTCCATATTATCATCCACAGGCCAACTATGTGGAAAGAGCAAATCGAACAATTTGTACTGCCATTCAAAGTTATATTAACGAATGGATATTAATGAATGGATAGACTGAACTGGAGAACAGTTTCCTGGTGAGTATTGCTATATAAACATCATCACGATATCATCGAATACAACTCAGATACAATTATCGTTCCGTCTAACCATTTAACCTTCTGTTCGATTCAGTCGCTAGTATGTGTAACGGAAGTACCGTAACCTGGTAAGTATCACTATATATACAGTATTGCGATATAATCGGATACCAACCAGATACATTGATTGTTCAGTCTATCCATTCAACTTTCTGTTCGTTTCGGTCGCTCGTATGTAAAACGGGGATAACGTCACCTAGTGTGTATAACTATATACACAGCATAACATCATAATCGAATACAACCCAGATACTATCCATTCAACCTTCTGTTCGATTCGGTTGCTCGTATGTATAACGAAAGAACAGTAACCTGGTGAGTATTTCTATATGAACTTCATCACGATATAATCGAATACAACTCAGATACAATGATCATTCCGTCTATCCATCCAACCTTCTGTTCGATTGGGTCGCTCGTACGTATAACGCAAGGACAGTCACCTGGTGAGTATTACTATATAAACATTACCACGATATAATCGAATACAACTCAGTTACAATTATCGTTCCGTCTAACCATCCAACCTTATGTTCGATTCAGACGCTCGTATGTGTAACGAAAGAACCGTTACATGGTAGGTGTATCTAAATATACAGCATAACGATATAAACGGAGACAACCCAGATACATTGATTGTTCGATCTATCCATTCAACCTTATGTTCGATTCGGTTGCTCATATGTATAACGGAAGAACAGTTACCTGGTTAGACATAATATAAAATAATCATCACGAAATAATCGAATACAACCCAGATACGATGATTGTTCAGTCTATCCATGCAACCTTCTGTTCAGTTCAGTCGCTCTTATGTATAACTGGAGAACAGTTACCTGTTGAGTATAACTATATGAACATCATCACGATATAATCGAATACAACCTCAGATACGATCATTGTTTAGTCTATCCATTCAACCTTCTGTTCAATTCAGTCGCTCGTATGTATAACGGAAGAACAGTTACCTGGTGAGTATAACTATATAAAACTAATCGAATACAACCCAGATACGATGAATTTTCAATCTATCCATTTAACCTTCTGCTCGATTCGGTCGCTTTTATGTAAAACGGAAGAACAGTTACCTGGTGAATATTGCTATATAAATATCATCACGATGTCATCGAATACAACTCAGAGATACAATTATCATTTCGTCTAACCATTTGACCTTCTGTTCGATTCAGTCGCTAGTATGTGTAACGGAAGTACCGTCACCTGGTAAGTATCACTATATATACAGTATTGCGATATAATCGGATACCACCCAGATATATTGATTGTTCAGTCCATCCATTCAACTTTCTGTTCAGTTCAGTCGCTCTTATGTATAACTGGAGAACAGTTTCCTGGTGAGTATAACTATATGAACATCATCAAGATATAATCGAATACAACCCCAGATACGATTATTGTTTAGTCTAATCATTCAACCTTCTGTTCAATTCAGTCGCTCGTATGTATAAAGGAAAAACAGTTACCTGGTGAGTATAACTAAATAAACATAATCGAATACAACCCAGATACGATGATTGTTCAATCTATACTAAATTTAACCTTCTGCTCGATTCGGTCGCTTGTATGTAAAACGGAAGAACAGTTACCTGGTGACTGTTCTTGTATTATACGTACGAGCGACCCAATCGAACAGAAGGTTGGATGGATAGACGGAATGATCATTGTATCTGAGTTGTATTCGATTATATCGTGATGAAGTTCATATAGAAATACTCACCAGGTTACTGTTCTTTCGTTATACATACGAGCATTCGAATCGAACAGAAGGTTGAATGGATAGTATCTGGGTTGTATTCGATTATGATGTTATGCTGTGTATATAGTTATACACACTAGGTGACGGTATTCCCGTTTTACATACGAGCGACCGAAACGAACAGAAAGTTGAATGGATAGACTGAACAATCAATGTATCTGGTTGGTATCCGATTATATCGCAACACTGTATATATAGTGATACTTACCAGGTGACGGTACTTCCGTTACACATACTAGCGACGGAATCGAACAGAAGGTTAAATGGTTAGACAAAGCGATAATTGTATCTGAGTTGTATTCGATGATATCGTGATGATGTTTATATAGCAATATTCACCAGGTAACTGTTCTTCCGTTTTACATAAAAGCGACCGAATCGAGCAGAAGGTTAAATGGATAGATTGAAAATTCATCGTATCTGGGTTGTATTCGATTAGGTTTATATAGTTTCACTCACCAGGTATTCGATTATATCGTGATGATGTTTATATAGTTATACTCACCAGGTAACTGTTCTCCAGTTATACATAAGAGCGACTGAACTGAATAGAAGGTTGAATGGATAGACTGAATAATCATCGTATCTGGGTTGTATTCGATTATTTCGTGATGATTATTATATATTATGTCTAACCAGGTAACTGTTCTTCCGTTATACATACGAGCAACCGAATCGAACATAAGGTTGAATGGATAGATTGAAAAATCATTGTATCTGGGTTATCTCCGATTATATCGTTATGCTGTATATTTAGTTACACCTACCATGTAACGGTTCTTTCGTTACACATACGAGCGTCTGAATCGAACATAAGGTTGGATGGATAGACGGAATGATAATTGTATCTGAGTTGTATTCGATTATATCGTGATGACGTTCATATAGAAATACTCACCAGGTTACTGTTCTTTCGTTATACATACGAGCAACCGAATCGAACAGGAGGTTGAATGGATAGTATCTGGGTTGTATTCGATTATGATGTTATGCTGTGTATATAGTAATACACACTAGGTGACGGTATTCCCGTTTTACATACGAGCGACCGAAACGAACAGAAAGTTGAATGGATAGACTGAACTGGAGAACAGTTTTCTGGTGAGTATTGCTATATAAACATCATCACGATATCATCGAATACAACTCAGATACAATTATCGTTCCGTCTAACCATTTAACCTTCTGTTCGATTCAGTCGCTAGTATGTGTAACGGAAGTACCGTAACCTGGTAAGTATCACTATATATACAGTATTGCGATATAATCGGATACCAACCAGATACATTGATTGTTCAGTCTATCCATTCAACTTTCTGTTCGTTTCGGTCGCTCGTATGTAAAACGGGGATAACGTCACCTAGTGTGTATAACTATATACACAGCATAACATCATAATCGAATACAACCCAGATACTATCCATTTAACCTTCTGTTCGATTCGGTTGCTCGTATGTATAACGAAAGAACAGTAACCTGGTGAGTATTTCTATATGAACTTCATCACGATATAATCGAATACAACTCAGATACAATGATCATTCCGTCTATCCATCCAACCTTCTGTTCGATTGGGTCGCTCGTACGTATAACGCAAGGACAGTCACCTGGTGAGTATTACTATATAAACATTACCACGATATAATCGAATACAACTCAGTTACAATTATCGTTCCGTCTAACCATCCAACCTTATGTTCGATTCAGACGCTCGTATGTGTAACGAAAGAACCGTTACATGGTAGGTGTATCTAAATATACAGCATAACGATATAAACGGAGACAACCCAGATACATTGATTGTTCGATCTATCCATTCAACCTTATGTTCGATTCGGTTGCTCATATGTATAACGGAAGAACAGTTACCTGGTTAGACATAATATAAAATAATCATCACGAAATAATCGAATACAACCCAGATACGATGATTGTTCAGTCTATCCATGCAACCTTCTGTTCAGTTCAGTCGCTCTTATGTATAACTGGAGAACAGTTACCTGTTGAGTATAACTATATGAACATCATCACGATATAATCGAATACAACCTCAGATACGATCATTGTTTAGTCTATCCATTCAACCTTCTGTTCAATTCAGTCGCTCGTATGTATAACGGAAGAACAGTTACCTGGTGAGTATAACTATATAAAACTAATCGAATACAACCCAGATACGATGAATTTTCAATCTATCCATTTAACCTTCTGCTCGATTCGGTCGCTTTTATGTAAAACGGAAGAACAGTTACCTGGTGAATATTGCTATATAAATATCATCACGATGTCATCGAATACAACTCAGAGATACAATTATCATTTCGTCTAACCATTTGACCTTCTGTTCGATTCAGTCGCTAGTATGTGTAACGGAAGTACCGTCACCTGGTAAGTATCACTATATATACAGTATTGCGATACAATCGGATACCACCCAGATATATTGATTGTTCAGTCCATCCATTCAACTTTCTGTTCAGTTCAGTCGCTCTTATGTATAACTGGAGAACAGTTTCCTGGTGAGTATAACTATATGAACATCATCAAGATATAATCGAATACAACCCCAGATACGATTATTGTTTAGTCTAATCATTCAACCTTCTGTTCAATTCAGTCGCTCGTATGTATAACGGAAAAACAGTTACCTGGTGAGTATAACTAAATAAACATAATCGAATACAACCCAGATACGATGATTGTTCAATCTATACTAAATTTAACCTTCTGCTCGATTCGGTCGCTTGTATGTAAAACGGAAGAACAGTTACCTGGTGACTGTTCTTGTATTATACGTACGAGCGACCCAATCGAACAGAAGGTTGGATGGATAGACGGAATGATCATTGTATCTGAGTTGTATTCGATTATATCGTGATGAAGTTCATATAGAAATACTCACCAGGTTACTGTTCTTTCGTTATACATACGAGCATTCGAATCGAACAGAAGGTTAAATGGATAGTATCTGGGTTGTATTCGATTATGATGTTATGCTGTGTATATAGTTATACACACTAGGTGACGGTATTCCCGTTTTACATACGAGCGACCGAAACGAACAGAAAGTTGAATGGATAGACTGAACAATCAATGTATCTGGTTGGTATCCGATTATATCGCAACACTGTATATATAGTGATACTTACCAGGTGACGGTACTTCCGTTACACATACTAGCGACGGAATCGAACAGAAGGTTAAATGGTTAGACAAAGCGATAATTGTATCTGAGTTGTATTCGATGATATCGTGATGATGTTTATATAGCAATATTCACCAGGTAACTGTTCTTCCGTTTTACATAAAAGCGACCGAATCGAGCAGAAGGTTAAATGGATAGATTGAAAATTCATCGTATCTGGGTTGTATTCGATTAGGTTTATATAGTTTTACTCACCAGGTATTCGATTATATCGTGATGATGTTTATATAGTTATACTCACCAGGTAACTGTTCTCCAGTTATACATAAGAGCGACTGAACTGAATAGAAGGTTGAATGGATAGACTGAATAATCATCGTATCTGGGTTGTATTCGATTATTTCGTGATGATTATTATATATTATGTCTAACCAGGTAACTGTTCTTCCGTTATACATACGAGCAACCGAATCGAACATAAGGTTGAATGGATAGATTGAAAAATCATTGTATCTGGGTTATCTCCGATTATATCGTTATGCTGTATAATTAGATACACCTACCATGTAACGGTTCTTTCGTTACACATACGAGCGTCTGAATCGAACATAAGGTTGGATGGTTAGACGGAACGATAATTGTAACTGAGTTGTATTCGATTATATCGTGGTAATGTTTATATAGTAATACTCACCAGGTGACTGTTCTTGCGTTATACGTACGAGCGACCCAATCGAACAGAAGGTTGGATGGATAGACGGAATGATCATTGTATCTGAGTTGTATTCGATTATATCGTGATGAAGTTCATATAGAAATACTCACCAGGTTACTGTTCTTTCGTTATACATACGAGCAACCGAATCGAACAGAAGGTTGAATGGATGGTATCTGGGTTGTATTCGATTATGATGTTATGCTGTGTATATAGTTATACACACTAGGTGACGGTATTCCCGTTTTACATACGAGCGACCGAAACGAACAGAAAGTTGAATGGATAGACTGAACAATCAATGTATCTGGTTGGTATCCGATTATATCGCATTACTGTATATATAGTGATACTGACCAGGTGACGGTACTTCCGTTTCACATACTAGCGTCTAAATCGAACAGAAGGTTAAATGGTTAGACGAAGCGATAATTGTATCTGAGTTGTATTCGATGATATCGTGATGATGTTTATATAGCAATTCTCACCAGGTAACTGTTCTTCCGTTTTACATAAAAGCGACCGAATCGAGCAGAAGGTTAAATGGATAGATTGAAAATTCATCGTATCTGGGTTGTATTCGATTATGTTTATATAGTTATACTCACCAGGTAACTGTTCTTCCGTTATACATACGAGCGACTGAATTGAACAGAAGGTTGAATGGATAGACTAAACAATAATCGTATCTGGGGTTGTATTCGATTATATCTTGATGATGTTCATATAGTTATACCCACTAGGAAACTGGTCTCCAGTTATACATAAGAGCGACTGAACTGAACAGAAGGTTGAATGGATAGACTGAACATTCATCGTATCTGGGTTGTATTTGATTATATCGTGATTATTATCATATAGAATGACTCACCAGGTAACAGTTCTTCCGTTATACATACGAGCAACCGAATCGAACATAAGGTTGGATGGTTAGACGGAACGATAATTGTGACTGAGTTGTATTCGATTATATCGTGGTGATGTTTATATAGTAATACTCACCAGGTGACTGTTCTTGCGTTATACATACGAGCGACCCAGAAATCGAAAAAAAAAATGGCATCTAAGGGGGTCCCCTTGGAACTTTTTCGAATTCTTCAGATCGCCTTAACTTCCAAACGGATGGACCGATTTTCAACTTCGATCATACCAATCTGCTTGTTGTTTTTCATAGAATCCATTTCTCCAGTCGAAAAAACCGAAATCTAAAAAAAAAATTGCATCAAAGGGGGCCCCCTTGGAACTTTTTCGAAGTCTTCAGATCGCCTTAACTTCCGAACGGATGGACCGATTTTCAACTTCGATCATACCAATCTGCTTGTTTTTTTCATAGAATCAATTTCTCCAATCGTAAAAACCGAAATCGAAAAAAAAATGCATCAAAGGGGGCCCCCTTGAAACTTTTTCGAATTCTTCAGACCGCCTTAACTTCCGAACGGATGGACCGATTTTCAATTTCGCTCATACCAATTTGCTTGTTTTTTCATAGAATCCATTTCTTCAATAGAAAAAACCGAAATCGAAAAAAAAATTGCATCAAAGGGGGTCCTCTTGGAACTTTTTCGAATTCTTCAGATCGCCTTAACTTCCGAACGGATGGACCGATTTTCAACTTCGATCATACCAAGCTGCCTGTTTTTTTCATAGAATCCATTTCTCCAATCGAAAAAACCGAAATCAAAATAAAAATTGCATCAGAAGGGGGTCCCCTTGGAACTTTTTCGAATTCTTCAGATCGCCTTAACTTCCAAACGGATGGACCGATTTTCAACTTCGATCATACCAATATGCTTGTTTTTTTTTCATAGAATCCATTTCTCCAATCGAAAAAACGAAATCTAAAAAAAAATTGCATCAAAGGGGGCCCCCTTGGAACTTTTTCGAATTCTTCAGATCGCCTTAACTTCCAAACGGATGGACCCATTTTCAACTTCGATCATACCAAACTGCTTGTTTTTTTTCATAGAATCCATTTCTCCAATCGAAAAAACCGAAATCGAAAAAAAAAATTGCATCAAAGGGGGTCCCCTTGGAACTTTTTCGAATTCTTCAGATCGCCTTAACTTCCAAACGGATGGACCGATTTTCAATTTCGCGCATACCAATTTGCTTGTTTTTTCATAGAATCCATTTCTTCAATAGAAAGAACCGAAATCGAAATAAAAATTGCATCAAAGGGGGTCCTCTTGGAACTTTTTCGAATTCTTCAGATCGCCTTAACTTCCGAACGGATGGACCGATTTTCAACTTCGATCATACCAAACTGCTCGTTTTTTTTTATAGAATCCATTTCTCCAATCGAAAAAACCGAAATCAAAAAAAAAAATTGCATCAAAGGGGGTCCCCTTGGAACTTTTTCGAATTCTTCAGATCGCCTTAACTTCCAATCGGATGGACCGATTTTCAACTTCGATCATACGAATCTGCTTGTTTATTTTCATAGAATCCATTTCTCCAATCGAAAGAACCGAAATCGAAAAAAAAAATGCATCAAAGGGGGCCCCCTTGGAACTTTTTCGAATTCTTCAGATCGACTTAACTTCCGAACGGATGGACCAATTTTCAACTTCGATCATACCAATCTGCTTGTTTTTTTCATAGAATCCATTTCTCCAATCGAAAAAACCGAAATCGAAAAAAAAAAAATGCATCAAAGGGGGCCCCTTGGAACTTTTTCGAATTCTTCAGATCGCCTTAACTTTCGAACGTATGGACCGATTTTCAACTTCGTTCATACCACAGCATAACATCATAATCGAATACAACTAATACTATCCATTCAACCTTCTGTTCAATTCAGTCGCTCGTATGTATAACGGAAGATCAGTTACCTGGTTATAACTATATAAACATAATCGAATACAACCCAGATACGATGATTGTTCAATCTATCTATTTAACCTTCTGCTCGATTCGGTCGCTTGTATGTATAACGAAAGAACAGTAACCTGGTGAGTATTTCTATATGAACGTCATCACGATATAATCGAATACAACTCAGATACAATTATCATTCCGTCTATCCATCCAACCTTATGTTCGATTCAGACGCTCGTATGTGTAACGAAAGAACAGTTACATGGTAGGTGTAACTAAATATACAGCATAACGATATAATCGGAGACAACTCAGATACAATGATTGTTCAATCTATCCATCCAACCTTATGTTCGATTCGGTTGCTCGTATGTTTAACGAAAGAACTGTCACCTGGTTAGACATACTATATGATAATCATCACGATATAATCGAATACAACCCAGATACGATGATTGTTCAGTCTATCCATTCAACATTCTGTTCAGTTCAGTCGCTCTTATATATAACTGGAGAACAGTTACCTGGTGAGTATAACTAAACTACGCAACACTAATTACGTCGCACCCCGAAATTTTGCCCCTGTTTAAATTTGAATAACTTTTTTCTTCTTTGAACAATTCGAATTCTGTTTGCACTGTTCGCTAGCTCAGTCCTTCAGCTATAATCTCGTATTTCTTTGATACATGAGGTTATTTCCATAAAATTGCTACAGGATGTTTTTTGGAACTGTGCAAAATTTCGAAATTTTCAAAAGGATCCCAAATGAAGAAAAACAGTTTTTTTTTCAACTTCAACATCAGAGGCATTAAGATTATCTCATTACCTTCGACCATTTCCAAAATTGTCTTCTTATCACTTTTCTTTACAGAGTGATCTCAAAAAATCAATTTTTTGGTTTTGCAGTCATAACTTTTTTCCTTTTCAACCGATTTTCAAAATCTCAAGCTCATTTTGAAGCTGAAACCTTATATGTGAAGATTTGAAGATCAGAATTTACTCAAGATGAACATTCAGAATCGAGGGTTTCCTCAAAGGTGACCCAAATCTGAAACACTCTGTAAATCTCGACTGGAAGGAGAATTAAATGAAAATCAACTTGTTTTCGGAAGGATCTTCCATTCTGGACACATCCAGATCATTTTTTCTTTCAGTAGTCAAAAATTGTGCGTGAGAAAACCGAAATGAAACGCCATGTTCTAGAAAAAAAATCAGCCCAAAAAAAATTCATGGTCCGTAACCAACGTAACAAAAATCATAATGAGTGACTGACAAGACAGGTTGAAAATTACGTTCTCGTGAAAATAAACACCAGGACAGAAAAAACTATTCGTAGGTCTTTCTTTTCTGAAGATATAAGACTTCATAAAAAAATTCAACATAAAAAAAAATTCTGAATGCAACAATATTTCAGGGTAACCTTCTCACCCCCTATACAGAGTCTTCCATCATGTTTTGGATTTTTTTCAAAGAATTTAATTTTTTAGACCCCAAAAAAAATGTTATACGTACGCCGCCCTGTACATCAAACTATGATACTTGGAGAACTCGAGTTTGGGCGATTCTTAGTAGTTTTGTACGAAACTCACGAAAATTATACGTAAAAAAATCACAAAAATCTCCTTCCCCTTCTTTCGTACCCAAAGTACCCCAAGGGGGGTCAGGTGAAATATGTTTACCGATATATCTAACCGTTTGACCAGCAAAATTTTTACCCGCAAAAAAAATTTTGGGGGGGAGGGGGTAAAAAATTTTTCATCAGTATTTTTGGTGGTGATATTTTCGTTTCGATCAAACACCGTTTTGGAAATGTTTCTTTTTTAATCGGGATTTCGAGGGGGATTTAGGTTTGGGTCACCTTTGCAGAAACCCTTGATCTTTAATATTCATCTTTAGTCAATTCTAATCTTCATGTCTGTTCATCTAACGTTTCAGCTTCAAAATGATCCTGAGATCTTGAAAATCGGTTGAAGAGGAAAAAAGCAAAACCAAAAAATTGATTTTCTGAGATCACTCTGTAAAGAAAAGTGATGGGAAGACAATTTTGGAAATGGCCAAAGGTAATGAGATAATCTTCATGCCTCTGCTGTTAAAGTTGAAAAAAACTGTTTTTCTTCATTTGGGATCCTTTTGAAAATTTCGAAATTTTGCACAGTTCCAAAAAACATCCTGTAGCAATTTTATGGAAATAACCTTATGTATCAAAGAAGTACGAGATTATAGCTGAAGGACTGAGCTAGCGAACATTGCAAACAGAATTCGAATTGTTCAAAGAAGAAAAAAGTTATTCAAATCTCAACAGGGGCAAAATTTTGGGGTGCGACGTAATTAGTGTTGCGTAGTTTATATAAACATCATCACGATATACTCGAATACAACCCCAGATACGATTAATGTTTAGTCTAACCATTCAACCTTTTGTTCAATTCAGTCGCTCGTATGTATAACGGAAGAACAAATTTCTGGTGAGTATAACTATATAAACATTATCGAATACAACCCAGATACGATAATTGTTCAATCTATCCATTTAACCTTCTGCTCGATTCGGTCGCTTGTAAGTAAAACGGAAGAACAGTTACCTGGTGAGTATTGCTGTACAAACATCATCACGATATCATCGAATACAACTCAGATACAATTATCGTTTCGTCTAACCATTTAACCTTCTGTTCGATTCAGTCGCTAGTATGTGTAACGGAAGTACCGTCACCTGTTAAGTATCACTATATATACAGTATTGCGATATAATCGGATACCAACCAGATACATTGATTGTTCAGTATATCCATTCAACTTTCTGTTCGTTTCGCTCGCTCGTATGTAAAACGGGAATACCGTCACCAAGTGTGTATGATTATATACACAGCATAACATCATAATCGAATACAACCCAGATACTATCCATTCAACCTTCTGTTCGATTCAGTTGCTCGTATGTATAACGAAAAAACAGTAATCTGGTGAGTATTTCTATATGAACGTCATCACGAAATAATCGAATACAACTCGGATACAATTATCATTCCGTCTATCCATCCAACCTTCTGCTCGATTGGGTCGCTCGTATGTATAACGCAAGAACAGTCACCTGGTGTTTATTACTATATAAACATCACCACGATATAATCGAATACAACTCAGTTACAATTATCGTTCCGCCAAACCATCCAACCTTATTTTCGAATCAGACGCTCGTATGTGTAACGAAAGAACCGTTACATGGTAGGTTGTAACGTGAAAATTGCCTTTCTCGAATTTTCAAGTTCCATTTTTATATTCATTGATAATGGAGGTAATTGAGACACTCGCTCTGTATGTGGATTCATTTATTCGGAATTGAAATGTGCATGACAGTGTATCAGTTATAGTATCTTGGGATGAATTCATCAACACAGAGAACTAACATCTGAAAAGAAACTCAACATAAGTATTGAATATAATAATAAATAAAAAGGAACTTACCTGTATCTGCATAGAACTTCTTCACAGTAGGGATTGTGTTCAAAAACGAGTAGTCTGGTCGTTGGTTTTCGGTAGTTGAAACTGGTAATTTGGTAGGGAACTTGCTTCTAGCCTGTATTGTTGTTCATCATTAATCTGCTTGTTATTGTTTTACAATTTCATAAATTTTGACAAGTATAGATTAACGATAGTACCAGGTTAGGTTTGTTCTTCTTTTTTCTTTGAAAGGTCTTGGAAATGTTCAGATGTAGTGGCCGTCCGTAGCCCGCTGTCTTATACCAACCGGACATAGTCTTTGGGTTCCATGTCATTGCCCGGTGGTTAGTTGCTAATTATCCGCTGCCGATTATTCGGGTGGTGTCGTAAATTTAGCTGCCGTTTATAAGATGGACCAATCAGCTGGCAGTAAATGGGTCACGTGATGAATTTCTAGTGTCAATTTGTCATCTCCGGATGCGCAGGAGAAAAGAGGTTTTTTTTGAATAGTTTCGATAAGTAATATTCCAGAAAAGGCGCAGGAAATATCCCTCCAAGACGCTTTTCGTCATTTTACGTCATTTCCTTCTTGTTGAGCTGTAACCAGCATGATGAGAGAGTGGAGAAGATTGAGTCTTTTAGGAGTTGTGCCATAGAAGTGAGGCCTTTCCTGATTGGGGTAAGATCTTCATCGTTCATTTTGTGGATAGTCGATATCTAAGTCCATAGTTTTTTCGAGTACTACAGAATCTGTTTTATGTATAGATCTGTGGGCCTCCTACGTCTTTGCTTTCGACCCTGGTGAAAGCCAACCAGAGGCCACCATTTTGAGATTAATGGATTGTGCCGCCCTGACGTCCGCTTCTTCATTTGGTTTCATGGATTTGATCAGTGCTTTTTGGACCTCTGCCCTCTATGAGCTAAACGCCGGCGAACACCGGAGCCCTACCAAGCCACCTGGGAGTTTTTCAACACGACGCATCGTTTACGACGTAGAGCAACCTAGTAGCGTGGGGATATTGGAACAGCTGAGTTCACACCAGAATCCTATCCTGCTAAACATGTTGTCAGGGAAGCTGCCTAGTAGCTGGATGTCGGCCCTTATGGTAGCAGATACAGAGAGGCCCTATGAGAAGGCCTAACTAGAAGAAGGTAGGAGTAAGAAAGTCTCCAGGTCACATTTTTTCGGTTTTTTTTTTGTCAACTTCTGTTATTATATTTCCCATCAGTGAAATTATTATTTTTCTATCTGTTAAATTGATTATCTAGCTTGGTAGCATAACTTCAGGTACACATTTTGGTAGTGTTATCCAATACTACTTTATTTAGTTACCCTGTTAGCCCAGTATGGTACCGTATCGGGAATTTAGGAAAAAAGGGATTATATTTTTTTACTTATGAATATTACTTTGGGGACTCATAGGATAGAGTTACCATTTTAGTACCAAGTTATTAGATATTTGTCTATAATGAAATACACATAAACTAATGAATGAGCACCTACCACTCCTCATCTAGTTGGATAATTTTTCCAAATTAAATCTGTTGAGTTCACACAGTGTTTCACTTGAAATTTCTCTTTCAGGAAATAGTTGTCATATATTGCACTTTTCTTAGTTTGTTCTATATTAAACTGAGTGGCGCCCTTATGACACTCAACAAATAAATACAGAGGATTAACCACCATTGCTTGCCTGACGAAAAGCTGCCGTGCCTTGTGAGCCCTTTTTTTTAAATCTTAAATACTTTTAAAAATCAAATTGTGTAAAATAGGCCACAAGAAATTGACGCCTCAACGTGTGGGGCCCGAAGTTTTGTTGAGTGAAATAAAATAAATTAATATTATTGCATTAGTGACACTTTGTGAACTCTGACATTTTTCATGGTTTTTTTCACAAATGGACCATAATAATTTCACTAATAAACTGATAGGATACTTTCTTACTCAAAGATGTTAGGCTCTGATAGAGGGATTACAGGGTGAATATTTTAGTTTTTCACTTTGAACCTGAACAAGGTTGAAAGTTGAAATATTTGGTTGAATTTTGTGGTTGCACAATAATTTGAGTGACCAATTTATTTAGTTTTTTGTCCTTTGATTGTGAGTGCAATTGGGACTTATATATATTTGATTTTATATACCAAAAGCTTTTCTGGTACAGGAAAAGAACAGCATTTGTTTATTTTTTCTGACATTTTCAAGTACAGGGTGGACTCCTTGTTATTTAATTTTGAATTACCTATCTGATATTTTGTCGGGTGCATTTTGGTTTCGGTGTGAGTATGCATACAGGGTGAGTGTATCTCCAATTGTGAATTTTCAATTATACAGGGTGGCACGAATAATATAAAAAAAATTGTACTGAAATACTTGAGAGTTGGTCAAGCCAATTTCAATTTTTTTCGCATTCAATTGAATTTAATAAATATTGAAATTTAAATTTTTTCAAAATGGATTCGTTCAAGGCCAAGCACTTGTTAATTAATGAATTAAATTATGAACTGAGAATTCGAGGAATTGTAACTGATCGCGACATGAATGATAAAAGGAAAATTCTTGCTAAAGCAATGTCTAAGCGCAACCCCACTCCTGTTGTTTTAACTGATCCCAACTATTCCTTTCAAACTGAGACCGTGGAAATTCAGTCATCGCTGGATAGCATTAGGACACTAATTACTGATTTTGAAGGCTCAACTAGCGATTCAATATATCAGAGAGTTCGTTCTCGCTTAAATCATATCAGTGCTCGTATCCAACGCATGGATGTTGCTACTGGCATTCGAGAGGAAGTAACTTTTAAACAAGAATCCTATGCTACTTGTATTTTACTGGAATCCGAACTGAAGGAGAAAGTTGTAGTTGATGGGGCACCTCCTGTATCACAGGTAGATTTATCTCAATCCTTTATGAACCCTATTGGTATGGCTCAAGTTTCAACTCCATCACTCAAGCCAGTTTCACATATAGAAATACTCACCAGGTTACTGTTCTTTCGTTATACATACGAGCATTCGAATCGAACAGAGGGTTGAATGGATAGTATCTGGGTTGTATTCGATTAGGATGTTATGCTGTGTATATAGTTATACACACTAGGTGACGGTATTCCCGTTTTACATACGAGCGACCGAAACGAACAGAAAGTTGAATGGATAGGCTGAACAATCAATGTATCTGGTTGGTATCCGATTTTATCGCAATACTGTATACAGGGTGTCCCCTCTCAATTGGAAAAAACTTCTGGGGCATATTGAGGAACCATAGACAAGCAGTTTGAGATAAGAGACTGATGTCCGGAAGTGCATGGTTTTCAAAATACAGGGTGTCAAAGTTTTTTTCAAAAAACTTTTTTTTATTAATATTTCAAAGACACGTTAACCGATTTTCTTGAAATTTGCTAGTGATGTAAGCTTTAATAAGACGCTCAGTTAGCACTAATTAAATGTTAATTATGACTTCCAGTGGCGCCCCGGGGGACAGTGTCACGAATAAAAATGACAAAAAATGTACGCTGCTGACTTTTTTTAAGAAATTCATACTTTTTTAGAAAGCTCAGTTAAAAATACAACTTTTTTGTCACTTGATATTTTTTCGTATCTCTCTCCGTTTTCGAGAAAAAAATTTTATTAAAAACTTTATTGAAAGGTTCATTATTATTAGAAAGAAAAACAAGGAGGCTTTTTTACAAATAATGTATTATTAATTAGTGGAGCAAATGCTCAAAGTGTCCACCATGCATTTCGATGCATTTTCTGCACCTGTCGCGCACCCGAGCAAACACGCCTGGATTGTTCGCGATAAATTCCGCTGCCACCACAACTCTAGCAACTATAGGTCCTCCATGGTCGGCACAGGAGTTGCATAGATCAACTGTTCCATTTCGCCCCAAAGAAAAAAGTCCAGGGGGGCCAAGTCCGGCGACCTTGCTGGCCAAGGGACGGGACCACCTCTACCAATCCACCTGTTGTTGTAGGTTTGGTCAAGGTAACCTCTCACGGTGCGCGCAAAATGCGCTGGACAACCATCGTGTTGGAACCAGGCCTCTCTACGCAACTGGAGGGGTACATCTTCCAGCAGCTCGGGCAGAATATCTCGCAAAAAAACTAGATAGTTATTCCCGTTGAGGTGATCAGGTAGAACGTACGGCCCAATCAAATGGTCGCCAAGAATACCTGCCCAAACATTAACACCAAACTTCTGCTGATATCCTCTGATGTGCGTAGCATGGGGATTTTGTTCGCTCCACTCGTGGTTATTACGAGGATTGAATGTCCCCTCGCGCGAAAATCCTTTTTCATCGCTCGTGAAGATTATACTTAAAAAATCAGCATTTTCATCCGCTTGACGGAGCAACCACTCGCAGAACTCGAGCCGCCGAGGAACGTCGTCAGGCAGTAGATGCTGCACCTTTTGCAGTTTAAATGGATAGAGATCGTGGATTTTCAATACTCGATGGACAGTATTTTTGCTGCAATGAAGTTGCGACGCAATCAGACGAGTGCTAGTGTTGGGCTCATTCTGAATTCGTGCCATGACTTCATCCTCAACGGCATCTCTGATCGGAAACTGCCTTGCAAATTCTCGAATAGGCTGCAAAGATAACAAAGCCTTTTAGATTGGCTGTAAAACAGAAACGCGCAAGAAAAAAAACACAGAAAGTTGCCATTTCTGCAATACTTACCACGAATGAGCCGGTCTCCCGTAGATTTTGATGAATTTTGATAAAAATCATGGTTTGGCAATTCACGATTTGGGAACCGCTGCCCGTACAACCGTTGTGCTAACAAAGAATTACCTTGCGCTTCCCCATACAAGAGATGCATATCTGCAAGCTCGGCTAATTCAAACCGATTCATTTTTGCAATTAGTGTAACGTTTGAAGATAATTAAGTACTTAGAAACTGACACTTTTACTAAAGTTGTTGTTTTGTTTTAGATTTTCAGATAATGAACCTTTCAATAAAGTTTTTAATAAAAAATTTTTCTCGAAAACGGAGGGAGATACGAAAAAATATCAAGTGACAAAAAAGTTGTATTTTTAACTGAGCTTTCTAAAAAAGTATGAATTTTTTAAAAAAAGTCAGCAGCGTACATTTTTTGTCATTTTTATTCGTGACACTGTCCTCCGGGGCGCCACTGGAAGTCATAATTAACATTTAATTAGTGCTAACTGAGCGTCTTATTAAAGCTCACATCACTAGCAAATTTCAAGAAAATCGGTTGACGTGTCTTTGAAATATTAATAAAAAAAAGTTTTTTGAAAAAAACTTTGACACCCTGTATTTTGAAAACCATGCACTTCCGGACATCAGTCTCTTATCTCAAACTGCTTGTCTATGGTTCCTCAATATGCCCCAGAAGTTTTTTCCAATTGAGAGGGGGCACCCTGTATATAGTGATACTTACCAGGTGACGGTACTTCCGTTACACATACTAGCGACTGAATCGAACAGAAGATTAAATGGTTATACGAAACGATAATTGTATCTCTGAGTTGTATTCGATTATATCGTGATGATGTTTATATAGTTATACTCACCAGGTAACTGTTCTCCAGTTATACATAAGAGCGACTGAACTGAACAGAAGGTTGTATGGATAGACTGAACAATCATCGTATCTGGGTTGTATTCGATTATTTCGTGATGATTATTATATATTATGTCTAACCAGGTAACAGTTCTTCCGTTATACATACGAGCAACCGAATCGAACATAAGGTTGGATGGATAGATTGAACAATCATTGTATCTGGGTTGTCCCCGATTATATCGTTATGCTGTATATTTAGTTACACCTACCATGTAACGGTTCTTTCGTTACACATACGAGCGTCTGAATCGAACATAAGGTTGGATGGTTAGACGGAACGATAATTGTAACTGAGTTGTATTCGATTATATCGTGGGAATGTTTATATAGTAATACTCACCAGGTGACTGTTCTTGCGTTATACGTACGAGCAACCCAATCGAACAGAAGGTTGGATGGACAGACGGAATGATCATTGTATCTGAGTTGTATTCGATTATATCGTGATGACGTTCATATAGAAATACTCACCAGGTTACTGTTCTTTCGTTATACATACGAGCAACCGAATCGAACAGAAGGTTGAATGGATAGTATCTGGGTTGTTTTCGATTATGATGTTATGCTGTGTATATAGTTATGCACATAAGGTGACGGTATTCCCGTTTTACATACGAGCGATCGAAACGAACAGAAAGTTGAATGGATAGACTGAACAATCAATGTATCTGGGTGGTATCCGATTATATCGCAATACTGTATATATAGTGATACTTACCAGGTGACGGTACTTCCGTTACACATACTAGCGACTGAATCGAACAGAAGATTAAATGGTTATACGAAACGATAATTGTATCTCTGAGTTGTATTCGATGATATCGTGATGATGTTTATATAGCAATACTCACCAGGTAACTGTTCTTCCGTTTTACATACAAGCGACCGAATCGAGCAGAAGCTTAAATTAAGTATAGATTGAACAATAATCGTATCTGGGTTGTATTCGATAAAGTTTATATAGTTATACTCACCAGGTAACTGTTCTTCCGTTATACATGAATTACATGAATAATGTTGTGTATCAAACTGATTTAATTTAATTAAAACATACGAGCGACTGAATTGAACAGAAGGTTGAATGGATAGACTAAACAATAATCGTATCTGGGGTTGTATTCAATTATATCTTGATGATGTTCATATAGTTATACTCACCAGAAAAATGTTCTCCAGTTATACATAAGAGCGACTGAACTGAACAGAAGGTTGAATGGATAGACTGAACATTCATCGTATCTGGGTTGTATTTGATTATATCGTGATTATTATCATATAGTATGTCTAACCAGGTAACAGTTCTTCTGTTATACATACGAGCAACCGAATCGAACATAAGGTTGGATGGATAAATTGAACAATCATTGTATCTGGGTTGTCTCCGATTATATCGTTATGCTGTATATTTAGTTACACCTACCAGGTAACGGTTCTTTCGTTACACATACGAGCGTCTGAATCGAACATAAGGTTGGATGGTTAGACGGAACGATAATTGTATCTGAGTTGTATTCGATTATATCGTGATGACGTTCATATAGAAATACTCACCAGGTTACTCTTCTTTCGTTATACATACGAGCAGACGAATCGAACAGAAGGTTGAATGGATAGTATCTGGGTTGTTTTCGATTATGATGTTATGCTGTGTATATAGTTATGCACATAAGGTGACGGTATTCCCGTTTTACATACGAGCGACCGAAACGAACAGAAAGTTGAATGGATAGACTGAACAATCAATGTATCTGGGTGGTATCCGATTATATCGCAATTCTGTATATATAGTGATACTCACCAGGTGACGGTACTTCCGTTACACATACTAGCGACTGAATCGAACAGAAGGTTAAATGGTTAGACGAAACGATAATTGTATCTCTGAGTTGTATTCGATGATATCGTGATGATGTTTATATAGCAATACTCACCAGGTAACTGTTCTTCCGTTTTACATACAAGCGACCGTATCGAGCAGAAGCTTAAATTTAGTATAGATTGAACAATCATCTTATCTGGGTTGTATTCGATTATGTTTATATAGTTATACTCACCAGGTAACTGTTCTTCCGTTATACATTCGAGCGACTGAATTGAACAGATGGTTGAAAGGATAGACTAAACAATAATCGTATCTGGGGTTGTATTCGATTATATCTTGATGATGTTCATATAGTTATACTCACCAGGAAACTGTTCTCCAGTTATACATAAGAGCGACTGAACTGAACAGAAGGTTGAATGGATAGACTGAACATTCATCGTATCTGGGTTGTGTCAGATTATATCGTGATTATTATCATATGTTATGTCTAACCAGGTAACAGTTCTTCCGTTATACATACGAGCAACCGAATCGAACATAAGGTTGGATGGATAGATTGAACAATCATTGTATCTGGGTTGTCTCCGATTATATCGTTATGCTGTATATTTAGTTACACCTACCATGTAACGGTTCTTTCGTTACACATACGAGCGTCTGAATCGAACATAAGGTTGGATGGTTAGACGGAACGATAATTATAACTGAGTTGTATTCGATTATATCGTGGTGATGTTTATATAGTAATACTCACCAGGTGACTGTTCTTGCGTTATACATACGAGCGACCCAATCGAACAGAAGGGTGGATGGATAGACGGAATGATCATTGTATCTGAGTTGTATTCGATTATATCGTGATGACGTTCATATAGAAATACCCACCAGGTTACTGTTCGTTCGTTATACATACGAACAACCGAATCGAACAGAAGGTTGAATGAATAGTATCTGGGTTGTATTCGATTATGATGCTATGCTGTGTATATAGTTAAACACATAAGGTGAGGGTATTCCCGTTTCACATACGAGCGACCGAAACGAACAGAAAGTTGAATAGATAGACTGAACAATCAATGTATCTGGGTGGTATCCGATTATATCGCAATACTGTATATATAGTGATACTTACCAGGTGACGGTACTTCCGTTACACATACTAGCGACTGAATCGAACAGAAGGTTAAATGGTTAGACGAAACGATAATTGTATCTGAGTTGTATTCGATGATATCGTGATGATGTTTATAAAGAAATACTCACTAGGTAACTGTTCTTTCGTTTTACATACAAGCGACCGAATCGAGCAGAAGGTTGAATTTAGTATAGATTGAACAATCATCGTATCTGGATTGTATTCGATTATGTTCATATAGTTATACTCACCAGGTAACTGTTCTTCCGTTATACATAGGAGCGACCGAATTGAACAGAAGGTTGAATGGATAGACTAAACAATAATCGTATCTGGGGTTGTATTCGATTATATCTTGATGATGTTCATATAGTTATGATCACCAGGACAGATTATGATGTTATGCTGTGTTTATAGTTATACACACTAGGTGACGGTATCCCCGTATTACATACGAGCGACCGAAACGAAGAGAAAGTTGAATGGATAGACTGAACAATCAATGTATCTGGTTGGTATCCGATTATATCGCAAAACTGTATTATATTACTTACCAGGTGACGATACTTCCGTTACACATACTAGCGACTGAATCGAACAGAAGGTTAAATGGTTAGACGAAACGATAATTGTATCTGAGTTTTATTCGATGATATCGTGATGATGTTTATATAGCAATACTCACCAGGTAACTGTTGTTCAGTTTAACATACAAGCGACCGAATCGAGCAGAAGGTTAAATTTAATATCCGATTATATCGCAATACTGTATATATAGTGATACTTACCAGGTGACGGTACTTCCGTTACACATACTAGCGACTGAATCGAACAGAAGGTTAAATGGTTAGACGAAGCGATAATTGTATCTGAGTTGTATTCGATGATATCGTGATGATGTTTATATAGCAATATTCACCAGGTAACTGTTCTTCCGTTTTACATGAAAGCGACCGAATCGAGCAGAAGGTTAAATGTAAAGATTGAAAATTCGTCGTATCTGGGTTGTTTTCGATTAGGTTTATATAGTTATACTCACCAGGTAACTGTTCTTCCGTTATACATACGAGCGACTGAATTGAACAGAAGGTTGAATGGATAGACTAAACAATGATCGTATCTGAGGTTGTATTCGATTATATCGTGATGATGTTTATATAGTCATACTCAACAGGTAACTGTTCTCCAGTTATACATAAGAGCGACTAAACTGAACAGAAGGTTGAATGGATAGACTGAACAATCTTTGTATCTGGGTTGTATTCGATTATATCGTGATGATTTTCATATAGTATGTCTAACCAGGTAATAGTTCTTCTGTTACACATAAGAGCAACCGTATCGAACAAAAAGTTGAATGGATAGATTGAACAATCATTGTATCTGGGTTGTCTCCGATTATATCGTTATGCTGTATATTTAGTTACACCTACCATGTAACGGTTCTCTCGTTACACATACGAGCGTCTGCATCGAACATAAGGTTGGATGATTAGACGGAACGATAATTGTAACTGAGTTGTATTCGATTATATCGTGGTGATGTTTATATAGTAATACTCACCAGGTGACTGTTCTTGCGTTATACATACGAGCGACCCAATCGAACAGAAAGTTGGATGGATAGACGGAATGATCATTGTATCTGAGTTGTATTCGATTATATCGTGGTGACGTTCATATAGAAATACTCACCAGGTTACTGTTCTCTCGTTATACATACGAGCAACCGAATCGAACAGAAGGTTGAATGGATAGTATCTGGGTTGTATTCGATCATGATGTTATGCTGTGTAAATAGTTATACACATTAGGTGACGGTACTCCCGTTTTACATACGAGCGACCGAAACGAACAGAAAGTTGAATGGATAGTCTGAACAATCAATGTATCTGGATGGTATCCGATTATATCGCAATACTGAATATATAGTGATACTTACCAGGTGACGGTACTTCCGTTACACATACTAGCGACTGAATCGAACAGAAGGTTAAATGGTTAGACGAAACGATAATTGTATCTGAGTTGTATTCGATGATATCGTGATGATGTTTATATAGAAATACTCACTAGGTAACTGTTCTTTCGTTTTACATACAAGCGACCGAATCGAGCAGAAGGTTGAACAATCATCGTATCTGGGTTGTATTCGATTATGTTCATATAGTTATACTCACCAGGTAACTGTTCTTCCGTTATACATAGGAGCGACCGAATTGAACAGAAGGTTGAATGGATAGACTGAACAATCATCGTATCTGGGTTGTATTTGATTATATCGTGATGATTATGATATAGTATATCTAACCAGGTAACAGTTCTTCCGTTATACATACGAGCAACCGAATCGAACATAAGGTTGAATGTATCTGGGTTGTCTCCGATTATATCGTTATGCTGTATATTTAGTTACACCTACCATGTAAAGGTTCTTTCGTTACACATACGAGCGTCTGAATCGAACATAAGGTTGGATGGTGAGACGAAACGATAATTGTAACTGAGTTGTATTCGATTATATCGTGGTGATGTTTATATAGTAATATTCACCAGGTGACTGTTCTTGCGTTATACATACGAGCGACCCAATCGAACAGAAGGTTGGATGGATAGACGGAATGATCATTGTATCTTAGTTGTATTCTATTATATCGTGATGACGTTCATATAGAAATTCTCACCAGGTTACTGTTCTTTCGTTATACATACGAGCAACCGAATCGAACAGAAGGTTGAATGGATAGTATCTGGGTTGTATTAGATTATGATGTTATGCTGTGTATATGGTTATACACATTTGATGACGGTATTCCCGTTTTACATACGAGCGACCGAAACGAACAGAAAGTTGAATGGATAGACTGAAAAATCAATGTATCTGGGTGGTATCCGATTATATCGCAATTCTGTATATATAGTGATACTTACCAGGTGACGGTACTTCCGTTGCACATACTAGCGACTGAATCGAACTTAAGGTTAAATGGTGAGACGAAACGATTATTGTATCTGAGTTGTATTCGATGATATCGTGATGATGTTTATATAGCAATACTCACCAGGTAACTGTTCTTCCGTTTTACATACAAGCGACCAAATCGAGCAGAAGGTTGAATTTAGTATGGATTGAACAATCATCGCATCTGGGTTGTATTCGATTATGTTCTCCAGTTATACATAAGAGCGACTGAACTGAACAGAAGGTTGTATAGATAGACTGAACAATCATCGTATCTGGGTTGTATTCGATTATTTCGTGATGATTATTATATATTATGTCTAACCAGGTAACTGTTCTTCCGTTATACATACGAGCAACCGAATCGAACATAAGGTTGAATGGATAGATTGAACAATCATTGTATCTGGGTTGTCTCCGATTATATCGTTATGCTGTATATTTAGATACACCTACCATGTAACGGTTCTTTCGTTACACATACGAGCGTCTGAATCGAACATAAGGTTGGATGGTTAGACGGAACGATAATTGTAACTGAGTTGTATTCGATTATATCGTGATGAAGTTTATATAGGAATACTCACCAGGTTACTGTTCTTTCGTTATACATACGAGCGACCCAATCGAACAGAAGTTTGGATGGATAGACGAAATGATCATTGTATCTGAGTTGTATTCGATTATATCGTGATAACGTTCATATAGAAATACTCACCAGGTTACTGTTTTTTCTTTATACATACGAGCAACCGAATCGAACAGAAGGTTGAATGGATAGTATCTGGGTTGTATTCGATTATGATGTTATGCTGTGTATATAGTTATACACATTAGGTGACGGTATTCCCGTTTTACATACGAGCGACCGAAACGAACAGAAAGTTGAATGGATAGACTGAACAATCAATGTATCTGGGTGGTATCCGATTATATCGCAATTCTGTATATATAGTGATACTTACCAGGTGACGGTACTTCCGTTGCACATACTAGCGACTGAATCAAACTTAAGGTTAAATGGTAAGACGAAACGATAATTGTATCTGAGTTGTATTCGATGATATCGTGATGATGTTTATATAGCAATACTCACCAGGTAACTGTTCTTCCGTTTTACATACAAGCGACCGAATCGAGCAGAAGGTTGAATTTAGTATGGATTGAACAATCATCGTATCTGGGTTGTATTCGATTATGTTTATATAGTTATACACACCAGGTAACTGTTCTTCCGTTATACATACTAGCGACTGAATCGAACAGAATGTTGAATGGTTAGACGAAACGATAATTGTATCTGAGATGTATTCGATGATATCGTGATGATGTTTATATAGCAATACTCACCAGGTAACTGTCCTTCAGTTTTACATACAAGTGACCGAATCGAGCAGAAGGTTAAATGGATAGATTGAACAAACATCGTATCTGAGTTGTATTAGATTATGTTCATATATTTATACTCACCAGGTACCTGTACTTTCGTTATACATACGAGCAACCGAATCGAACATAAGGTTGAATGGATAGATTGAACAATCATCGTATCTGAGTTGTATTCGATTATGTTTATATAGTTATACTCACCTAGTAACTGTTCTTCCGTTATACATACGAGCGACTGAATTAAACAGAAGGTTGAATGGATAGACTAAACAATGATCGTATCTGGGGTAGTATTCGATTATATCGTGATGATGTTTATATAGTTATACTCACCAGGTAACTGTTCTCCAGTTATACATAAGAGCGACTGAACTGAACAGAAAGTTGTATAGATAGACTGAACAATCATCGTATCTGGGTTGTATTCGACTATTTCGTGATGATTATTATATATAATGTCTAATTAGGTAACTGTTTTTCCGTTATACATACGAGCAACCGAATCGAACATAAGATTGAATGGATAGATTGAACAATCATTGTAACTGGGTTGTCTCCGATTATATCGTTATGATGTATATTCAGATACACCTACCATGTAACGGTTCTTTCGTTACACATACGAGCGTCTGAATCGAACATAAGGTTGGATGGTTAGACGGAACGATAATTGTAACTGAGTTGTATTCGATTATATCGTGGTGATGTTTATATAGTAATACTCACCAGGTGACTGTTCTTGCGTTATACAAACGAGCGACCCAATCGAACAGAAGGTTGGATGGATAGACGGAATGATCATTGTATCTGAGTTGTATTCGATTATATCGGGTTGACGTTCATATAGAAATACTCACCAGGTCACTGTTCTTTCGTTATACATACGAGCAACCGAATCGAACAGAAGGTTGAATGGATAGTATCTGTGTTGTATTCGATTATGATGTTATGCTGTGTATATAGTTATACACATTAGGTGACGGTATTCCCGTTTCACATACGAGCGACCGAAACGAACAGAAAGTTGAATGAATAGACTGAACAATCAATGTATCTGGTTTGTATCCGATTATATCGCAATACTGTATATATAGTGATACTTACCAGGTGACGGTACTTCCGTTACACATACTAGCGACTGAATCGAACAGAAGGTTAAATGGTTAGACGAAGCGATAATTGTATCTGAGTTGTATTCGATGATATCGTGATGATGTTTATATAGCAATACTCACCAGGTAACTGTTCTTCCGTTTTACATAAAAGCGACCAAATCCAGCAGAAGGTTAAATGGATAGATAGAAAATGCATCGTATCTGGGTTGTATTCGATTAGGTTTATATTGTTATACTCACCAGGTAACTGTTCTCCAGTTATACATGAGAGCGACTGAACTGAACAGAAGGTTGAATGGATAGACTGAACAATCATTGTATCTGGGTTGTATTCGATTATATCGTGATGATTATCATATAGTATGTCTTACCATGTAACAGTTCTTCTGTTACACATACGAGCAACCGAATCGAACATAAGGTTGAATGGATAGATTGAACAATCATTGTATCTGGGTTGTCTCCGATTATATCGTTAAGCTGTATATTTAGTTACACCTACCATGTAACGGTTCTTTAGTTACACATACGAGCGTATGCATCGAACATAAGATTGGATGATTAGACGGAACGATAATTGTAACTGAGTTGTATTCTATTATATCGTGGTGATGTTTATATAGTAATACTCACCAGGTGACTGTTCTTGCGTTATACATACGAGCGACCCAATCGAACAGAAGGTTGGATGGATAGACGGAATGATCATTGTATCTCAGTTGTACTCGATTATATCGTGATGAAGTTTATATAGAAATACTCACCAGGTTACTGTTCTTTCGTTATACATACGAGCAACCGAATCGAACAGAAGGTTGAATGGATAGTATCTGGGTTGTATTCGATTATGATCTTATGCTGTGTATATAGTTATACACATTTGATGACGGTATTCCCGTTTTACATACGAGCGACCGAAAAAAACAGAAAAATGAATGGATAGACTGAACAATCAATGTATCTGGGTGGTATCCGATTATATCGCAATACTGTATATATAGTGATACTTACCAGGTGACGGTACTTCCGTTACACATACAAGCGACTGAATCGAACAGAAGGTTGAATGGTTAGACGAAACGATAATTGTATCTGAGTTGTATCCGATGATATCGTGATGATGTTTATATAGCAATAATAACCAGGTAACTATTCTTCCGTTTCACATACAAGCGACCGAATCGAGCAGAAGGTTGAATGTATAGATTGAACAATCATCGTATCTGGGTTGTATTTGATTATGTTTATATAGTTATACTCACCAGGTACCTGTTCTTCCGTTATACATACGAGCGACTGAATTGAACAGAAGGTTGAATGGATAGACTAAACAATAATCGTATCTGGGGTTGTTTTCGATTATATCTTGATGATGTTCATATAGTTATACTCACCAGGAAACTTTTCTCCAGTAATACATAAGAGCGACTGAACTGAACAGAAAGTTGAATGGATAGACTGAACAATCAATGTATCTGGGTGGTATTCGATTATATCGTGATGATTATCATATAGTATGTCTAACCAGGTAACAGTTCTTCTGTTACACATACGAGCAACCGAATCGAACAACAAGTTTATATAGGAATACTCACCAGGTTACTGTTCTTTCGTTATACATACGAGCGACCCAATCGAACAGAAGTTTGGATGGATAGACGAAATGATCATTGTATCTGAGTTGTATTCGATTATATCGTGATGACGTTCATATAGAAATACTCACCAGGTTACTGTTTTTTCTTTATACATACGAGCAACCGAATCGAACAGAAGGTTGAATGGATAGTATCTGAGTTGTATTCGATTATGATGTTATGCTGTGTATATAGTTATACACATTAGGTGACGGTATTCCCGTTTTACATACGAGCGACCGAAACGAACAGAAAGTTGAATGGATAGACTGAACAATCAATGTATCTGGGTGGTATCCGATTATATCGCAATTCTGTATATATAGTGATACTTACCAGGTGACGGTACTTCCGTTGCACATACTAGCGACTGAATCAAACTTAAGGTTAAATGGTAAGACGAAACGATAATTGTATCTGAGTTGTATTCGATGATATCGTGATGATGTTTATATAGCAATACTCACCAGGTAACTGTTCTTCCGTTTTACATACAAGCGACCGAATCGAGCAGAAGGTTGAATTTAGTATGGATTGAACAATCATCGTATCTGGGTTGTATTCGATTATGTTTATATAGTTATACACACCAGGTAACTGTTCTTCCGTTATACATACTAGCGACTGAATCGAACAGAATGTTGAATGGTTAGACGAAACGATAATTGTATCTGAGATGTATTCGATGATATCGTGATGATGTTTATATAGCAATACTCACCAGATAACTGTCCTTCAGTTTTACATACAAGTGACCGAATCGAGCAGAAGGTTAAATGGATAGATTGAACAATCATCGTATCTGAGTTGTATTAGATTATGTTCATATATTTATACTCACCAGGTACCTGTACTTTCGTTATACATACGAGCAACCGAATCGAACATAAGGTTGAATGGATAGATTGAACAATCATCGTATCTGAGTTGTATTCGATTATGTTTATATAGTTATACTCACCTAGTAACTGTTCTTCCGTTATACATACGAGCGACTGAATTGAACAGAAGGTTGAATGGATAGACTAAACAATGATCGTATCTGGGGTAGTATTCGATTATATCGTGATGATGTTTATATAGTTATACTCACCAGGTAACTGTTCTCCAGTTATACATAAGAGCGACTGAACTGAACAGAAAGTTGTATAGATAGACTGAACAATCATCGTATCTGGGTTGTATTCGACTATTTCGTGATGATTATTATATATAATGTCTAACCAGGTAACTGTTTTTCCGTTATACATACGAGCAACCGAATCGAACATAAGATTGAATGGATAGATTGAACAATCATTGTAACTGGGTTGTCTCCGATTATATCGTTATGATGTATATTCAGATACACCTACCATGTAACGGTTCATTCGTTACACATACGAGCGTCTGAATCGAACATAAGGTTGGATGGTTAGACGGAACGATAATTGTAACTGAGTTGTATTCGATTATATCGTGGTGATGTTTATATAGTAATACTCACCAGGTGACTGTTCTTGCGTTATACAAACAAGCGACCCAATCGAACAGAAGGTTGGATGGATAGACGGAATGATCATTGTATCTGAGTTGTATTCGATTATATCGGGTTGACGTTCATATAGAAATACTCACCAGGTCACTGTTCTTTCGTTATACATACGAGCAACCGAATCGAACAGAAGGTTGAATGGATAGTATCTGTGTTGTATTCGATTATGATGTTATGCTGTGTATATAGTTATACACATTAGGTGACGGTATTCCCGTTTTACATACGAGCGACCGAAACGAACAGAAAGTTGAATGAATAGACTGAACAATCGATGTATCTGGTTTGTATCCGATTATATCGCAATACTGTATATATAGTGATACTTACCAGGTGACGGTACTTCCGTTACACATACTAGCGACTGAATCGAACAGAAGGTTAAATGGTTAGACGAAGCGATAATTGTATCTGAGTTGTATTCGATGATATCGTGATGATGTTTATATAGCAATACTCACCAGGTAACTGTTCTTCCGTTTTACATAAAAGCGACCAAATCCAGCAGAAGGTTAAATGGATAGACTGAACAATCATTGTATCTGGGTTGTATTCGATTATATCGTGATGATTATCATATAGTATGTCTTACCATGTAACAGTTCTTCTGTTACACATACTAGCAACCGAATCGAACATAAGGTTGAATGGATAGATTGAACAATCATTGTATCTGGGTTGTCTCCGATTATATCGTTATGCTGTATATTTTGTTACACCTACCATGTAACGGTTCTTTAGTTACACATACGAGCGTATGCATCGAACATAAGGTTGGATGATTAGACGGAACGATAATTGTAACTGAGTTGTATTCTATTATATCGTGGTGATGTTTATATAGTAATACTCACCAGGTGACTGTTCTTGCGTTATACATACGAGCGACCCAATCGAACAGAAGGTTGGATGGATAGACGGAATGATCATTGTATCTCAGTTGTATTCGATTATATCGTGATGAAGTTTATATAGAAATACTCATCAGGTTACTGTTCTTTCGTTATACATACGAGCAACCGAATCGAACAGAAGGTTGAATGGATAGTATCTGGGTTGTATTCGATTATGATCTTATGCTGTGTATATAGTTATACACATTTGATGACGGTATTCCCGTTTTACATACGAGCGACCGAAAAAAACAGAAAAATGAATGGATAGACTGAACAATCAATGTATCTGGATGGTATCCGATTATATCGCAATACTGTATATATAGTGATACTTACCAGGTGACGGTACTTCCGTTACACATACAAGCGACTGAATCGAACAGAAGGTTGAATGGTTAGACGAAACGATAATTGTATCTGAGTTGTATCCGATGATATCGTGATGATGTTTATATAGCAATAATAACCAGGTAACTATTCTTCCGTTTCACATACAAGCGACCGAATCGAGCAGAAGGTTGAATGTATAGATTGAACAATCATCGTATCTGGGTTGTATTTGATTATGTTTATATAATTATACTCACCAGGTACCTGTTCTTCCGTTATACATACGAGCGACTAAATTGAACAGAAGGTTGAATGGATAGACTAAACAATAATCGTATCTGGGGTTGTTTTCGATTATATCTTGATGATGTTCATATAGTTATACTCACCAGGAAACTTTTCTCCAGTAATACATAAGAGCGACTGAACTGAACAGAAAGTTGAATGGATAGACTGAACAATCAATGTATCTGGGTGGTATTCGATTATATCGTGATGATTATCATATGGTATGTCTTACCAGGTAACAGTTCTTCTGTTACACATACGAGCAACCGAATCGAACATAAGGTTGAATGGATAGATTGAACAATCATTGTATCTGGGTTGTCTCCGATTATATCGTTATGCTGTATATTAAGTTACACCTACCATGTAACGGTTCTTTCGTTACACATACGAGCGTCTGAATCGAACATAAGGTTAGATGATTGGACGGAACAATAATTGTAGCTGAGTTGTATTCGATTATATCGTGGTGATGTTTATATAGTAATACTCACCAGGTGACTGTTCTTGCGTTATACATACGAGCGACCCAATCGAACAGAAGTTTGGATAAATAGACGAAATGATCATTGTATCTGAGTTGTATTCGATTATATCGTGATGACGTTCATATAGAAATACTCACCAGGTTACTGTTTTTTCTTTATACATACGAGCAACCGAATCGAACAGAAGGTTGAATGGATAGTATCTGGGTTGTATTCGATTATGATGTTATGCTGTGTATATAGTTATACACACTAGGTGACGGTATTCCCGTTTTACATACGAGCGACCGAAACGAAACTAAAAGTTGAATGGATAGACTGAACAATCAATGTATCTGGTTGGTATCCGATTATATCGCAATACTGTATATATAGTGATACTTACCAGGTGACGGTACTTTCGTTACACATACGAGCGTCTGAATCGAACATAAGGTTGGATGATTAGACGGAACAATAATTGTTACTGAGTTGTATTCGATTATATCGTGGTGATGTTTATATAGTAATACTCACCAGGTGACTGTTCTTGCGTTATACATACGAGCAACCGAATCGAACATAAGGTTGAATGGATAGATTGAACAATCATCGTATCTGAGTTGTATTCGATTTTGTTTATATAGTTATACTCACCAAGTAAATGTACTTCCGTTATACATACGAGCGACTGAACTGAACAGAAGGTTGAATGGATAGACTGAATAATCATCGTATCTGGGTTGTATTCGATTATTTCGTGATGATTATTATATATTATGTCTAACCAGGTAACTGTTCTTCCGTTATACATACGAGCAACCGAATCAAACATAAGGTTGGATGGTTAGAGATAATTGTAACTGAGTTGTATTCGATTATATCGTGGTAATGTTTATATAGTAATACTCACCTGGTGACTGTTCTTGCGTTATACGTACGAGCGATCCAATCGAACAGAAGGTTGGATGGATAGACGGAATGATCATTGTATCTGAGTTTTATTCGATTATATCGTGATGAAGTTCATATAGAAATACTCACCAGGTTACTGTTCTTCCGTTATACATACGAGCAACCGAATCGAACAGAAGGTTGAATGAATGGTATCTGGGTTGTATTCGATTATGATGTTATGCTGTGTATATAGTTATACACACTGGGTGACGGTATTTCCGTTTTACATACGAGCGACCGAAACGAACAGAAAGTTGAATGGATAAACTGAACAATCAATGTATCTGGTTGGTATCCGATTATATCGCAATACTGTATATATAGTGATACTTACCAGGTGACGGTACTTCCGTTAAACATACTAGCGACTGAATCGAACAGAATGTTAAATGGTTAGACGAAGCAATAATTGTATCTGAGTTGTATTCGATGATATCGTGATGATGTTTATATAGCAATATTCACCAGGTAACTGTTCTTCCGTTTTACATAATAGCGACCGAATCGAGCAGAAGGTTAAATGGATAGATTGAAAATTCATCGTATCTGGGTTGTATTCGATTAGGTTTATATAGTTATACTCACCAGGTAACTGTTCTTCCGATATACATTCGAGCGACTGAATTGAACAGAAGGTTGAATGGATAGACTAAATATGATCGTATCTAAGGTTGTATTCGATTATATCGTGATGATGTTTATATAGTTATACTCAACAGGTAACTGTTCTCCAGTTATACATAAAAGCGACTGAATCGAGCAGAAGGTTGAATTCAGTATTAATTGAAGAATAATCGTATCTGGGTTGTATTCGATTATGTTTATAAAGTTATACTCACCAGGTAACTGTTCTTCCGTTATACATACGAGCAATCGAATCGAACAGAAGGTTGAATGGATAGTATCTGGGTTGTATTCGATTATGATGTTATGCTGTGTATATAGTTATACACATTAGGTGACGGTATTCCCGTTTTACATACGAGCGACCGAAACGAACAGAAAGTTGAATGGATAGACTGAACAATCAATGTATCTGGGTGGTATCCGATTATATCGCAATACTGTATATATAGTGATACTTACCAGGTGACGGTACTTCCGTTACACATACTAGCGACTGAATCGAACAGAAGGTTAAATGGTTAGACGAAGCGATAATTGTATCTGAGTTGTATTCGATGATATCGTGATGATGTTTATATAGCAATACTCACCAGGTAACTGTTCTTCCGTTTTACATAAAAGCGACCAAATCCAGCAGAAGGTTAAATTGATAGACTGAACAATCATTGTATCTGGGTTGTATTCGATTATATCGTGATGATTATCATATAGTATGTCTTACCATGTAACAGTTCTTCTGTTACACATACGAGCAACCGAATCGAACATAAGGTTGAATGGATAGATTGAACAATCATTGTATCTGGGTTGTCTCCGATTATATCGTTATGCTGTATATTTAGTTACACCTACCATGTAACGGTTCTTTAGTTACACATACGAGCGTATGCATCGAACATAAGGTTGGATGATTAGACGGAACGATAATTGTAACTGAGTTGTATTCTATTATATCGTGGTGATGTTTATATAGTAATACTCACCAGGTGACTGTTCTTGCGTTATACATACGAGCGACCCAATCGAACAGAAGGTTGGATGGATAGACGGAATGATCATTGTATCTCAGTTGTATTCGATTATATCGTGATGAAGTTTATATAGAAATACTCATCAGGTTACTGTTCTTTCGTTATACATACGAGCAACCGAATCGAACAGAAGGTTGAATGGATAGTATCTGGGTTGTATTCGATTATGATCTTATGCTGTGTATATAGTTATACACATTTGATGACGGTATTCCCGTTTTACATACGAGCGACTGAATCGAACAGAAGGTTGAATGGTTAGACGAAACGATAATTGTATCTGAATTGAATTCGATGATATCGTGATGATGTTTATATAGCAATACTCACCAGGTAACTGCTCTTCCGTTTTACATACAAGCGACCGAATCGAGCAGAAGGTTAAATTTAGTATAGATTGAACAATCATCGTATCTGGGTTGTATTCGATTATGTTTATATAGTTATACTCACCAGGTAACTGTTCATCCGTTATACATACGAGCGACTGAATTGAACAGAAGGTTGAATGGATAGACTAAACAATAATCGTATCTGGGGTTGTATTCGATTATATCTTGATGATGTTCATATAGTTATACTCACCAGGAAACTGTTCTCCAGTTTTACATAAGAGCGACTGAACTGAACAGAAAGTTGAATGGATAGACTGAACAATCAATGTATCTGGGTGGTATCCGATTATATCGCAAAACTGTATATATAGTGATACTCACCAGGTGACGGTACTTCCGTTACACATACTAGCGACTGAATCGAACAGAAGTTTAAATGGTTAGACGAAATGATAATTGTATCTCTGAGTTGTATTCGATGATATCGTGATGAAGTTCATATAGAAATACTCACCAGGTTACTGTTCTTTCGTTATTCATACGAGCATTCGAATCGAACAGAAGGTTGAATGGATAGTATCTGGGTTGAATTCGATTATGATGTTATGCTGTGTATATAGTTATATACACTAGGTGACGGTATTCCCGTTTTACATACGAGCGACCGAAACGAACAGAAAGTTGAATGGATAGACTGAACAATCAATGTATCTGGTTGGAATCCGATTATATCGCAATACTGTATATATAGTGATACTTACCAGGTGACGGTACTTCCGTTACACATACTAGCGACTGAATCGAACAGAAGGTTAAATGGTTAGACGAAGCGATAATTGTATCTGGGTTGTATTCGATGATATCGTGATGATGTTTATATAGCAATATTCACCAGGTAACTGTTCTTCCGTTTTACATAAAAGCGACCGAATCGAGCAGAAGGTTGAATGGATAGATTGAAAATTCATCGTATCTGGGTTGTATTCGATTAGGTTTATATAGTTATACTCACCAGGTAACTGTCCTTCCGTTATACATACGAGCGACTGAATTGAACAGAAGGTTGAATGGATAGTATATGGGTTGTATTCGATTATGATGTTATGCTGTGTATATAGTTATACACACTAGGAGACGGTATTCCCGTTTCACATACGAGCGACCGAAACAAATACAAAGTTGAATGGATAGACTGAACAATCAATGTATCTGAGTGGTATCCGATTATATCGCAATACTGTATATATAGTGATACTTACCAGGTGACGATACTTCCGTTTTTTATTCGATTATGTTTATATAGTTATACTCACCAGGTACCTGTTCTTCCGTTATACATACGAGCAACCGAATCGAACATAAGGTTGAATGGATAGATTGAACAATCATCGTATCTGAGTTGTATTCGATTATGTTTATATAGTTATACTCACCAAGTGAATGTACTTCCGTTATACATAAGAGCGACTGAACTGAACAGAAGGTTGAATGGATAGACTAAATAATCATCGTATCTGGGTTGTATTCGATTATTTCGCGATGATTATTATATATTATGTCTAACCAGGTATCTGTTCTTCCGTTATACATACGAGCAACCGAATCAAACATAAGGTTGGATGGATAGATTGAAAAATCATTGTATCTGGGTTGTCTCTGATTATATCGTTATGCTGTATAATCAGATACACCTACCATGTAACGGTTCTTTCGTTACACATACGAGCGTCTGAATCGAACATAAGGTTGGATGGTTAGAGATAATTGTAACTGAGTTGTATTCGATTATATCGTGGTAATGTTTATATAGTAATTCTCACCAGGTGACTGTTCTTGCGTTATACGTACGAGCGACCCAATCGAACAGAAGGTTGGATGGATAGACGGAATGATCATTGTATCTGAGTTGTATTCGATTATATCGTGATGAAGTTCATATAGAAATACTCACCAGGTTACTGTTCTTTCGTTATACATACGAGCAACCGAATCGAACAGAAGGTTGAATGAATGGTATCTGGGTTGTATTCGATTATGATGTTATGCTGTGTATATAGTTATACACACTAGGTGACGGTATTTCCGTTTTACATACGAGCGACCGAAACGAACAGAAAGTTGAATGGATAGACTAAACAATCAATGTATCTGGTTGGTATCCGATTATATCGCAATACTGTATATATAGTGATACTTACCAGGTGACGGTACTTCCGTTAAACATACTAGCGACTGAATCGAACAGAATGTTAAATGGTTAGACGAAGCGATAATTGTATCTGAGTTGTATTCGATGCTATCGTGATGATGTTTATATAGCAATATTCACCAGGTAACTGTTCTTCCGTTTTACATAATAGCGACCGAATCGAGCAGAAGGTTAAATGGATAGATTGAAAATTCATCGTATCTGGGTTGTATTCGATTAGGTTTATATAGTTATACTCACCAGGTAACTGTTCTTCCGATATACATACGAGCGACTGAATTGAACAGAAGGTTGAATGGGTAGACTAAATATGATCGTATCTAAGGTTGTATTCGATTATATCGTGATGATGTTTATATAGTTATACTCAACAGGTAACTGTTCTCCAGTTATACATGAAAGCGACTGAATCGAGCAGAAGGTTGAATTCAGTATTAATTGAACAATAATCGTATCTGGGTTGTATTCGATTATGTTTATAAAGTTTTACTCACCAGGTAACTGTTCTTCCGTTATACATACGAGCAATCGAATCGAACAGAAGGTTGAATGGATAGTATCTGGGTTGTATTCGATAATGATGTTATGCTGTGTATATAGTTATACACATTAGGTGACGGTATTCCCGTTTTACATACGAGCGACCGAAACGAACAGAAAGTTGAATGGATAGAATGAACAATCAATGTATCTGGGTGGTATCCGATTATATCGCAATACTGTATATAAAGTGATACTTACCAGGTGACGGTACTCCCGTTACACATACTAGCGACTGAATCGAACAGAAGGTTGAATGGTTAGACAAAACGATAATTGTATCTGAGTTGAATTCGATGATATCGTGATGATGTTTATATAGCAATACTCAACAGGTAACTGCTCTTCCGTTTTACATACAAGCGACCGAATCGAGCAGAAGGTTGAATTCAGTATAGATTGAACAATCATCGTATCTGGGTTGTATTCGATAATGTTTATATACTTATACTCACCAGGTAACTGTTCTTCCGTTATACATACGAGCAACCGAATCGAACAGAAGGTTGAATAGATAGTATCTGGGTTGTGAATACAATGATATTATGCTGTGTATATAGTTATACACATAAGGTGACGATACTTCCGTTACACATACTAGCGACTGAATCGAACAGAATGTTGAATGGTTAGACGAAACGATAATTCTATCTGAGTTGTATTCGATGATATCGTGATGATGTTTAAATAGCAATACTCACCAGGTAACTGTCCTTCCGTTTTACATACAAGTGACCGAATCGAGCAGAAGGTTAAATGGATAGATTGAACAATCATCGTATCTGAGTTGTATTCGATTATGTTTATATAGATATAGTCACCAGGTACCTGTTCTTCCGATATACATACGAGCAACCGAATCGAACATAAGGTTGAATGGATAGATTGAACAATCATCGTATCTGAGTTGTATTCGATTATGTTTATATAGTTATACTCACCAGGTAACTGTTCTTCCGTTATACATACGAGCGACTGAATTGAACTGAAGGTTGAATGGATAGACTAAACAATGATCGTATCTGGGGTTGTATTCGATTATATCGTGATGATGTTCATATAGTTGTACTCACCAGGTCACTGTTCTCTAGTTATACATAAGAGCGACTGAACTGAACAGAAGGTTGAATGGATAGACTGAACAATCATCGTATCTGGGTTGTATTCGATTATTTCGTGATGATTATCATATATTATGTCTAACCAGGTAACTGTTCTTTCGTTATACATACTAGCAACCGAATCGAACATAAGGTTGAATGGATAGATTGAACAATCATTGTATCTGGGTTGTCTCCGATTATATCGTTATGTTGTATATTTAACTACACCTACCATGTAACGGTTCTTTCGTTACACATACGAGCGTCTGAATCGAACATAAGGTTGGATGGTTAGACGGAACGATATTGTAACTGAGTTGTATTCGATTATATCGTGATGACGTTCATATAGAAATACTCACCAGGTTACTGTTCTTTCGTTATACATACGAGCAACCGAATCGAACCGAAGGTTGAATGGATAGTATCTGGGTTGTATTCGATTATGATGTTATGCTGTGTATATAGTTATACACATAAGGTGACGGTATTCCCGTTTCACAAACGAGCGACCGAAACGAACAGAAAGTTGAATGGATAGACTGAACAATCAATGTATCTGGGTGGTATCCGATTATATCGCCATACTGTATATATAGTGATACCTACCAGGTGACGGTACTTCCGTTACACATACTAGCGACTGAATCGAACAGAAGGTTAAATGGTTAGACGAAACGATAATTGTATCTGAGTTGTATTCGATGATATCGTGATGATGTTTATATAGCAATACTCACCTGGTAACTGTTCATCCGTTTTATATACAGGCGACCGAATCGAGCAGAAGGTTGAATTCAGTATAGATTGAACAATCATCGTATCTGGGTTGTATTCGATTATGTTTATATAGTTATACTCACCAGGTAACTGTTCTTCCGTTATACATAAGAGCGACTGAATTGAACAGAAGGTTGAATGGATAGTATATGGGTTGTATTCGATTATGATGTTATGCTGTGTATATAGTTATACACACTAGGAGACGGTATTCCCGTTTTACATACGAGCGACCGAAACGAAAAGAAAGTTGAATGGATAGACTGAACAATCAATGTATCTGGGTGGTATCCGATTATATCGCAATACTGTATATATAGTGATACTTACCAGGTGACGATACTTCCGTTACACATACTAGCGACTGAATCGAACAGAATGTTGAATGGTTTGACGAAACGATAATTGTATCTGAGTTTTATTCGATGATATCGTGATGATGTTTATATAGCAATACTCACCAGGTAACTGTCCTTCCGTTTTACATACAAGCGACCGAATCGAGCAGAAGGTTAAATGGATAGATTGAACAATCATCGTATCTGAGTTGTATTCGATTATGTTTATATAGATATACTCACCAGGTACCTGTTCTTCCGATATACATACGAGCAACCGAATCGAACACAAGGTTGAATGGATAGATTGAACAATCATTGTATCTGGGTTGTCTCCGATTATATCGTTATGTTGTATATTTAACTACACCTACCATGTAACGGTTCATTCGTTACACATACGAGCGTCTGAATCGAACATAAGGTTGGATGGTTAGACGGAACGATAATTGTAACTAAGTTGTATTCGATTATATCGTGATGACGTTCATATAGAAATACTCACCAGGTTACTGTTCTTTCGTTATACATACGAGCAACCGAATCGAACAGAAGGTTGAATGGATAGTATCTGGGTTGTATTCGATTATGATGTTATGCTGTGTATATAGTTATACACATAAGGTGACGGTATTCCCGTTTCACATACGAGCGACCGGAACGAACAGAAAGTTGAATGGATAGACTGAACAATCAATGTATCTGGGTGGTATCCGATTATATCGCAATACTGTATATATGGTGATACTTACCAGGTGACGGTACTTCCGTTACACATACTAGCGACTGAATCGAACAGGAGGTTAAATGGTTAGACGAAACGATAATTGTATCTGAGTTGTATTCGATGATATCGTGATGATGTTTATATAGCAATACTCACCAGGTAACTGTTCTTCCGTTTTACATACAAGCGACCGAATCGAGCAGAAGGTTAAATTCAGTATAGATTGATCAATCATCGTATCTGGGTTGTATTCGATTATGTTCATATATTTATACTCACCAGGTAACTGTTCTTCCGTTATACATACGAGCGACTGAATTGAACAGAAGGTTGAATGGATAGTATATGGGTTGTATTCGATTATGATGTTATGCTGTGTATATAGTTATACACACTAGGAGACGGTATTCCCGTTTTACATACGAGCGACCGAAACAAAAAGAAAGTTGAATGGATAGACTGAACAATCAATGTATCTGGGTGGTATCCGATTATATCGCAATACTGTATATATAGTGATACTTACCAGGTGACGATACTTCCGTTACACATACTAGCGACTGAATAGAACAGAATGTTGAATGGTTAGACGAAACGATAATTGTATCTGAGTTGTATTCGATGATATCGTGTTGATGTTTATATAGCAATACTCACCAGGTAACTGTTCTTCCGTTTTACATACAAGCGACCGAATCGAGCAGAAGGTTGAATTCAGTATAGATTGAACAATCATCGTATCTGGGTTGTATTCGATTATGTTTATATAGTTATACATACCAGGTAACTGTTCTTCCGTTATACATACGAGCGACTGAATTGAACAGAAGGTTGAATGGATAGTATATGGGTTGTATTCGATTATGATGTTATGCTGTGTATATAGTTATACACACTAGGAGACGGTATTCCCGTTTTACATACGAGCGACCGAAACGAAAAGAAAGTTGAATGGATAGACTGAACAATCAATGTATCTGGCTGGTATCCGATTATATCGCAATACTGTATATATAGTGATACTTACCAGGTGACGATACTTCCGTTACACATACTAGCGACTGAATCGAACAAAATGTTGAATGGTTAGACGAAACGATAATTGTATCTGAGTTGTATTTGATGATATCGTGATGATGTTTATATAGCAAAACTCACCAGGTAACTGTCCTTCCGTTTTACATACAAGCAACTGAATCGAGCAGAAGGTTAAATGGATAGATTGAACAATCATCGTATCTGAGTTGTATTCGATTATGTTTATATAGATATACTCACCAGGTACCTGTTCTTCCGATATACATACAAGCAACCGAATCGAACATAAGGTTGAATGGATAGATTGAACAATCATCGTATCTGAGTTGTATTCGATTATGTTTATATAGTTATACTCACCAGGTAACTGTTCTTCCGTTATACATACAAGCGACTGAATTGAACTGAAGGTTGAATGGATAGACTAAACAATGATCGTATCTGGGGTTGTATTCGATTATATCGTGATGATGTTCATATAGTTATACTCACCAGGTAACTGTTCTCAAGTTATACATAAGAGCGACTGAACTGAACAGAAGGTTGAATGGATAGACTGAACAATCATCGAATCTGGGTTGTATTCGATTATTTCGTGATGATTATTATATATTATGTCTAACCAGGTAACTGTTCTTTCGTTATACATACTAGCAACCGAATCGAACATAAGGTTGAATGGATAGATTGAACAATCATTGTATCTGGGTTGTCTCCGATTATATCGTTATGTTGTATATTCAACTACACCTACCATGTAACGGTTCTTTCGTTACACATACGAGCGCCTGAATCGAACATAAGGTTGGATGGTTAGACGGAACGATAATTGTAACTAAGTTGTATTCGATTATATCGTGATGACGTTCATATAGAAATACTCACCAGGTTACTGTTCTTTCGTTATACATACGAGCAACTGAATCGAACATAAGGTTGAATGGATAGATTGAACAATCATCGTATCTGAGTTGTATTCGATTATGTTTATATAGTTATACTCACCAAGTGAATGTACTTCCGTTATACATAAGAGCGACTGAACTGAACAGAAGGTTGAATGGATAGACTAAATAATCATCGTATCTGGGTTGTATTCGATTATTTCGCGATGATTATTATATATTATGTCTAACCAGGTATCTGTTCTTCCGTTATACATACGAGCAACCGAATCAAACATAAGGTTGGATGGATAGATTGAAAAATCATTGTATCTGGGTTGTCTCTGATTATATCGTTATGCTGTATAATCAGATACACCTACCATGTAACGGTTCTTTCGTTACACATACGAGCGTCTGAATCGAACATAAGGTTGGATGGTTAGAGATAATTGTAACTGAGTTGTATTCGATTATATCGTGGTAATGTTTATATAGTAATTCTCACCAGGTGACTGTTCTTGCGTTATACGTACGAGCGACCCAATCGAACAGAAGGTTGGATGGATAGACGGAATGATCATTGTATCTGAGTTGTATTCGATTATATCGTGATGAAGTTCATATAGAAATACTCACCAGGTTACTGTTCTTTCGTTATACATACGAGCAACCGAATCGAACAGAAGGTTGAATGAATGGTATCTGGGTTGTATTCGATTATGATGTTATGCTGTGTATATAGTTATACACACTAGGTGACGGTATTTCCGTTTTACATACGAGCGACCGAAACGAACAGAAAGTTGAATGGATAGACTAAACAATCAATGTATCTGGTTGGTATCCGATTATATCGCAATACTGTATATATAGTGATACTTACCAGGTGACGGTACTTCCGTTAAACATACTAGCGACTGAATCGAACAGAATGTTAAATGGTTAGACGAAGCGATAATTGTATCTGAGTTGTATTCGATGCTATCGTGATGATGTTTATATAGCAATATTCACCAGGTAACTGTTCTTCCGTTTTACATAATAGCGACCGAATCGAGCAGAAGGTTAAATGGATAGATTGAAAATTCATCGTATCTGGGTTGTATTCGATTAGGTTTATATAGTTATACTCACCAGGTAACTGTTCTTCCGATATACATACGAGCGACTGAATTGAACAGAAGGTTGAATGGGTAGACTAAATATGATCGTATCTAAGGTTGTATTCGATTATATCGTGATGATGTTTATAGTTATGTGAATCACTTCCCCGATTCCCGTGAGAACCTGCTGATTCCAGCATCAGCGAAATCTGACGATTCCATGGAAAGAACAAGACGCCTTGCGAACCGAGCCAACGGACCGGCAGATTCGACATAGCCCTGAACGAAGAAGGTCGCATTTAATTATTCATTATTACTGTTTTTTCCTAATAAATTGTATCAAGAAATATAACGAGCTTTTTTAAAAAGCTATTTCTCATAAGTAGAAACTTAAAGTGGCGCAGTCGTACGGATTCTGAAAGGGACATTTATCGAAAATACCCCGTCAGTTTCAACTGTTTGTTCAGAAGAACCCAGTGCTCCATCGAGGACCCAGCTGATAGAAGACAGTAGCATCGAAGCAAGAATGAACATCTTCGTTTTGATGTAAGTTGCTCAAATCATATCATTCCTGCGATCCTTCAAAATTCTATGTCATTCTCCTCGCCTTCTTCAAGTGAAAATAGTGAAAGCGAGTTAGATTTAGAAATCAAAATAAATTCAATTTCTAACTTGAATCTAGACTCTGAAATAAGTGCACTCCTTTCAGTATTGAAAATAACAGAAAACTCATCTCGTGATTCAAGAAGAGAAATATCAAATTCAATTAACAACATGGCAGTACCCAATTTCGAAACGAAACTTTTAGAAATTGTTCCAAAATTTGACGGAAATCCATTAGAATTATCCTCATTTTTAGATACCGCGAATACTTTGATTAATACTTATTGGGACCCAAATCCTGCGAATTTAGGTGGAGTTCAGAACACAACTCTGATCTACGGTATTTACGCAAAATTGATAGGAAAGGCACGCGAAGTTTACAGTATTTGTATATCAAAAGATTGGCAATCAGTAAAAAATGCTCTGGTGGCCCATTTCGGTGACCAAAGAGATGAAAACGGATTACTTTTTGATTTGGACCAATTAAGACAAAATAACAACGAATCTCCTTTACAATTTTATACTCGTATAATGTCAAATTTGAGTGCACTTCATAACCATCTCGATACGCACGAAAACGATGTAAACAACAAAACTGTGAAAAAGACATTCTATAATACGCACGCTTTGAAAATATTCCTTGCAGGATTAAAGGAACCCCTTGGTTCTACAATCCGAGCAATGAAACCGGTCGATCTGGCAGAAGCTAGACAATACATAATTTCTGAGAGTAACATTCGTCATTTACAAAAACCATCAAATAATAACGATCAATTCAAATCAAAGCAAGTACCCAGAAATAGTTTCGGCTACCAGAATCATTTTCAATATCAACAATTCAACCATCCTCAGAACAATTCGCAAATTCCACCACAAAATTTTCCTAGGCCTGCTTTCCAAAATTCTAACTTTCCACGCGGACCAATGCAAATGCAATCGCGACCTGCACCTCCGCAAAGATATTTTACGAACAGCCAAGTTTTTGGAAATCAAGGACCCTTTAGAAACCCAACCAACGTTTGGAAACCTAACCCCCAATTGAATCAAATTAAACCTAGACCTACACCAATGAGCGGCATTTCTTATGGAAATCAATCCCGACAAAGAACTGACTATAGACAAAATACGTTTCAACAACCTCAAAGAAACACAATTCCTGAAGAACTATTCAATGTAGAACAAAATTATTATGATGAACAATATTATAATGACCAATATCGAAACTATGACTATCAATACCAAGATTATGATTACCAACATCAAAACTATCAGGATGATACTTGTCCAAATACTTGTCAAAACCAAATAGACCCAATCGAAGAATCCACCGAAAATTTTCAGGAAGTCGACTCCTCAGAAACCAACACATAGAAATTCACTCAATATACGACCGAAAAGATCTGCCATATATCCAAATCTCAAATCCACCCTTGAAGTTATTGATTGACACAGGTGCTACCAAATCATTCCTGAATCCCGAAATTGCAGAAGATTATTACCACGAATTTATAAAGAAAGAACCGTTTACAATTTCATCAATATTTCAGACAACTTGTAGAGATCAATGTGCAGAAATTCCGGCATTCAACGAATTTAATTCTGATGATAAGAACATAAAATTCTACCTATTTAAATTTCATCACTTTTTCGATGGTCTAATCGGTTATGAAACGCTAAAAGATCTCAACGTTCAAATAGACATTCAAAATTCGATTATAAAAACACCTAAAGCAAAAATTCCTATAACTCATTACGAAACAAAAGGGAAACTATTATTTTTTGCACGAATCGAACCATTTTCAATCGAATCAGTTAAAATTCCAGTTTCAATACCCGAAGGTACCATAACTATTCCCGAAACTCGCATGTCGAAAAAATGTATTATTCGTGAATGTCTCACTATAGCTCATCAAGGATATGCAACTGTTGATATTCAGAATAATGCCAGTGACGTACTAGAAATTTCTCTCTATAAACCGGTACCAGTAAAATGTTTTGACAACAATGAATTCGAACTTTTTCACGTAACAATACAAAACACAAACCAAGAGAATATACAATTTCCTGATATCACGCAACTCATACGATGCAACCACATGAACCCTGAAGAAAAATATCACATCGAAAAATTATGCCGATCTTTTTCAGATATTTTTCACCGCGAAAATTCCAAATTAACTTTTAGTAATCAAGTCAAACACAGAATCAAGACTCTAGATGAAACCCCCATATATTTTAAATCATACCGTTATCCTTTCGTTCATAAACCAGAAGTTGAAAGACAGATAAATGAAATGCTCAGACAAGAAATTATCAGACCTAGTGAATCCCCTTGGTCCTCACCGATCTGGATAGTCCCTAAGAAAGCAGACGCATCAGGAAAGAAAAAATGGCGTATAGTTGTAGACTACAGGAAATTAAATGAAAAGACGATTGACGACAAATACCCTATTCCGAACATATCCGATATCCTTGACAAATTAGGTAGATGCCAGTATTTTTCAACATTGGATTTAGCTAGCGGTTTCCATCAAATCGAAATGCATCCCGATGACATTCAGAAAACTGCATTCAATGTTGAACATGGTCACTACGAATATCTGCGCATGCCCTTCGGGCTCAAGAACTCACCCTCTACGTTCCAAAGGGTGATGGATAACGTCTTGAAAGATTTGCAAAATAAAGTTTGCTTTGTCTATATGGATGACATAATTGTATTTTCCACCTCTTTGCAAGAGCATATAACGAACCTTAAACTAGTTTTCGAGAAATTAAGAGGAAGTAATTTAAAAGTACAGTTGGATAAATCAGAATTTCTTAGAACCGAAGTGGCTTTTCTCGGTCACATCATCACTCCTGACGGAATAAAACCAAACCCCGAAAAAATAAAATCAATCATCAATTATCCTATTCCGAAAACTACAAGAGAAATCAAAGGATTTCTCGGACTTTTAGGCTATTATAGAAAATTTATCCCAAATTTTGCGAAGATCACAAAACCGTTCACTTTATGTTTAAAAAAAGGTGCTAAAATAAATATCAATGATCCTCTCTATATCAAAACATTCGAAGATTGCAAATCTCTTTTGACCAACGACCCTATCCTCCAATATCCAGATCTCACAAAAGAATTCATACTGACTACCGACGCAAGTAATGTGGCCGTGGGAGCTATTCTCTCACAAGGACCAATCGGACAAGACAAACCTATTGCATACGCATCGCGTACATTGAACGAATCAGAGCAGAACTACGCGACTATCGAGAAAGAGCTTTTGGCCATTGTTTGGGCTACAAAATACTTCAGGCCATACTTGTTCGGAAAAAAATTCAAAATTCTAACAGATCATAAACCTCTCCAATGGCTTATGTCTCTCAAGGAGCCAAATTCTCGTTTGGTTCGTTGGAGATTGAAACTCGAAGAATTTGATTACCAAATAGTGTATAAAAAAGGAAAATTAAATACTAATGTCGACGCTCTCTCCCGAATAGAAATATACCCTAATGATACACAAACTAACGACAATAATGACCCAGAAATTCTTCCCATTCTACAATACATGGAGGAATATAACACGAATCCCATCCTAGACGATAATCCAAGACCATCCACAAGTAGAGAACCCGATAACCAATCAATCATAGGACAGATAGACCCCGACGAAAATAACGACAACGAAACTGTACACACCAGTGCAGAAAATCCGATTTTGACAATAAATATAACTGATAAGCCGCTGAATTATTTTCTTTGCCAAATTATCATAATTAAAGTCGATCAAAATCCGCGAATGGAAACAAAAAAGATATTTATAAATCCAGTTAACAGAACAAGATGGTATCTATATGTGACAAACGAAACATTCCAAGCCCAAATTATTGAGTTCTTGAAAGAATTCGGTGGCGCAAAACGACAATACGTCTTATACTTTCAGAATGATGAAGACCAGAACTTATACAAAAAAATATGTGTTTTCCTTCCTCAAATATTCAAAAACTCTTCTTTCAAAATTTTAAAATCAAACAAACTTTTATTTGACGTTACTAACGAAAATAGGCAACAAAGTTTGATGAAATCCACTCATGAAGGCGTTACTAATCATAGAGGAACCCACGAAACGATTAACGAATTGAAAATCAAATACTATTGGCCGAAATTAAATGACGATGTCAGAAAATTTATAAACAATTGTTCTATTTGTCAACAAGCCAAGTACGAACGTCATCCTCCACTCATCAAACTTCAACTTACACCGACTCCCAAAAAACCTTTTGAAACCATTCACGTAGACACATTCAAATTCAATAATGCCATAGCTCTTACAATCTGCGACAGTTTCTCCCGATTCGGACAAGCCTATATCTTGCCCAGTCTTTCTGCAATACATGTCTATCAATCTCTCTTACAATTTATTACGTCATACAAAACCCCAGAAAACATAGTGTCTGATAATGGAACAGAATTCACCCAAAATATTATGAAAGAATTCGCAAAAGTTCATAAAATAAATTGGCATTTCACTTTACCCTTAAACCCGAACAGCAACGCAATAGTAGAAAGATTTCATTCTACAATTCTCGAACATATGCGTACTCTTGCTTTAAGTAAACCAAAGCTGAATCCTTTCGAAAAGATAACTTATGCTGTTTTAGGATATAATAATTCTATTCATTCGGCAACCAAACAAAAACCAATTGATCTCCTTTTTGGACACTTAGAATTAAAAGACCCGATGAATATTGATAGCCAATCTCAGATAATTAATCACACAATTAATGAACATAAAGAAATTATGTCTGATTTGTACAAAAAACTTCATCAAACAACATCTGAACAGAAAGCTAACGTAATTTCCAAATTAAACGAAAAACGCAACGACCCACCAGACATTGCACCTGGCCAAATAGGCTATAGGAAATTGACTGATAGACAACAAAAAACAAATCCCTTATACCGACCCGAACATATAGTCAAAACTAATGATCTGACGGTTACAACACCACAAAATACCTATCACAAACAAGTTTTCAAACCTCCCAGGAAAATGACAGACAACCCCCTGTTGCAGGTTGACGACACTTCACATGACGATAGCTCAGGAAGTTCAGATACATAACCTAGAGACCAATCCTGGTATCCTCCCTTTCAAACTCGGAAATGCCAGAGTAAAAATTGGATCCCATACCTTCCTTCATTACATCAAAATAGACTATGTACGTGAACAAACCCGATCGATAACTGATCAATACAACCAATTAGGTATACTTATTAACAAAACTAATATTATTCGCATTGAAACACTACGTAACATCCACAAACGTCTCGAATACGAAGTTACCATAGTTAATCGAAAATTGAATTCCCTATTCCCCAAACCAAGATCAAAAAGAGGACTAATAAATCCAGCAGGATCACTCATTAAATTTTTCACCGGAAACCTTGATCAAGAAGACGCTCAAGAAATCCACAACAGTATTTACGAGCTAGAGAACAATCAAAACAAAATAATAAAAAAGATCAACAAACATGTCTCGTTAACAGCCAAATTGATGAATAATATCAACGAAACAATGACAACACTATCAAAAAATCAAAATTTGATTGAAAATAAAATCGAACAACTCAGGATAGCATTGAATGATCAGTCACTCTGGTTTTCTCACTTTTTGACAATTCAAGATATATTGGACCAAATTAAAATTAATCTTGATTCACTTCTGAATTTTCTCTCAGAAACCGAAAATGCTGTAAGCTTTGCCTACCTCAATACATTGCATCATAGTATCGCTTCCCCCGAAGACTTAAAAGAAATTATAACAGAATTATATAAATCACACACTGAATCACAGATGCTCTTTCATGTTGATGAATATCTCAAGTATTATAGCGTAGTAGAAACAAGCGTTTTCGTAGTTGACGACAAAATGATATTTTCACTTGATTTCCCTCTAGTTCATTCCAATACCTTTGATCACTATCACTTATTTCCAATACCTAATAAAAATCATTCAATAATAATACCTCCCTCAACCTACCTAACATTGAGCAACGAAGAATATCAATACCACAACGGAAAATGTACCGAGCTTAGACCAAACTACCTCTGCAAGAAGAATCGTCTTCTACACCTGCGTGAAAACCTCGACTGTGTTACATCGCTCTTGTCTGCCGAAAACAACTTGACCAGCTGTCACCAAGTTCCAGTCCACGTCAGTCAACAGCTGATTGAAGAAATCAACGAATCCCACTACATTGGCATCTTCCCAGATAACCAGAAGCTTCAACTTGATTGCCGAGATAATAATGTGGCCATAGTCCATGGCACTTATCTCTTCGTAGTTCCACCAGCATGCTCTATTAAGACACCAGCCTATAGTTACAAGAACGAAAAAGGTGTTATTACAGGACACCCAGTCTTATTAGAAGAAATAAAAGCTTTCGAAATGCCAACTCTCCATGTAGAAAAATTGCGACTCGAGAAAGTATCCCTCGACAAACTACACGAACTTCAAATACAAGAAATACAAGATGACCCCCTCGAGAAGATGAACCTACAGAAGAAATATTCTCTATGGTCCAACTGGATCGTCGTGACGCTCGTCATGTGCGTCATAGCCTACCTAAGCATCACCAAGAGAACCACAATCTTATCATGGTTCAGCAAGAAACGAAAATCTCAAGAAGTCCAGAGGACAGCCATCGACGAAACTCAAGTTGTTCCACCCTTGAGTTCCTTCTAAGGGATGGAGGAGTTATGTGAATCACTTCCCCGATTCCCGTGAGAACCTGCTGATTCCAGCATCAGCGAAATCTGACGATTCCATGGAAAGAACAAGACGCCTTGCGAACCGAGCCAACGGACCGGCAGATTCGACATAGCCCTGAACGAAGAAGGTCGCATTTAATTATTCATTATTACTGTTTTTTCCTAATAAATTGTATCAAGAAATATAACGAGCTTTTTTAAAAAGCTATTTCTCATAAGTAGAAACTTAAAGTTATATAGTTATACTCAACAGGTAACTGTTCTCCAGTTATACATGAAAGCGACTGAATCGAGCAGAAGGTTGAATTCAGTATTAATTGAACAATAATCGTATCTGGGTTGTATTCGATTATGTTTATAAAGTTTTACTCACCAGGTAACTGTTCTTCCGTTATACATACGAGCAATCGAATCGAACAGAAGGTTGAATGGATAGTATCTGGGTTGTATTCGATAATGATGTTATGCTGTGTATATAGTTATACACATTAGGTGACGGTATTCCCGTTTTACATACGAGCGACCGAAACGAACAGAAAGTTGAATGGATAGAATGAACAATCAATGTATCTGGGTGGTATCCGATTATATCGCAATACTGTATATAAAGTGATACTTACCAGGTGACGGTACTCCCGTTACACATACTAGCGACTGAATCGAACAGAAGGTTAAATGGTTAGACAAAACGATAATTGTATCTGAGTTGAATTCGATGATATCGTGATGATGTTTATATAGCAATACTCAACAGGTAACTGCTCTTCCGTTTTACATACAAGCGACCGAATCGAGCAGAAGGTTGAATTCAGTATAGATTGAACAATCATCGTATCTGGGTTGTATTCGATAATGTTTATATACTTATACTCACCAGGTAACTGTTCTTCCGTTATACATACGAGCAACCGAATCGAACAGAAGGTTGAATAGATAGTATCTGGGTTGTGAATACAATGATGTTATGCTGTGTATATAGTTATACACATAAGGTGACGATACTTCCGTTACACATACTAGCGACTGAATCGAACAGAATGTTGAATGGTTAGACGAAACGATAATTCTATCTGAGTTGTATTCGATGATATCGTGATGATGTTTAAATAGCAATACTCACCAGGTAACTGTCCTTCCGTTTTACATACAAGTGACCGAATCGAGCAGAAGGTTAAATGGATAGATTGAACAATCATCGTATCTGAGTTGTATTCGATTATGTTTATATAGATATAGTCACCAGGTACCTGTTCTTCCGATATACATACGAGCAACCGAATCGAACATAAGGTTGAATGGATAGATTGAACAATCATCGTATCTGAGTTGTATTCGATTATGTTTATATAGTTATACTCACCAGGTAACTGTTCTTCCGTTATACATACGAGCGACTGAATTGAACTGAAGGTTGAATGGATAGACTAAACAATGATCGTATCTGGGGTTGTATTCGATTATATCGTGATGATGTTCATATAGTTGTACTCACCAGGTCACTGTTCTCCAGTTATACATAAGAGCGACTGAACTGAACAGAAGGTTGAATGGATAGACTGAACAATCATCGTATCTGGGTTGTATTCGATTATTTCGTGATGATTATCATATATTATGTCTAACCAGGTAACTGTTCTTTCGTTATACATACTAGCAACCGAATCGAACATAAGGTTGAATGGATAGATTGAACAATCATTGTATCTGGGTTGTCTCCGATTATATCGTTATGTTGTATATTTAACTACACCTACCATGTAACGGTTCTTTCGTTACACATACGAGCGTCTGAATCGAACATAAGGTTGGATGGTTAGACGGAACGATATTGTAACTGAGTTGTATTCGATTATATCGTGATGACGTTCATATAGAAATACTCACCAGGTTACTGTTCTTTCGTTATACATACGAGCAACCGAATCGAACCGAAGGTTGAATGGATAGTATCTGGGTTGTATTCGATTATGATGTTATGCTGTGTATATAGTTATACACATAAGGTGACGGTATTCCCGTTTCACAAACGAGCGACCGAAACGAACAGAAAGTTGAATGGATAGACTGAACAATCAATGTATCTGGGTGGTATCCGATTATATCGCCATACTGTATATATAGTGATACCTACCAGGTGACGGTACTTCCGTTACACATACTAGCGACTGAATCGAACAGAAGGTTAAATGGTTAGACGAAACGATAATTGTATCTGAGTTGTATTCGATGATATCGTGATGATGTTTATATAGCAATACTCACCTGGTAACTGTTCTTCCGTTTTATATACAGGCGACCGAATCGAGCAGAAGGTTGAATTCAGTATAGATTGAACAATCATCGTATCTGGGTTGTATTCGATTATGTTTATATAGTTATACTCACCAGGTAACTGTTCTTCCGTTATACATAAGAGCGACTGAATTGAACAGAAGGTTGAATGGATAGTATATGGGTTGTATTCGATTATGATGTTATGCTGTGTATATAGTTATACACACTAGGAGACGGTATTCCCGTTTTACATACGAGCGACCGAAACGAAAAGAAAGTTGAATGGATAGACTGAACAATCAATGTATCTGGGTGGTATCCGATTATATCGCAATACTGTATATATAGTGATACTTACCAGGTGACGATACTTCCGTTACACATACTAGCGACTGAATCGAACAGAATGTTGAATGGTTTGACGAAACGATAATTGTATCTGAGTTTTATTCGATGATATCGTGATGATGTTTATATAGCAATACTCACCAGGTAACTGTCCTTCCGTTTTACATACAAGCGACCGAATCGAGCAGAAGGTTAAATGGATAGATTGAACAATCATCGTATCTGAGTTGTATTCGATTATGTTTATATAGATATACTCACCAGGTACCTGTTCTTCCGATATACATACGAGCAACCGAATCGAACACAAGGTTGAATGGATAGATTGAACAATCATTGTATCTGGGTTGTCTCCGATTATATCGTTATGTTGTATATTTAACTACACCTACCATGTAACGGTTCATTCGTTACACATACGAGCGTCTGAATCGAACATAAGGTTGGATGGTTAGACGGAACGATAATTGTAACTAAGTTGTATTCGATTATATCGTGATGACGTTCATATAGAAATACTCACCAGGTTACTGTTCTTTCGTTATACATACGAGCAACCGAATCGAACAGAAGGTTGAATGGATAGTATCTGGGTTGTATTCGATTATGATGTTATGCTGTGTATATAGTTATACACATAAGGTGACGGTATTCCCGTTTCACATACGAGCGACCGGAACGAACAGAAAGTTGAATGGATAGACTGAACAATCAATGTATCTGGGTGGTATCCGATTATATCGCAATACTGTATATATGGTGATACTTACCAGGTGACGGTACTTCCGTTACACATACTAGCGACTGAATCGAACAGGAGGTTAAATGGTTAGACGAAACGATAATTGTATCTGAGTTGTATTCGATGATATCGTGATGATGTTTATATAGCAATACTCACCAGGTAACTGTTCTTCCGTTTTACATACAAGCGACCGAATCGAGCAGAAGGTTAAATTCAGTATAGATTGATCAATCATCGTATCTGGGTTGTATTCGATTATGTTCATATATTTATACTCACCAGGTAACTGTTCTTCCGTTATACATACGAGCGACTGAATTGAACAGAAGGTTGAATGGATAGTATATGGGTTGTATTCGATTATGATGTTATGCTGTGTATATAGTTATACACACTAGGAGACGGTATTCCCGTTTTACATACGAGCGACCGAAACAAAAAGAAAGTTGAATGGATAGACTGAACAATCAATGTATCTGGGTGGTATCCGATTATATCGCAATACTGTATATATAGTGATACTTACCAGGTGACGATACTTCCGTTACACATACTAGCGACTGAATAGAACAGAATGTTGAATGGTTAGACGAAACGATAATTGTATCTGAGTTGTATTCGATGATATCGTGTTGATGTTTATATAGCAATACTCACCAGGTAACTGTTCTTCCGTTTTACATACAAGCGACCGAATCGAGCAGAAGGTTGAATTCAGTATAGATTGAACAATCATCGTATCTGGGTTGTATTCGATTATGTTTATATAGTTATACATACCAGGTAACTGTTCTTCCGTTATACATACGAGCGACTGAATTGAACAGAAGGTTGAATGGATAGTATATGGGTTGTATTCGATTATGATGTTATGCTGTGTATATAGTTATACACACTAGGAGACGGTATTCCCGTTTTACATACGAGCGACCGAAACGAAAAGAAAGTTGAATGGATAGACTGAACAATCAATGTATCTGGCTGGTATCCGATTATATCGCAATACTGTATATATAGTGATACTTACCAGGTGACGATACTTCCGTTACACATACTAGCGACTGAATCGAACAAAATGTTGAATGGTTAGACGAAACGATAATTGTATCTGAGTTGTATTTGATGATATCGTGATGATGTTTATATAGCAAAACTCACCAGGTAACTGTCCTTCCGTTTTACATACAAGCAACTGAATCGAGCAGAAGGTTAAATGGATAGATTGAACAATCATCGTATCTGAGTTGTATTCGATTATGTTTATATAGATATACTCACCAGGTACCTGTTCTTCCGATATACATACAAGCAACCGAATCGAACATAAGGTTGAATGGATAGATTGAACAATCATCGTATCTGAGTTGTATTCGATTATGTTTATATAGTTATACTCACCAGGTAACTGTTCTTCCGTTATACATACAAGCGACTGAATTGAACTGAAGGTTGAATGGATAGACTAAACAATGATCGTATCTGGGGTTGTATTCGATTATATCGTGATGATGTTCATATAGTTATACTCACCAGGTAACTGTTCTCCAGTTATACATAAGAGCGACTGAACTGAACAGAAGGTTGAATGGATAGACTGAACAATCATCGAATCTGGGTTGTATTCGATTATTTCGTGATGATTATTATATATTATGTCTAACCAGGTAACTGTTCTTTCGTTATACATACTAGCAACCGAATCGAACATAAGGTTGAATGGATAGATTGAACAATCATTGTATCTGGGTTGTCTCCGATTATATCGTTATGTTGTATATTCAACTACACCTACCATGTAACGGTTCTTTCGTTACACATACGAGCGCCTGAATCGAACATAAGGTTGGATGGTTAGACGGAACGATAATTGTAACTAAGTTGTATTCGATTATATCGTGATGACGTTCATATAGAAATACTCACCAGGTTACTGTTCTTTCGTTATACATACGAGCAACTGAATCGAACATAAGGTTGAATGGATAGATTGAACAATCATTGTATCTGGGTTGTCTCCGATTATATCGTTATGCTGTATATTTAGTTACACCTACCATGAAACGGTTCTTTCGTTACACATACGAGCGTCTGAATCGAACATAAGGTTGGATGATTAGACGGAACAATAATTGTAAGTGAGTTGTATTCGATTATATCGTGGTGATGTTTATATAGTAATACTCACCAGGTGACTGTTCTTGCGTTATACATACGAGCGACCCAATCGAACAGAAGTTTGGATGGATAGACGGAATGATCATTGCATCTGAGTTGTATTCGATTATATCGTGATGACGTTCATATAGAAATACTCACCAGGTTACTGTTTTTTCTTTATACATACAAGCAAACGAATAGAACAGAAGGTTGAATGGATAGTATCTGGGTTGTATTCGATTATGATGTTATGCTGTGTATATAGTTATACACATTAGGTGACGGTATTCCCGTTTTACATACGAGCGACCGAAACGAACAGAAAGTTGAATGGATTGACTGAACAATCAATGTATCTGGGTGGTATCCGATTATATCGCGATACTGTATATATAGTGATACTTACCAGGTGACGGTACTTCCGTTGCACATACAAGCGACTGAATCGAACTTAAGGTTAAATGGTAAGACGATACGATAATTGTATCTGAGTTGTATTCGATGATATCGTGATGATGTTTATATAGCAATACTCACCAGGTAATTGTTCTTCCGTTTTACATACAAGCAACTGAATCGAGCAGAAGGTTAAATGGATAGATTGAACAATCATCGTATCTGAGTTGTATTCGATTATGTTTATATAGATATACTCACCAGGTACCTGTTCTTTCGATATACATACAAGCAACCGAATCGAACATAAGGTTGAATGGATAGATTGAACAATCATCGTATCTGAGTTGTATTCGATTATGTTTATATAGTTATACTCACCAGGTAACTGTTCTTCCGTTATACATACGAGCGACTGAATTGAACTGAAGGTTGAATGGATAGACTAAACAATGATCGTATCTGGGGTTGTATTCGATTATATCGTGATGATGTTCATATAGTTTCACTCACCAGGTAACTGTCCTCCAGTTATACATAAGAGCGACTGAACTGAACAGAACGTTGAATGGATAGACTGAACAATCATCGTATCTGGGTTGTATTCGATTATTTCGTGATGATTATTATATATTATGTCTAACCAGGTAACTGTTCTTTCGTAATACATACTATCAACCGAATCAAACATAAGGTTGAATGGATAGATTGAACAATCATTGTATCTGGGTTGTCTCCGATTATATCGTTATGTTGTATATTTAACTACACCTACCATGTAACGGTTCTTTCGTTACACATACGAGCGTCTGAATCGAATATAAGGTTGGATGGTTAGACGGGACGATAATTGTAAGTTGTATTCGATTATATCGTGATGACGTTCATATAGAAATACTCACCAGGTTACTGTTCTTTCGTTATACATACGAGCAACCGAATCTAACAGAAGGTTGAATGGATAGTATCTGGGTTGTATTCAATTATGATGTTATGCTGTGTATATAGTTATACACATAAGGTGACGGTATTCCCGTTTCACATACGAGCGACCGAAACGAACAGAAAGTTGAATGGATAGACTGAACAATCAATGTATCTGGGTGGTATCCGATTATATCGCAATACTGTATATATAGTGATACTTACCAGGTGACGGTACTTCCGTTACACATACTAGCGACTGAATCGAACAGAAGGTTAAATGGTTAGACGAAACGATAATTGTATCTGAGTTGTATTCGATGATATCGTGATGATGTTTATATAGCAATACTCACCAAGTAACTGTCCTTCCGTTTTACATACAAGCGACCGAATCGAGCAGAAGGTTAAATGGATAGATTGAACAATCATCGTATCTGAGTTGTATTCGATTATGTATATATAGATATACTCACCAGGTACCTGTTCTTCCGATATACATACGAGCAACCGAATCGAACATAAGGTTGAATGGATAGATTGAACAATCATCGTATCTGAGTTGTATTCGATTATGTTTATATAGTTATACTCACCAGGTAACTGTTCATCCGTTATACATACGAGCGACTGAATTGAACTGAAGGTTGAATGGATAGACTAAACAATGATCGTATCTGGGGTTGTATTCGATTATATCGTGATGATGTTTATATAGTTATACTCACCAGGTAACTGTTCTCCAGTTATACATAAGAGCGACTGAACTAAACAGAAGGTTGAATGGATAGACTGAACAATCATCGTATCTGGGTTGTATTCGATTATTTCGTGATGATTATTATATATTATGTCTAACCAGGTAACTGTTCTTTCGTTATAGATACTAGCAACCGAATCGAAAATAAGGTTGAATGGATAGATTGAACAATCATTGTATCTGGGTTGTCTCCGATTATATCGTTATGTTTTATATTTAACTACACCTACCATGTAACGGTTCTTTCGTTACACATACGAGCGTCTGAATCGAACATAAGGTTGGATGGTTAGACGGAACGATAATTGTAACTAAGTTGTATTCGATTATATCGTGATGACGTTCATATAGAAATACTCACCAGGTTACTGTTCTTTCGTTATACATACGAGCAACCGAATCGAACAGAAGGTTGAATGGATAGTATCTGGGTTGTATTCGATTATGATGTTATGCTGTGTATATAGTTATACACATAAGGTGACGGTATTCCCGTTTCACATACGAGCGACCGAAACGAACAGAAAGTTGAATGGATAGACTGAACAATCAATGTATCTGGGTGGTATCCGATTATATCCCAATACTGTATATATAGTGATACTTCCAGGTGACGGTACTTCCGTTACACATACTAGCGACTGAATCGAACAGAAGGTTGAATGGTTAGACGAAACGATAATTGTATCTGAGTTGTATTCGATGATATCGTGATGATGTTTATATAGCAATACTCACCAGGTAACTGTTCTTCCGTTTTACATACAAGCGACCGAATCGAGCAGAAGGTTGAATTAAGTATAGATTGAACAATCATCGTATCTGGGTTGTATTCGATTATGTTTAAATAGTTATACTCACCAGGTAACTGTTCTTCCGTTATACATACGAGCGACTGAATTGAACAGAAGGTTGAATGGATAGTATATGGGTTGTATTCGATTATGCTGTTATGCTGTGTATATAGTTATACACACTAGGAGACGGTATTCCCGTTTTACATACGAGCGACCGAAACGAAAAGAAAGTTGAATGGATAGACTGAACAATCAATGTATCTGGGTGGTATCCGATTATATCGCAATACTGTATGTATAGTGATACTTACCAGGTGACGATACTTCCGTTACACATACTAGCGACTGAATCGAACAGAATGTTGAATGGTTAGACGAAACGATAATTGTATCTGAGTTGTATTCGATGATATCGTGATGATGTTCATATAGCAATACTCACCAGGTAACTGTCCTTCCGTTATACATACGAGCAACCGAATCGAACAGAAGGTTGAATGGATAGTATCTGGGTTGTATTCGATTATGATGTAATGCTGTGTATATAGTTATACACATAAGGTGACGGTATTCCCGTTTCACATACGAGCGACCGAAACGAACAGAAAGTTGAATGGATAGACTGAACAATCAATGTATCTGGGTGGTATCCGATTATATCGCAATACTGTATATATAGTGATACTTACCAGGTGACGGTACTTCCGTTACACATACTAGCGACTGAATCGAACAGTAGATATACTCACCAGGTACCTGTTCTTTCGATATACATACGAGCAACCGAATCGAACATAAGGTTGAATGGATAGATTGAACAATCATCGTATCTGAGTTGTATTCGATTATGTTTATATATAGTTATACTCACCAGGTAACTGTTCTTCCGTTATACATACGAGCGACTGAATTGAACTGAAGGTTGAATGGATAGACTAAACAATGATCGTATCTGGGGTTGTATTCGATTATATCGTGATGATGTTCATATAGTTATACTCACCAGGTAACTGTTCTCCAGTTATACATAAGAGCGACTGAACTGAACAGAAGGTTGAATGGATAGACTGAACAATCATCGAATCTGGGTTGTATTCGATTATTTCGTGATGATTATTATATATTATGTCTAACCAGGTAACTGTTCTTTCGTTATACATACTAGCAACCGAATCGAACATAAGGTTGAATGGATAGATTGAACAATCATTGTATCTGGGTTGTCTCCGATTATATCGTTATGTTGTATATTTAACTACACCTACCATGTAACGGTTCTTTCGTTACACATACGAGCGCCTGAATCGAACATAAGGTTGGATGGTTAGACGGAACGATAATTGTAACTAAGTTGTATTCGATTATATCGTGATGACGTTCATATAGAAATACTCACCAGGTTACTGTTCTTTCGTTATACATACGAGCAACTGAATCGAACAGAAGGTTGAATGGATAGTATCTGGGTTGTATTCGATTATGATGTTATGCTGTGTATATAGTTATACACATAAGGTGACGGTATTCCCGTTTCACATACGAGCGACCGAAACGAACAGAAAGTTGAATGGATAGTCTGAACAATCAATGTATCTGGGTGGTATCCGATTATATCGCAATACTGTATATATAGTGATACTTACCAGGTGACGGTACTTCCGTTACACATACTAGCGACTGAATCGAACAGAAGGTTAAATGGTTAGACGAAACGATAATTGTATCTGAGTTGTATTCGATGATATCGTGATGATGTTTATATAGCAATACTCACCAGGTAACTGTTCTTCCGTTTCACATACAAGCGACCGAATCGAGCAGAAGGTTAAATTTAGTATAGATTGAACAATCATCGTATCTGGGTTGTATTCGATTATGTTTATATAGTTATACTCACCAGGTAACTGTTCTTCCGTTATACATACGAGCGACTGGATTGAACAGAAGGTTTAATGGATAGACTAAACAATAATCGTATCTGGGGTTGTATTCGATTATATCTTGATGATGTTCATATAGTTATACTCACCAGGAAACTGTTCTCCAGTTTTACATAAGAGCGACTGAACTGAACAGAAAGTTGAATGGATAGACTGAACAATCGATGTATCTGGGTGGTATCCGATTATGTCGAAATACTGTATATATAGTGATACTTACCAGGTGACGGTACTTCCGTTACACATACTAGCGACTGAATTGAACAGAAGGTTGAATGGTTAGACGAAACGATAATTGTATCTGAGTTGTATTCGATGATATCGTGATGATGTTTATATAGCAATAATCACCAGGTAACTGTTCTTCCGTTTTACATACAAGCGACCGAATCGAGCAGAAGGTTAAATGTATAGATTGAACAATCATCGTATCTGGGTTGTATTTGATTATGTTTATATAGTTTTACTCACCAGGTACCTGTTCTTCCGTTATACATACGAGCGACTGAATTGAACAGAAGGTTGAATGGATAGACTAAACAATGATCGTATCTGGGGTTGTATTCGATTATATCGTGATGATGTATATATAGTTATACTCACCAGGTAACTGTTCTCCAGTTATAAATAAGAGCGACTGAACTGAACAGAAGGTTGAATGGATAGACTGAACAATCATTGTATCTGGGTTGTATTCGATTATATCGTGATTACTATCATATAGTATGTCTAACCAGGTAACAGTTCTTCTGTTACACATACGGGCAACCGAATCGAACATAAGGTTGAATGGATAGATTGAACAATCATTGTATCTGGGTTGTCTCCGATTATATCGTTATGCTGTATATTTAGTTACACCTACCATGAAACGGTTCTTTCGTTACACATACGAGCGTCTGAATCGAACATAAGGTTGGATGATTAGACGGAACAATAATTGTAAGTGAGTTGTATTCGATTATATCGTGGTGATGTTTATATAGTAATACTCACCAGGTGACTGTTCTTGCGTTATACATACGAGCGACCCAATCGAACAGAAGTTTGGATGGATAGACGGAATGATCATTGTATCTGAGTTGTATTCGATTATATCGTGATGACGTTCATATAGAAATACTCACCAGGTTACTGTTTTTTCTTTATACATACAAGCAAACGAATAGAACAGAAGGTTGAATGGATAGTATCTGGGTTGTATTCGATTATGATGTTATGCTGTGTATATAGTTATACACATTAGGTGACGGTATTCCCGTTTTACATACGAGCGACCGAAACGAACAGAAAGTTGAATGGATTGACTGAACAATCAATGTATCTGGGTGGTATCCGATTATATCGCGATACTGTATATATAGTGATACTTACCAGGTGACGGTACTTCCGTTGCACATACAAGCGACTGAATCGAACTTAAGGTTAAATGGTAAGACGATACGATAATTGTATCTGAGTTGTATTCGATGATATCGTGATGATGTTTATATAGCAATACTCACCAGGTAATTGTTCTTCCGTTTTACATACAAGCAACTGAATCGAGCAGAAGGTTAAATGGATAGATTGAACAATCATCGTATCTGAGTTGTATTCGATTATGTTTATATAGATATACTCACCAGGTACCTGTTCTTCCGATATACATACAAGCAACCGAATCGAACATAAGGTTGAATGGATAGATTGAACAATCATCGTATCTGAGTTGTATTCGATTATGTTTATATAGTTATACTCACCAGGTAACTGTTCTTCCGTTATACATACGAGCGACTGAATTGAACTGAAGGTTGAATGGATAGACTAAACAATGATCGTATCTGGGGTTGTATTCGATTATATCGTGATGATGTTCATATAGTTTCACTCACCAGGTAACTGTCCTCCAGTTATACATAAGAGCGACTGAACTGAACAGAACGTTGAATGGATAGACTGAACAATCATCGTATCTGAGTTGTATTCGATTATTTCGTGATGATTATTATATATTATGTCTAACCAGGTAACTGTTCTTTCGTAATACATACTATCAACCGAATCGAACATAAGGTTGAATGGAGAGATTGAACAATCATTGTATCTGGGTTGTCTCCGATTATATCGTTATGTTGTATATTTAACTACACCTACCATGTAACGGTTCTTTCGTTACACATACGAGCGTCTGAATCGAACATAAGGTTGGATGGTTAGACGGAACGATAATTGTAACTAAGTTGTATTCGATTATATCGTGATGACGTTCATATAGAAATACTCACCAGGTTACTGTTCTTTCGTTATACATACGAGCAACCGAATCTAACAGAAGGTTGAATGGATAGTATCTGGGTTGTATTCAATTATAATGTTATGCTGTGTATATAGTTATACACATAAGGTGACGGTATTCCCGTTTCACATACGAGCGACCGAAACGAACAGAAAGTTGAATGGATAGACTGAACAATCAATGTATCTGGGTGGTATCCGATTATATCGCAATACTGTATATATAGTGATACTTACCAGGTGACGGTACTTCCGTTACACATACTAGCGACTGAATCGAACAGAAGGTTAAATGGTTAGACGAAACGATAATTGTATCTGAGTTGTATTCGATGATATCGTGATGATGTTTATATAGCAATACTCACCAAGTAACTGTCCTTCCGTTTTACATACAAGCGACCGAATCGAGCAGAAGTTTAAATGGATAGATTGAACAATCATCGTATCTGAGTTGTATTCGATTATGTATATATAGATATACTCACCAGGTACCTGTTCTTCCGATATACATACGAGCAACCGAATCGAACATAAGGTTGAATGGATAGATTGAACAATCATCGTATCTAAGTTGTATTCGATTATGTTTATATAGTTATACTCACCAGGTAACTGTTCATCCGTTATACATACGAGCGACTGAATTGAACTGAAGGTTGAATGGATAGACTAAACAATGATCGTATCTGGGGTTGTATTCGATTATATCGTGATGATGTTTATATAGTTATACTCACCAGGTAACTGTTCTCCAGTTATACATAAGAGCGACTGAACTAAACAGAAGGTTGAATGGATAGACTGAACAATCATCGTATCTGGGTTGTATTCGATTATTTCGTGATGATTATTATATATTATGTCTAACCAGGTAACTGTTCTTTCGTTATACATACTAGCAACCGAATCGAAAATAAGGTTGAATGGATAGATTGAACAATCATTGTATCTGGGTTGTCTCCGATTATATCGTTATGTTTTATATTTAAATACACCTACCATGTAACGGTTCTTTCGTTACACATACGAGCGTCTGAATCGAACATAAGGTTGGATGGTTAGACGGAACGATAATTGTAACTAAGTTGTATTCGATTATATTCTGATGACGTTCATATAGAAATACTCACCAGGTTACTGTTCTTTCGTTATACATACGAGCAACCGAATCGAACAGAAGGTTGAATGGATAGTATCTGGGTTGTATTCGATTATGATGTTATGCTGTGTATATAGTTATACACATAAGGTGACGGTATTCCCGTTTCACATACGAGCGACCGAAACGAACAGAAAGTTGAATGGATAGACTGAACAATCAATGTATCTGGGTGGTATCCGATTATATCCCAATACTGTATATATAGTGATACTTCCAGGTGACGGTACTTCCGTTACACATACTAGCGACTGAATCGAACAGAAGGTTAAATGGTTAGACGAAACGATAATTGTATCTGAGTTGTATTCGATGATATCGTGATGATGTTTATATAGCAATACTCACCAGGTAACTGTTCTTCCGTTTTACATACAAGCGACCGAATCGAGCAGAAGGTTGAATTAAGTATAGATTGAACAATCATCGTATCTGGGTTGTATTCGATTATGTTTAAATAGTTATACTCACCAGGTAACTGTTCTTCCGTTATACATACGAGCGACTGAATTGAACAGAAGGTTGAATGGATAGTATATGGGTTGTATTCGATTATGCTGTTATGCTGTGTATATAGTTATACACACTAGGAGACGGTATTCCCGTTTTACATACGAGCGACCGAAACGAAAAGAAAGTTGAATGGATAGACTGAACAATCAATGTATCTGGGTGGTATCCGATTATATCGCAATACTGTATGTATAGTGATACTTACCAGGTGACGATACTTCCGTTACACATACTAGCGACTGAATCGAACAGAATGTTGAATGGTTAGACGAAACGATAATTGTATCTGAGTTGTATTCGATGATATCGTGATGATGTTCATATAGCAATACTCACCAGGTAACTGTCCTTCCTTTATACATACGAGCAACCGAATCGAACAGAAGGTTGAATGGATAGTATCTGGGTTGTATTCGATTATGATGTAATGCTGTGTATATAGTTATACACATAAGGTGACGGTATTCCCGTTTCACATACGAGCGACCGAAACGAACAGAAAGTTGAATGGATAGACTGAACAATCAATATATCTGGGTGGTATCCGATTATATCGCAATACTGTATATATAGTGATACTTACCAGGTGACGGTACTTCCGTTACACATACTAGCGACTGAATCGAACAGTAGATATACTCACCAGGTACCTGTTCTTTCGATATACATACGAGCAACCGAATCGAACATAAGGTTGAATGGATAGATTGAACAATCATCGTATCTGAGTTGTATTCGATTATGTTTATATATAGTTATACTCACCAGGTAACTGTTCTTCCGTTATACATACGAGCGACTGAATTGAACTGAAGGTTGAATGGATAGACTAAACAATGATCGTATCTGGGGTTGTATTCGATTATATCGTGATGATGTTCATATAGTTATACTCACCAGGTAACTGTTCTCCAGTTATACATAAGAGCGACTGAACTGAACAGAAGGTTGAATGGATAGACTGAACAATCATCGAATCTGGGTTGTATTCGATTATTTCGTGATGATTATTATATATTATGTCTAACCAGGTAACTGTTCTTTCGTTATACATACTAGCAACCGAATCGAACATAAGGTTGAATGGATAGATTGAACAATCATTGTATCTGGGTTGTCTCCGATTATATCGTTATGTTGTATATTTAACTACACCTACCATGTAACGGTTCTTTCGTTACACATACGAGCGCCTGAATCGAACATAAGGTTGGATGGTTAGACGGAACGATAATTGTAACTAAGTTGTATTCGATTATATCGTGATGACGTTCATATAGAAATACTCACCAGGTTACTGTTCTTTCGTTATACATACGAGCAACTGAATCGAACAGAAGGTTGAATGGATAGTATCTGGGTTGTATTCGATTATGATGTTATGCTGTGTATATAGTTATACACATGAGGTGACGGTATTCCCGTTTCACATACGAGCGACCGAAACGAACAGAAAGTTGAATGGATAGTCTGAACAATCAATGTATCTGGGTGGTATATGATTATATCGCAATACTGTATATATAGTGATACTTACCAGGTGACGGTACTTCCGTTACACATACTAGCGACTGAATCGAACAGAAGGTTAAATGGTTAGACGAAACGATAATTGTATCTGAGTTGTATTCGATGATATCGTGATGATGTTTATATAGCAATACTCACCAGGTAACTGTTCTTCCGTTTCACATACAAGCGACCGAATCGAGCAGAAGGTTAAATTTAGTATAGATTGAACAATCATCGTATCTGGGTTGTATTCGATTATGTTTATATAGTTATACTCACCAGGTAACTGTTCTTCCGTTATACATACGAGCGACTGAATTGAACAGAAGGTTTAATGGATAGACTAAACAATAATCGTATCTGGGGTTGTATTCGATTATATCTTGATGATGTTCATATAGTTATACTCACCAGGAAACTGTTCTCCAGTTTTACATAAGAGCGACTGAACTGAACAGAAAGTTGAATGGATAGACTGAACAATCGATGTATCTGGGTGGTATCCGATTATATCGCAATACTGTATATATAGTGATACTTACCAGGTGACGGTACTTCCGTTACACATACTAGCGACTGAATCGAACAGAAGGTTGAATGGTTAGACGAAACGATAATTGTATCTGAGTTGTATTCGATGATATCGTGATGATGTTTATATAGCAATAATCACCAGGTAACTGTTCTTCCGTTTTACATACAAGCGACCGAATCGAGCAGAAGGTTAAATGTATAGATTGAACAATCATCGTATCTGGGTTGTATTTGATTATGTTTATATAGTTTTACTCACCAGGTACCTGTTCTTCCGTTATACATACGAGCGACTGAATTGAACAGAAGGTTGAATGGATAGACTAAACAATGATCGTATCTGGGGTTGTATTCGATTATATCGTGATGATGTATATATAGTTATACTCACCAGGTAACTGTTCTCCAGTTATACATAAGAGCGACTGAACTGAACAGAAGGTTGAATGGATAGACTGAACAATCATTGTATCTGGGTTGTATTCGATTATATCGTGATTACTATCATATAGTATGTCTAACCAGGTAACAGTTCTTCTGTTACACATACGAGCAACCGAATCGAACATAAGGTTGAATGGATAGATTGAACAATCATTGTATCTGGGTTGTCTCCGATTATATCGTTATGCTGTATATTTAGTTACACCTACCATGAAACGGTTCTTTCGTTACACATACGAGCGTCTGAATCGAACATAAGGTTGGATGATTAGACGGAACAATAATTGTAAGTGAGTTGTATTCGATTATATCGTGGTGATGTTTATATAGTAATACTCACCAGGTGACTGTTCTTGCGTTATACATACGAGCGACCCAATCGAACAGAAGTTTGGATGGATAGACGGAATGATCATTGTATCTGAGTTGTATTCGATTATATCGTGATGACGTTCATATAGAAATACTCACCAGGTTACTGTTTTTTCTTTATACATACAAGCAAACGAATAGAACAGAAGGTTGAATGGATAGTATCTGGGTTGTATTCGATTATGATGTTATGCTGTGTATATAGTTATACACATTAGGTGACGGTATTCCCGTTTTACATACGAGCGACCGAAACGAACAGAAAGTTGAATGGATTGACTGAACAATCAATGTATCTGGGTGGTATCCGATTATATCGCGATACTGTATATATAGTGATACTTACCAGGTGACGGTACTTCCGTTGCACATACAAGCGACTGAATCGAACTTAAGGTTAAATGGTAAGACGATACGATAATTGTATCTGAGTTGTATTCGATGATATCGTGATGATGTTTATATAGCAATACTCACCAGGTAATTGTTCTTCCGTTTTACATACAAGCGACCGAATCAAGCAGAGGGTAAATGGATAGATTGAACAATCATCGTATCTGGGTTGTATTCGATTATGTTTATATAGTTATACTTACCAGGTAACTGTTCTTCCGTTATACATACGAGCGACTGAATTTAACAGAAGGTTGAATGGATAGTATATGGGTTGTATTCGATTATGATGTTATGCTGTGTATATAGTTATACACACTAGGAGACGGTATTCCCGTTTTACATACGAGCGACCGAAACGAAAAGAAAGTTGAATGGATAGACTGAACAATCAATGTATCTGGGTGGTATCCGATTATATCGCAATACTGTATATATAGTGATACTTACCAGGTGACGATACTTCCGTTACACATACTAGCGACTGAATCGAACAGAATGTTGAATGGTTAGACGAAACGATAATTGTATCTGAGTTGTATTCGATGATATCGTGATGATGTTTATATAGCAATACTCACCAGGTACCTGTCCTTCCGTTTTACATACAAGCGACCGAATAGAGCAGAAGGTTAAATGGATAGATTGAACAATCATCGTATCTGAGTTGTATTCGATTATGTTTATATAGATATACTCACCAGGTACCTGTTCTTCCGATATACATACGAGCAACCGAATCGAACATAAGGTTGAATGGATAGATTGAACAATCATCGTATCTGAGTTGTATTCGATTATGTTTATATAGTTATACTCACCAGGTAACTGTTCTTCCGTTATACATACGAGCGACTGAATTGAACTGAAGGTTGAATGGATAGACTAAACAATGATCGTATCCGGGGTTGTATTCGATTATATCGTGATGATGTTCATATAGTTGTACTCACAAGGTAACTGTTCTCCAGTTATACATAAGAGCGACTGAACTGAACAGAAGGTTGAATGGATAGACTGAACAATCATCGTATCTGGGTTGTATTCGATTATTTCGTGATGATTATTATATATTATGTCTCACCAGGTACCTGTTCTTCCGTTATACATACGAGCGACTGAATTGAACAGAAGGTTGAATGGATAGACTAAACAATGATCGTATCTGGGGTTGTATTCGATTATATCGTGATGATGTATATATAGTTATACTCACCAGGTAACTGTTCTCCAGTTATACATAAGAGCGACTGAACTGAACAGAAGGTTGAATGGATAGACTGAACAATCATTGTATCTGGGTTGTATTCGATTATATCGTGATTACTATCATATAGTATGTCTAACCAGGTAACAGTTCTTCTGTTACACATACGAGCAACCGAATCGAACATAAGGTTGAATGGATAGATTGAACAATCATTGTATCTGGGTTGTCTCCGATTATATCGTTATGTTGTATATTAAACTACACCTACCATGTAACGGTTCTTTCGTTACACATACGAGCGTCTGAATCGAACATAAGGTTGGATGGTTAGACGGAACGATAATTGTAACTAAGGTGTATTCGATTATATCGTGATGACGTTCATATAGAAATACTCACCAGGTTACTGTTCTTTCGTTATACATACGAGCAACCGAATCGAACAGAAGGTTGAATGGATAGTATCTGGGTTGTATTCGATTATGATGTTATGCTGTGTATATAGTTATACACATAAGGTGACGGTATTCCCGTTTCACATACGAGCGACCGAAACGAACAGAAAGTTGAATGGATAGACTGAACAATCAATGTATCTGGGTGGTATCCGATTATATCGCGATACTGTATATATAGTGATACTTACCAGGTGACGGTACTTCCGTTACACATACTAGCGACTGAATCGAACAGAATGTTGAATGGTTAGATGAAACGATAATTGTATCTGAGTTGTATTCGATGATATCGTGATGATGTTTATATAGCAATACTCACCAGGTAACTGTTCTTCCGTTATACATACGAGCGACTGAATTTAACAGAAGGTTGAATGGATAGTATATGGGTTGTATTCGATTATGATGTTATGCTGTGTATATAGTTATACACACTAGGAGACGGTATTCCCGTTTTACATACGAGCGACCGAAACGAAAAGAAAGTTGAATGGATAGACTGAACAATCAATGTATCTGGGTGGTATCCGATTATATCGCAATACTGTATATATAGTGATACTTACCAGGTGACGATACTTCCGTTACACATACTAGCGACTGAATCGAACAGAATGTTGAATGGTTAGACGAAACGATAATTGTATCTGAGTTGTATTCGATGATATCGTGATGATGTTTATATAGCAATACTCACCAGGTACCTGTCCTTCCGTTTTACATACAAGCGACCGAATCGAGCAGAAGGTTAAATGGATAGATTGAACAATCATCGTATCTGAGTTGTATTCGATTATGTTTATATAGATATACTCACCAGGTACCTGTTCTTCCGATATACATACGAGCAACCGAATCGAACATAAGGTTGAATGGATAGATTGAACAATCATCGTATCTGAGTTGTATTCGATTATGTTTATATAGTTATACTCACCAGGTAACTGTTCTTCCGTTATACATACGAGCGACTGAATTGAACTGAAGGTTGAATGGATAGACTAAACAATGATCGTATCTGGGGTTGTATTCGATTATATCGTGATGATGTTCATATAGTTATACTCACCAGGTAACTGTTCTCCAGTTATACATAAGAGCGACTGAACTGAACAGAAGGTTGAATAGATAGACTGAACAATCATCGTATCTGGGTTGTATTCGATTATTTCGTGATGATTATTATATATTATGTCTAACCAGGTAACTGTTCTTTCGTTATACATACTAGCAACCGAATCGAACATAAGGTTGAATGGATAGATTGAACAATCATTGTATCTGGGTTGTCTCCGATTATATCGTTATGTTGTATATTAAACTACACCTACCATGTAACGGTTATTTCGTTACACATACGAGCGTCTGAATCGAACATCAGGTTGGATGGTTAGACGGAACGATAATTGTAACTGAGTTGTATTCGATTATATCGTGATGTCGTTCATATAGAAATACTCACCAGGTTACTGTTATTTCGTTATACATACGAGCAACCGAATCGAACAGAAGGTTGAATGGATAGTATTCGATTATGATGTTATGCTGTGTATATAGTTATACACATAAGGTGACGGTATTCCCGTTTCACATACGAGCGACCGAAACGAACAGAAAGTTGAATGGATAGACTGAACAATCAATGTATCTGGGTGGTATCCGATTATATCGCAATATTGTATATATAGTGATACTTACCAGGTGACGGTACTTCCGTTACACATACTAGCGACTGAATCGAACAGAAGGTTAAATGGTTAGACGAAACGATAATTGTATCTGAGTTGTATTCGATGATATCGTGATGATGTTTATTTATCAATACTCACCAGGTAACTGTTCTTCCGTTTTACATACAAGCGACCGAATCGAGCAGAAGGTTGAATTCAGTATAGATTGAACAATCATCGTATCTGGGTTGTATTCGATTATGTTTATATAGTTATACTTACCAGGTAACTGTTCTTCCGTTATACATACGAGCGACTGAATTGAACAGAAGGTTGAATGGATAGTATATGGGTTGTATTCGATTATGATGTTATGCTGTGGATATAGTTATACACACTAGGAGACGGTATTCCCGTTTTACATACAAGCGACCGAAACAAAAAAAAAGTTGAATGGATAGACTGAACAATCAATGTATCTGGGTGGTATCCGATTATATCGCAATACTGTATATATAGTGATACTTACCAGGTGACGATACTTCCGTTACACATATTAGCAACTGAATCGAACGGAATGTTGAATGGTTAGACGAAACGATAATTGTATCTGAGTTGTATTCGATGATATCGTGATGATGTTTATATAGCAATACTCACCAGGTAACTGTTCTTCCGCTTCACATACAAGCGACCGAATCGAGCAGAAGGTTGAATTCAGTATAGATTGAACAGTCATCGTATCTGGTTTGTATTCGATTATGTTTATATAGTTATACTCACCAGGTAACTGTTCTTCCGTTATACATAAGAGCGACTGAATTGAACAGAAGGTTGAATGGATAGTATATGGGTTGTATTCGATTATGATGTTATGCTGTGTATATAGTTATACACACTAGGAGACGGTATTCCCGTTTTACATACGAGCGACCAAAACGAAAAGAAAGTTGAATGGATAGACTGAACAATCAATGTATCTGGGTGGTATCCGATTATATCGCAATACTGTATATATAGTGATACTTACCAGGTGACGATACTTCCGTTACACATACTAGCGACTGAATCGAACAGAATGTTGAATGGTTAGACGAAACGATAATTGTATCTGAGTTGTATTCGATGATATCGTGATGATGTTTATATAGAAATACTCACCAGGTAACTGTCCTTCCGTTTTACATACAAGCAACCGAATCGAGCAGAAGGTTGAATGGATAGATTGAACAATCATCGTATCTGAGTTGTATTCGATTATGTTTATATAGATATACTCACCAGGTACCTGTTCTTCCGATATACATACGAGCAACCGAATCGAACATAAGGTTGAATGGATAGATTGAACAATCATCGTATCTGAGTTGTATTCGATTATTTCGTGATGATTTTTATATATTATGTCTAACCAGGTAACTGTTCCTTCGTTATACATACTAGCAACCGAATCGAACATAAGGTTGAATGGATAGATTGAACAATCATTGTATCTGGGTTGTCTACGATTATATCGTTATGTTGTATATTTAACGACACCTACCATGTTACGGTTCTTTCGTTACACATACGAGCGTCTGAATCGAACATAAGGTTGGATGGTTAGACGGAACGATAATTGTAACTAAGTTGTAATCGATTATATCGTGATGACGTTCATATAGAAATACTCACCAGGTTACCGTTCTTTCGTTATTCATACGAGCAACCGAATCGAACAGAAGGTTGAATGGATAGTATCTGGGTTGTATTCGATTATGATGTTATGCTGTGTATATAGTTATACACATAAGGTGACGGTATTCCCGTTTCACATACGAGCGACCGAAACGAACAGAAAGTTGAATGGATAGACTGAACAATCAATGTATCTGGGTGGTATCCGATTATATCGCAATACTGTATATATAGTGATACTCACCAGGTGACGATACTTCCGTAACACATACTAGCGACTGAATCGAACAGAATGTTGAATGGTTAGATGAAACGATAATTGTATCTGAGTTGTATTCGATGATATCGTGATGATGTTTATATAGCAATACTCACCAGGTAACTGTTCTTCCGTTATACATACGAGCGACTGAATTTAACAGAAGGTTGAATGGATAGTATATGGGTTGTATTCGATTATGATGTTATGCTGTGTATATAGTTATACACACTAGGAGACGGTATTCCCGTTTTACATACGAGCGACCGAAACGAAAAGAAAGTTGAATGGATAGACTGAACAATCAATGTATCTGGGTGGTATCCGATTATATCGCAATACTGTATATATAGTGATACTTACCAGGTGACGATACTTCCGTTACACATACTAGCGACTGAATCGAACAGAATGTTGAATGGTTAGACGAAACGATAATTGTATCTGAGTTGTATTCGATGATATCGTGATGATGTTTATATAGCAATACTCACCAGGTACCTGTCCTTCCGTTTTACATACAAGCGACCGAATCGAGCAGAAGGTTAAATGGATAGATTGAACAATCATCGTATCTGAGTTGTATTCGATTATGTTTATATAGATATACTCACCAGGTACCTGTTCTTCCGATATACATACGAGCAACCGAATCGAACATAAGGTTGAATGGATAGATTGAACAATCATCGTATCTGAGTTGTATTCGATTATGTTTATATAGTTATACTCACCAGGTAACTGTTCTTCCGTTATACATACGAGCGACTGAATTGAACTGAAGGTTGAATGGATAGACTAAACAATGATCGTATCTGGGGTTGTATTCGATTATATCGTGATGATGTTCATATAGTTATACTCACCAGGTAACTGTTCTCCAGTTATACATAAGAGCGACTGAACTGAACAGAAGGTTGAATAGATAGACTGAACAATCATCGTATCTGGGTTGTATTCGATTATTTCGTGATGATTATTATATATTATGTCTAACCAGGTAACTGTTCTTTCGTTATACATACTAGCAACCGAATCGAACATAAGGTTGAATGGATAGATTGAACAATCATTGTATCTGGGTTGTCTCCGATTATATCGTTATGTTGTATATTAAACTACACCTACCATGTAACGGTTCTTTCGTTACACATACGAGCGTCTGAATCGAACATCAGGTTGGATGGTTAGACGGAACGATAATTGTAACTAAGTTGTATTCGATTATATCGTGATGACGTTCATATAGAAATACTCACCAGGTTACTGTTATTTCGTTATACATACGAGCAACCGAATCGAACAGAAGGTTGAATGGATAGTATCTGGGTTGTATTCGATTATGATGTTATGCTGTGTATATAGTTATACACATAAGGTGACGGTATTCCCGTTTCACATACGAGCGACCGAAACGAACAGAAAGTTGAATGGATAGACTGAACAATCAATGTATCTGGGTGGTATCCGATTATATCGCAATACTGTATATATAGTGATACTTACCAGGTGACGGTACTTCCGTTACACATACTAGCGACTGAATCGAACAGAAGGTTAAATGGTTAGACGAAACGATAATTGTATCTGAGTTGTATTCGATGATATCGTGATGATGTTTATTTATCAATACTCACCAGGTAACTGTTCTTCCGTTTTACATACAAGCGACCGAATCGAGCAGAAGGTTGAATTCAGTATAGATTGAACAATCATCGTATCTGGGTTGTATTCGATTATGTTTATATAGTTATACCCACCAGGTAACTGTTCTTCCGTTATACAAACGAGCGACTGAATTGAACAGAAGGTTGAATGGATAGTATATGGGTTGTATTCGATTATGATGTTATGCTGTGGATATAGTTATACACACTAGGAGACGGTATTCCCGTTTTACATACGAGCGACCGAAACAAAAAAAAAGTTGAATGGATAGACTGAACAATCAATGTATCTGGGTGGTATCCGATTATATCGCAATACTGTATATATAGTGATACTTACCAGGTGACGGTATTCCCGTTTTACATACGAGCGACCAAAACGAACAGAAAGTTGAATGGATTGACTGAACAATCAATGTATCTGGGTGGTATCCGATTATATCGCGATACTGTATATATAGTGATACTTACCAGGTGACGGTACTTCTGTTGCACATACAAGCGACTGAATCGAACTTAAGGTTAAATGGTAAGACGAAACGATAATTGTATCTGAGTTGTATTCTATGATATCGTGATGATGTTTATATAGCAATACTCACCAGGTAACTGTTCTTCCGTTTTACATACAAGCGACCGAATCGAGCAGAAGGTTAAATTTAGTATGGATTGAACAATCATCGTATCTGGGTTGTATTCGATTATGTTTATATAGTTATACTCACCAGGTAACTGTTCTTCCGTTATACATACGAGCGACTGAATTGAACAGAAGGTTGGATGGATAGTATATGGGTTGTATTCGATTATGATGTTATGCTGTGTATATAGTTATACACACTAGGAGACGGTATTCCCGTTTTACATACGAGCGACCGAAACAAAAAGAAAGTTGAATGAATAGACTGAACAATCAATGTATCTGGGTGGTATCCGATTATATCGCAATACTGTATATATAGTGATACTTACCAGGTGACGATACTTCCGTTACACATACTAGCGACTGAATCGAACAGAATGTTGAATGGTTAGACGAAACGATAATTGTATCTGAGTTGTATTCGATGATATCGTGATGATGTTTATATAGCAATACTCACCAGGTAACTGTCCTTCCGTTTTACATACAAGCGACCGAATCGAGCAGAAGGTTAAATGGATAGATTGAACAATCATCGTATCTGAGTTGTATTCGATTATGTTTATATAGATATACTCACCAGGTACCTGTTCTTCCGATATACATACGAGCAACCGAATCGAACATAAGGTTGAATGGATAGATTGAACAATCATCGTATCTGAGTTGTATTCGATTATGTTTATATATAGTTATACTCACCAGGTAACTGTTCTTCCGTTATACATACGAGCGACTGAATTGAACTGAAGGTTGAATGGATAGACTAAACAATGATCGTATCTGGGGTTGTATTCGATTATATCGTGATGATGTTCATATAGTTATACTCACCAGGTAACTGTTCTCCAGTTATACATAAGAGCGACTGAACTGAACAGAAGGTTGAATGGATAGACTGAACAATCATCGTATCTGGGTTGTATTCGATTATTTCGTGATGATTATTATATATTATGTCTAACCAGGTATTTGTTCTTTCGTTATACATACTAGCAACCGAAACGAACATAAGGTTGAATGGATAGATTGAACAATCATTGTATCTGGGTTGTCTCCGATTATATCGTAATGTTGTATATTTAACTACACCTACCATGTGACGGTTCTTTCGTTACACATACGAGCGTCTGAATCGAACATAAGGTTGGATGGTTAGACGGAACGATATTGTAACTAAGTTGTATTCGATTATATTGTGATGAAGTTCATATAGAAATACTCACCAGGTTACTGTTCTTTCGTTATACATACGAGCAACCGAATCGAACAGAAGGTTGAATGGATAGTATCTGGGTTGTATTCGATTATGATGTTATGCTGTGTATATAGTTATACACATAAGGTGACGGTATTCCCGTTTAACATACGAGCGACCGAAACGAACAGAAAGTTGAATTGATAGACTGAACAATCAATGTATCTGGGTGGTATCCGATTATATCGCAATAATGTATATATAGTGATACTTACCAGGTGACGATACTTCCGTTACACATACTAGCGACTGAATCGAACAGAATGTTGAATGGTTAGACGAAACGATAATTCTATCTGAGTTGTATTCGATGATATCGTGATGATGTTTATATAGCAATACTCACCAGGTAACTGTCCTTCCGTTTTACATACAAGCGACCGAATCGAGCAGAAGGTTAAATGGATAGATTGAACAATCATCGTATCTGAGTTGTATTCGATTATGTTTATATAGATATACTCACCAGGTACCTGTTCTTCCGATATACATACGAGCAACCGAATCGAACATAAGGTTGAATGGATAGATTGAACAATCATCGTATCTGAGTTGTATTCGATTATGTTTATATAGTTATACTCACCAGGTAACTGTTCTTCCGTTATACATACGAGCGACTGAATTGAACTGAAGGTTGAATGGATAGACTAAACAGAGATCGTATCTGGGGTTGTATTCGATTATATCGTGATGATGTTCATAAAGTTATACTCACCAGGTAACTGTTCTCCAGTTATACATAAGAGCGACTGAACTGAACAGAAGGTTGAATGGATAGACTGAACAATCATCGTATCTGGGTTGTATTCGATTATTTCGTGATGATTATCATATATTATGTCTAACCAGGTATTTGTTCTTTCGTTATACATACTAGCAACCGAATCGAACATAAGGTTGAATGGATAGATTGAACAATCATTGTATCTGGGTTGTCTCCGATTATATCGTTATGTTGTATATTTAACTACACCTACCAGGTAACTGTTCTTCCGTTATACATACGAGCGACTGAATTGAACAGAAGGTTGAATGGATAGTATATGGGTTGTATTCGATTATGATGTTATGCTGTGTATATAGTTATACACACTAGGAGACGGTAAACGAACAGAATGTTGAATGGATAGACTGAACAATCAATGTATCTGGTTGGTATCCGATTATATCGCAATACTGTATATATAGTGATACTTACCAGGTGACGGTACTTCCGTTACACATACTAGCGACTGAATCGAACAGAAGGTTAAATGGTTAGACGAAGCGATCATTGTATCTGAGTTGTATTCGATGATATCGTGATGATGTTTATATAGCAATACTCACCAGGTAACTGTTCTTCCGTTTTACATACAAACGACCGAATCAAGCAGAAGGTTAAATTTAGTATAGATTGAACAATCATCGTATCTGGGTTGTATTCGATTATGTTTATATAGTTATACTCACCAGGTAACTGTTCTTCCGTTATACATACGAGCGACTGAATTGAACAGAAGGTTGCATGGATAGACTAAACAATAATCGTATATGGGGTTGTATTCGATTATATCTTGATGATGTTTATATAGTTATACTCACCAGGAAACTGTTCTCCAGTTATACATAAGAGCGACTGAACTGAACAGAAAGTTGAATGGATAGACTGAACAATCAATGTATCTGGGTGGTATCCGATTATATCGCAATACTGTATATATAGTGATACTTACCAGGTGACGGTACTTCCGTTACACATACTAGCGACTGAATCGAACAGAAGGTTAAATGGTTAGACGAAATGATAATTGTATCTCTGAGTTGTATTCGATGATATCGTGATGAAATTCATATAGAAATACTCACCAGGTTACTGTTCTATCGTTATACATACGAGCATTCGAATCGAACAGAAGGTTGAATGGATAGTATCTGGGTTGTATTCGATTATGATGTTATGCTGTGTATATAGTTATACACACTAGGTGACGGTATTCCCGTTTCACATACGAGCGACCGAAACGAACAGAAAGTTGAATGGATAGACTGAACAATCAATGTATCTGGTTGGTATTCGATTATATCGCAACACTGTATATATAGTGATACTTACCAGGTGACGGTACTTCCGTTACACATACTAGCGACTGAATCGAACAGAAGGTTAAATGGTTAGACGAAGCGATAATTGTATCTGAGTTGTATTCGATGATATCGTGATGATGTTTATATAGCAATATTCACCAGGTAACTGTTCTTCCGTTTTACATAAAAGCGACCGAATCGAGCAGAAGGTTGAATGGATAGATTGAAAATTCATCGTATCTGGGTTGTATTCGATTAGGTTTATATAGTTATACTCACCAGGTAACTGTTCTTCCGTTATACATACGGGCGACTGAATTGAACAGAAGGTTGAATGGATATACTGAACAATGATCGTATCTGAGGTTGTATTCGATTATATCGTGATGATGTTTATATAGTTATACTCAACAGGTAACTGTTCTCCAGTTATACATAAGAGAGACTGAACTGAACAGAAGGTTGTATGGATAGACTGAACAATCATCGTATCTGGGTTGTATTCGATTATTTCGTGATGATTATCATATATTATGTCTAACCAGGTAACTGTTCTTCCGTTATACATATGAGCAACCGAATCGAACATAAGGTTGAATGGATAGATCGAACAATCAATGTATCTGGGTTGTCTCCGATTATATCGTTTTGCTGTATATTTAGATACACCTACCATGTAACGGTTCTTTCGTTACACATACGAGCGTCTGAATCGAACATAAGGTTGGATGGTTAGACGAAACGATAATTGTAACTGAGTTGTATTCGATTATATCGTGGTAATGTTTATATAGTAAGACTCACCAGGTGACTGTTCTTGCGTTATACGTACGAGCGACCCAATCGAACAGAAGGTTGGATGGATAGACGGAATGATCATTGTATCTGAGTTGTATTCGATTATATCGTGATGAAGTTCATATAGAAATACTCACCAGGTTACTGTTCTTTCGTTATACATACGAGCAACCGAATCGAACAGAAGGTTGAATGGATAGTATCTGAGTTGTATTCGATTATGATGTTATGCTGTGTATATAGTTATACACACTAGGTGACGGTATTTCCGTTTTAGATACGAGCGACCGAAACGAACAGAAAGTTGAATGGATAGACTGAACAATCAATGTATCTGGTTGGCATCCGATTATATCGCAATACACTATATATAGTGATACTTACCAGGTGACGGTACTTCCGTTACACATACAAGCGACTGAATCGAACAGATGGTTAAATGGTTAGACGAAACGATAATTGTATCTTAGTTGTATTCGATGATATCGTGATGATGTTTATAGCAATACTCACCAGGTAACTGTTCTTCCGTTTTACATACAAGCGACCGAATCGAGCAGAAGGTTAAATAGATAGATTGAACAATCATCGTATCTGGGTTGTATTCGATTATGTTTATATAGTTATACTCACCAGGTAACTGTTCTTCCGTTATACATACGAGCGACTGAATTGAACAGAAGGTTGAATGGATAGACTAAACAATCATCGTATCTGGGTTGTATTCGATTATTTCGTGATGATTATCGTATATTATGTCTAACCAGGTAACTGTTCTTCCGTTATACATATGAGCAACCGAATCGAACATAAGGTTGAATGGATAGATCGAACAATCAATGTATCTGGGTTGTCTCCGATTATATCGTTATGCTGTATATTTAGATACACCTACCATGTAACTGTTCTTCCGTTATACATACGAGCAACCGAATCGAACATAAGGTTGAATGGATAGATCGAACAATCATTGTATCTGGGTTGTCTCTGATTATATCGTTATGCTGAATAATTAGATACACCTACCATGTAACGGTTCTTTCGTTACACATACGAGCGTCTGAATCGAACATAAGGTTGGATGGGTAGAGATAATTGTAACTGAGTTGTATTCGATTATATCGTGGTAATGTTTATATAGTAATACTCACCAGGTGACTGTTCTTGCGTTATACGTACGAGTGACCCAATCGAACAGAAGGTTGGATGGATAGATGGAATGATCATTGTATCTGAGTTGTATTCGATTATATCGTGATGAAGTTCATATAGAAATACTCACCAGGTTACTGTTCTTTCGTTATACATACGAGCAACCGAATCGAACAGAAGGTTGAATGGATAGTATCTGAGTTGTATTCGATTATGATGTTATGCTGTGTATATAGTTATACACACTAGGTGACGGTATTTCCGTTTCAGATACGAGCGACCGAAACGAACAGAAAGTTGAATGGATAGACTGAACAATCAATGTATCTGGTTGGCATCCGATTATATCGCAATACACTATATATAGTGATACTTACCAGGTGACGGTACTTCCGTTACACATACAAGCGACTGAATCGAACAGATGGTTAAATGGTTAGACGAAACGATAATTGTATCTGAGTTGTATTCGATGATATCGTGATGATGTTTATAGCAATACTCACCAGGTAACTGTTCTTCCGTTTTACATACAAGCGACCGAATCGAGCAGAAGGTTAAATAGATAGATTGAACAATCATCGTATCTGGGTTGTATTCGATTATGTTTATATAGTTATACTCACCAGGTAACTGTTCTTCCGTTATACATACGAGCGACTGAATTGAACAGAAGGTTGAATGGATAGACTAAACAATCATCGTATCTGGGTTGTATTCGATTATTTCGTGATGATTATCGTATATTATGTCTAACCAGGTAACTGTTCTTCCGTTATACATATGAGCAACCGAATCGAACATAAGGTTGAATGGATAGATCGAACAATCAATGTATCTGGGTTGTCTCCGATTATATCGTTATGCTGTATATTTAGATACACCTACCATGTAACTGTTCTTCCGTTATACATACGAGCAACCGAATCGAACATAAGGTTGAATGGATAGATCGAACAATCATTGTATCTGGGTTGTCTCTGATTATATCGTTATGCTGAATAATTAGATACACCTACCATGTAACGGTTCTTTCGTTACACATACGAGCGTCTGAATCGAACATAAGGTTGGATGGGTAGAGATAATTGTAACTGAGTTGTATTCGATTATATCGTGGTAATGTTTATATAGTAATACTCACCAGGTGACTGTTCTTGCGTTATACATACGAGCGACTGAATTGAACAGAAGGTTGAATGGATAGACTAAATAATGATCGTATCTGAGGTTGCATTCGATTATATCGTGATGATGTTTATATAGTTATACTCAACAGGTAACTGTTCTCCAGTTATACATAAGAGCGACTGAATCGAGCCGAAGGTTGAATTCAGTATTGATTGAACAATAATCGTATATGGGTTGTATTCGATTATGTTTATATAGTTATACTCACCAGGTAACTGCTCTTCCGTTATACATACGAGCGATCGAATCGAACAGAAGGTTGAATGGATAGTATCTGGGTTGTATTCGATTATGATGTTATGCTGTGTATATAGTTATACACATTAGGTGACGGTATTCCCGTTTTACATACGAGCGACCGAAATGAACAGAAAGTTGAATGGATAGACTGAACAATCAATGTATCTGGGTGGTATCCGATTATATCGCAATACTGTATATAAAGTGATACTTACCAGGTGACGGTACTTCCGTTACACATACTAGCGACTGAATCGAACAGAAGGTTAAATGGTTAGACGAAACGATAATTGTATCTGAGTTGAATTCGATGATATCGTGATGATGTTTATATAGCAATACTCACCAGGTAACTGTTCTTCCGTTTCACATACAAGCGACCGAATCGAGCAGAAGGTTAAATTTAGTATAGATTGAACAATCATCGTATCTGGGTTGTATTCGATTATGTTTATATAGTTATACTCACCAGGTAACTGTTCTTCCGTTATAGATACGAGCGACTGAATTGAACAGAAGGTTTAATGGATAGACTAAACAATAATCGTATCTGGGGTTGTATTCGATTATATCTTGATGATGTTCATATAGTTATACTCACCAGGAAACTGTTCTCCAGTTTTACATAACAGCGACAGAACTGAACAGAAAGTTGAATGGATAGACTGAACAATCGATGTATCTGGGTGGTATCCGATTATATCGCAATACTGTATATATAGTGATACTTACCAGGTGACGGTACTTCCGTTACACATACTAGCGACTGAATCGAACAGAAGGTTAAATGGTTAGACGAAATGATAATTGTATCTCTGAGTTGTATTCGATGATATCGTGATGAAGTTCATATAGAAATACTCACCAGGTTACTGTTCTTTCGTTATACATACGAGCATTCGAATCGAACAGGAGGTTGAATGGATAGTATCTGGGTTGTATTCGATTATGATGTTATGCTGTGTATATAGTTATACACACTAGGTGACGGTATTCCCGTTTTACATACGAGTGACCGAAACGAACAGAAAGTTGAATGGATAGACTGAACAATCAATGTATCTGGTTGGTATCCGATTATATCGCAATACTGTATATATAGTGATATAGTGACGGTACTTCCGTTACACATACTAGCGACTGGATCGAACAGGAGGTTGAATGGTTAGACGAAGTGATAATTGTAACTGAGTTGTATTCGATGATATCGTGATGATGTTTATATAGCAATATTCACCAGGTAACTGTTCTTCCGTTTTACATAAAAGCGACCGAATCGAGCAGAAGGTTGAATGGATAGATTGAAAATTCATCGTATCTGGGTTGTATTCGATTAGGTTTATATAGTTATACTCACCAGGTAACTGTCCTTCCGTTATACATACGAGCGACTGAATTGAACAGAAGTTTGAATGGATAGACTAAACAATGATCGTATCTGAGGTTGTATTCGATTATATCGTGATGATGTTTATATAGTTATACTCAACAGGTAACTGTTCTCCAGTTATACATAAGAGCGACTGAACTGAACAGAAGGTTGAATGGATAGACTGAACAATCATTGTATCTGGGTTGTATTCGATTATATCGTGATGATTTTCATATAGTATGTCTAACCAGGTAACAGTTCTTCTGTTACACATAAGAGCAACCGAATCAAACATAAGGTTGAATGGATTGATGGAACAATCATTGTATCTGGGTTGTCTCCGATTATATCGTTATGCTGTATATTTAGTTACACCAACCATGAAACGGTTCTTTCGTTACACATACGAGCGTCTGAATCGAACATAAGGTTGGATGATTTGACGGAACAAAAATTGTAACTGAGTTGTATTCGATTATATCGTGGTGATGTTTATATAGTAATACTCACTAGGTGACTGTTCTTGCGTTATACATACGAGCGACCCAATCGAACAGAAGTTTGGATGGATAGACGGAATGATCATTGTATCTGAGTTGTATTCGATTATATCGTGATGACGTTCATATAGAAATACTCACCAGGTTACTGTTTTTTCTTAATACATACAAGCAAACGAATAGAACAGAAGGTTGAATAGATAGACTGAAAAATCAATGTATCTGAGTGGTATCCGATTATATCGCGATACTGTATATATAGTGATACTTACCAGGTGACGGTCTTCTGTTGCACATACTAGCGACTGAATCGAACTTGAGGTTAAATGGTAAGACGAAACGATAATTGTATCTGAGTTGTATTCGATGATATCGTGATGATGTTTATATAGCAATACTCACCAGGTAACTGTTCTTCCGTTTTACATACAAGCGACCGAATCAAGCAGAAGCTTAAATTTAGTATAGATTGAACAATAATCGTATCTGGGGTTGTATTCGATTATATCTTGATGATGTTCATATAGTTATACTCACCAGGAAACTGTTCTCCAGTTATACATAAGAGCGACCGAACTGAACAGAAGGTTGAATGGATAGACTGAACTTTCATCGTATCTGGGTTGTATTTGATTATATCGTGATTATTATCATATAGTATGTCTAACCAGGTAACAGTTCTTCCGTTATACATACGAGCAACCGAATCGAACATAAGGTTGGATGGATATAGATTGAACAATCATTGTATCTGGGTTGTCTCCGATTATATCGTTATGCTGTATATTTAGTTACACCTACCATGTAACGGTACTTTCGTTACACATACAAGCATCTGAATCGAACATAAGGTTGGATGGTTAGACGAAACTATAATTGTAACTGAGTTGTATTCGATTATATCGTGGTGATGTTTATATAGTTATACTCACCAGTTGACTGTTCTTGCGTTATACATACGAGCGACCAAATCGAACAGAAGGTTGGCTGGATAGACGGAATGATCATTGTATCTGAGTTGTATTCGATTATATCGTGATGACGTTCATATTGAAATACTCACCAGGTTACTGTTCTTTCGTTATACATACGAGCAACCGAATCGAACAGAAGGTTGAATGGATAGTATCTGAGTTGTATTCGATTATGATGTTATGCTGTGTAAATAGTTATACACATTAGGTGACGGTACTCCCGTTTTACATTCGAGCGACCGAAACGAACAGAAAGTTGAATGGATAGACTGAACAATCAATGTATCTGGATGGTATCCGATAATATCGCAATACTGAATATATAGTGATACTTACCAGGTGACGGTACTTCCGTTACACATACTAGCGACTGAATCGAACAGAATGTTGAATGGTTAGACGAAACGATAATTGTATCTGAGTTGTATTCGATGATATCGTGATGATGTTTATATAGAAATACTCACCAGGTAACTGTTCTTTCGTTTTACATACAAGCGACCGAATCGAGCAGAAGGTTGAATTTAGTATAGATTGAACAATCATCGTATCTGGGTTGTATTCGATTATGTTCATATAGTTATACTCACCAGGTAACTGTTCTTCCGTTATACATACGAGCGACTGAATTGAACAGAAGGTTGAATGGATAGACTAAACAATAATCGTATCTGGGGTTGTATAAAATTATATCTTGATGATGTTCATATAGTTATACTCACCAGGAAACTGTTCTCCAGTTATACATAAGAGCGACTGAACTGAACAGAAGGTTGAATGAATAGACTGAACAATCATCGTATCTGGGTTGTATTTGATTATATCGTGATGATTATAATATAGTATGTCTAACCAGGTAACAGTTCTTCCGTTATACATACGAGCAACCGAATCGAACAAAAGGTTGAATGTATCTGGGTTGTCTCAGATTATATCGTTATGCTGTATATTTAGTTACACCTACCATGTAAAGGTTCTTTCGTTACACATACGAGCGTCTGAATCGAACATAAGGTTGGATGGTTAGACGAACCGATAATTGTAACTGAGTTGTATTCGATTATATCGTGGTGATGTTTATATAGTAATATTCACCAGGTGACTGTTCTTGCGTTATACATACGAGCGACCCAATCGAACAGAAGGTTGGATGGATAGACGGAATGATCATTGTATCTTAGTTGTATTCTATTATATCGTGATGACGTTCATATAGAAATACTCACCAGGTTACTGTTCATTCGTTATACATACGAGCAACCGAATCGAACAGAAGGTTGAATGGATAGTATCTGGGTTGTATTCGATTATGATGTTATGCTGTGTATATAGTTATACACATTCGATGATGGTATTCCCGTTTTACATACGAGCGACCGAAACGAACAGAAAGTTGAATGGATAGACTGAACAATCAATGTATCTGGGTGGTATGCGATTATATCGCAATACTGTATATATAGTGATACTTACCAGGTGACGGTACTTCCGTTACACATACTAGCGACTGAATCGAACAGAAGGTTGAATGGTTAGACGAAACGATAATTGTATCTGAGTTGTATTCGATGATATCGTGATGATGTTTATATAGCAATAATCACCAGGTAACTGTTCTTCCGTTTTACATACAAGCGACCGAATCGAGCAGAAGGTTAAATGTATAGATTGAACAATCATCGTATCTGGGTTGTATTTGATTATGTTCATATAGTTTTACTCACCAGGTACCTGTTCTTCCGTTATACATACGAGCGACTGAATTGAACAGAAGGTTGAATGGATAGACTAAACAATGATCGTATCTGGGGTTGTATTCGATTATATCGTGATGATGTATATATAGTTATACTCACCAGGTAACTGTTCTCCAGTTATACATAAGAGCGACTGAACTGAACAGAAGGTTGAATGGATAGACTGAACAATCATTGTATCTGGGTTGTATTCGATTATATCGTGATGACTATCATATAGTATGTCTAACCAGGTAACAGTTCTTCTGTTACTCATACGAGCAACCGAATCGAACATAAGGTTGAATGGATAGATTGAACAATAGTTATATCTGGGTTGTCTCCGATTATATCGTTATGCTGTATATTTAGTTACACCTACCATGAAACGGTTCTTTCGTTACACATACGAGCGTCTGAATCGAACATAAGGTTGGATGATTAGACGGAACAATAATTGTATGTGAGTTGTATTCGATTATATCGTGGTGATGTTTATATAGTAATACTCACCAGGTGACTGTTCTTGCGTTATACTTACGAGCGACCCAATCGAACAGAAGTTTGGATAGATAGACGGAATGATCATTGTATCTGAGTTGTATTCGATTATATCGTGATGACGTTCATATAGAAATACTCACCAGGTTACTGTTTTTTCTTTATACATACAAGCAAACGAATAGAACAGAAGGTTGAATGGATAGTATCTGGGTTGTATTCGATAATGATGTTATGCTGTGTATATAGTTATACACATTAGGTGACGGTATTCCCGTTTTACATACGGGCGACCGAAACGAACAGAAAGTTGAATGGATTGACTGAACAATCAATGTATCTGGGTGGTATCCGATTATATCGCGATACTGTATATATAGTGATACTTATCAGGTGACGGTACTTCCGTTGCACATACAAGCGACTGAATCGAACTTAAGGTTAAATGGTAAGACGAAACGATAATTGTATCTGAGTTGTATTCGATGATATCGTGATGATGTTTATATAGCAATACTCACCAGGTAACTGTTCTTCCGTTTTACATACAAGCGACCGAATCGAGCAGAAGGTTAAATTTAGTATGGATTGAACAATCATCGTATCTGGGTTGTATTCGATTATGTTTATATAGTTATACTCACCAGGTAACTGTTCTTCCGTTATACATACGAGCGACTGAATTGAACAGAAGGTTGAATGGATAGTATATGGGTTGTATTCGATTATGATGTTATGCTGTGTATATAGTTATACACACTAGGAGACGGTATTCCCGTTTTACATACGAGCGACCGAAACAAAAAGAAAGTTGAATGAATAGACTGAACAATCAATGTATCTGGGTGGTATCCGATTATATCGCAATACTGTATATATAGTGATACTTACCAGGTGACGATACTTCCGTTACACATACTAGCGACTGAATCGAACAGAATGTTGAATGGTTAGACGAAACGATAATTGTATCTGAGTTGTATTCGATGATATCGTGATGATGTTTATATAGCAATACTCACCAGGTAACTGTTCTTGCGTTATACATACGAGCGACCCAATCGAACAGAAGTTTGGATAGATAGACGGAATGATCATTGTATCTGAGTTGTATTCGATTATATCGTGATGACGTTCATATAAAAATACTCACCAGGTTACTGTTTTTTCTTTATACATACAAGCAAACGAATAGAACAGAAGGTTGAATGGATAGTATCTGGGTTGTATTCGATAATGATGTTATGCTGTGTATATAGTTATACACATTAGGTGACGGTATTCCCGTTTTACATACGGGCGACCGAAACGAACAGAAAGTTGAATGGATTGACTGAACAATCAATGTATCTGGGTGGTATCCGATTATATCGCGATACTGTATATATAGTGATACTTATCAGGTGACGGTACTTCCGTTGCACATACAAGCGACTGAATCGAACTTAAGGTTAAATGGTAAGACGAAACGATAATTGTATCTGAGTTGTATTCGATGATATCGTGATGATGTTTATATAGCAATACTCACCAGGTAACTGTTCTTCCGTTTTACATACAAGCGACCGAATCGAGCAGAAGGTTAAATTTAGTATGGATTGAACAATCATCGTATCTGGGTTGTATTCGATTATGTTTATATAGTTATACTCACCAGGTAACTGTTCTTCCGTTATACATACGAGCGACTGAATTGAACAGAAGGTTGAATGGATAGTATATGGGTTGTATTCGATTATGATGTTATGCTGTGTATATAGTTATACACACTAGGAGACGGTATTCCCGTTTTACATACGAGCGACCGAAACAAAAAGAAAGTTGAATGAATAGACTGAACAATCAATGTATCTGGGTGGTATCCGATTATATCGCAATACTGTATATATAGTGATACTTACCAGGTGACGATACTTCCGTTACACATACTAGCGACTGAATCGAACAGAATGTTGAATGGTTAGACGAAACGATAATTGTATCTGAGTTGTATTCGATGATATCGTGATGATGTTTATATAGCAATACTCACCAGGTAACTGTCCTTCCGTTTTACATACAAGCGACCGAATCGAGCAGAAGGTTAAATGGATAGATTGAACAATCATCGTATCTGAGTTGTATTTGATTATGTTTATATAGATATACTCACCAGGTACCTGTTCTTCCGATATACATACGAGCAACCGAATCGAACATAAGGTTGAATGGATAGATTGAACAATCATCGTATCTGAGTTGTATTCGATTATGTTTATATATAGTTATACTCACCAGGTAACTGTTCTTTCGTTATACATACGAGCGACTGAATTGAACTGAAGGTTGAATGGATAGACTAAACAATGATCGTATCTGGGGTTGTATTCGATTATATCGTGATGATGTTCATATAGTTATACTCACCAGGTAACTGTTCTCCAGTTATACATAAGAGCGACTGAACTGAACAGAAGGTTGAATGGATAGACTGAACAATCATCGTATCTGGGTTGTATTCGATTATTTCGTGATGATTATTATTTATTATGTCTAACCAGGTAACTGTTCTTTCGTTATACATACTAGCAACCGAATCGAACATAAGGTTGAATGGATAGATTGAACAATCATTGTATCTGGGTTGTCTCCGATTATATCGTTATGTTGTATATTTAACTACACCTACCATGTAACGGTTCATTCGTTACACATACGAGCGCCTGAATCGAACATAAGGTTGGATGGTTAGACGGAACGATAATTGTAACTAAGTTGTATTCGATTATATCGTGATGACGTTCATATAGAAATACTCACCAGGTTACTGTTCTTTCGTTATACATACGAGCAACCGAATCGAACAGAAGGTTGAATGGATAGTATCTGGGTTGTATTATTCGATTATGATGTTATGCTGTGTATATAGTTATACACATAAGGTGACGGTATTCCCATTTCACATACGAGCGACCGAAACGAACAGAAAGTTGAATGGATAGTCTGAACAATCAATGTATCTGGGTAGTATCCGATTATATCGCAATACTGTATATATAGTGATACTTACCAGGTGACGGTACTTCCGTTACACATACTAGCGACTGGATCTAACAGAAGGTTAAATGGTTAGACGAAACGATAATTGTATCTGAGTTGTATTCGATGATATCGTGATGATGTTTATATAGCAATACTCACCAGGTAACTGTTCTTCCGTTATACATACGAGCGACTGAATTGAACAGAAGATTGAATGGATAGTATATGGGTTGTATTCGATTATGATGTTATGCTGTGTATATAGTTATACACACTAGGAGACGGTATTCCCGTTTTACATACGAGCGACCGAAACGAAAAGAAAGTTGAATGGATAGACTGAACAATCAATGTATCTGGGTGGTATCCGATTATATCGCAATACTGTATATATAGTGATACTTACCAGGTGACGATACTTCCGTTACACATACTAGCGACTGAATCGAACAGAATGTTGAATGGTTAGACGAAACGATAATTGTATCTGAGTTGTATTAGATGATATCGTGATGATGTTTATATAGCAATACTCACCAGGTAACTGTCCTTCCGTTTTACATACAAGCGACCGAATCGAGCAGAAGGTTAAATGGATAGATTGAACAATCATCGTATCTGAGTTGTATTCGATTATGTTTATATAGATATACTCACCAGGTACCTGTACTTCCGATATACATACGAGCAACCGAATCGAACATAAGGTTGAATGGATAGATTGAACAATCATCGTATCTGAGTTGTATTCGATTATGTTTATATAGTTATACTCACCAGGTAACAGTTCTTCCGTTATACATACGAGCGACTGAATTGAACTGAAGGTTGAATGGATAGACTAAACAATGATCGTATCTGGGGTTGTATTCGATTATATCGTGATGATGTTCATATAGTTATACTCACCAGGTAACTGTTCTACAGTTATACATAAGAGCGACTGAACTGAACAGAAGATTGAATGGATAGACTGAACAATCATCGTATCTGGGTTGTATTCGATTATTTCGTGATGATTATTATATATTATGTCTAACCAGGTAACTGTTCTTTCGTTATACATACTAGCAACCGAATCGAACATAAGGTTGAATAGATAGATTGAACAATCATTGTATCTGGGTTGTCTCCGATTATATCGTAATGTTGTATATTAAACTACACCTACCATGTAACGGTTCTTTCGTTACACATACGAGCGTCTGAATCGAACATAAGGTTGGATGGTTAGACGGAACGATATTGTAACTAAGTTGTATTCGATTATATCGTGATGACGTTCATATAGAAATACTCACCAGGTTACTGTTCTTTCGTTATACATACGAGCAACCGAATCGAACAGAAGGTTGAATGGATAGTATCTGGGTTGTATTCGATTATGATGTTATGCTGTGTATATAGTTATACACATAAGGTGACGGTATTCCCGTTCAACATACGAGCGACCGAAACGAACAGAAAGTTGAATGGATAGACTGAACAATCAATGTATCTGGGTGGTATCCGATTATATCGCAATACTGTATATATAGTGATACTTACCAGGTGACGATACTTCCGTTACACATACTAGCGACTGAATCGAACAGAATGTTGAATGGTTAGACGAAACGATAATTGTATCTGAGTTGTATTCGATGATATCGTGATGATGTTTATATAGCAATACTCACCAGGTAACTGTCCTTCCGTTTTACATACAAGCGACCGAATCGAGCAGAAGGTTAAATGGATAGATTGAACAATCATCGTATCTGAGTTGTATTTGATTATGTTTATATAGATATACTCACCAGGTACCTGTTCTTCCGATATACATACGAGCAACCGAATCGAACATAAGGTTGAATGGATAGATTGAACAATCATCGTATCTGAGTTGTATTCGATTATGTTTATATATAGTTATACTCACCAGGTAACTGTTCTTTCGTTATACATACGAGCGACTGAATTGAACTGAAGGTTGAATGGATAGACTAAACAATGATCGTATCTGGGGTTGTATTCGATTATATCGTGATGATGTTCATATAGTTATACTCACCAGGTAACTGTTCTCCAGTTATACATAAGAGCGACTGAACTGAACAGAAGGTTGAATGGATAGACTGAACAATCATCGTATCTGGGTTGTATTCGATTATTTCGTGATGATTATTATTTATTATGTCTAACCAGGTAACTGTTCTTTCGTTATACATACTAGCAACCGAATCGAACATAAGGTTGAATGGATAGATTGAACAATCATTGTATCTGGGTTGTCTCCGATTATATCGTTATGTTGTATATTTAACTACACCTACCATGTAACGGTTCTTTCGTTACACATACGAGCGCCTGAATCGAACATAAGGTTGGATGGTTAGACGGAACGATAATTGTAACTAAGTTGTATTCGATTATATCGTGATGACGTTCATATAGAAATACTCACCAGGTTACTGTTCTTTCGTTATACATACGAGCAACCGAATCGAACAGAAGGTTGAATGGATAGTATCTGGGTTGTATTATTCGATTATGATGTTATGCTGTGTATATAGTTATACACATAAGGTGACGGTATTCCCATTTCACATACGAGCGACCGAAACGAACAGAAAGTTGAATGGATAGTCTGAACAATCAATGTATCTGGGTAGTATCCGATTATATCGCAATACTGTATATATAGTGATACTTACCAGGTGACGGTACTTCCGTTACACATACTAGCGACTGGATCTAACAGAAGGTTAAATGGTTAGACGAAACGATAATTGTATCTGAGTTGTATTCGATGATATCGTGATGATGTTTATATAGCAATACTCACCAGGTAACTGTTCTTCCGTTATACATACGAGCGACTGAATTGAACAGAAGATTGAATGGATAGTATATGGGTTGTATTCGATTATGATGTTATGCTGTGTATATAGTTATACACACTAGGAGACGGTATTCCCGTTTTACATACGAGCGACCGAAACGAAAAGAAAGTTGAATGGATAGACTGAACAATCAATGTATCTGGGTGGTATCCGATTATATCGCAATACTGTATATATAGTGATACTTACCAGGTGACGATACTTCCGTTACACATACTAGCGACTGAATCGAACAGAATGTTGAATGGTTAGACGAAACGATAATTGTATCTGAGTTGTATTAGATGATATCGTGATGATGTTTATATAGCAATACTCACCAGGTAACTGTCCTTCCGTTTTACATACAAGCGACCGAATCGAGCAGAAGGTTAAATGGATAGATTGAACAATCATCGTATCTGAGTTGTATTCGATTATGTTTATATAGATATACTCACCAGGTACCTGTACTTCCGATATACATACGAGCAACCGAATCGAACATAAGGTTGAATGGATAGATTGAACAATCATCGTATCTGAGTTGTATTCGATTATGTTTATATAGTTATACTCACCAGGTAACAGTTCTTCCGTTATACATACGAGCGACTGAATTGAACTGAAGGTTGAATGGATAGACTAAACAATGATCGTATCTGGGGTTGTATTCGATTATATCGTGATGATGTTCATATAGTTATACTCACCAGGTAACTGTTCTACAGTTATACATAAGAGCGACTGAACTGAACAGAAGATTGAATGGATAGACTGAACAATCATCGTATCTGGGTTGTATTCGATTATTTCGTGATGATTATTATATATTATGTCTAACCAGGTAACTGTTCTTTCGTTATACATACTAGCAACCGAATCGAACATAAGGTTGAATAGATAGATTGAACAATCATTGTATCTGGGTTGTCTCCGATTATATCGTAATGTTGTATATTAAACTACACCTACCATGTAACGGTTCTTTCGTTACACATACGAGCGTCTGAATCGAACATAAGGTTGGATGGTTAGACGGAACGATATTGTAACTAAGTTGTATTCGATTATATCGTGATGACGTTCATATAGAAATACTCACCAGGTTACTGTTCTTTCGTTATACATACGAGCAACCGAATCGAACAGAAGGTTGAATGGATAGTATCTGGGTTGTATTCGATTATGATGTTATGCTGTGTATATAGTTATACACATAAGGTGACGGTATTCCCGTTCAACATACGAGCGACCGAAACGAACAGAAAGTTGAATGGATAGACTGAACAATCAATGTATCTGGGTGGTATCCGATTATATCGCAATACTGTATATATAGTGATACTTACCAGGTGACGATACTTCCGTTACACATACTAGCGACTGAATCGAACAGAATGTTGAATGGTTAGACGAAACGATAATTCTATCTGAGTTGTATTCGATGATATCGTGATGATGTTTATATAGCAATACTCACCAGGTAACTGTCCTTCCGTTTTACATACAAGCGACCGAATCGAGCAGAAGGTTAAATGGATAGATTGAACAATCATCGTATCTGAGTTGTATTCGATTATGTTTATAAAGATATACTCACCAGGTACCTCTTCTTCCGATATACATACGAGCAACCGAATCGAATATAAGGTTGAATGGATAGATTGAACAATCATCGTATCTGAGTTGTATTCGATTATGTTTATATAGTTATACTCACCAGGTAACTGTTCTTCCGTTATACATACGAGCGACTGAATTGAACTGAAGGTTGAATGGATAGACTAAACAATGATCGTATCTGGGGTTGTATTCGATTATATCGTGATGATGTTCATATAGTTATACTCACCAGGTAACTGTTCTCCAGTTATACATAAGAGCGACTGAACTGAACAGAAGGTTGAATGGATAGACTGAACAATCATCGTATCTGGGTTGTATTCGATTATTTCGTGATGATTATTATATATTATGTCTAACCAGGTAACTGTTCTTTCGTTATACATACTAGCAACCGAATCGAACATAAGGTTGAATGGATAGATTGAACAATCATTGTATCTGGGTTGTCTCCGATTATATCGTTATGTTGTATATTTAACTACACCTACCATGTAACGGTTCGTTCGTTACACATACGAGCGTCTGAATCGAACATAAGGTTGGATGGTTAGACGGAACGATCATTGTAACTAAGTTGTTTTCGATTATATCGTGATGACGTTCATATAGAAATACTCACCAGGTTACTGTTCTTTCGTTATACATACGAGCAACCGAATCGAACAGAAGGTTGAATGGAAAGTATCTGGGTTGTATTCGATTATGATGTTATGCTGTGTATATAGTTATACACATAAGGTGACGGTATTCCCGTTTCACATACGAGCGACCGAAACGAACAGAAAGTTGAATGGATAGACTGAACAATCAATGTATCTGGGTGGTATCCGATTATATCGCAATACTGTATATATAGTGATACTTACCAGGTGACGGTACTTCCGTTACACATACTAGCGACTGAATCGAACAGAAGGTTAAATGGTTAGACGAAACGATAATTGTATCTGAGTTGTATTCGATGATATCGTGATGATGTTTATATAGCAATTCTCACCAGGTAACTGTTCTTCCGTTTTACATACAAGCGACCGAATCGAGCAGAAGGTTGAATTCAGTATAGATTGAACAATCATCGTATCTGGGTTGTATTCGATTATGTTTATATAGTTATACTCACCAGGTAACTGTTATTCCGTTATACATACGAGCGACTGAATTGAACAGAAGGTTGAATGGATAGTATATGGGTTGTATTCGATTATGATGTTATGCTGTGTATATAGTTATACACACTAGGAGACGGTGAACGAAAAGAAAGTTGAATGGATAGACTGAACAATCAATGTATCTGGGTGGTATCCGATTATATCGCAATACTGTATATATAGTGATACTTACCAGGTGACGATACTTCCGTTACACATACTAGCGACTGAATCGAACAGAATGTTGAATGGTTAGACGAAACGATAATTGTATCTGAGTTGTATTCGATGATATCGTGATGATGTTTATATAGCAATACTCACCAGGTAACTGTCCTTCCGTTTTACATACAAGCGACCGAATCGAGCAGAAGGTTAAATGGATAGATTAAACAATCATCGTATCTGAATTGTATTCGATTATGTTTATATAGATATACTCACCAGGTACCTGTTCTTCCGATATACATACGAGCAACCGAATCGAACATAAGGTTGAATGGATAGATTGAACAATCATTGTATCTGGGTTGTCTCCGATTATATCGTTATGTTGTATATTTAACTACACCTACCATGAAACGGTTCATTCGTTACACATACGAGCGTCTGAATCGAACATAAGGTTGGATGGTTAGACGGAACGATAATTGTAACTAAGTTGTATTCGATTATATCGTGATGACGTTCATATAGAAATACTCACCAGGTTACTGTTCTTTCGTTATACATACGAGCAACCGAATCGAACAGAAGGTTGAATGGATAGTATCTGGGTTGTATTCGATTATGATGTTATGCTGTGTATATAGTTATACACATAAGGTGACGGTATTCCCGTTCAACATACGAGCGACCGAAACGAACAGAAAGTTGAATGGATAGACTGAACAATCAATGTATCTGGGTGGTATCCGATTATATCGCAATACTGTATATATAGTGATACTTACCAGGTGACGATACTTCCGTTACACATACTAGCGACTGAATCGAACAGAATGTTGAATGGTTAGACGAAACGATAATTGTATCTGAGTTGTATTCGATGATATCGTGATGATGTTTATATAGCAATACTCACCAGGTAACTGTCCTTCCGTTTTACATACAAGCGACCGAATCGAGCAGAAGGTTAAATGGATAGATTGAACAATCATCGTATCTGAGTTGTATTTGATTATGTTTATATAGATATACTCACCAGGTACCTGTTCTTCCGATATACATACGAGCAACCGAATCGAACATAAGGTTGAATGGATAGATTGAACAATCATCGTATCTGAGTTGTATTCGATTATGTTTATATATAGTTATACTCACCAGGTAACTGTTCTTTCGTTATACATACGAGCGACTGAATTGAACTGAAGGTTGAATGGATAGACTAAACAATGATCGTATCTGGGGTTGTATTCGATTATATCGTGATGATGTTCATATAGTTATACTCACCAGGTAACTGTTCTCCAGTTATACATAAGAGCGACTGAACTGAACAGAAGGTTGAATGGATAGACTGAACAATCATCGTATCTGGGTTGTATTCGATTATTTCGTGATGATTATTATTTATTATGTCTAACCAGGTAACTGTTCTTTCGTTATACATACTAGCAACCGAATCGAACATAAGGTTGAATGGATAGATTGAACAATCATTGTATCTGGGTTGTCTCCGATTATATCGTTATGTTGTATATTTAACTACACCTACCATGTAACGGTTCTTTCGTTACACATACGAGCGCCTGAATCGAACATAAGGTTGGATGGTTAGACGGAACGATAATTGTAACTAAGTTGTATTCGATTATATCGTGATGACGTTCATATAGAAATACTCACCAGGTTACTGTTCTTTCGTTATACATACGAGCAACCGAATCGAACAGAAGGTTGAATGGATAGTATCTGGGTTGTATTATTCGATTATGATGTTATGCTGTGTATATAGTTATACACATAAGGTGACGGTATTCCCATTTCACATACGAGCGACCGAAACGAACAGAAAGTTGAATGGATAGTCTGAACAATCAATGTATCTGGGTAGTATCCGATTATATCGCAATACTGTATATATAGTGATACTTACCAGGTGACGGTACTTCCGTTACACATACTAGCGACTGGATCTAACAGAAGGTTAAATGGTTAGACGAAACGATAATTGTATCTGAGTTGTATTCGATGATATCGTGATGATGTTTATATAGCAATACTCACCAGGTAACTGTTCTTCCGTTATACATACGAGCGACTGAATTGAACAGAAGATTGAATGGATAGTATATGGGTTGTATTCGATTATGATGTTATGCTGTGTATATAGTTATACACACTAGGAGACGGTATTCCCGTTTTACATACGAGCGACCGAAACGAAAAGAAAGTTGAATGGATAGACTGAACAATCAATGTATCTGGGTGGTATCCGATTATATCGCAATACTGTATATATAGTGATACTTACCAGGTGACGATACTTCCGTTACACATACTAGCGACTGAATCGAACAGAATGTTGAATGGTTAGACGAAACGATAATTGTATCTGAGTTGTATTAGATGATATCGTGATGATGTTTATATAGCAATACTCACCAGGTAACTGTCCTTCCGTTTTACATACAAGCGACCGAATCGAGCAGAAGGTTAAATGGATAGATTGAACAATCATCGTATCTGAGTTGTATTCGATTATGTTTATATAGATATACTCACCAGGTACCTGTACTTCCGATATACATACGAGCAACCGAATCGAACATAAGGTTGAATGGATAGATTGAACAATCATCGTATCTGAGTTGTATTCGATTATGTTTATATAGTTATACTCACCAGGTAACAGTTCTTCCGTTATACATACGAGCGACTGAATTGAACTGAAGGTTGAATGGATAGACTAAACAATGATCGTATCTGGGGTTGTATTCGATTATATCGTGATGATGTTCATATAGTTATACTCACCAGGTAACTGTTCTACAGTTATACATAAGAGCGACTGAACTGAACAGAAGATTGAATGGATAGACTGAACAATCATCGTATCTGGGTTGTATTCGATTATTTCGTGATGATTATTATATATTATGTCTAACCAGGTAACTGTTCTTTCGTTATACATACTAGCAACCGAATCGAACATAAGGTTGAATAGATAGATTGAACAATCATTGTATCTGGGTTGTCTCCGATTATATCGTAATGTTGTATATTAAACTACACCTACCATGTAACGGTTCTTTCGTTACACATACGAGCGTCTGAATCGAACATAAGGTTGGATGGTTAGACGGAACGATATTGTAACTAAGTTGTATTCGATTATATCGTGATGACGTTCATATAGAAATACTCACCAGGTTACTGTTCTTTCGTTATACATACGAGCAACCGAATCGAACAGAAGGTTGAATGGATAGTATCTGGGTTGTATTCGATTATGATGTTATGCTGTGTATATAGTTATACACATAAGGTGACGGTATTCCCGTTCAACATACGAGCGACCGAAACGAACAGAAAGTTGAATGGATAGACTGAACAATCAATGTATCTGGGTGGTATCCGATTATATCGCAATACTGTATATATAGTGATACTTACCAGGTGACGATACTTCCGTTACACATACTAGCGACTGAATCGAACAGAATGTTGAATGGTTAGACGAAACGATAATTCTATCTGAGTTGTATTCGATGATATCGTGATGATGTTTATATAGCAATACTCACCAGGTAACTGTCCTTCCGTTTTACATACAAGCGACCGAATCGAGCAGAAGGTTAAATGGATAGATTGAACAATCATCGTATCTGAGTTGTATTCGATTATGTTTATAAAGATATACTCACCAGGTACCTCTTCTTCCGATATACATACGAGCAACCGAATCGAATATAAGGTTGAATGGATAGATTGAACAATCATCGTATCTGAGTTGTATTCGATTATGTTTATATAGTTATACTCACCAGGTAACTGTTCTTCCGTTATACATACGAGCGACTGAATTGAACTGAAGGTTGAATGGATAGACTAAACAATGATCGTATCTGGGGTTGTATTCGATTATATCGTGATGATGTTCATATAGTTATACTCACCAGGTAACTGTTCTCCAGTTATACATAAGAGCGACTGAACTGAACAGAAGGTTGAATGGATAGACTGAACAATCATCGTATCTGGGTTGTATTCGATTATTTCGTGATGATTATTATATATTATGTCTAACCAGGTAACTGTTCTTTCGTTATACATACTAGCAACCGAATCGAACATAAGGTTGAATGGATAGATTGAACAATCATTGTATCTGGGTTGTCTCCGATTATATCGTTATGTTGTATATTTAACTACACCTACCATGTAACGGTTCGTTCGTTACACATACGAGCGTCTGAATCGAACATAAGGTTGGATGGTTAGACGGAACGATCATTGTAACTAAGTTGTTTTCGATTATATCGTGATGACGTTCATATAGAAATACTCACCAGGTTACTGTTCTTTCGTTATACATACGAGCAACCGAATCGAACAGAAGGTTGAATGGAAAGTATCTGGGTTGTATTCGATTATGATGTTATGCTGTGTATATAGTTATACACATAAGGTGACGGTATTCCCGTTTCACATACGAGCGACCGAAACGAACAGAAAGTTGAATGGATAGACTGAACAATCAATGTATCTGGGTGGTATCCGATTATATCGCAATACTGTATATATAGTGATACTTACCAGGTGACGGTACTTCCGTTACACATACTAGCGACTGAATCGAACAGAAGGTTAAATGGTTAGACGAAACGATAATTGTATCTGAGTTGTATTCGATGATATCGTGATGATGTTTATATAGCAATTCTCACCAGGTAACTGTTCTTCCGTTTTACATACAAGCGACCGAATCGAGCAGAAGGTTGAATTCAGTATAGATTGAACAATCATCGTATCTGGGTTGTATTCGATTATGTTTATATAGTTATACTCACCAGGTAACTGTTATTCCGTTATACATACGAGCGACTGAATTGAACAGAAGGTTGAATGGATAGTATATGGGTTGTATTCGATTATGATGTTATGCTGTGTATATAGTTATACACACTAGGAGACGGTGAACGAAAAGAAAGTTGAATGGATAGACTGAACAATCAATGTATCTGGGTGGTATCCGATTATATCGCAATACTGTATATATAGTGATACTTACCAGGTGACGATACTTCCGTTACACATACTAGCGACTGAATCGAACAGAATGTTGAATGGTTAGACGAAACGATAATTGTATCTGAGTTGTATTCGATGATATCGTGATGATGTTTATATAGCAATACTCACCAGGTAACTGTCCTTCCGTTTTACATACAAGCGACCGAATCGAGCAGAAGGTTAAATGGATAGATTAAACAATCATCGTATCTGAATTGTATTCGATTATGTTTATATAGATATACTCACCAGGTACCTGTTCTTCCGATATACATACGAGCAACCGAATCGAACATAAGGTTGAATGGATAGATTGAACAATCATTGTATCTGGGTTGTCTCCGATTATATCGTTATGTTGTATATTTAACTACACCTACCATGAAACGGTTCATTCGTTACACATACGAGCGTCTGAATCGAACATAAGGTTGGATGGTTAGACGGAACGATAATTGTAACTAAGTTGTATTCGATTATATCGTGATGACGTTCATATAGAAATACTCACCAGGTTACTGTTCTTTCGTTATACATACGAGCAACCGAATCGAACAGAAGGTTGAATGGATAGTATCTGGGTTGTATTCGATTATGATGTTATGCTGTGTATATAGTTATACACATAAGGTGACGGTATTCCCGTTTCACATACGAGCGACCGAAACGAACAGAAAGTTGAATGGATAGACTGAACAATCAATGTATCTGGGTGGTATCCGATTATATCGCAATACTGTATATATAGTGATACTTACCAGGTGACGGTACTTCCGTTACACATACTAGCGACTGAATCGAACAGAAGGTTAAATGGTTAGACGAAACGATAATTGTATCTGAGTTGTATTCGATGATATCGTGATGATGTTTATATATCAATACTCACCAGGTAACTGTTCTTCCGTTTTACATACAAGCGACCGAATCGAGCAGAAGGTTGAATTCAGTATAGATTGAACAATCATCGTATCTGGGTTGTATTCGATTATGTTTATATAGTTATACTCACCAGGTAACTGTTATTCCGTTATACATACGAGCGACTGAATTGAACAGAAGGTTGAATGGATAGTATATGGGTTGTATTCGATTATGATGTTATGCTGTGGATATAGTTATACACACTAGGAGACGGTATTCCCGTTTTACATACGAGCGACCGAAACAAAAAAAAAGTTGAATGGATAGACTGAACAATCAATGTATCTGGGTGGTATCCGATAATATCGCAATACTGTATATATAGTGATACTTACCAGGTGACGATACTTCCGTTACACATATTAGCGACTGAATCGAACAGAATGTTGAATGGTTAGACGAAACGATAATTGTATCTGAGTTGTATTCGATGATATCGTGATGATGTTTATATAGCAATACTCACCAGGTAACTGTTCTTCCGCTTTACATACAAGCGACCGAATCGAGCAGAAGGTTGAATTCAGTATAGATTGAACAATCATCGTATCTGGGTTGTATTCGATTATGTTTATATAGTTATACTCACCAGGTAACTGTTCTTCCGTTATACATAAGAGCGACTGAATTGAACAGAAGGTTGAATGGATAGTATATGGGTTGTATTCGATTATGATGTTATGCTGTGTATATAGTTATACACACTAGGAGACGGTATTCCCGTTTTACATACGAGCGACCGAAACGAAAAGAAAGTTGAATGGATAGACTGAACAATCAATGTATCTGGGTGGTATCCGATTATATCGCAATACTGTATATATAGTGATACTTACCAGGTGACGATACTTCCGTTACACATACTAGCGACTGAATCGAACAGAATGTTGAATGGTTAGACGAAACGATAATTGTATCTGAGTTGTATTCGATGATATCGTGATGATGTTTATATAGCAATACTCACCAGGTAACTGTCCTTCCGTTTTACATACAAGCAACCGAATCGAGCAGAAGGTTAAATGGATAGATTGAATAATCATCGTATCTGAGTTGTATTCGATTATGTTTATATAGTTATACTCACCAGGTAACTGTTCTTCCGTTATACATACGAGCGACTGAATTGAACTGAAGGTTGAATGGATAGACAAAACAATGATCGTATCTGGGGTTGTATTCGATTATATCGTGATGATGTTCATATAGTTATACTCACCAGGTAACTGTTCTCCAGTTATACATAAGAGCGACTGAACTGAACAGAAGGTTGAATGGATAGACTGAACAATCATCGTATCTGGGTTGTATTCGATTATTTCGTGATGATTTTTATATATTATGTCTAACCAGGTAACTGTTCTTTCGTTATACATACTAGCAACCGAATCGAACATAAGGTTGAATGGATAGATTGAAAAATCATTGTATCTGGGTTGTCTCCGATTATATCGTTATGTTGTATATTTAACTACACCTACCATGTAACGGTTCTTTCGTTACACATACGAGCGTCTGAATCGAACATAAGGTTGGATGGTTAGACGGAACGATAATTGTAACTAAGTTGTAATCGATTATATCGTGATGACGTTCATATAGAAATACTCACCAGGTTACTGTTCTTTCGTTATACACATAAGGTGACGGTATTCCCGTTTCACATACGAGCTACCGAAACGAACAGAAAGTTGAATGGATAGACTGAACAATCAATGTATCTGGGTGGTATCCGATTATATCGCGATACTGTATATATAGTGATACTTACCAGGTGACGGTACTTCCGTTACACATACTAGCGACTGAATCGAACAGAAGGTTAAATGGTTAGACGAAACGATAATTGTATCTGAGTTGTATTCGATGATATCGTGATGATGTTTATATAGCAATACTCACCAGGTAACTTTTCTTCCGTTTTACATACAAGCGACCGAATCGAGCAGAAGGTTGAATTCAGTATAGATTGAACAATCATCGTATCTGGTTTGTATTCGATTATGTTTATATAGTTATACTCACCAGGTAACTGTTTTTCCGTTATACATACGAGCGACTGAATTGAACAGAAGGTTGAATGGATAGTATATGGGTTGTATTCGATCATGATGTTAAGCTATGTATATAGTTATACACACTAGGAGACGGTATTCCCGTTTTACATACGAGCGACCGAAACGAAAAAAAAGTTGAATGGATAGACTGAACAATCAATGTATCTGGGTGGTATCCGATTATATCGCAATACTGTATATATAGTGATACTTACCAGGTGACGATACTTCCGTTACACATACTAGCGACTGAATCGAACAGAATGTTGAATGGTTAGACGAAACGATAATTGTATCTGAGTTGTATTCGATGATATCGTGATGATGTTTATATAGCAATACTCACTAGGTACCTGTCCTTCCGTTTTACATACAAGCGACCGAATCGAGCAGAAGGTTAAATGGATAGATTGAACAATCATCGTATCTGAGTTGTATTCGATTATGGTTATATAGATATACTCACCAGGTACCTGTTCTTCCGATATACATACGAGCAACCGAATCGAACATAAGGTTGAATGGATAGATTGAACAATCATCGTATCTGAGTTGTATTCGATTATGTTTATATAGTTATACTCACCAGGTAACTGTTCTTCCGTTATACATACGAGCGACTGAATTGAACTGAAGGTTGAATGGATAGACTAAACAATGATCGTATCTGGGGTTGTATTCGATTATATCGTGATGATGTTCATATAGTTATACTCACCAGGTAACTGTTCTCCAGTTATTCATAAGAGCGACTGAACTGAACAGAAGGTTGAATAGATAGACTGAACAATCATCGTATCTGGGTTGTATTCGATAATTTCGTGATGATTATTATATATTATGTCTAACCTGGTAACTGTTCTTTCGTAATACATACGAGCGACTGAATTGAACTGAAGGTTGAATGGATAGACTAAACAATGATCGTATCTGGGGTTGTATTCGATTATATCGTGATGATGTTCATATAGTTATACTCACCAGGTAACTGTTCTACAGTTATACATAAGAGCGACTGAACTGAACAGAAGATTGAATGGACAGACTGAACAATCATCGTATCTGGGTTGTATTCGATTATTTCGTGATGATTATTATATATTATGTCTAACCAGGTAACTGTTCTTTCGTTATACATACTAGCAACCGAATCGAACATAAGGTTGAATAGATAGATTGAAAAATCATTGTATCTGGGTTGTCTCCGATTATATCGTAATGTTGTATATTTAACTACACCTACCATGTAACGGTTCTTTCGTTACACATACGAGCGTCTGAATCGAACATAAGGTTGGATGGTTAGACGGAACGATATTGTAACTAAGTTGTATTCGATTATATCGTGATGATGTTTATATAGCAATACTCACCAGGTAACTGTTCTTCCGTTATACATACGAGCGACTGAATTGAATAGAAGGTTGAATGGATAGTATATGGGTTGTATTCGATTATGATGTTATGCTGTGTATATAGTTATACACACTAGAAGACGGTATTCCCGTTTTACATACGAGCGACCGAAACGAAAAGAAAGTTGAATGGATAGACTGAACAATCAATGTATCTGGGTGGTATCCGATTATATCGCAATACTGTATATATAGTGATACTTACCAGGTGACGATACTTCCGTTACACATACTAGCGACTGAATCGAACAGAATGTTGAATGGTTAGACGAAACGATAATTGTATCTGAGTTGTATTAGATGATATCGTGATGATGTTTATATAGCAATACTCACCAGGTAACTGTCCTTCCGTTTTACATACAAGCGACCGAATCGAGCAGAAGGTTAAATGGATAGATTGAACAATCATCGTATCTGAGTTGTATTCGATTATGTTTATATAGATATACTCACCAGGTACCTGTACTTCCGATATACATACGAGCAACCGAATCGAACATAAGGTTGAATGGATAGATTGAACAATCATCGTATCTGAGTTGTATTCGATTATGTTTATATAGTTATACTCACCAGGTAACAGTTCTTCCGTTATACATACGAGCGACTGAATTGAACTGAAGGTTGAATGGATAGACTAAACAATGATCGTATCTGGGGTTGTATTCGATTATATCGTGATGATGTTCATATAGTTATACTCACCAGGTAACTGTTCTACAGTTATACATAAGAGCGACTGAACTGAACAGAAGATTGAATGGATAGACTGAACAATCATCGTATCTGGGTTGTATTCGATTATTTCGTGATGATTATTATATATTATGTCTAACCAGGTAACTGTTCTTTCGTTATACATACTAGCAACCGAATCGAACATAAGGTTGAATAGATAGATTGAACAATCATTGTATCTGGGTTGTCTCCGATTATATCGTAATGTTGTATATTTGACTACACCTACCATGTAACGGTTCTTTCGTTACACATACGAGCGTCTGAATCGAACATAAGGTTGGATGGTTAGACGGAACGATATTGTAACTAAGTTGTATTCGATTATATCGTGATGACGTTCATATAGAAATACTCACCAGGTTACTGTTCTTTCGTTATACATACGAGCAACCGAATCGAACAGAAGGTTGAATGGATAGTATCTGGGTTGTATTCGATTATGATGTTATGCTGTGTATATAGTTATACACATAAGGTGACGGTATTCCCGTTTAACATACGAGCGACCGAAACGAACAGAAAGTTGAATGGATAGACTGAACAATCAATGTATCTGGGTGGTATCCGATTATATCGCAATACTGTATATATAGTGATACTTACCAGGTGACGATACTTCCGTTACACATACTAGCGACTGAATCGAACAGAATGTTGAATGGTTAGACGAAACGATAATTCTATCTGAGTTGTATTCGATGATATCGTGATGATGTTTATATAGCAATACTCACCAGGTAACTGTCCTTCCGTTTTACATACAAGCGACCGAATCGAGCAGAAGGTTAAATGGATAGATTGAACAATCATCGTATCTGAGTTGTATTCGATTATGTTTATAAAGATATACTCACCAGGTACCTGTTCTTCCGATATACATACGAGCAACCGAATCGAACATAAGGTTGAATGGATAGATTGAACAATCATCGTATCTGAGTTGTATTCGATTATGTTTATATAGTTATACTCACCAGGTAACTGTTCTTCCGTTATACATACGAGCGACTGATTTGAACTGAAGGTTGAATGGATAGACTAAACAATGATCGTATCTGGGGTTGTATTCGATTATATCGTGATGATGTTCATATAGTTATACTCACCAGGTAACTGTTCTCCAGTTATACATAAGAGCGACTGAACTGAACAGAAGGTTGAATGGATAGACTGAACAATCATCGTATCTGGGTTGTATTCGATTATTTCGTGATGATTATTATATATTATGTCTAACCAGGTAACTGTTCTTTCGTTATACATACTAGCAACCGAATCGAACATAAGGTTGAATGGATAGATTGAACAATCATTGTATCTGGGTTGTCTCCGATTATATCGTTATGTTGTATATTTAACTACACCTACCATGTAACGTTTCGTTCGTTACACATACGAGCGTCTGAATCGAACATAAGGTTGGATGGTTAGACGGAACGATAATTGTAACTAAGTTGTTTTCGATTATATCGTGATGACGTTCATATAGAAATACTCACCAGGTTACTGTTCTTTCGTTATACATACGAGCAACCGAATCGAACAGAAGGTTGAATGGATAGACTGAACAATCAATGTATCTGGGTGGTATCCGATTATATCGCAATACTGTATATATAGTGATACTTACCAGGTGACGGTACTTCCGTTACACATACTAGCGACTGAATCGAACAGAAGGTTAAATGGTTAGACGAAACGATAATTGTATCTGAGTTGTATTCGATGATATCGTGATGATGTTTATATAGCAATTCTCACCAGGTAACTGTTCTTCCGTTTTACATACAAGCGACCGAATCGAGCAGAAGGTTGAATTCAGTATAGATTGAACAATCATCGTATCTGGGTTGTATTCGATTATGTTTATATAGTTATACTCACCAGGTAACTGTTCTTCCGTTATACATACGAGCGACTGAATTGAACAGAAGGTTGAATGGATAGTATATGGGTTGTATTCGATTATGATGTTATGCTGTGTATATAGTTATACACACTAGGAGACGGTAAACGAAAAGAAAGTTGAATGGATAGACTGAACAATCAATGTATCTGGGTGGTATCCGATTATATCGCAATACTGTATATATAGTGATACTTACCAGGTGACGATACTTCCGTTACACATACTAGCGACTGAATCGAACAGAATGTTGAATGGTTAGACGAAACGATAATTGTATCTGAGTTGTATTCGATGATATCGTGATGATGTTTATATAGCAATACTCACCAGGTAACTGTCCTTCCGTTTTACATACAAGCGACCGAATCGAGCAGAAGGTTAAATGGATAGATTAAACAATCATCGTATCTGAGTTGTATTCGATTATGTTTATATAGATATACTCACCAGGTACCTGTTCTTCCGATATACATACGAGCAACCGAATCGAACATAAGGTTGAATGGATAGATTGAACAATCATTGTATCTGGGTTGTCTCCGATTATATCGTTATGTTGTATATTTAACTACACCTACCATGTAACGGTTCATTCGTTACACATACGAGCGTCTGAATCGAACATAAGGTTGGATGGTTAGACGGAACGATAATTGTAACTAAGTTGTATTCGATTATATCGTGATGACGTTCATATAGAAATACTCACCAGGTTACTGTTCTTTCGTTATACATACGAGCAACCGAATCGAACAGAAGGTTGAATGGATAGTATCTGGGTTGTATTCGATTATGATGTTATGCTGTGTATATAGTTATACACATAAGGTGACGGTATTCCCGTTTCACATACGAGCGACCGAAACGAACAGAAAGTTGAATGGATAGACTGAACAATCAATGTATCTGGGTGGTATCCGATTATATCGCAATACTGTATATATAGTGATACTTACCAGGTGACGGTACTTCCGTTACACATACTAGCGACTGAATCGAACAGAAGGTTAAATGGTTAGACGAAACGATAATTGTATCTGAGTTGTATTCGATGATATCGTGATGATGTTTATATATCAATACTCACCAGGTAACTGTTCTTCCGTTTTACATACAAGCGACCGAATCGAGCAGAAGGTTGAATTCAGTATAGATTGAACAATCATCGTATCTGGGTTGTATTCGATTATGTTTATATAGTTATACTCACCAGGTAACTGTTCTTCCGTTATACATACGAGCGACTGAATTGAACAGAAGGTTGAATGGATAGTATATGGGTTGTATTCGATTATGATGTTATGCTGTGGATATAGTTATACACACTAGGAGACGGTATTCCCGTTTTACATACGAGCGACCGAAACAAAAAAAAAGTTGAATGGATAGACTGAACAATCAATGTATCTGGGTGGTATCCGATTATATCGCAATACTGTATATATAGTGATACTTACCAGGTGACGATACTTCCGTTACACATATTAGCGACTGAATCGAACAGAATGTTGAATGGTTAGACGAAACGATAATTGTATCTGAGTTGTATTCGATGATATCGTGATGATGTTTATATAGCAATACTCACCAGGTAACTGTTCTTCCGCTTTACATACAAGCGACCGAATCGAGCAGAAGGTTGAATTCAGTATAGATTGAACAATCATCGTATCTGGGTTGTATTCGATTATGTTTATATAGTTATACTCACCAGGTAACTGTTCTTCCGTTATACATAAGAGCGACTGAATTGAACAGAAGGTTAAATGGATAGTATATGGGTTGTATTCGATTATGATGTTATGCTGTGTATATAGTTATACACACTAGGAGACGGTATTCCCGTTTTACATACGAGCGACCGAAACGAAAAGAAAGTTGAATGGATAGACTGAACAATCAATGTATCTGGGTGGTATCCGATTATATCGCAATACTGTATATATAGTGATACTTACCAGGTGACGATACTTCCGTTACACATACTAGCGACTGAATCGAACAGAATGTTGAATGGTTAGACGAAACAATAATTGTATCTGAGTTGTATTCGATGATATCGTGATGATGTTTATATAGCAATACTCACCAGGTACCTGTCCTTCCGTTTTACATACAAGCGACCGAATCGAGCAGAAGGTTGAATGGATAGATTGAACAATCATCGTATCTGAGTTGTATTCGATTATGGTTATATAGATATACTCACCAGGTACCTGTTCTTCCGATATACATACGAGCAACCGAATCGAACATAAGGTTGAATGGATAGATTGAACAATCATCGTATCTGAGTTGTATTCGATTATGTTTATATAGTTATACTCACCAGGTAACTGTTCTTCCGTTATACATACGAGCGACTGAATTGAACTGAAGGTTGAATGGATAGACTGAACAATGATCGTATCTGGGGTTGTATTCGATTATATCGTGATGATGTTCATATAGTTATACTCACCAGGTAACTGTTCTCCAGTTATACATAAGAGCGACTGAACTGAACAGAAGGTTGAATAGATAGACTGAACAATCATCGTATCTGGGTTGTATTCGATTATTTCGTGATGATTATTATATATTATGTCTAACCAGGTAACTGTTCTTTCGTTATACATACTAGCAACCGAATCGAACATAAGGTTGAATGGATAGATTGAACAATCATTGTATCTGGGTTGTCTCCGATTATATCGTTATGTTGTATATTAAACTGCACCTACCATGTAACGGTTCTTTCGTTACACATACGAGCGTCTGAATCGAACATAAGGTTGGATGGTTAGACGGAACGATAATTGTAACTAAGTTGTATTCGATTATATCGTGATGACGTTCATATAGAAATACTCACCAGGTTACTGTTCTTTCGTTATACATACGAGCAACCGAATCGAACAGAAGGTTGAATGGATAGTATCTGGGTTGTATTCGATTATGATGTTATGCTGTGTATATAGTTATACACATAAGGTGACGGTATTCCCGTTTCACATACGAGCTACCGAAACGAACAGAAAGTTGAATGGATAGACTGAACAATCAATGTATCTGGGTGGTATCCGATTATATCGCGATACTGTATATATAGTGATACTTACCAGGTGACGGTACTTCCGATACACATACTAGCGACTGAATCGAACAGAAGGTTAAATGGTTAGACGAAACGATAATTGTATCTGAGTTGTATTCGATGATATCGTGATGATGTTTATATAGCAATACTCACCAGGTAACTTTTCTTCCGTTTTACATACAAGCGACCGAATCGAGCAGAAGGTTAAATGGATAGATTGAACAATCATCGTATCTGAGTTGTATTCGATTATGGTTATATAGTTATACTCACCAGGTAACTGTTCTTCCGTTATACATACGAGCGACTGAATTGAACAGAAGGTTGAATGGATAGTATATGGGTTGTATTCGATCATGATGTTATGCTGTGTATATAGTTATACACACTAGGAGACGGTATTCCCGTTTTACATACGAGCGACCGAAACGAAAAGAAAGTTGAATGGATAGACTGAACAATCAATGTATCTGGGTGGTATCCGATTATATCGCAATACTGTATATATAGTGATACTTATCAGGTGACGATACTTCCGTTACACATACTAGCGACTGAATCGAACAGAATGTTGAATGGTTAGACGAAACGATAATTGTATCTGAGTTGTATTCGATGATATCGTGATGATGTTTATATAGCAATACTCACCAGGTACCTGTCCTTCCGTTTTACATACAAGCGACCGAATCGAGCAGAAGGTTAAATGGATAGATTGAACAATCATCGTATCTGAGTTGTATTCGATTATGGTTATATAGATATACTCACCAGGTACCTGTTCTTCCGATATACATACGAGCAACCGAATCGAACATAAGGTTGAATGGATAGATTGAACAATCATCGTATCTGAGTTGTATTCGATTATGTTTATATAGTTATACTCACCAGGTAACTGTTCTCCAGTTATACATAAGAGCGACTGAACTGAACAGAAGGTTGAATAGATAGACTGAACAATCATCGTATCTGGGTTGTATTCGATTATTTCGTGATGATTATTATATATTATGTCTAACCTGGTAACTGTTCTTTCGTTATACATACTAGCAACCGAATCGAACATAAGGTTGAATGGATAGATTGAACAATCATTGTATCTGGGTTGTCTCCGATTATATCGTTATGTTGTATATTAAACTACACCTACCATGTAACGGTTCATTCGTTACACATACGAGCGTCTGAATTGAACATAAGGTTGGATGGTTAGACGGAACGATAATTGTAACTAAGTTGTATTCGATTATATCGTGATGACGTTCATATAGAAATACTCACCAGGTTACTGTTCTTTCGTTATACATACGAGCAACCGAATCGAACAGAAGGTTGAATGGATAGTATCTGGGTTGTATTCGATTATGAAGTTATGCTGTGTATATAGTTATACACATAAGGTGACGGTATTCCCGTTTCACATACGAGCGACCGAAACGAACAGAAAGTTGAATGGATAGACTGAACAATCAATGTATCTGGGTGGTATCCGATTATATCGCGATACTGTATATATAGTGATACTTACCAGGTGACGGTACTTCCGTTACACATACTAGCGACTGAATCGAACAGAAGGTTAAATGGTTAGACGAAACGATTATTGTATCTGAGTTGTATTCGATGATATCGTGATGATGTTTATATAGCAATACTCACCAGGTAACTGACCTTCCGTTTTACATACAAGCGACCGAATCGAGCAGAAGGTTGAATTCAGTATAGATTGAACAATCATCGTATCTGGGTTGTATTCGATTACGTTTATATAGTTATACTCACCAGGTAACTGTTCTTCCGTTATACATACGAGCGACTGAATTGAACAGAAGGTTGAATGGATAGTATATGGGTTGTATTCGATTATGATGTTATGCTGTGTATATAGTTATACACACTAGGAGACGGTATTCCCGTTTTACATACGAGCGACCGAAACGAAAAGAAAGTTGAATGGATAGACTGAACAATCAATGTATCTGGGTGGTATCCGATTATATACTGTATATATAGTGATACTTACCAGGTGACGATACTTCCGTTACACATACTAGCGACTGAATCGAACAGAATGTTGAATGGTTAGACGAAACGATAATTGTATCTGAGTTGTATTCGATGATATCGTGATGATGTTTATATAGCAATACTCACCAGGTACCTGTCCTTCCGTTTTACATACAAGCGACCGAATCGAGCAGAAGGTTAGATGGATAGATTGAACAATCATCGTATCTGAGTTGTATTCGATTATGGTTATATAGATATACTCACCAGGTACCTGTTCTTCCGATATACATACGAGCAACCGAATCGAACATAAGGTTGAATGGATAGATTGAACAATCATCGTATCTGAGTTGTATTCGATTATGTTTATATAGTTATCCTCACCAGGTAACTGTTCTTCCGTTATACATACGAGCGACTGAATTGAACTGAAGGTTGAATGGATAGACTAAACAATGATCGTATCTGGGGTTGTATTCGATTATATCGTGATGATGTTCATATAGTTATACTCACCAGGTAACTGTTCTCCAGTTATACATAAGAGCGACTGAACTGAACAGAAGGTTGAATGGATAGACTGAACAATCATCGTATCTGGGTTGTATTCGATTATTCCGTGATGATTATTATATATTATGTCTTACCAGGTAACTGTTCTTTCGTTATACATACTAGCAACCGAATCGAACATAAGGTTGAATGGATAGATTAAACAATCATTGTATCTGGGTTGTCTCCGATTATATCGTTATGTTGTATATTTAACTACACCTACCATGTAACGGTTCTTTCGTTACACATACGAGCGTCTGAATCGAACATAAGGTTGGATGGTTAGACGGAACGATAATTGTAACTAAGTTGTATTCGATTATATCGTGATGACGTTCATATAGAAATACTCACCAGGTTACTGTTCTTTCGTTATACATACGAGCAACCGAATCGAACAGAAGGTTGAATGGATAGTATCTGGGTTGTATTCGATTATGATGTTATGCTGTGTATATAGTTATACACACTAGGAGACGGTATTCCCGTTTTACATACGAGCGACCGGAACAAAAAAAAAGTTGAATGGATAGACTGAACAATCAATGTATCTGGGTGGTATCCGATTATATCGCAATACTGTATATATAGTGATACTTACCAGGTGACGATACTTCCGTTACACATATTAGCGACTGAATCGAACAGAATGTTGAATGGTTAGACGAAACGATAATTGTATCTGAGTTGTATTCGATGATATCGTGATGATGTTTATATAGCAATACTCACCAGGTAACTGTTCTTCCGCTTTACATACAAGCGACCGAATCGAGCAGAAGGTTGAATTCAGTATAGATTGAACAATCATCGTATCTGGGTTGTATTCGATTATGTTTATATGTAAGCGCTCGCCCTCCTGGCACTGGAACTCGACGGTGAAGTCGTCCATAGTGGCAGGAACGCCCCACAGTACAGAAGACAAGGCTCGGATTTAATAGACACCCTAATTAAATTCCTATCGCCACACTAAAACTTTAGTCTACGATAGCTGACCGAAAAAAACGGGACGACCTAGATCGACGGCGTTGCGCCACAGTCGCCGTCCCGAAACCTAAATCCCTAGCTATGTAGGCAGAAGGCCTCCCTACAGAGAGCTAATCAAGGTAAGCTGTAAACGAGTCGCGACCGAACGGGTGTGCCCTCAGGTCACACGGGCTACGCGTTTAACGTCCCCAAGGCCCAGTGCAACGTTCCCCCGTAGGGTACTAGTATAGGTTATGCAGTGGGTAGACGGTCCGGCACTTTCCCGGGAAAGCGGCGGAGGCACGACGAAGGGGTGGTAGTGCCACAGCCAGGCTCAGCTGTGGAGGCTACTGATAAAATGTCTTTGGACACTACCACCTATGGAGCTCTTCAGTGCTTAAGGGAGACTGGGACAGGCACCCAGTGCTTATGCACAACAACCCTATTGATCCCTCGTTTAGAGGTGGATGTAAACGAATTCGTTAGCAACAATTTAGTGTTGCTAACTTGATTCCACACCGTGACTAGCTGTAGAGCTTTAATATACAAAATTATTAGGTTTGCTTCCAAAACCCTGGTTCTAAATATCAAAAATATGCTTTCTATAAGCTTTATCATGCAATCCAATATCGCTTCCAGCGATATTCCAATAATAAAATCAATTCGAGCTGGAAAAGAAATACGCGAGCCAAAATGGATACCGAAGTAACCGTATCTGAGTATAGCAAGCAAGTGATGATCCAGAAAAAGCCTCCCGCAGCTTTATACAGTATCCCAATAATACTATTATTCCTCTAAACTCCTCCCCTCTAGATTCCTGCACTCTCATTGGTTGCAGCCGCGTGCGTATCCGCGGGAATGAGACGCAAGTTCTCCACTAGGCCACGCCCCCTTAATTCCAGGGCCCTGATTGGCCGGACTCGAGCGCGCACCTTGTGCATGCTCTAGATCGGTTATGCGAATGAAATATTGATTTGTATCAATGCCTAGGGCTTTAGATAATCATATTTACATAATTGAATATCAATTCTAGCATTATTTCCTATATTTGGAAGCAAAAACCTATAACACCCCCCCCCCCTTCGAAAGGTCGCTAGTCACGTTGCTTAACAAGTTAGCAGGCCGTGAAAACAGCCTTGGTTTGTGGGTTTTCTTTATTCAATTTTTCTTTTCTACAATCCTTAAATCTAAACTTAAAACTATTTACAAAAACAGGGCCACTTGCTAGGCCAAATACAGTTAGCTGAAAGAGAGAGATCAAAATTCAAACAACTATTTACATATTCCGTGGGACTTTATCCCATCGCCACACCACGAGGACGTGATGAAATAATCCAAATTTCCTTAACCTAAATTAACAATGCAACAAGAAAGAAAAGCAAAAACAAACATCAAACAATCTAAACTACGTTAATTCCTAATATAAAAAAAATAAAGCTATACGCCCGAATATCGTTATATACAAAGTTTGCAAAAGTACTGTGGGGGCCACTATGGAGGAGGTCGAACAACTCCTCGGAGGGGGTCCAGGTGCTCTTGTCCCACACGTTGAGACGGGGCAAGACGTAGGTCGTCGACATGAATGATGACTTCCAAACCTTCTTTATTTACTCGATACGTAGTAGGACCAACTCGTTCTACTACCTGACTAGGGCCCACCCACGTCTGTCCAAACTTTGCTTTACCTATGGGACCGTTTCTGCACAGTACCCACTGTCCTGGCTCGAATTCAGTGCTAGGGCCAGCTTCTTCGGGGTATAGATTCCTTTGGAATATAATTTTTCTATCTTTGGCTTTTTGAATTCGCTCTTGTCTAGCTTGGGCAACGTCCTCTGGGACTTGAGGAGCTGGTGCCGGAGGTCTGGGTCTTGGAGCGGCCCAATCACCAGGTCTCTGCAATTCATACCCCAATAACAGTTGGGCTGGAGTGAAATTGGTGGATGAATTATTTCTGTTTCTAAGGTCAAATAACAGCTTGGATATATGTGTATCCCACAGTTTTTTATTTTTTTGTAATAGTTTGGCTCGAAGCCATTTCTTGATTTCTTGACATCTTCGTTCTACAGGATTCGCCTGTTGATGGTATACTGCAGAGAACGTACTTTTCAAGTGGTTTTGATCACAAAACCTTTTCCAAATTACCCCACGAAACTGAGTTCCGTGATCTGTAATTATTTCTTCGGGAAATCCACATCGTAAAAATACTTGTTCTTGCAAAAATTCTACCACTACCTTGGCGTCAGCCGTAGGCGTAGCAAGGGCCTCGACCCAATTGCTAAAACAGTCTGTCGCGACTATCAGAAATCTATTTCCCCGTTTTCCTACAGGATATGGTCCCATCACGTCAACAGAGACCAGCTGCCACGGCCTTTGCGGCTTATGCGGGCGTTGATTTTCCTTCTTTTGTATCTTTTCTCTTTTCGTAGTAGCACAAACTAAGCATTCACGTACGTAGTTTCCGATATCGCCATTCATCCCAGGCCAATGCACATGTTGAGATAATTGATTTAGTTTTCCCGGGACATGTTGTATTGTAAAGTTGTATTCTTGTAGCATCAAGGCCCACCTGGTTAATTTGGCCTTTTCATCTTTGAACTTATCCAGCCACAGTAGTGCCGAGCTGTCTGTATATAATTTGAATGTGCCATCTTGCAAAAAGTGACGGTATTTCCTTACCGCCCATATCACAGCCAAACATTCTATTTCGTTGATGTGATATTTTCGTTCAGTGGCGCTTAATTTGGCGCTACTGTATGCAATGATGTCGCGTCCACCCTCAGGCCGTTCTTGAAACAACACTGCCCCCATGCCAATATACGAGGCGTCTGTCTGTAGACAAAACGGTCGATGGGGGTCAGGTCGGGCCAATCTCAGAGGCGCGGCCACGCAATTCTTAATTTTGGTGAAGGCGTCTTCTGCCGAAGGGGTCCACCGAAATTTCTTTTTTGTATCGATTAAATCAGTCAGGGGGGCTGCGATTTCTGCAAAATTTGGGATAAATTCTCTTAGCCACCCTGCTGTTCTCAGAAAACCACGCAGTTGTTTGAGTGATTTTGGAGTTGGGAATTTTCTGATGTTTAGGATATGTGTTTCTTGGGGAAAATTCCCATCTGCGGTAACTATTCTTCCCAAATATTCTAATTCCTTCTGGGCAAATTTGCATTTGCTAGGTGAGACCCACAGACCATGAGCCCTCAGTCTTTCTAAGATCATTCTTAGATGGTCTGCATGTTCTGCAATATTATTCGAATATACTATAATATCATCGAGATATACTTTACAGATTTTATCTGTATATCATACCAGAACAGATGACATCAGGTTCTGGAAGGCAGCTGGCCCATTCCGTAAGCCAAATGATAGTACTTTGAATTCGTATACAGAACCATCGGGGGCTCCAAAAGCTGTGTATTTTCTAGATTCGGTACTTAATGGGATTTGCCAAAATCCATTTCGCAAATCGAGGCTCGTGAATATCTTTGCATTTCCAAGTTCTCTGACTGTTTCCTGTATCAGAGGAAGATGCGGGGCCTCTGGGATGATCAATTTATTGATCTCTCTATAATCCACGCAAAACCTGAGTTTCCCATTTTTCTTTGGTATCAGGACCACAGGACTACAATAAGCAGAATTGCTTCTAGTTATAACCCCAGCTTCTAATAGCTTCCCGATTTCTTCATGGATAATATTTTTACGAGCGTCTGACATTTTTGTGTATCTATTTTGTCTAAAAGGCTTGTCTTCTTTGACTCGGATTTGATGAACAGCCGCATGTGTGGTCGGCTGTTTAATCCGGTCGTCAAAGACATCGACAAATTCCCTTATCACAGGCATAATCATTTCCTTTGTGTCTTTATGGAATTGATTTTCTTCGAATTCAGGTATCTTCTGGGATGCATTAGAATTTCGAGAATTGTTGAGAAAGTATACTGTCTGTCTCGGGTCTTTCCCGAAGTATACACATTTTTGTGCAATGTCTAGTACGGCTTTGTTGTCTCGTAGCCATGGCATTCCCAGAATTATCTTTTCCTGCAAGTCGTGCACTACTGTGGCAGCAATAGTGCAAGGCACCCCTTCGATAAAAATATCCAATCTCATAACTCCCAAACTTTGAGAAGTATTATTTTGGCAACCCAGGAAAATGGTACCCGGATTTGCCAAACTTGTAACATCTCTGTCCGAAAGCATATCAGTCCTGATAAAATTATTACTCGCCCCTGAGTCGATGAGTGCACTCACAGATTGATCATCGAGTTCTACTTGTATTCTCGGCAGTTTTTCAGAACTGCTATACAAGTTTTCTCCTAATTCCGACAGCAGGATTAGAGGGCTCCATTAATAATTGAAAAGGATTATTTTGTGAATCACCTCCTGGTAATTCTGAATGGCACTTTTTATTTTTCAAGGGCCTTTTTAACTTACGGGACGATTCGGCGTTTACTGTCGTGGGTTCTCTGCCGGATCGTCCCTGCGATCGTTTTCCGACAGAGTATTTCTATCTTCGGTTGTCATATTATTATTTCGTGGAACCTGCCGAACGTTGGCTAGTGCACTGGCAGGAGCACGATAGTTGGGATTTTCTGTTCTCGGCGGAACATATCTGTTGGTTGGCCCACTCTGGTAATTATTTCGGTAATTTCCATCCGGCCTATTGGATGTCCTCCAATCGTTATTTGGCCGATTGTTGGTATTGTTTACATTTGGATTCGGCCTCGGTACAGCCGCGGTAGTGGTAGAATGACTACGAACAGGCTGAGCTTGCCTTTCTACATTTTTATTCCACGAGGTATTCTGTATATCCTTGGCGAGCAATGTGCATTGCTGTGTCAATTCTTCGATGTCTGCAAAAGAGACTCCTCGCAAGAAACATCTGTAATCTGAATTGAGTAGGGGAACGATCAAATCCACCAGTTCCTCCTCTGATAAAGTCACTGCTACTCGCCTGGCTAGCGCGCATTTTTCGGCTATGAATGCGGCTGGGCCAATATTTGCGGGTTGCGGTTGGCCATATAGTTTGGAAATCAATTTCGATTTCACCATTTTGCTATCGAATCTCTGTAAAATTCTATTTGAGAGATTCTCCCAGGTGATCTGGGTGTTGGTACCAAAAGTGGCTGTATACCACTGCAGGGCCTCGTTTTTCAAGTTTTTCTTTACAAATGAAGTCCAATTTTTTGAATGGATTTCAGGGTGTTTCTTGAATTCTTTCTCGCATTCTTTTAGAAACACGACTGGGTCTTCAGCCTCGTGTCCATTAAATTCAGGCAGATTCAATCTAGTGTGAATCTTTTTCGTGGTATCAGTGAGAGCTCGGATTGCTGTCACTAGTTCAGAGAGTGGGTTAACCAATTCCTCTGGGGCAACTGGTTTCATGGTAGGGCGCCATTGGCTTTGTTTTTGTTTGCCCTTGTTATCCACTTCGGAAGCCAAAAACGAAGTGGCTTTAGGCTCTTTGGGTTCTACGTTCGTTTTCTTGCTGAATGTTCGTTCCATTTCAGCCAACAATGAAAACGGATTGGTCGCTTGGCGTGTGGGAATGGCTCGCACTTGACGTATTGGGCGAGAATTCCTTCCAAGTCCGGCCATAAAAATGCCTTCTGCATTCTGCTGCTGTGGTTTGGATCGGAGATCGTTTCCAGCGATCACCTGGAAATCAGTCCTTTCATTAGGCTGGTTGTCTACTGTCTCTGACTCCTGGTATGCCATGAATCTTTCATGCAAAGTGCGAGGATAGTACGGGGTGGATACCGCCTAGTCAGGTAGTAATTCCACATCAGGAACATGTGTTTCTTCGAAGCTAGTATTTCCAACGGCCCCACGTTGGGCGCTCGCCCTCCTGGCACTGGAACTCGACGGTGGAGTCGTCCATAGTGGCAGGAACGCCCCACAGTACAGAAGACAAGGCTCGGATTTAATAGACACCCTAATTAAATTCCTATCGCCACACTAAAACTTTAGTCTACGATAGCTGACCGAAAAAAACGGGACGACCTAGATCGACGGCGTTGCGCCACAGTCGCCGTCCCGAAACCTAAATCCCTAGCTATGTAGGCAGAAGGCCTCCCTACAGAGAGCTAATCAAGGTAAGCTTTAAACGAGTCGCGACCGAACGGGTGTGCCCTCAGGTCACACGGGCTACGCGTTTAACGTCCCCAAGGCCCAGTGCAACGTTCCCCCGTAGGGTACTAGTATAGGTTATGCAGTGGGTAGACGGTCCGGCACTTTCCCGGGAAAGCGGCTACTGATAAAATGTCTTTGGACACTACCACCTCTGGAGCTCTTCAGTGCTTAAGGGAGACTGGGACAGGCACCCAGTGCTTATGCACAACAACCCTATTGATCCCTCGTTTAGAGGTGGATGTAAACGAATTCGTTAGCAACAATTTAGTGTTGCTAACTTGATTCCACACCGTGACTGGCTGTAGAGCTTTAATATACAAAATTATTAGGTTTGCTTCCAAAACCCTGGTTCTAAATATCAAAAATATGCTTTCTATAAGCTTTATCATGCAATCCAATATCGCTTCCAGCGATATTCCAATAATAAAATCAATTCGAGCTGAAAGAGAAATACGCGAGCCAAAATGGATACCGAAGTAACCGTATCTGAGTATAGCAAGCGAGTGATGATCCAGAAAAAGCCTCCCGCAGCTTTATACACGCCCTATCGTTATGAGGCCCCGGATAAGGACATTACTAATCACTGAAGGTGATCAGGAACAGCCCTACCCGTATCCACCAACCCCCGTAGCAGCGCTACGGTCCTCATATTTTTAAAGCCCTAGTGGCAGTGGGACTTTAAGAGTCTGGCGTTTTGGGGTGATGGAAAAAGGGGAGCAAAACAATCCGCAGGGACTGATGTTTTGAAAACTGACTTGTTAGTGGGATAGCATGGCGTATAGGGGCTTGGGTGTTAGTCGGAAACGTAAGAATTTGCATTCGTTGAAATAGTTACTATTCCGTGGCGCAGTGTTTGTCGGAACTTACCTGTGTGTTCTTACCTGTGTGTTCCCTTACTCACCTAAGGGGCTTGTTGGTTCAAATGCTGGTGTTTTGGACGTTTATATCGCTCTCGGAATCTCGGGTCGTAATCCATCGCCTCTCTGTTGAGGGGGTTGTCGTGGCTCTCCATCTTGGTATGGGTCTTTGCGGATAGAATTTTCATTCTGTCCAGGACGGGTGGGTGTTGCAGGTCTCTGAAGATGGAGTTGGTTCTGACGAACCATGGTGCGTTGACGAACATACGAACGCATCGATTTTCGTAACTCTGGATTCGTTTGAGGTGAGTTTTGGCACAATGTCCCCAGGCTGCTACTGCGTAGGTCAGGATCGGGAGGAGTATCGTCTTCATGAGGAGGAGTTTCAGGTCGATCCTCATCGGATTTCTGCGTCCGATGAGTGGGTTCAGTTGTCCTCTGACTCGTATGGCGGTTTTCACACGGGAGTCCACGTGAGCCTTGAAGGTCAACTTGTTGTCGATGATTACCCCAAGGTATTTTGCTGAGTTTGTCCATGGGATGTCGTGGCCTCCTATCGACACATGTCCGACTGGAGGTTTTTTAGATCTCGTGATGAGTATGGCTTGGCTCTTCTCCGGGTTGATCTGGATTTTCCAGTTGATACACCATTGCTCGAGCTCGTCAATGGACCTTTGCAGGTACCTGGTAACGAACTCGGCTCTAGGGGACCTAGATGCGATGGCTGTATCATCTGCATACAATGACAGGGTGCAATGTCTATTGTTGTTTGGAATATCAGATGTGTAGATGGAGTAGAGGTGTGGACTCAGCACTGCACCTTGGGGTACTCCTGCTCTCATGGACTTCACTTCCGATCTGTCCGTTCCTGTCTTGGTGCTAAAAGTTCTCCTGCGAATATAAGAGTCTATTAATCTTACCATGGGTGTGGGGTACTCTAGTAGGGCCATCTTGGTGATAAGTCCGTCGTGCCAGACTCGGTCGAAAGCTTTGGCAACGTCTAGAAACACAGCTCCCGTGAAGTGTCTCCTATTCAACCCTACGGTTGCGTAGTCGACGAGTCTCGTGACCTGCATTTCTGTCGAGTGTCCGCTTCTGAAGCCGAACTGTTCGTCTGGAAGTATGCCAAGTTCTGTTGTCATCTCTTCTAGTCGTCTCTTTATGATCCTCTCTATCACCTTGCTGGGGGCGGGTAGTAGGCTGATTGGGCGGTAGTTTTCGGGCCGGGTTGCGTCCTTATTTGGTTTTCTCAACATTATCACTGAGGCTTCTTTCCAGCTATCTGGGAAGTGTCTCAGCCGCAATACTGCGTTCCCTATGTTGGTAAGGGCTGCTATCCCCTTCCTGGGGAGTTGCTTCAGAGCTTTGTTCGGGATGTGGTCTATCCCGGGAGCCTTTTTGGTTTTCAGGTATTTGATGATTTCTCTCACCTCTTCTGGTGAAGTTGGCCTTAGGATTTCCTCCTGGTCTTCTATCATCCTGATCCTGTCCACTTTCCGTTTGCATCGAGCCACGTGTTCTGCGTCTTCTTCTGGCCTATGGTTTTCCACGAATTGCCTTTCTAAGGCTTCTGCAAAGGCTGTCGCTTTGTCTTTGTTCGTGTAGGCGATTCCGTTCTCTCCTTGAAGAGGGGGAATAGGTGTTGGTCCGTTCCTCAGAAGTTTCTGCATGTTCCAGATGCTCCCATCTTCCGTGTTTAGTGATGAGATTTTGTTAGCCCAGCGTTCATCGCTGTTTGCCTGCAGTTCTCTCCTCACGTCTCTCGCAAGTTGTCTCGCTATCTGGTTGTGTTCTGGTAGCCTGGTTCGCATGGATAGCTTTCTAGCTCTCCTCTTTTGCCTAATGAGCTCTTTGAGCTCAGGGGGCAGCTCGTGCTGCAGGTTCCAGTACGTGGTTCGGGTAACGGTGGTGCTGGCTTCTATGGCTCTTTGGACGTCTCGTTCAAAGTTTTTCACTGCTCTCTCCAGGTCTTCTATCGAGCTTATAACGGGCATGGGGCCCATTTGCTCGTGGAAGTTTCGCTGAAATTGAGACCAGTTTACCTTGTTCCGGTTTATCGGGGTGTCCTCCTCTGATCTGTCTTCTCCCACTTGAAGCAGTATCGGGCTATGGTCTGAGGTTCCGTCGTGCAGTACTGCGATTTCTACAGGGACTTGAAGTCCTCGTAGTACGGCAATATCTAGGATGCTGGGTGCAGTGCGATCGTCGTTCCTGTTAGGTTCGGTTGGTCCCAGGACTGATACTTCTTCGTTCCGTTCCAGGTAGCCTAAAAGAAGCCTACCTTTCAAGTTCGTTGTCGTGCAGTTCCACTGGGGGTGTTTCGCGTTCCAGTCTCCTATTGCGATGGTTTGCCTGTTTTCGCTTAGTACGGCGTTCAGGTCTCCGTCCGTCACGGTGGCTGCCTGATTTGAGGTTAGGTACACGGATACCACCTGGATTTCCCCTTTGGTGGCCGTATTCACTACCGCTATGGTGGCTTCCAGGTGCTCCAGGTCTGGTGTGTTGACTGGATAGTGGTCTAGGGTTTTCTTGATCAGCAGGAGGGTTCCTCCTCCTTGTCTGTCTACCCTGTCATTTCTGTAACAAACATAATTTGGTACTTTGAATGACTTACCTGGTTTGAGCCGGGTTTCCTGGAGTGCCATGACGTCGATGGAGGTTCTCGAGAGGATTTCCTGGAGTTCCAGTTTTCTCGCTGCGGCTCCGTTGATGTTCCAGGAGCCGATCAGGAGCGAGTCCTTCTTAGACGCCATTGATAACCGGTGAGGGCATCGTAAGGCGAGCGAGGGTCTGCTGCACCGTTTTCTCGATTACTTGCCGGATGTATTCTTGGAATTCAACCGGCACATTCTGAGTTTCAGGGGCAGCTCTCGGGGCGGCGGGCCTGGGGGCGGCGGGCCTGGGGGCGGCGGGCCTGGGGGCGGCGGGCCTGGGGGCGGCGGGCCTGGGGGCGGTGGCAGTGGAGGCCGCTGCGGCGTAGGAACGACCAGGAGTCGTTCTTGGCGCTGGCGGTCTCGGTGCGTTCGGTCTCGCTGTGGGTTGGGTGGCTGTCGGTTTCCTAGGTTTGGGAACCATAGGACATCCTCTGTAGTTTGCAGGGTGGTTGCCGTGGCAGTTCGCGCACTTGGCTTCCGCTTCCCTGGGCTTCTTGCAGGTGGCCGTCTCATGCTTGCCTCCGCACTTGACGCACCTGAAATCACAATGGCAGTTACGCTGTCCGTGACCGAATTTCTGGCAACGGTGGCACTGCATGATTTGTCCTTTTTTGGGATGTTGTGGCTCCATCTTGACGATGTACCTGCAGCAGTCCTTCACCGTCCAGATGGTTTTGTCGGTTTTTGGTACTTGGATAAGTACCAGGGGGATCTCCTTCTTGGTGACGTTCGACTTCATTCGGTGAACGTCTTCGACGGGGACTCCCTTTCCAATGAGGTCCTCTTTTATGTCCTTGGTGGACACTGACATATCGATGCCGCGCATGACGGCATTCAGGAGTTTGTCTTCGTTCAGGGTGTAAGTGTGGTACTGGTGCTTTTCCAGCTCCAGTATCTTGGAGGCGGCACGGAATTCCGCCGGGTTCTTCGTTTGGAGCTTTACTCCTTGTCCCGTCAGTTTTACCAACGGGATCTCGATTCCTTTTTTGGCCAGTTTATTTCTGACCACTGTCCATTCCCCTGGACTTTTCAGGACTATGGGCGGGATCTGGGTCCTTTTGGTGACCTCCGTTTCGGGCTCTGTTGCGGCTGTTTCCTCTGCTCGCTCGGGGCTCCTCTCAGCCTTCCTTTTTTGGCTATCTGCAGTGTAGCCTCCGGTTGCCGTCTCGACTTCCATGTCGTCGTTGTTTTCTTCGGCTACCGGTTCGGTGGTTCCCCTTATTAGGGCGGCGAGGGCGGAGTGTATCCTGGAGTTTTCGGCATCTCCAGCTTGGATATATTCTCTGGCTTTTTTGTCAGCCTTCGTGGCGAGTATTGATAGGTCTTCTATGAGGACCTCGGTTTTTGGTTCCGGTGCCGGGTTTTGGTTCTTGATTTGCATCCTCAAATCATTTATCGTGCCCTGTAGGGTCGCGATTAGCTTGGTCTGGGCGCTCATCTGCTCTTTCAAGTCTTTGATGATGCCTCTGAGGTCCTCATCATCGGGAGTTCTTCGGGGGCTGCGGCTCTTCGAGGCCGTCTTCCTGGCTTTCTTGTTATCCCTGGCCCGGTCCATGCTTGTTGGGACTGCAAACATATCATCCTGGGGAATTTCCATTTTTTATCTTCTTGATTCCTAAAAGAAATCCTGAAAATAATCCTGAAATATTATAAAAGGGTTAGTTTGAAGCTGGTTTCTTCGTCCAATCAACAGTGCGCTCGGTATTAACCTGCGCACTGCATAATCTTGTGGTTTCGCCGACTTCTAATTCAGCGTCGAGTCTTGTTCGAATCAATTAAGAATCTCACTCCGTCTCGTATTCGATAATCCAAGATGCACAAAACTTCTCCTCTTGCCTTCACTCTTTCGAGTCCTTCCAAGAGCGTCTGCTTCGTACGGTGGCTGGCTGTCGAATGGGAGCTTTATACAGTATCCCAATAATACTATTATTCCTCTAAACTCCTCCCCTTTAGATTCCTGCACTCTCATTGGTTGCAGCCGCGTGCGTATCCGCGGGACCGAGACGCAAGTTCTCCACTAGGCCACGCCCCCCTAATTCCAGGGCCCTGATTGGCCGGACTCGAGCGCGCACCTTGTGCATGCTCTAGATCGGTTATGCGAATGAAATATTGATTTGTATCAATGCCTAGGGCTTTAGATAATCATATTTACATAATTGAATATCAATTCTAGCATTATTTCCTATATTTGGAAGCAAAAACCTATAACATATATAGTTATACTCACCAGGTAACTGTTCTTCCGTTAAACATAAGAGCGACTGAATTGAACAGAAGGTTGAATGGATAGTATATGGGTTGTATTCGATTATGATGTTATGCTGTGTATATAGTTATACACACTAGGAGATGGTATTCCCGTTTTACATACGAGCGACCGAAACGAAAAGAAAGTTGAATGGATAGACTGAACAATCAATGTATCTGGGTGGTATCCGATTATATCGCAATACTGTATATATAGTGATACTTACCAGGTGACGATACTTCCGTTACACATACTAGCGACTGAATCGAACAGAATGTTGAATGGTTAGACGAAACGATAATTGTATCAATCTCGATGTGAATTGCCCTGATTGTTAGGCACGTAAACAAGACACCATACCTTTTTTCTATTCTTCGTCCGATCGACACTGTCATTGGGCCAAAAAAGTCAATTCCCACATAAGTGAAAGGAAAAGTATATGCATTTAGACGTTTTGTTGGCAACATTCCCATTTCTGGACACACTGGCTTAGATTTTTTAATCCTGCAAACTTTACAGTTTCTGAAAACTCGTTTCACAGCAACACCAATATTCAGCACCCAATATTTCATCCTCAGGTTGTTCACCACAGTCTCCAAACCTATATGTCCAGATTTTTGATGATATTCTTCTATCAACAATTCGGTGAATCTATGTTTTGGATCAAGTATCAAAGGGTTTCTGCATTCATATGGAATACCTAGTTCTTCATTGTCTGGAATTCTTCCACCTAATCGAATCAATTCATCGTCATCCAGGAACACAGAAAGCTTGAAAAGACGACTTGATTTCGTTATACTTCTTTTTTGTTTCAGTATCATAAATTCTTCCTTGAAACTTTCAATCTGACATTTCCTGATCCATAATTTTTTTGCTTCCTCTTGTATTTCTGCAGTGAGATTCAACTTATTCGGTCTGCGTTGTTTCGAAATCTTGGTAACATCTTTGAAGTGTAAAATCCATGCCAACGCTCTCACTAGTCGATTAAACTTCGAAAAACGTGAAATATCAGGAAACTCCATTCGAATGGACACATCAAGAGTGTTTGTAAGAAGTAGGCTACTGATACCTTCTTCTGTACATTTAGGTTCATCGGGCCATTTCGATGATTTCAGGAAATCAGGTCCATTAAACCATAATCCATTCGTTTCCAAGTTGATTGATTTAACTTCCTTGGTAGCTTGATTGGCTACGTTGAGTTCTGATGGTAGCCAATGCCATTGTGAAATATCAGTGTCTTCGTGAATCTCTCCCAGTCGACAAGCTACGAAAACAGGGAATCTTCTGGTAACAGATCTTATTTGTTGTAAAACTACTAGAGAATCAGTCCAAAAATGTACGTCTTCAATTTCGTATTCGAGTTCATTCTTGATAGTCTTGGCTACTCTACAGGCAAGTACCGCACCCTGTAGCTCCAATTTCGGAATAGTTTGTTGATTTATTGGTGCTACCTTGAATTTTGCAGTCAAGAAAGAAGTGTAAATTTGTTCATTCACCAGTGTTCTGAGATAAGCCACTGTTGCATACGCCTTATCACTCGCATCACAAAATATATGCAAATCTACTTTACCAACACGATCTAGACTGGTAAAGTAATAGCGAGGTATCTTGACAGGAACTACTTCTCTTATATCCTTGATCCACTTCTTCCACGACGAGTAGAGTTCTTCAGTTATTTCTTGATCCCAGCTAATGTTACTTCTCCAAATATTTTGCATCAATATTCTGGCCTTTACCATGAGTGGAGCAAGGAAACAAAGTGGGTCAAAAACAGACATAATCACCCTCAGAACTTCTCTTTTTGTCAGGACTTTCGCACCATTCAATATTTCCACTGGGATTTTCTTTAGATTCAAAGCGAATACGAATTCGTCACTTTTCGGACACCAAGTGAGTCCAAGAACTCTCTCAAATTTATCAGAATCTATTTTTATTCCATCTTGAGTTTCTGCACGTAAAGATTCTGGAACTGATTGCATGACGGTATAAGAATTGCTCATCCATTTTACCATATCATATCCTGCCTGCTTATGTACGTGAATAACACTTCTTACTCTGGTGATCGCTTCATCAACTGTACAACAAGAGTCTAAGTAGTCATCGACATAGTGCTGCCGTTCCATTGCTCTCAGAATACCAGGGTAATCCTTCTCGAACATGGAAGCATTCTTGTTCTTTACAAACTGTGCGATAGATGGAGAGGAGACTGCGCCGAAAATCATAACGTTCATAACGTAGATATCTGGATCACGATGTCTGTCTTTTCCTCGCCATAGGAACAATTGAGCACATCTGTCCTCTTCTCTTATCAATATCTGATGAAACATCTCCCGGATATCACCACCAATAGCGATTTTTCCTTGTCTGAAGCGCCATAAAATAGATATAAGAGATGGTACGTAGTCTGGGCCTTGAAGCAAGAAATCATTCAAACTTGAACCTGCAGATTTTGCCGCAGCATCGAATACCATTCTCAGTTTTCCGGGTTTATTTATATTCCAAACAGCAAAGTGAGGAAGATACCAAGTTTTCGGACCATCCGGTACTTCTGATGACAGCAACATCTTTGCATATCCTTTCTGGATGTATTTCCTTATATTCTCTTCGTATTGCTCTGCAAACTTGGGATCTTTATCCATCTTCCTTTCCATACACCATAATCGTTTGAAAGCAGTAGCTCTACTTTCTGGTAATACTGAGTCTTCTTTTTTCCAAAGATGTCCAATTTCATAGCGTTACGAGTTCAACGATCCTAGCTATTCGTCGTTTTATGGCAAGAAGAGGTCAACCAAAGGAATTCATCACTGACAATGGAACTAATTTCATTGGGGCGGAACGAGAACTTCGGGAATATGTGGAATCTCTAGATCAAAACAGATTGGCAAATGAATTTGGTCAAAAAGGAGTGTCCTGGAAATTCAACCCACCTGGTGCTCCTCATATGGGAGGAATATGGGAGCGCATGGTACGTTCAATAAAAAGAGCCCTCAAGTTTAGCCTGAAATCTATTAATCCAAAAGAAGAAATATTTGAATACTCTGTTGGTTGAAGCAGAATATATAATAAATTCAAGACCTTTGACCCATATCTCCGTAGATCCAAATGAGCCAGAAGCAATCACTCCTAATCATTTATTCATCGCCTTATTACTACCATATAATTGACTAGAACACTCAACTATATCATCGACATCTGCTCGTGATTGAAGATCTACATCACTCTTGATTTCTGCCATTTGCTTCTGTATTTCAATTTCCTTTCTTGCATGTTCTCTTTGTTTATCGATGCATTTCATCTTTTCTTGTAACTCTTTTTCATCCAGTTCTTTCTGTTTTTGAATCAATCTGAGCTCTAGATTCAATTTCGAAAGAGTGGAGCTCTTAGACAATACAGATTTTTCATCTCGAACTATTTTTTCTGACTCAATAGCATGAATGGTTACCGGTGCGATTTCTGACCTTGCGTTCCAACTTTGTACCTCATTTTTAGGCGATTCTTCCAGATTCAATACATCAACAGAAGCGACTTTTCCAACAAACCTCGTATGATCTCTTGCATTAGATATACTTGAACTGAGATTTGCCATATCTACTGTTGAAAATCTCTTTGGTGGAACACCCTTATTAATTCGGCTGCTTCTTCGGACCTCTCCAGGCCCTGCTACATTTCCGGCACTGCTTGCTTTTTCCATAGCGGTTTATTTTATGCTCGAAGGACCAAATGTAGAAGTTAAATCCGACTATTATCAAACTTATTTTATTGATTAATCGTGACAGTTATTATACATAATGTTCTTTTTTTAAAAAACCTTGGAAACATCAGACAAAATATACAAATACAATATGAAATATTAAGTTCGTCTGTAACAACATCATAATCGAATACAACCCAGATACTATCCATTCAACCTTCTGTTCGATTCGGTTGCTCGTATGTATAACGAAAGAACAGTAACCTGGTGAGTATTGCTATATAAACATCATCACGATATCATCGAATATAACTCAGATACAATTATCGTTTCGTCTAACCATTCAACATTCTGTTCGATTCAGTCGCTAGTATGTGTAACGGAAGTATCGTCACCTGGTAAGTATCACTATATATACAGTATTGCGATATAATCGGATACCACCCAGATACATTGATTGTTCAGTCTATCCATTCAACTTTCTTTTTGTTTCGGTCGCTCGTATGTAAAACGGGAATACCGTCTCCTAGTGTGTATAACTATATATACAGCATAACATCATAATCGAATACAACCCAGATAGTATCCATTCAACCTTCTGTTCGATTCGGTTGCTCGTATGTATAACGAAAGAACAGTAACCTGGTGAGTATTTCTATATGAACGTCATCACGATATAATCGAATACAACTTAGTTACAATTATCGTTCCGTCTAACCATCCAACCTTATGTTCGATTCAGACGCTCGTATGTGTAACGAAAGAACCGTTTCATGGTGGGTGTAGTTAAATATACAACATAACGATATAATCGGAGACAACCCAGATACAATGATTGTTCAATCTATCCATTCAACCTTATGTTCGATTCGGTTGCTAGTATGTATAACGAAAGAACAGTTACCTGGTAAGACATAATATATAATAATCATCACGGAATAATCGAATACAACCCAGATACGATGATTGTTCAGTCTATCCATTCAACCTTCTGTTCAGTTCAGTCGCTCTTATGTATAACTGGAGAACAGTTACCTGGTGAGTATAACTATATGAACATCATCACGATATAATCGAATACAACCCCAGATACGATCATTGTTTAGTCTATCCATTCAACCTTCAGTTCAATTCAGTCGCTCGTATGTATAACGGAAGAACAGTTACCTGGTGAGAATAACTATATAAACATAATCGAATACAACTCAGATACGATGATTGTTCAATCTATCCATTCAACCTTATGTTCTATTCGGTTGCTCGTATGTATATCGGAAGAACAGGTACCTGGTGAGTATATCTATATAAACATAATCGAATACAACTCAGATACGATGATTGTTCAATCTATCCATTCAACCTTCTGCTCGATTCGGTCGCTTGTATGTAAAACGGAAGGACAGTTACCTGGTGAGTATTGCTATATAAACATTATCACGATATCATCGAATACAACTCAGATACAATTATCGTTTCGTCTAACCATTTAACCTTCTGTTCGATTCAGTCGCTAGTATGTGTAACGGAAGTACCGTCACCTGGTGAGTATCACTATATATACAGTATTGCGATATAATCGGATACCACCCAGATACATTGATTGTTCAGTCTATCCATTCAACTTTCTTTTCTTTTCGGTCGCTCGTATGTAAAACGGGAATACCGTCTCCTAGTGTGTATAACTATATACACAGCATAACATCATAATCGAATACAACCCATATACTATCCATTCAACCTTCTGTTCAATTCAGTCGCTCGTATGTATAACGGAAGAACAGTTACCTGGTGAGTATAACTATATAAACATAATCGAATACAACCCAGATACGATGATTGTTCAATCTATACTGAATTCAACCTTCTGCTCGATTCGGTCGCTTGTATGTAAAACGGAAGAACAGTTACCTGGTGAGTATTGCTATATAAACATCATCACGATATCATCGAATACAACTCAGATACAATAATCGTTTCGTCTAACCATTTAACCTTCTGTTCGATTCAGTCGCTAGTATGTGTAACGGAAGTACCGTCACCTGGTAAGTATCACTATATATACAGTATCGCGATATAATCGAATAACACCCAGATACATTGATTGTTCAGTCTATCCATTCAACTTTCTGTTCGTTTCGGTCGCTCGTATGTGAAACGGGAATACCGTCACCTTATGTGTATAACTATATACACAGCATAACATCATAATCGAATACAACCCAGATACTATCCATTCAACCTTCTATTCGATTCGGTTGCTCGTATGTATAACGAAAGAACAGTAACCTGGTGAGTATTTCTATATGAACGTCATCACGATATAATCGAATACAACTTAGTTACAATTATCGTTCCGTCTAACCATCCAACCTTATGTTCGATTCAGACGCTCGTATGTGTAACGAAAGAACCGTTACATGGTAGGTGTAGTTTAATATACAACATAACGATATAATCGGAGACAACCCAGATACAATGATTGTTCAATCTATCCATTCAACCTTATGTTCGATTCGGTTGCTAATATGTATAACGAAAGAACAGTTACCTGGTTAGACATAATATATAATAATCATCACGAAATAATCGAATACAACCCAGATACGATGATTGTTCAGTCAATCTATTCAACCTTCTGTTCAGTTCAGTCGCTCTTATGTATAACGGAAGAACAGTTACCTGGTGAGTATAACTATATAAACATAATCGAATACAACTCAGATACGATGATTGTTCAATCTATCCATTCAACCTTATGTTCGATTCGGTTGCTCGTATGTATATCGGAAGAACAGGTACCTGGTGAGTATATCTATATAAACATAATCGAATACAACTCAGATACGATGATTGTTCAATCTATCCATTTAACCTTCTGCTCGATTCGGTCGCTTGTATGTAAAACGGAAGGACAGGTACCTGGTGAGTATTGCTATATAAACATCATCACGATATCATCGAATACAACTCAGATACAATTATCGTTTCGTCTAACCATTCAACATTCTGTTCGATTCAGTCGCAAGTATGTGTAACGCAAGTATCGTCACCTGGTAAGTATCACTATATATACAGTATTGCGATATAATCGGATACCACCCAGATACATTGATTGTTCAGTCTATCCATTCAACTTTCTTTTCGTTTCGGTCGCTCGTATGTAAAACGGGAATACCGTCTCCTAGTGTGTATAACTATATACACAGCATAACATCATAATCGAATACAACCCATATACTATCCATTCAACCTTCTGTTAAATTCAGTCGCTCGTATGTATAACGGAAGAACAGTTACCTGGTGAGTATAACTATATAAACATGATCGAATACAACCCAGATACGATGATTGTTCAATCTATACTGAATTCAACCTTCTGCTCGATTCGGTCGCTTGTATGTAAAACGGAAGAACAGTTACCTGGTGAGTATTGCTATATAAACATCATCACGATATCATCGAATACAACTCAGATACAATTATCGTTTCATCTAACCATTCAACATTCTGTTCGTTTCGGTCGCTCGTATGTGAAACGGGAATACCGTCACCCTATGTGTATAACTATATACACAGCATAACATCATAATCGAATACAACCCAGATACTATCCATTCAACCTTCTGTTCGATTCGGTTGCTCGTATGTATAACGAAAGAACAGTAACCTGGTGAGTATTTCTATATGAACGTCACCACGATATAATCGAATACAACTTAGTTACAATTATCGTTCCGTCTAACCATCCAACCTTATGTTCGATTCAGACGCTCGTATGTGTAACGAAAGAACCGTTACATGGTAGGTGTAGTTAAATATACAACATAACGATATAATCGGAGACAACCCAGATACAATGATTGTTCAATCTATCCATTCAACCTTATGTTCGATTCGGTTGCTAGTATGTATAACGAAAGAACAGTTACCTGGTTAGACATAATATATAATAATCATCACGAAATAATCGAATACAACCCAGATACGATGATTGTTCAGTCTATCCATTCAACCTTCTGTTCAGTTCAGTCGCTCTTATGTATATCTGGAGAACAGTTACCTGGTGAGTATAACTATATGAACATCATCACGATATAATCGAATACAACCCCAGATACGATCATTGTTTAGTCTATCCATTCAACCTTCAGTTCAATTCAGTCGCTCGTATGTATAACGGAAGAACAGTTACCTGGTGAGTATAACTATATAAACATAATCGAATACAACTCAGATACGATGATTGTTCAATCTATCCATTCAACCTTATGTTCGATTCGGTTGCTCGTATGTATATCGGAAGAACAGGTACCTGGTGAGTATATCTATATAAACATAATCGAATACAACTCAGATACGATGATTGTTCAATCTATCCATTTAACCTTCTGCTCGATTCGGTTGCTTGTATGTAAAACGGAAGGACAGTTACCTGGTGAGTATTGCTATATAAACATCATCACGATATCGGTCCATCCGTTCGGAAGTTAAGGCGATCTGAAGAATTCGAAAAAGTTCCAAGGGGGCCCCCTTTGATGCATTTTTTTTTCGATTTCGGTTTTTTTGATTGAAGAAATGGATTCAATGAAAAAAAACTAGCAGATTGGTATGCGCGAAGTTGAAAATCGGTCCATCCGTTCGGAAGTTAAGGCGATCTGAAGAATTCGAAAAAGTTCCAAGGGGGCCCCCTTTGATGCATTTTTTTTTTCGATTTCGGTTATTTCGATTCGAGAAATGGATTCAATGAAAAAAAAAACAAACAGATTGGTATGATCGAAGTTGAAAATCGGTCCATCCGTTCGGAAGTTAAGGCGATCTGAAGAATTCGAAAAAGTTCCAAGGGGGCCCCCTTTGATGCATTTTTTTTTTTTATTTCGGTTTTTTCGATTGGAGAAATGGATTCAATGAAAAAAAACAAGCAGATTGGTATGATCGAAGTTGAAAATCGGTCCATCCGTTTGGAAGTTAAGGCGATCTAAAGAATTCGAAAAAGTTCCAAGGGGGCCCCCTTTGATGCATATTTTTTTCGATTTCGGTTTTTTTGATTGGAGAAATGGATTTTATGAAAAAAAAATAAGCGGATTGGTGTGATCGAAGTTGAAAATCGGTCCATCCGTTCGGAAGTTGAGGCGATCTGAAGAATTCGAAAGAGTTCCAAGGGGGCCCCCTTTGATTCGTTTTTTTTTTTTTCGATTTCGGTTTTTTCGATTGGAGAAATGGATTCTATGAAAAAAAAAACAAACAGATTGGTATGATCGAAGTTGAAAATCGGTCCATCCGTTCGGAAGTTAAGGCGATCTGAAGAATTCGAAAAAGTTCCAAGGGGGCCCCCTTTGATGCATTTTTTTTTCGATTTCGGTTTTTTTGATCGAAGAAATGGATTCAATGAAAAAAAACAAGCAGATTGGTATGCGCGAAGTTGAAAATCGGTCCATCCGTTCGGAAGTTAAGGCGATCTGAAGAATTCGAAGAACAGGTACCTGGTGAGTATATCTATATAAACATAATCGAATACAACTCAGATACGATGATTGTTCAATCTATCCATTTAACCTTCTGCTCGATTCGGTTGCTTGTATGTAAAACGGAAGGACAGTTACCTGGTGAGTATTGCTATATAAACATCATCACGATATCGGTCCATCCGTTCGGAAGTTAAGGCGATCTGAAGAATTCGAAAAAGTTCCAAGGGGGCCTCCTTTGATGCATTTTTTTTTTCGATTTCGGTTTTTTTGATTGAAGAAATGGATTCAATGAAAAAAAACAAGCAGATTGGTATGCGCGAAGTTGAAAATCGGTCCATCCGTTCGGAAGTTAAGGCGATCTGAAGAATTCGAAAAAGTTCCAAGGGGGCCCCCTTTGATGCATTTTTTTTTTCAATTTCGGTTATTTCGATTCGAGAAATGGATTCAATGAAAAAAAAAACAAACAGATTGGTATGATCGAAGTTGAAAATCGGTCCATCCGTTCGGAAGTTAAGGCGATCTGAAGAATTCGAAAAAGTTCCAAGGGGGCCCCCTTTGATGCATTTTTTTTTTTATTTCGGTTTTTTCGATTGGAGAAATGGATTCAATGAAAAAAAACAAGCAGATTGGTATGATCGAAGTTGAAAATCGGTCCATCCGTTTGGAAGTTAAGGCGATCTGAAGAATTCGAAAAAGTTCCAAGGGGGCCCCCTTTGATGCATATCATTTTCGATTTCGGTTTTTTTGATTGGAGAAATGGATTTTATGAAAAAAAATAAGCGGATTGGTGTGATCGAAGTTGAAAATCGGTCCATCCGTTCGGAAGTTGAGGCGATCTGAAGAATTCGAAAGAGTTCCAAGGGGGCCCCCTTTGATTCGTTTTTTTTTTTTTCGATTTCGGTTTTTTCGATTGGAGAAATGGATTCTATGAAAAAAAAAACAAACAGATTGGTATGATCGAAGTTGAAAATCGGTCCATCCGTTCGGAAGTTAAGGCGATCTGAAGAATTCGAAAAAGTTCCAAGGGGGCCCCCTTTGATGCATTTTTTTTCGATTTCGGTTTTTTTGATCGAAGAAATGGATTCAATGAAAAAAAACAAGCAGATTGGTATGCGCGAAGTTGAAAATCGGTCCATCCGTTCGGAAGTTAAGGCGATCTGAAGAATTCGAAGAACAGGTACCTGGTGAGTATATCTATATAAACATAATCGAATACAACTCAGATACGATGATTGTTCAATCTATCCATTTAACCTTCTGCTCGATTCGGTTGCTTGTATGTAAAACGGAAGGACAGTTACCTGGTGAGTATTGCTATATAAACATCATCACGATATCGTTCCATCCGTTCGGAAGTTAAGGCGATCTGAAGAATTCGAAAAAGTTCCAAGGGGGCCCCCTTTGATGCATTTTTTTTTTCGATTTCGGTTTTTTTGATTGAAGAAATGGATTCAATGAAAAAAAACAAGCAGATTGGTATGCGCGAAGTTGAAAATCGGTCCATCCGTTCGGAAGTTAAGGCGATCTGAAGAATTCGAAAAAGTTCCAAGGGGGCCCCCTTTGATGCATTTTTTTTTTCGATTTCGGTTATTTCGATTCGAGAAATGGATTCAATGAAAAAAAAAACAAACAGATTGGTATGATCGAAGTTGAAAATCGGTCCATCCGTTCGGAAGTTAAGGCGATCTGAAGAATTCGAAAAAGTTCCAAGGGGGCCCCCTTTGATGCATTTTTTTTTTTTTATTTCGGTTTTTTCGATTGGAGAAATGGATTCAATGAAAAAAAACAAGCAGATTGGTATGTTCGAAGTTGAAAATCGGTCCATCCGTTTGGAAGTTAAGGCGATCTGAAGAATTCGAAAAAGTTCCAAGGGGGCCCCCTTTGATGCATATTTTTTTCGATTTCGGTTTTTTTGATTGGAGAAATGGATTTTATGAAAAAAAAACAGATTGGTATGATCGAAGTTGAAAATCGGTCCATCCGTTCGGAAGTTGAGGCGATCTGAAGAATTCGAAAAAGTTCCAAGGGGGCTCCCTTTGATGAATTTTTATTTTTTCGATTTCGGTTTTTTTGATTGGAGAAATGGATTCCATGAAAAAAAACAAGCAGATTGGTATGATGGAAGTTGAAAATCGGTCCATCCGTTCGGAAGTTAAGGCGATCTGAAGAATTCGAAAAAGTTCCAAGAGGGCCCCCTTTGATGCATTCTTTTCTTCGATTTCGGTTTTTTCGATTGGAGAAATGGATTCAATGAAAAAAAAAAACAAACAGATTGGTATGATCGAAGTTGAAAATCGGTCCATCCGTTCGGAAGTTAAGGCGATCTGAAGACTTCGAAAAAGTTCCAAGGAGGCCCCCTTTGATGCATTTTTTTTTTTCGATTTCGGTTTTTTCGATTGGAGAAATGGATTCAATGAAAAAAAAACAAGCAGATTGGTATGATCGAAGTTGAAAATCGGTCCATCCGTTTGGAAGTTAAGGCGATCTGAAGAATTCGAAAAAGTTCCAAGGGGGCCCCCTTTGATGCATTTTTTTTTCGATTTCGGTTTTTTCGATTGGAGAAATGGATTTTATGAAAAAAAATAAGCAGATTGGTGTGATCGAAGTTGAAAATCGGTCCATCCGTTCGGAAGTTGAGGCGATCTGAAGAATTCGAAAGAGTTCCAAGGGGGCCCCCTTTGATTCGTTTTTTTTTTTTTCGATTTCGGTTTTTTCGATTGGAGAAATGGATTTTATGAAAAAAAAAACAAACAGATTGGTATGATCGAAGTTGAAAATCGGTCCATCCGTTCGGAAGTTAAGGCAATCTGAAGAATTCGAAAAAGTTCCAAGGGGGCCCCCTTTGATGCATTTTTTTTTTTCGATTTCGGTTTTTTTGATCGAAGAAATGGATTCAATGAAAAAAAACAAGCAGATTGGCATGCGCGAAGTTGAAAATCGGTCCATCCGTTCGGAAGTTAAGGCGATCTGAAGAATTCGAAAAAGTTCCAAGGGGGCCCCCTTTGATGCATTTTTTTCTTCGATTTCGGTTTTTTCGATTGGAGAAATGGATTCAATGAAAAAAAAACAAACAGATTGGTATGATCGAAGTTGAAAATCGGTCCATCCGTTCGGAAGTTAAGGCGATCTGAAGAATTCGAAAAAGTTCCAAGGAGGCCCCCTTTGATGCATTTTTTTTTTTTTCGATTTCGGTTTTTTCGATTGGAGAAATGGATTCAATGAAAAAAAAACAAGCAGATTGGTATGATCGAAGTTGAAAATCGGTCCATCCGTTTGGAAGTTAAGGCGATCTGAAGAATTCGAAAAAGTTCCAAGGGGACCCCCTTTGATGCATTTTTTTTTTCGATTTCGGTTTTTTCGATTGGAGAAATGGATTTTATGAAAAAAAATAAGCAGATTGGTGTGATCGAAGTTGAAAATCGGTCCATCCGTTCGGAAGTTGAGGCGATCTGAAGAATTCGAAAGAGTTCCAAGGGGGCCCCCTTTGATTCGTTTTTTTTTTTTTTCGATTTCGGTTTTTTCGATTGGAGAAATGGATTCAATGAAAAAAACAAGCAGATTGGTATGATCGAAGTTGAAAATCGGTCCATCCGTTTGGAAGTTGAGGCGATCTGAAGAATTTGTAAAAGTTCCAAGGGGGCCCCCTTTGATGCATTTTTTTTTTCGATTTCGGTTTTTTCGATTCGAAAAATTGATTCTATGAAAATAACAAGCAGATTGGTATGATCGAAGTTGAAAATCGGTCCATCTGTTTGGAAGTTGAGGCGATCTGAAGAATTCGAAAAAGTTCCAAGGGGGCCCCCTTTGATTCGTTTTTTTTTTTCCGATTTCGGTTTTTTCGATTGGAGAAATGGATTCAATGAAAAAAAACAAGCAGATTGGTATGATCGATGTTGAAAATCGGTCCATCCGTTTGGAAGTTGAGGCGATCAAGAACTCGAAAAAGTTCCAAGGGGGCCCCCTTTGATGCATTTTTTTTTTCGATTTCAGTTTTTTTGATTGGAGAAATGGATTTTATGAAAAAAAACAAACAGATTGGTATGATCGAAGTTGAAAATCGGTCCATCCGTTCGGAAGTTAAGGCGATCTGAACAATTCGAAAAAGTTCCATGGGGACCCCTTTTGATGCAATTTTTTTTTGATTTCGGTTTTTTCGATTGGAGAAATGGATTTTATGAAAAAAAAACAAGCCAATTGGCATGTACAAAGTTGAAAATCGGTCCATCCGTTCGGAAGTTAAGTTGATCTGAAGATTTCGAAAAAGTTCCAAGGGGACCCCCTTTGATGCATTTTTTTTTGATTTCGGTTTTTTCGATTGGGGAAATGGATTCTATGAGAAAAAACAAGCAAATTGGTATGCGCGAAGTTGAAAATCGGTCCATCCGTTCGGAAGTTAAGGCGATCTGAAGAATTCGAAAAAGTTCCAAGGGGGCCCCCTTTGATGCATTTTTTTTTCGATTTCGGTTTTTTCGATTGGAGAAATGGATTCTATGAAAAAAAACAAACAGATTGGTATGATCGAAGTTGAAAATCGGTCCATCCGTTCGGAAGTTAAGGCGATCTGAAGAATTCGAAAAAGTTCCAAGGGGGCCCCCTTTGATGCATTTTTTTTCTCGATTTCGGTTTTTTTGATTGGAGAAATGGATTCAATGAAAAAAAACAAGCAGATTGGTATGATCGAAGTTGAAAATCGGTCCATCCGTTTGGAAGTTAAGGCGATCTGAAGAATTCGAAAAAGTTCCAAGGGGGCCCCCTTTGATGCATTTTTTTTTTTCGATTTCGGTTTTTTCGATCGGAGAAATGGATTTTATGAAAAAAAAAACAAACAGATTGGTATGATGGAAGTTGAAAATCGGTCCATCCGTTCGGAAGTTAAGGCGATCTGAAGAATTCGAAAAAGTTCCAAGGGAGCTCCCTTTAATGAATTTTTTTTTTCGATTTCGGTTTTTTCTATCGGAGAAATGGATTCTATGAAAAAAAACAAGCAGATTGGTATGATCGAAGTTGAAAATCGATCCATCCGTTCGGAAGTTAAGGCGATCTGAAGAATTCGAAGAAGTTTCAAGGGGGCCCCCTTTGATGCATTTTTTTTTGATTACGGTTTTTTCGATTGGAGAAATAGATTCTATGAAAAAAAACAGACATATTGGTATGATCGAAGTTGAAAATCGGTCCATCCGTTCGGAAGTTAAGGCGATCTGAAGAATTCGAAAAAGTTCCAAGGGGGCCCCCTTTGATGCATTTTTTTTTCGATTTCGGTTTTTTTGATTGGAGAAATGGATTTTATGAAAAAAAAAACAGATTGGTATGATCGAAGTTGAAAATCGGTCTATCCGTTCGGAAGTTAAGGCGATCTGAAGAATTCGAAAAAGTTCCAAGGGAGCTCCCTTTGATAAATTTTTTTTTTTTCGATTTCGGTTTTTTCTATTGGAGAAATGGATTCTATGAAAAAAAAACAAGCAGATTGATATGATCGAAGTTGAAAATCGATCCATCCGTTCGGAATTTAAGGCGATCTGAAGAATTCGAAGAAGTTTCAAGGGGGCCCCCTTTGATGCATTTTTTTTTCGATTTCGGTTTTTTCGATTGGAGAAATGGATTCTATGAAAAAAAACAGACAGATTGGTATGATCGAAGTTGAAAATCGGTCCATCCGTTCGGAAGTTAAGGCGATCTGAAGAATTCGAAAAAGTTCCAAGGGGGCCCCCTTTGATGCATTTTTTTTTCCATTTCGGTTTTTTCGATTAAAGAAATGGATTCTATGAAAAAAACAAGCAGATTGGTATGATCGAAGATGAAAATCGGTCCATCCGTTCGGAAGTTAAGGCGATCTGAAGAATTCGAAAAAGTTCCAAGGGGGCCCCCTTTGATGCATTTTTTTTTTCGATTTCGGTTTTTTCGATTGGAGAAATGGATTCTATGAAAAAAAAAACAAACAGATTGGTATGATCGAAGTTGAAAATCGGTCCATCCGTTCGGAAGTTAAGGCGATCTGAAGAATTCGATAAAGTTCCAAGGGGACCCCCTTTGATCCCTTTTTTTTTTTTTTTTTTTGATTTCGGTTTTTTCGATTGGGGAAATGGATTCAATGAAAAAAAAACAAGCAGATTGGTATGCGCGAAGTTGAAAATCGGTCCATCCGTTCGGAAGTTAAGGCGATCTGAAGAATTCGAAAAAGTTCCAAGGGGGCCCCCTTTGATGCATTTTTTTTTTCGATTTCGGTTTTTTCGATTGGAGAAATGGATTCAATGAAAAAAAAAACAAACAGATTGGTATGATCGAAGTTGAAAATCGGTCCATCCGTTCGGAAGTTAAGGCGATCTGAAGAATTCGAAAAAGTTCCAAGGGGGCCCCCTTTGATGCATTTTTTTTTTTTTTCGATTTCGGTTTTTTCGATTGGAGAAATGGATTCAATGAAAAAAAAAACAAGCAGATTGGTATGATCGAAGTTGAAAATCGGTCCATCCGTTCGGAAGTTAAGGCGATCTGAAGAATTCGAAAAAGTTCCAAGGGGGCCCCCTTTGATGCATTTTTTTTTCCATTTCGGTTTTTTCGATTAAAGAAATGGATTCTATGAAAAAAACAAGCAGATTGGTATGATCGAAGATGAAAATCGGTCCATCCGTTCGGAAGTTAAGGCGATCTGAAGAATTCGAAAAAGTTCCAAGGGGGCCCCCTTTGATGCATTTTTTTTTTCGATTTCGGTTTTTTCGATTGGAGAAATGGATTCTATGAAAAAAAAAAACAAACAGATTGGTATGATCGAAGTTGAAAATCGGTCCATCCGTTCGGAAGTTAAGGCGATCTGAAGAATTCGATAAAGTTCCAAGGGGACCCCCTTTGATCCCTTTTTTTTTTTTTTTTTTTTTTTTTTGATTTCGGTTTTTTCGATTGGGGAAATGGATTCAATGAAAAAAAACAAGCAGATTGGTATGCGCGAAGTTGAAAATCGGTCCATCCGTTCGGAAGTTAAGGCGATCTGAAGAATTCGAAAAAGTTCCAAGGGGGCCCCCTTTGATGCATTTTTTTTTTCGATTTCGGTTTTTTCGATTGGAGAAATGGATTCAATGAAAAAAAAAACAAACAGATTGGTATGATCGAAGTTGAAAATCGGTCCATCCGTTCGGAAGTTAAGGCGATCTGAAGAATTCGAAAAAGTTCCAAGGGGGCCCCCTTTGATGCATTTTTTTTTTCGATTTCGGTTTTTTCGATTGGAGAAATGGATTCAATGAAAAAAAAACAAGCAGATTGGTATGATCGAAGTTGAAAATCGGTCCATCCGTTTGGAAGTTAAGGCGATCCGAAGAATTCGAAAAAGTTCCAAGGGGGCCCCCTTTGATGCATTTTTTTTTCGATTTCGGTTTTTTTGATTGGAGAAATGGATTTTATTTAAAAAAAAACAGATTGGTATGATCGAAGTTGAAAATCGGTCCATCCGTTCGGAAGTTGAGGCGATCTGAAGAATTCGAGAAAGTTCCAAGGGGGCCCCCTTTGATGCATTTTTTTTTCGATTTCGGTTTTTTCGATTGGAGAAATGAATTCTATGAAAAAAAAACAAACAGATTGGTATGATCGAAGTTGAAAATCGGTCCATCCGTTCGGAAGTTAAGGCGATCTGAAGAATTCGAAAAAGTTCCAAGGGGGCCCCCTTTGATGCATTTTTTTTTTCGATTTCGGTTTTTTCGATTGGAGAAATGAATTCTATGAAAAAAAAACAAACAGATTGGTATGATCGAAGTTGAAAATCGGTCCATCCGTTCGGAAGTTAAGGCGATCTGAAGAATTCGAAAAAGTTCCAAGAGGGCCCCCTTTGATGCATTTTTTTTTTTCGATTTCGGTTTTTTTGATTGAAGAAATGGATTCAATGAAAAAAAAAACAAGCAGATTGGTATGCGCGAAGTTGAAAATCGGTCCATCCGTTCGGAAGTTGAGGCGATCTGAAGAATTCGAAAAAGTTCCAAGGGGGCCCCCTTTGATGCATTTTTTTTTCAATTTCGGTTTTTTCGATTGGAGAAATGGATTCTATGAAAAAAAAAAAAACAGATTGGTATGATCGAAGTTGAAAATCGGTCCATCCGTTCGGAAGTTAAGGCGATCTGAAGAATTCGAAAAAGTTCCAAGGGGGCCCCCTTTGATGCATTTTTTTTTTCGATTTCGGTTTTTTTGATTGAAGAAATGGATTCAATGAAAAAAAACAAGCAGATTGGTATGCGCGAAGTTGAAAATCGGTCCATCCGTTCGGAAGTTAAGGCGATCTGAAGAATTCGAAAAAGTTCCAAGGGGGCCCCCTTTGATGCATTTTTTTTTTCGATTTCGGTTTTTTCGATTGGAGAAATGGATTCTATGAAAAAAAAAAACAAACAGATTGGTATGATCGAAGTTGAAAATCGGTCCATCCGTTCGGAAGATAAGGCGATCTGAAGAATTCGAAAAAGTTCCAAGGGGGCCCCCTTTGATGCATTTTTTTTTTCGATTTCGGTTTTTTTGATTGAAGAAATGGATTCAATGAAAAAAAACAAGCAGATTGGTATGCGCGAAGTTGAAAATCGGTCCATCCGTTCGGAAGTTAAGGCGATCTGAAGAATTCGAAAAAGTTCCAAGGGGGCCCCCTTTGATGCATTTTTGTTTTCGATTTCGGTTTTTTCGATTGGAGAAATGGATTTTATGAAAAAAAAACAAACAGATTGGTATGATGGAAGTTGAAAATCGGTCCATCCGTTCGGAAGTTAAGGCGATCTGAAGAATTCGAAAAAGTTCCAAGGGAGCTCCCTTTGATGAATTTTTTTTTTCGATTTCGGTTTTTTTTATTGAAGAAATGGATTCTATGAAAAAAAACAAGCAGATTGGTATGATCGAAGTTGAAAATCGATCCATCCGTTCGGAAGTTAAGGCGATCTGAAGAATTCGAAGAAGTTTCAAGGGGTCCCCCTTTGATGCATTTTTTTTTTTTATTTCGGTTTTTTCGATTGGAGAAATGGATTCTATGAAAAAAAACAGACAGATTGGTATGATCGAAGTTGAGAATCGGTCCATCCGTTCGGAAGTTAAGGCGATCTGAAGAATTCGAAAAAGTTCCAAGGGAGCCCCCTTTGATGCATTTTTTTTTTCGATTTCGGTTTTTTTGATTGGAGAAATGGATTCAAGGAAAAAAAACAAGCAGATTGGTATGATCGAAGTTGAAAATCGGTCCATCCGTTCGGAAGTTAAGGCGATCTGAAGAATTCGAAAAAGTTCCAAGGGAGCTCCCTTTGATGAATTTTTTTTTTCGATTCCGGTTTTTTCGATTGGAGAAATGGATTTTATGAAAAAAAATAAGCAGATTGGTGTGATCGAAGTTGAAAATCGGTCCATCCGTTCGGAAGTTAAGGCGATCTGAAGAATTCGAAAAAGTTCCAAGGGGGCCCCCTTTGATGCATTTTTTTCTTCGATTTCGGTTTTTTCGATTGGAGAAATGGATTCAATGAAAAAAAAAACAAACAGATTGGTATGATCGAAGTTGAAAATCGGTCCATCCGTTCGGAAGTTAAGGCGATCTGAAGAATTCGAAAAAGTTCCAAGGAGGCCCCCTTTGATGCATTTTTTTTTTTTTCGATTTCGGTTTTTTCGATTGGAGAAATGGATTCAATGAAAAAAAAACAAGCAGATTGGTATGATCGAAGTTGAAAATCGGTCCATCCGTTTGGAAGTTAAGGCGATCTGAAGAATTCGAAAAAGTTCCAAGGGGACCCCCTTTGATGCATTTTTTTTTTCGATTTCGGTTTTTTCGATTGGAGAAATGGATTTTATGAAAAAAAATAAGCAGATTGGTGTGATCGAAGTTGAAAATCGGTCCATCCGTTCGGAAGTTGAGGCGATCTGAAGAATTCGAAAGAGTTCCAAGGGGGCCCCCTTTGATTCGTTTTTTTTTTTTTTCGATTTCGGTTTTTTCGATTCGAAAAATTGATTCTATGAAAATAACAAGCAGATTGGTATGATCGAAGTTGAAAATCGGTCCATCTGTTTGGAAGTTGAGGCGATCTGAAGAATTCGAAAAAGTTCCAAGGGGGCCCCCTTTGATTCGTTTTTTTTTTTCCGATTTCGGTTTTTTCGATTGGAGAAATGGATTCAATGAAAAAAAACAAGCAGATTGGTATGATCGATGTTGAAAATCGGTCCATCCGTTTGGAAGTTGAGGCGATCAAGAATTCGAAAAAGTTCCAAGGGGGCCCCCTTTGATGCATTTTTTTTTTCGATTTCAGTTTTTTTGATTGGAGAAATGGATTTTATGAAAAAAAACAAACAGATTGGTATGATCGAAGTTGAAAATCGGTCCATCCGTTCGGAAGTTAAGGCGATCTGAACAATTCGAAAAAGTTCCATGGGGACCCCTTTTGATGCAATTTTTTTTTGATTTCGGTTTTTTCGATTGGAGAAATGGATTTTATGAAAAAAAAACAAGCCAATTGGCATGTACAAAGTTGAAAATCGGTCCATCCGTTCGGAAGTTAAGTTGATCTGAAGATTTCGAAAAAGTTCCAAGGGGACCCCCTTTGATGCATTTTTTTTTTATTTCGGTTTTTTCGATTGGGGAAATGGATTCTATGAGAAAAAACAAGCAAATTGGTATGCGCGAAGTTGAAAATCGGTCCATCCGTTCGGAAGTTAAGGCGATCTGAAGAATTCGAAAAAGTTCCAAGGGGGCCCCCTTTGATGCATTTTTTTTTCGATTTCGGTTTTTTCGATTGGAGAAATGGATTCTATGAAAAAAAAAAAACAAACAGATTGGTATGATCGAAGTTGAAAATCGGTCCATCCGTTCGGAAGTTAAGGCGATCTGAAGAATTCGAAAAAGTTCCAAGGGGGCCCCCTTTGATGCATTTTTTTTTTCGATTTCGGTTTTTTTGATTGAAGAAATGGATTCAATGAAAAAAAACAAGCAGATTGGTATGATCGAAGTTGAAAATCGGTCCATCCGTTTGGAAGTTAAGGCGATCTGAAGAATTCGAAAAAGTTCCAAGGGGGCCCCCTTTGATGCATTTTTTTTTTTCGATTTCGGTTTTTTCGATCGGAGAAATGGATTTTATGAAAAAAAAAACAAACAGATTGGTATGATGGAAGTTGAAAATCGGTCCATCCGTTCGGAAGTTAAGGCGATCTGAAGAATTCGAAAAAGTTCCAAGGGAGCTCCCTTTAATGAATTTTTTTTTTCGATTTCGGTTTTTTCTATCGGAGAAATGGATTCTATGAAAAAAAACAAGCAGATTGGTATGATCGAAGTTGAAAATCGATCCATCCGTTCGGAAGTTAAGGCGATCTGAAGAATTCGAAGAAGTTTCAAGGGGGCCCCCTTTGATGCATTTTTTTTTTGATTACGGTTTTTTCGATTGGAGAAATAGATTCTATGAAAAAAAACAGACATATTGGTATGATCGAAGTTGAAAATCGGTCCATCCGTTCGGAAGTTAAGGCGATCTGAAGAATTCGAAAAAGTTCCAAGGGGGCCCCCTTTGATGCATTTTTTTTTCGATTTCGGTTTTTTTGATTGGAGAAATGGATTTTATGAAAAAAAAAACAGATTGGTATGATCGAAGTTGAAAATCGGTCTATCCGTTCGGAAGTTAAGGCGATCTGAAGAATTCGAAAAAGTTCCAAGGGAGCTCCCTTTGATAAATTTTTTTTTTTCGATTTCGGTTTTTTCTATTGGAGAAATGGATTCTATGAAAAAAAAACAAGCAGATTGATATGATCGAAGTTGAAAATCGATCCATCCGTTCGGAATTTAAGGCGATCTGAAGAATTCGAAGAAGTTTCAAGGGGGCCCCCTTTGATGCATTTTTTTTTTGATTTCGGTTTTTTCGATTGGAGAAATGGATTCTATGAAAAAAAACAGACAGATTGGTATGATCGAAGTTGAAAATCGGTCCATCCGTTCGGAAGTTAAGGCGATCTGAAGAATTCGAAAAAGTTCCAAGGGGGCCCCCTTTGATGCATTTTTTTTTCCATTTCGGTTTTTTCGATTAAAGAAATGGATTCTATGAAAAAAACAAGCAGATTGGTATGATCGAAGATGAAAATCGGTCCATCCGTTCGGAAGTTAAGGCGATCTGAAGAATTCGAAAAAGTTCCAAGGGGGCCCCCTTTGATGCATTTTTTTTTTCGATTTCGGTTTTTTCGATTGGAGAAATGGATTCTATGAAAAAAAAAACAAACAGATTGGTATGATCGAAGTTGAAAATCGGTCCATCCGTTCGGAAGTTAAGGCGATCTGAAGAATTCGATAAAGTTCCAAGGGGACCCCCTTTGATCCCTTTTTTTTTTTTTTGATTTCGGTTTTTTCGATTGGGGAAATGGATTCAATGAAAAAAAAACAAGCAGATTGGTATGCGCGAAGTTGAAAATCGGTCCATCCGTTCGGAAGTTAAGGCGATCTGAAGAATTCGAAAAAGTTCCAAGGGGGCCCCCTTTGATGCATTTTTTTTTTCGATTTCGGTTTTTTCGATTGGAGAAATGGATTCAATGAAAAAAAAAACAAACAGATTGGTATGATCGAAGTTGAAAATCGGTCCATCCGTTCGGAAGTTAAGGCGATCTGAAGAATTCGAAAAAGTTCCAAGGGGGCCCCCTTTGATGCATTTTTTTTTTTCGATTTCGGTTTTTTCGATTGGAGAAATGGATTCAATGAAAAAAAAAACAAGCAGATTGGTATGATCGAAGTTGAAAATCGGTCCATCCGTTCGGAAGTTAAGGCGATCTGAAGAATTCGAAAAAGTTCCAAGGGGGCCCCCTTTGATGCATTTTTTTTTCCATTTTGGTTTTTTCGATTAAAGAAATGGATTCTATGAAAAAAACAAGCAGATTGGTATGATCGAAGATGAAAATCGGTCCATCCGTTCGGAAGTTAAGGCGATCTGAAGAATTCGAAAAAGTTCCAAGAGGGCCCCCTTTGATGCATTTTTTTTTTTTCGATTTCGGTTTTTTTGATTGAAGAAATGGATTCAATGAAAAAAAAAACAAGCAGATTGGTATGCGCGAAGTTGAAAATCGGTCCATCCGTTCGGAAGTTGAGGCGATCTGAAGAATTCGAAAAAGTTCCAAGGGGGCCCCCTTTGATGCATTTTTTTTTTCAATTTCGGTTTTTTCGATTGGAGAAATGGATTCAATGAAAAAAAAAACAAACAGATTGGTATGATCGAAGTTGAAAATCGGTCCATCCGTTCGGAAGTTAAGGCGATCTGAAGAATTCGAAAAAGTTCCAAGGGGGCCCCCTTTGATGCATTTTTTTTTTTCGATTTCGGTTTTTTCGATTGGAGAAATGGATTCAATGAAAAAAAAACAAGCAGATTGGTATGATCGAAGTTGAAAATCGGTCCATCCGTTTGGAAGTTAAGGCGATCCGAAGAATTCGAAAAAGTTCCAAGGGGGCCCCCTTTGATGCATTTTTTTTTCGATTTCGGTTTTTTTGATTGGAGAAATGGATTTTATTTAAAAAAAAACAGATTGGTATGATCGAAGTTGAAAATCGGTCCATCCGTTCGGAAGTTGAGGCGATCTGAAGAATTCGAGAAAGTTCCAAGGGGGCCCCCTTTGATGCATTTTTTTTTCGATTTCGGTTTTTTCGATTGGAGAAATGAATTCTATGAAAAAAAAACAAACAGATTGGTATGATCGAAGTTGAAAATCGGTCCATCCGTTCGGAAGTTAAGGCGATCTGAAGAATTCGAAAAAGTTCCAAGGGGGCCCCCTTTGATGCATTTTTTTTTTCGATTTCGGTTTTTTCGATTGGAGAAATGAATTCTATGAAAAAAAAACAAACAGATTGGTATGATCGAAGTTGAAAATCGGTCCATCCGTTCGGAAGTTAAGGCGATCTGAAGAATTCGAAAAAGTTCCAAGAGGGCCCCCTTTGATGCATTTTTTTTTTTTCGATTTCGGTTTTTTTGATTGAAGAAATGGATTCAATGAAAAAAAAAAACAAGCAGATTGGTATGCGCGAAGTTGAAAATCGGTCCATCCGTTCGGAAGTTGAGGCGATCTGAAGAATTCGAAAAAGTTCCAAGGGGGCCCCCTTTGATGCATTTTTTTTTTCAATTTCGGTTTTTTCGATTGGAGAAATGGATTCTATGAAAAAAAAAAAAACAGATTGGTATGATCGAAGTTGAAAATCGGTCCATCCGTTCGGAAGTTAAGGCGATCTGAAGAATTCGAAAAAGTTCCAAGGGGGCCCCCTTTGATGCATTTTTTTTTTCGATTTCGGTTTTTTTGATTGAAGAAATGGATTCAATGAAAAAAAACAAGCAGATTGGTATGCGCGAAGTTGAAAATCGGTCCATCCGTTCGGAAGTTAAGGCGATCTGAAGAATTCGAAAAAGTTCCAAGGGGGCCCCCTTTGATGCATTTTTTTTTCGATTTCGGTTTTTTCGATTGGAGAAATGGATTCTATGAAAAAAAAAACAAACAGATTGGTATGATCGAAGTTGAAAATCGGTCCATCCGTTCGGAAGATAAGGCGATCTGAAGAATTCGAAAAAGTTCCAAGGGGGCCCCCTTTGATGCATTTTTTTTTTCGATTTCGGTTTTTTTGATTGAAGAAATATATTCAATGAAAAAAAACAAGCAGATTGGTATGCGCGAAGTTGAAAATCGGTCCATCCGTTCGGAAGTTAAGGCGATCTGAAGAATTCGAAAAAGTTCCAAGGGGGCCCCCTTTGATGCATTTTTGTTTTCGATTTCGGTTTTTTCGATTGGAGAAATGGATTTTATGAAAAAAAAACAAACAGATTGGTATGATGGAAGTTGAAAATCGGTCCATCCGTTCGGAAGTTAAGGCGATCTGAAGAATTCGAAAAAGTTCCAAGGGAGCTCCCTTTGATGAATTTTTTTTTTCGATTTCGGTTTTTTCTATTGAAGAAATGGATTCTATGAAAAAAAACAAGCAGATTGGTATGATCGAAGTTGAAAATCGATCCATCCGTTCGGAAGTTAAGGCGATCTGAAGAATTCGAAGAAGTTTCAAGGGGTCCCCCTTTGATGCATTTTTTTTTTTATTTCGGTTTTTTCGATTGGAGAAATGGATTCTATGAAAAAAAACAGACAGATTGGTATGATCGAAGTTGAGAATCGGTCCATCCGTTCGGAAGTTAAGGCGATCTGAAGAATTCGAAAAAGTTCCAAGGGAGCCCCCTTTGATAAATTTTTTTTTTCGATTTCGGTTTTTTTGATTGGAGAAATGGATTCAAGGAAAAAAAACAAGCAGATTGGTATGATCGAAGTTGAAAATCGGTCCATCCGTTCGGAAGTTAAGGCGATCTGAAGAATTCGAAAAAGTTCCAAGGGAGCTCCCTTTGATGAATTTTTTTTTTCGATTCCGGTTTTTTCTATTGGAGAAATGGATTCGATGAAAAAAAAACAAGCAGATTGATATGATCGAAGTTGAAAATCGATCCATCCGTTCGGAATTTACGGCGATCTGAAGAATTCGAAGAAGTTTCAAGGGGGCCCCCTTTGATGCATTTTTTTTTTCGATTTCGGGTTTTTCGATTGGAGAAATGGATTCAATGAAAAAAAACAGACAGATTGGTATGATCGAAGTTGAAAATCGGTCCATCCGTTCGGAAGTTAAGGCTATCTGAAGAATTCGAAAAAGTTCCAAGGGGACCCCCTTTGAAGCATTTTTTTTTCCATTTCGGTTTTTTCGATTATAGAAATGGATTCTATGAAAAAAACAAGCAGATTGGTATGATCGAAGATGAAAATCGGTCCATCCGTTCGGAAGTTAAGGCGATCTGAAGAATTCGAAAAAGTTCCAAGGGGGCCCCCTTTGATGCATTTTTTTTTTCGATTTCGGTTTTTTCGATTGAAGAAATGGATTCTATGAAAAAAAACAAGCAGATTGGTATGATGGAAGTTGAAAATCGGTCCATCCGTTCGGAAATTAAGGCGATCTGAAGAATTCGATAAAGTTCCAAGGGGACCCCCTTTGATGCAATTTTTTTTTCGATTCCGGTTTTTCCGATTGGAGAAATGGATTCTATGAAAAAAAACAAGCAGATTGGTATGATCAAAGTTGAAAATAGGTCCATCCGTTCGGAAGTTGAGGCGATCTGAAGAATTCGAAAAAGTTCCAAGGGGACCCCCTTTGATGCAATTTTTTTTTTCGATTTCGGTTTTTTCGATTGGAGAAATGGATTTTATGAAAAAAAAAACAAGCAGATTGGTATGATCGAAGTTGAAAATCGGTCCATCCGTTTGGAAGTTAAGGCGATCTGAAGAATTCGAAAAAGTTCCAAGGGGGCCCCCTTTGATGCATTTTTTTTTTCGATTTCGGTTTTTTCGATTGGAGAAATGGATTTTATGAAAAAAAAACAGATTGGTATGATCGAAGTTGAAAATCGATCCATCCGTTCGGAAGTTAAGGCGATCTGAAGAATTCGAAAAAGTTCCAAGGGGGCCCCCTTTGATGAATTTTTTTTTTCGATTTCGGTTTTTTCGATTGAAGAAATGGATTCTATGAAAAAAAACAAGCAGATTGGTATGATCGAAGTTGAAAATCGGTCCATCCGTTCGGAAGTTGAGGCGATATGAAGAATTCGAAAAAATTCCAAGGGGGCCCCCTTTGATGCATTTTTTTTTTCGCTTTCGGTTTTTTCGATTGGAGAAATGGATTTTATGAAAAAAAAAAAACAGATTGGTATGATCGAAGTTGAAAATCGGTCCATCCGTTCGGAAGTTAAGGCGATCTGAACAATTCGAAAAAGTTCCATGGGGACCCCTTTTGATGCAATTTTTTTTCGATTTCGGTTTTTTCGATTGGAGAAATGGATTTTATGAAAAAAAAACAAGCAAAGTGGCATGTACAAAGTTGAAAATCGGTCCATCCGTTCGGAAGTTAAGTTGATCTGAAGATTTCGAAAAAGTTCCAAGGGGACCCCCTTTGATGCATTTTTTTTTTATTTCGGTTTTTTCGATTGGGGAAATGGATTCTATGAAAAAAACAAGCAAATTGGTATGCGCGAAGTTGAAAATCGGTCCATCCGTTCGAAAGTTAAGGCGATCTGAAGAATTCGAAAAAGTTCCAAGGGGGCCCCCTTTGATGCATTTTTTTTTTTTTGATTTCGTTTTTTTCGATTGGAGAAATGGATTCTATGAAAAAAAAAACAGACATATTGGTAAGATCAAAGTTGAAAATCGGTCCATCCGTTCGGAAGTTAAGGCGATCTGAAGAATTCGAAAAAGTTCCAAGGGAGCCCCCTTTGATGCATTTTTTTTTTCGATTTCGGTTTTTTTGATTGGAGAAATGGATTCAATGAAAAAAAACAAGCAGATTGGTATGATCGAAGTTGAAAATCGGTCCATCCGTTTGGAAGTTAAGGCGATCTGAAGAATTCGAAAAAGTTCCAAGGGAGCTCCCTTTGATGCATTTTTTTTTTCGATTTCGGTTTTTTCGATTGGAGAAATGGATTTTATGAAAAAAAAAACAAACAGATTGGTATGATCGAAGTTGAAAATCGGTCCATCCGTTCGGAAGTTAAGGCGATCTGAAGAATTCGAAAAAGTTCCAAGGGAGCTCCCTTTGATGAATTTTTTTTTTCGATTTCGGTTTTTTCTATTGGAGAAATGGATTCTATGAAAAAAAACAAGCAGATTGGTATGATCGAAGTTGAAAATCGATCCATCCGTTCGGAATTTAAGGCGATCTGAAGAATTCGAAGAAGTTTCAAGGGGGCCCCCTTTGATGCATTTTTTTTTTCGATTTCGGTTTTTTTGATTGGAGAAATGGATTCTATGAAAAAAACAGACAGATTGGTATGATCGAAGTTGAAAATCGGTCCATCCGTTCGGAAGTTAAGGCGATCTGAAGAATTCGAAAAAGTTCCAAGGGGGCCCCCTTTGATGCATTTTTTTTTCCATTTCGGTTTTTTCGATTAAAGAAATGGATTCTATGAAAAAAACAAGCAGATTGGTATGATCGAAGATGAAAATCGGTCCATCCGTTCGGAAGTTAAGGCGATCTGAAGAATTCGAAAAAGTTCCAAGGGGGCCCCCTTTGATGCATTTTTTTTTCGATTTCGGTTTTTTCGATTTGAGAAATGGATTCTATGAAAAAAAACAAGCAGATTGGTATGATCGAAGTTGAAAATCGATCCATCCGTTCGGAATTTAAGGCGATCTGAAGAATTCGAAGAAGTTTCAAGGGGGCCCCCTTTGATGCATTTTTTTTTTCGATTTCGGTTTTTTTGATTGGAGAAATGGATTCTATGAAAAAAACAGACAGATTGGTATGATGGAAGTTGAAAATCGGTCCATCCGTTCGGAAGTTAAGGCGATCTGAAGAATTCGATAAAGTTCCAAGGGGACCCCCTTTGATGCAATTTTTTTTTCGATTCCGGTTTTTCCGATTGTAGAAATGGATTCTATGAAAAAAAACAAGCAGATTGGTATGATCAAAGTTGAAAATAGGTCCATCCGTTCGGAAGTTGAGGCGATCTGAAGAATTCGAAAAAGTTCCAAGGGGACCCCCTTTGATGCAATTTTTTTTTCGATTTCGGTTTCTTCGATTGGAGAAATGGCTTTTATGAAAAAAAACAAGCAGATTGGTATGATCGAAGTTGAAAATCGGTCCATCCGTTTGGAAGTTAAGGCGATCTGAAGAATTCGAAAAAGTTCCAAGGGGGCCCCCTTTGATGCATTTTTTTTCGATTTCGGTTTTTTCGATTGGAGAAATGGATTTTATAAAAAAAAACAGATTGGTATGATCGAAGTTGAAAATCGATCCATCCGTTCGGAAGTTAAGGCGATCTGAAGAATTCGAAAAAGTTCCAAGGGGGCCCCCTTTGATGCATTTTTTTTTTCGATTTCGGTTTTTTCGATTGGAGAAATGGATTCTATGAAAAAAAAACAAACAGATTGGTATGATCGAAGTTGAAAATCGGTCCATCCGTTCGGAAGTTAAGGCGATCTGAAGAATTCGAAAAAGTTCCAAGGGGGCCCCCTTTGATTCTTTTTTTTTTTTCGATTCCGGTTTTTTCGATTGGAGAAATGGATTCTATGAAAAAAAAACAAACAGATTGGTATGATCGAAGTTGAAAATCGGTCCATCCGTTCGGAAGTTAAGGCGATCTGAAGAATTCGAAAAAGTTCCAAGGGGGCCCGCTTTGATGCATTTTTTTTTCCGATTTCGGTTTTTTTGTTTGGAGAAATGGATTCTATGGAAAAAACAAGCGAATTGGTATGCGCGAAATTGAAAATCGGTCCATCCGTTCGGAAGTTAAGGCGATCTGAAGAATTCGAAAAAGTTCCAAGGGGGCCCCCTTTGATGCATTTTTTTTTCGATTTCGGTTTTTTTGATTGGAGAAATGGATTCTATGAAAAAAAAAAACAAGCAGATTGGTATGATCGAAGTTGAAAATCGGTCCATCCGTTCGGAAGTTAAGGCGATCTGAAGAATTCGAAAAAGTTTCAAGGGGGCCCCCTTTGATGCATTTTTTTTTTCGATTTCGGTTTTTCCGATTGGAGAAATGGATTCTATGAAAAAAAACAAGCAGATTGGTATGATCGATGTTGAAAATCGGTCCATCTGTTCGGAAGTTAAGGCGATCTGAAGAATTCGAAAAAGTTCCAAGGGGGCCCCCTTTAATGCATTTTTTTTTTCGATTTCGGTTTTTTCGATTGGAGAAATGGATTTTATGAAAAAAAAACAGATTGGTATGATCGAAGTTGAAAATCGATCCATCCGTTCGGAAGTTAAGGCGATCTGAAGAATTCGAAAAAGTTCCAAGGGGGCCCCCTTTGATGAATTTTTTTTTTCGATTTCGGTTTTTTCGATTGAAGAAATGGATTCTATGAAAAAAAAACAAGCAGATTGGTATGATCGAAGTTGAAAATCGGTCCATCCGTTCGGAAGTTGAGGCGATATGAAGAATTCGAAAAAATTCCAAGGGGGCCCCCTTTGATGCATTTTTTTTTTCGCTTTCGGTTTTTTCGATTGGAGAAATGGATTTTATGAAAAAAAAAAAACAGATTGGTATGATCGAAGTTGAAAATCGGTCCATCCGTTCGGAAGTTAAGGCGATCTGAACAATTCGAAAAAGTTCCATGGGGACCCCTTTTGATGCAATTTTTTTTCGATTTCGGTTTTTTCGATTGGAGAAATGGATTTTATGAAAAAAAAACAAGCAAAGTGGCATGTACAAAGTTGAAAATCGGTCCATCCGTTCGGAAGTTAAGTTGATCTGAAGATTTCGAAAAAGTTCCAAGGGGACCCCCTTTGATGCATTTTTTTTTTATTTCGGTTTTTTCGATTGGGGAAATGGATTCTATGAAAAAAACAAGCAAATTGGTATGCGCGAAGTTGAAAATCGGTCCATCCGTTCGAAAGTTAAGGCGATCTGAAGAATTCGAAAAAGTTCCAAGGGGGCCCCCTTTGATGCATTTTTTTTTTTTCGATTTCGGTTTTTTCGATTGGAGAAATGGATTCTATGAAAAAAAAAACAGACATATTGGTAAGATCAAAGTTGAAAATCGGTCCATCCGTTCGGAAGTTAAGGCGATCTGAAGAATTCGAAAAAGTTCCAAGGGAGCCCCCTTTGATGCATTTTTTTTTTCGATTTCGGTTTTTTTGATTGGAGAAATGGATTCAATGAAAAAAAACAAGCAGATTGGTATGATCGAAGTTGAAAATCGGTCCATCCGTTTGGAAGTTAAGGCGATCTGAAGAATTCGAAAAAGTTCCAAGGGAGCTCCCTTTGATGCATTTTTTTTTTCGATTTCGGTTTTTTCGATTGGAGAAATGGATTTTATGAAAAAAAAAACAAACAGATTGGTATGATCGAAGTTGAAAATCGGTCCATCCGTTCGGAAGTTAAGGCGATCTGAAGAATTCGAAAAAGTTCCAAGGGAGCTCCCTTTGATGAATTTTTTTTTTCGATTTCGGTTTTTTCTATTGGAGAAATGGATTCTATGAAAAAAAACAAGCAGATTGGTATGATCGAAGTTGAAAATCGATCCATCCGTTCGGAATTTAAGGCGATCTGAAGAATTCGAAGAAGTTTCAAGGGGGCCCCCTTTGATGCATTTTTTTTTTCGATTTCGGTTTTTTTGATTGGAGAAATGGATTCTATGAAAAAAACAGACAGATTGGTATGATCGAAGTTGAAAATCGGTCCATCCGTTCGGAAGTTAAGGCGATCTGAAGAATTCGAAAAAGTTCCAAGGGGGCCCCCTTTGATGCATTTTTTTTTCCATTTCGGTTTTTTCGATTAAAGAAATGGATTCTATGAAAAAAACAAGCAGATTGGTATGATCGAAGATGAAAATCGGTCCATCCGTTCGGAAGTTAAGGCGATCTGAAGAATTCGAAAAAGTTCCAAGGGGGCCCCCTTTGATGCATTTTTTTTTCGATTTCGGTTTTTTCGATTTGAGAAATGGATTCTATGAAAAAAAACAAGCAGATTGGTATGATCGAAGTTGAAAATCGATCCATCCGTTCGGAATTTAAGGCGATCTGAAGAATTCGAAGAAGTTTCAAGGGGGCCCCCTTTGATGCATTTTTTTTTTCGATTTCGGTTTTTTTGATTGGAGAAATGGATTCTATGAAAAAAACAGACAGATTGGTATGATGGAAGTTGAAAATCGGTCCATCCGTTCGGAAGTTAAGGCGATCTGAAGAATTCGATAAAGTTCCAAGGGGACCCCCTTTGATGCAATTTTTTTTTCGATTCCGGTTTTTCCGATTGTAGAAATGGATTCTATGAAAAAAAACAAGCAGATTGGTATGATCAAAGTTGAAAATAGGTCCATCCGTTCGGAAGTTGAGGCGATCTGAAGAATTCGAAAAAGTTCCAAGGGGACCCCCTTTGATGCAATTTTTTTTTCGATTTCGGTTTCTTCGATTGGAGAAATGGATTTTATGAAAAAAAACAAGCAGATTGGTATGATCGAAGTTGAAAATCGGTCCATCCGTTTGGAAGTTAAGGCGATCTGAAGAATTCGAAAAAGTTCCAAGGGGGCCCCCTTTGATGCATTTTTTTTCGATTTCGGTTTTTTCGATTGGAGAAATGGATTTTATAAAAAAAAACAGATTGGTATGATCGAAGTTGAAAATCGATCCATCCGTTCGGAAGTTAAGGCGATCTGAAGAATTCGAAAAAGTTCCAAGGGGGCCCCCTTTGATGCATTTTTTTTTCGATTTCGGTTTTTTCGATTGGAGAAATGGATTCTATGAAAAAAAAACAAACAGATTGGTATGATCGAAGTTGAAAATCGGTCCATCCGTTCGGAAGTTAAGGCGATCTGAAGAATTCGAAAAAGTTCCAAGGGGGCCCCCTTTGATTCTTTTTTTTTTTTCGATTCCGGTTTTTTCGATTGGAGAAATGGATTCTATGAAAAAAAAACAAACAGATTGGTATGATCGAAGTTGAAAATCGGTCCATCCGTTCGGAAGTTAAGGCGATCTGAAGAATTCGAAAAAGTTCCAAGGGGGCCCGCTTTGATGCATTTTTTTTTCCGATTTCGGTTTTTTTGTTTGGAGAAATGGATTCTATGGAAAAAACAAGCGAATTGGTATGCGCGAAATTGAAAATCGGTCCATCCGTTCGGAAGTTAAGGCGATCTGAAGAATTCGAAAAAGTTCCAAGGGGGCCCCCTTTGATGCATTTTTTTTTCGATTTCGGTTTTTTTGATTGGAGAAATGGATTCTATGAAAAAAAAAAACAAGCAGATTGGTATGATCGAAGTTGAAAATCGGTCCATCCGTTCGGAAGTTAAGGCGATCTGAAGAATTCGAAAAAGTTTCAAGGGGGCCCCCTTTGATGCATTTTTTTTTTCGATTTCGGTTTTTCCGATTGGAGAAATGGATTCTATGAAAAAAAACAAGCAGATTGGTATGATCGATGTTGAAAATCGGTCCATCTGTTCGGAAGTTAAGGCGATCTGAAGAATTCGAAAAAGTTCCAAGGGGGCCCCCGCGATCGGAGCCTCCGGGAAACAGGGCGAAATCCCGGAGTAACCAGCCTTAGCCCTGTGCAGGGGGCAACGCAGGGCTGGACCAACCCCATCCCCCATACTCGTGGGAACAATATGGACCAAAGAGGCAACAAAAATAAACCAACCGAGGAGGGATCGGATAACTCCGACTCAGACTCGGACAACATCACTGTCAGGGCAGCAATGACCGATGACAGTGAACACACAGAGGAGGGATCCATGAGAGTGGAAGACCTCACAAACCCTTTACCAGTGGCAGGGCCTGCCGAGCAATCGGCAGTTAACAAGGACACTGGTAAAATAACCGAGGGAATCAAGAAGATTGACCTCGTGAAAAAACTCTCTGGAGCACAGCGCAGAAAGCTGTTGAAAGAGAGGAAAATGGCAGCCGGGACGTGGACGGCAAAGCCACCCGTTCAGCCTAAAAAGGATGAACGGAAAAAAAGAGAGGGGACAGGAAGAACCAAGGACGGGGGTAGCAAAAGACCGCGTTCTGACTCCGAGACCCCTCCCAAAAGCTCGACTCCTAAAAGGGCCAGGAATGTGTCGACTGGCACTTATAGTGAGGCGGCGCAAGGAATCCGGGTGGCGGTGATTGACAGACGCCACCCAGACATCACACTGAACCAGGAACAGGCAGAACTGGTTCAGAACGCAATTGTGGATGCTCTCTTCGAGGCCCCTTCAGGGAGCGAAGGAGCAGCACAATTCGAGAGGAGCGGCTTCAGCGCAGGGGTCCTATCGGTGACCTGCGCAAATGAAAGAAGCCGGGACTGGCTCAGGGGGACGGTCGGCTCTCTGGGGCAATTGTGGGAGGGGGCTGAGTTGACCGTGGTCAACTTCAGGGACCTCCCAGTTCGCCACAGGGTGCTGGTCTTCGTCCCTGGGTCGGTGAGGGAAGAACCAGCAGAGTTCAGGCGGCGCCTGCAGCTCCAGAACATGGAGCTGAGGACGCAGGAATGGACTCTGTTGAGCAGAAACATGGAGAGGGAAACAGGACAAACCCTGGCCTTCTCCGTGGACGATGTCTCCTTCAGGGTACTGGAGAGGGCACAGTTCCGAGCGTATTACAGGCTCGGAAAGGTACTCTTCAGGGCCCTGACCAAGAGGAGAGATGGAGGGGATAAGGGTCGTTCAGACGAACCTCCAGCACTGTAAGGCGGCCTCGGCAGTCCTTGCAGTCGCCATGGGGGGATTTGATGCGGCCCTTATACAGGAACCGTGGGTTAGACACGGGAAAATAATGGGTCTGGGGGGGATATGTGGAGAGCTTATTTACAGCAGATCGACAGAGAACCCTCGGACCTGTATACTAATACAAAAAAATATAAAAATATTGCCGTTAACAAACTTCTGTTCGAGAGACTTGACGGCCATAAAGATAAGGATGAAGGAGGGTAGTGGGACGAGGGAGATAGTACTCGGATCGGCCTACTTTCCCTCTGATGATCCTGAGCCACCACCTACGAGAGCTGTGGAAGAACTGGTGAGAGAATGCAGGATAAAAGGACTGCAGCTGATCATCGGGGCCGATGCGAATGCACACCACATCACTTGGGGAAGCAGCGACACCAACCAAAGAGGTGAATCACTCCTGCAATTCATGCTGGCAAATAATCTGGACACATTGAATGTAGGAAATAAACCAACCTTTATTACGAGAAATAGGAAGGAGGTAATCGACGTAACAATAGCCTCTACACATGTGAGTAATTTTGTTACAGAATGGCATGTGTCTGATGAGGAAAGTTGCTCTGATCACAGACACATAAATTTCAAAATAAAGAGTGACGTCATCAAAGAAACTTATCGGAACCCACGGAAAACGAACTGAGAAGCCTATCACGCAGACCTAGAGCGCTATCTACTGGTACCACAAAGAACGATAAGTACAAACGTGGACCTAGAAGGGGTGGTGGAACAATTTAACGACACACTCATTTTGGCGTTCAACAATAACTGTCCCCTAATCACAAGGAAGGCTACCAGGAAAGTGCCCTGGTGGAATCATGAACTTGCAAGATTGAGGAAACAGGTTAGAAAAAACTTTGACAGTGCTAAAAAAACAGGAAGGTGGGATGACTACAAGAACACCTTGACCAGTTATAAAAAAGCACTAAATAAATCTAAGAGAGACTCCTGGAGGAGGTACTGCGAGGAGATAGAAAGCACTCAAGAATGTGCCAGACTACAGAAGATACTCTCCAAAGATACACAGAACACGATATACTCCCTCAAAAACGAAAAAGGAGAATATACATACACAGGAAAGGATACAATTAAAGAACTATTTAGAGTTCACTCTCCTGGGTCCCAAATAGAGCAGACACTTGCTGTGGAGAACGTTAATGGACTAGAAAAATTATCAAGGGGTTCTAGGGAAAGTTGAAACATAGCAAAAGAAGTGGTGACCTATGACAAAATAGAGTGGGCTATACACTCATTCGAACCCTTTAAATCACCAGGATTTGACGGGATTCACCCAGCAATGCTACAGAAAGGACCCGAAACACTGGTCAGATGGCTTTGCAAAATACTGAGAGGCAGTCTGGCTCTCGGATACATACCAAAAATATGGAGAAGAGTGAGGGTAAGCTTCATACCAAAACCTGGGAAAATCGGACAGGAAACGGCAAAGTCCCTCAGACCAATCAGTCTTATGTCTTTTGTACTAAAGACACTGGAAAAGCTAGTAGATAGGCATATGAGGGACGGCAAACTGGTAGAAAGACCACTGCACCGCGACCAATATGCCTACAAGACTGGCTGCTCAACAGACACAGCACTCCATCGTCTGGTCGAGAGGGTGGAGAACACGCTGGAAAATAAAGAGGTGCTATTAGCGGCTTTCTTAGACGTAGAAGGAGCTTTCGACAACACCTCTATAAACTCTATAATTAGAGCTCTCAGACAGAAAGGAATCGAGGAACCCTGTGTGGCCTGGATAAACTCAATGCTGAGAAACAGAATGATTTATACCACTGTTATGGGAGAGACTGTAGTGGCTAGAGCGACCAGAGGATGCCCGCAGGGGGGGGTACTATCCCCACTACTGTGGAATCTGGTTGTGGATGGGCTACTTAGGACACTAAATAACAGTGGACATAGAGTCCTTGGATATGCCGACGATATAGTAGTGCTGGTACAAGGAAAATTCAATACCACCGTCAGAGATCGAATGAGAGAGGCTCTGGAATTGGTAATGATATGGACGGAACGGGAAGGGCTTGGTCCTTTAAAACTTCGAGGAGAAACGATACAGTTGAAAGAGGAGGTTAAATATCTAGGAGTGATATTAGACTCGAAACTGACATCGCAACAACACTTGGAAAATACCACTAAAAAAGCGGTAACATCACTGATGGTGGCCAGACGCTCTTGTGGAAAAAAATGGGGACTGAAACCACACATGTTGTACTGGATATACAACAGGGTGGTAATGCCCTCCATAACATATGCCTCACTGGTATGGTGGCCTAAGACACTACAAAGAGGAGCAATAACAAGACTGAGCAAGATACAAAGGCTTGCCTGTCTGGGAATCACAGGGGCTATGAAATCAACGCCTACTGCAGCCATGGAGACACTACTGGATCTGCCTCCCCTTCACCTAATGATACAGGGGGAGGCGAGGCTTGGTGCCTTCAGACTACAAAATACACTGGACGATCTTAACATAGGAACAGGGCACATGAATATCGTAAGAACGGTGAACAAGTACACACTTGATATGAGAACAGATCACATTCCCAAACGATGTACATTCAATAACCCATTCAGGGTATCCATACCAGATAGAACTGAATGGAGTAATACAGAACTCAGCACCATACTGCAGGGAAAGATCTGGTATACAGACGGATCAAAAACCACAGATGGGTCGGGAGCAGGAGTATTCTCGAAAAACCCGGAGACCAAGCTCAGCTATTCACTGGAAAAACACACCTCCGTTTTTCAAACAGAGGTATATGCAATTCTCCGATGCGCAGAGGAGAATAACAGGAGAGCTATAGAACATGAGCAGATCCAAATAATGTCAGACAGTCAAGCGGCACTCAAGGCAATTATAAGCAAGGAAGTGACGTCGCGACTGGTATTTGATTGCAAGAAGGAACTGAAAACGCTGGCAGACCGGAACAGTGTCAAACTTACCTGGGTGCCAGGACATCAGGGGATTGCTGGCAATGAGAAAGCTGACGAACTTGCAAGAAGAGGGTCAGATAATGAACCAGAACCAGGACAGATTCTAGGAGTACCCAAGCGTGCAACACGAGCGTCTGTAACAGACTGGATTCGGCAAAAACATAAGAACTACTGGAAAAACATTCCAGGAAATATACATGGGAAACAATACATCAAGGAACCATGCCACAGACGAACTGCAGATCTGCTAAACATGAACAGAGAGCAGATAAAAACTGTTATAGGACTCATGACCGGCCACGCCCCAGTCAAGGAGCACCTTACCAGAATGGGACTGTATAATGGTGACCCAAATTGCAGGCTATGCGGAAAGGAACCAGAAACAGTATCACATATACTATGCAAATGCGAGGCATTGGATCGCAGAAGGCAGACAATTTTTGGGCAACCAGTTGGCGAACCAGAAATATACAACTCACATCCAGTGAAGGACTTGTACAAACTTGTACAAGGCACTGAGATAATAAAGTGGGTAAAATGATAATAAATAGGCAAGATACAATGGGCCATTAGGCCTAAGTGTCATCGGAGACTTCGGTCAGACGAGCCTACGAAGGGGGTGGAGTTTTTAGTGGGTAGACCTGGCTGAGATCAGGGAGTCCCACACTATCATATGGGGAATTTGACTCATATGATGTCCATAAAGGATTTCAACCACCTCTGAAAAAAAAAAAAAAAAAAGGGGGCCCCCTCTGATGCATTTTTTTTTTTCATTTCGGTTTTTTCGATTGGAGAAATGGATTCTATAAAAAAAAACAAGCAGATTGGTATGATCGAAGTTGAAAATCGGTCCATCCGTTCGGAAGTTAAGGCGATCTGAAGAATTCGAAAAAGTTCCAAGGGGGCCCCCTTTGATGCAATTTTTTTTTTTAGATTTCGGTTTTTTCGATTGGAGAAATGGATTCTATGAAAAAAAACAAGCAGATTGGTATGATCGAAGTTGAAAATCGGTCCATCCGTTTGGAAGTTAAGGCGATCTGAAGAATTCGAAAATGTTCCAAGGGGACCCCCTTTGATGCAATTTTTTTTCGATTTCGGTTTTTTCGATTGGAGAAATGAATTCTATGAAAAAAAAACAAGCAGTTTGGTATGATCGAAGTTGAAAATCGGTCCATCCGTTCGGAAGTTAAGGCGGTCTGAAGAATTCGAAAAAGTTCCAAGGGGGCCCAATTTGATGCATTTTTTTTTTTCGATTTCGGTTTTTTCGATTGGAGAAATGGATTCTATGAAAAAAACAAGCAGATTGGTATGATCGAAGTTGAAAATCGGTCAATCCGTTCGGAAGTTAAGGCGATCTGAAGAATTCGAAAAAGTTCCAAGGGGGCCCCCTTTGATGCAATTTTTTTTTAAAATTTCGGTTTTTTCGATTGGAGAAATGGATTCTATGAAAAAAAAACAAGTAGATTGGTATGATCGAAGTTGAAAATCGGTCCATCCGTTTGGAAGTTAAGGCGATCTGAAGAATTCGAAAAAGTTCCAAGGGGACCCCCTTTGAAGCAATTTTTTTTTATTTCGATTTTTTCGATTGGAGAAATGGATTCTATGAAAAAAAAACAAGCAGTTTGGTATGATCGAAGTTGAAAATCGGTCCATCCGTTCGGAAGTTAAGGCGATCTGAAGAATTCGAAAAAGTTCCAAGAGGACCCCCTTTGATGCAATTTTTTTTTCGATTTCGGTTTTTTCTATTGAAGAAATGGATTCTATGAAAAAACAAGCAAATTGGTATGCGCGAAATTGAAAATCGGTCCATCCGTTCGGAAGTTAAGGCGGTCTGAAGAATTCGAAAAAGTTCCAAGGGGGCCACCTTTGATGCATTTTTTTTTTTCGATTTCGGTTTTTTCGATTGGAGAAATGGATTCTATAAAAAAAACAAGCAGATTGGTATGATCGAAGTTGAAAATCGGTCAATCCGTTCGGAAGTTAAGGCGATCTGAAGAATTCGAAAAAGTTCCAAGGGGGCCCCCTTTGATGCAATTTTTTTTTAGATTTCGGTTTTTTCGATTGGAGAAATGGATTCTATGAAAAAAAACAAGCAGTTTGGTATGATCGAAGTTGAAAATCGGTCCATCCGTTCGGATGTTAAGGCGATCTGAAGAATTCGAAAAAGTTCCGAAAGGACCCCCTTTGATGCAATTTTTTTTCGATTTCGGTTTTTTCTATTGAAGAAATGGATTCTATGAAAAAACAAGCAAATTGGTATGCGCGAAATTAAAAATCGGTCCATCCGTTCGGAAGTTAAGGCGGTCTGAAGAATTCGAAAAAGTTCCAAGGGGGCCACCTTTGATGCATTTTTTTTTTCGATTTCGGTTATTTCGATTGGAGAAATGGATTCTATAAAAAAAACAAGCAGATTGGTATGATCGAAGTTGAAAATCGGTCAATCCGTTCGGAAGTTAAGGCAATCTGAAGAATTCGAAAAAGTTCCAGGGGGGCCAACTTTGATGCAATTTTTTTTCAGATTTCGGTTTTTTCGATTGGAGAAATGGATTCTATGAAAAAAAACAAGCAGTTTGGTATGATAGAAGTTGAAAATCGGTCCATCCGTTCGGAAGTTAAGGCGATCTGAAGAATTCGAAAAAGTTCCAAAAGGACCCCCTTTGATGATATTTTTTTTTCGATTTCGGTTTTTTCTATTGAAGAAATGGATTCTATGAAAAAACAAGCAAATTGGTATGCGCGAAATTGAAAATCGGTCCATCCGTTCGGAAGTTAAGGCGGTCTGAAGAATTCGAAAAAGTTCCAAGGGGGCCCCCTTTGATGCTTTTTTTTTTCGATTTCGGTTTTTTCGATTGGAGAAATGGATTCTATGAAAAAAACAAGCAGATTGGTATGATCGAAGTTGAAAATCGATCAATCCGTTCGGAAGTTAAGGCGATCTGAAGAATTCGAAAAAGTTCCAAGAGGGCCCCCTTTGATGCAATTTTTTTTAGATTTCGGTTTTTTCGATTGGAGAAATGGATTCTATAAAAAAAAACAAGCAGATTGGTATGATCGAAGTTGAAAATCGGTCCATCCGTTTGGAAGTTAAGGCGATCTGAAGAATTCGAAAAAGTTCCAAGGGGACCCCCTTTGATGCAATTTTTTTTTCGATTTCGGTTTTTTCGATTGGAGAAATGGATTCTATGAAAAAAAACAAGCAGTTTGGTATGATCGAAGTTGAAAATCGGTCCATCCGTTTGGAAGTTAAGGCGATCTGAAGAATTCGAAAAAGTTCCAAGGGGGCCCCCTTTGATGCAATTTTTTTTCAGATTCCGGTTTTTTCGATTGGAGAAATGGATTCTATGAAAAAAAACAAGCAGATTGGTATGATCGAAGTTGAAAATCGGTCCATCCGTTTGAAAGTTAAGGCGATCTGATGAATTCGAAAAAGTTCCAAGGGGACCCCCTTTGATGCAATTTTATTTTTGATTTCGGTTTTTTCGATTGGAGAAATGGATTCTATGAAAAAAAACAAGCAGTTTGGTATGATCGAAGTTGATAATCGGTCCATCCGTTCGGAAGTTAAGGCGATCTGAAGAATTCGAAAAAGTTTCAAGGGGGCCCCCTTTGATGCATTTTTTTTTTCGATTTCGGTTTTTTCGATTGGAGAAATGGATTCTATGAAAAAAACAAGCAGATTGGTATGTTCGAAGTTGAAAATCTGTCAATCCGTTCGAAAGTTAAGGCGATCTGAAGAATTCGAAAAAGTTCCAAGGGGGCCCCCTTTGATGCAATTTTTTTTTTAGATTTCGGTTTTTTCGATTGGAGAAATGGATTCTATGAAAAAAAAACAAGCAGATTGGTATGATCGAAGTTGAAAATCGGTCCATCCGTTTGGAAGTTAAGGCGATCTGAAGAATTCGAAAATGTTCCAAGGGGACCCCCTTTGATGCAATTTTTTTTTTCGATTTCGGTTTTTTCGATTGGAGAAATGGATTCTATGAAAAAAAACAAGCAGTTTGGTATGATCGAAGTTGAAAATCGGTCCATCCGTTCGGAAGTTAAGGCGGTCTGAAGAATTCGAAAAAGTTCCAAGGGGGCCCAATTTGATGCATTTTTTTTTTCGATTTCGGTTTTTTCGATTGGAGAAATGGATTCTATGAAAAAAACAAGCAGATTGGTATGATCGAAGTTGAAAATCGGTCAATCCGTTCGGAAGTTAAGGCGATCTGAAGAATTCGAAAAAGTTCCAAGGGGGCCCCCTTTGATGCAATTTTTTTTTAAATTTCGGTTTTCTCGATTGGAGAAATGGATTCTATGAAAAAAAACAAGTAGATTGGTATGATCGAAGTTGAAAATCGGTCCATCCGTTTGGAAGTAAAGGCGATCTGAAGAATTCGAAAAAGTTCCAAGGGGACCCCCTTTGATGCAATTTTTTTTTTATTTCGGTTTTTTCGATTGGAGAAATGGATTCTATGAAAAAAAACAAGCAGTTTGGTATGATCGAAGTTGAAAATCGGTCCATCCGTTCGGAAGTTAAGGCGATCTGAAGAATTCGAAAAACTTCCAAGAGGACCCCCTTTGATGCAATTTTTTTTTCGATTTCGGTTTTTTCTATTGAAGAAATGGATTCTATGAAAAAACAAGCAAATTGGTATGCGCGAAATTGAAAATCGGTCCATCCGTTCGGAAGTTAAGGCGGTCTGAAGAATTCGAAAAAGTTCCAACGGGGCCACCTTTGATGCATTTTTTTTTCGATTTCGGTTTTTTCGATTGGAGAAATGGATTCTATAAAAAAAACAAGCAGATTGGTATGATCGAAGTTGAAAATCGGTCAATCCGTTCGGAAGTTAAGGCGATCTGAAGAATTCGAAAAAGTTCCAAGGGGGCCCCCTTTGATGCAATTTTTTTTAGATTTCGGTTTTTTCGATTGGAGAAATGGATTCTATGAAAAAAAACAAGCAGTTTGGTATGATCGAAGTTGAAAATCGGTCCATCCGTTCGGAAGTTAAGGCGATCTGAAGAATTCGAAAAAGTTCCAAAAGTACCCCCTTTGATGCAATTTTTTTTTCGATTTCGGTTTTATCTATTGAAGAAATGGATTCTATGAAAAAACAAGCAAATCGGTATGCGCGAAATTGAAAATCGGTCCATCCGTTCGGAAGTTAAGGCGGTCTGAAGAATTCGAAAAAGTTCCAAGAGGGCCCCCTTTGATGCTTTTTTTTTTCGATTTCGGTTTTTTCGATTGGAGAAATGGATTCTATGAAAAAAACAAGCAGATTGGTATGATCGAAGTTGAAAATCGATCAATCCGTTCGGAAGTTAAGGCGATCTGAAGAATTCGAAAAAGTTCCAAGGGGGCCCCCTTTGATGCAATTTTTTTTTCGATTTCGGTTTTATCTATTGAAGAAATGGATTCTATGAAAAAACAAGCAAATCGGTATGCGCGAAATTGAAAATCGGTCCATCCGTTCGGAAGTTAAGGCGGTCTGAAGAATTCGAAAAAGTTCCAAGAGGGCCCCCTTTGATGCTTTTTTTTTTCAGATTTCGGTTTTTTTGATTGGAGAAATGGATTCTATGAAAAAAAACAAGCAGATTGGTATGATCGAAGTTGAAAATCGGTCCATCCGTTTGGAAGTTAAGGCGATCTGAAGAATTCGAAAAAGTTCCAAGGGGACCCCCTTTGATGCAATTTTTTTTTCGATTTCGGTTTTTTCGATTGGAGAAATGGATTCTATGAAAAAAAACAAGCAGTTTGGTATGATCGAAGTTGAAAATCGGTCCATCCGTTTGGAAGTTAAGGCGATCTGAAGAATTCGAAAAAGTTCCAAGGGGGCCCCCTTTGATGCAATTTTTTTTTCAGATTCCGGTTTTTTCGATTGGAAAAATGGATTCTATGAAAAAAAACAAGCAGCTTGGTATGATCGAAGTTGAAAATCGGTCCATCCGTTTGGAAGTTAAGGCGATCTGATGAATTCGAAAAAGTTCCAAGGGGACCCCCTTTGATGCAATTTTTTTTTCGATTTCGGTTTTTTCGATTGGAGAAATGGATTTTATGAAAAAAAACAAGCAGTTTGGTATGATCGAAGTTGAAAATCGGTCCATCCGTTCGGAAGTTAAGGCGATCTGAAGAATTCGGAAAAGTTTCAAGAGGACCCCCTTTGATGCAATTTTTTCTTCGATTTCGGTTTTTTCTATTGAAGAAATGGATTCTATAAAAAAACAAGCAGATTGGTATGCGCGATGTTGAAAATCGGTTCATCCGTTCGGAAGTTAAGGCGATCTGAAGAATTCGAAAAAGTTCCAAGGGGGCCCCCTTCGATGCAATTTTTTTTTAGATTTCGGTTTTTTTGATTGGAGAAATGGATTCTATGAAAAAAACCAAGGGGGCCCCCTTTGATGCAATTTTTTTTTTTAGATTTCGGTTTATTCGATTGGAGAAATGGATTCTATGATAAAAAAACAAGCAGATTGGTATGATCGAAGTTGAAAATCGGTCCATCCGTTTGGAAGTTAAGGCGATCTGAAGAATTCGAAAAAGTTCCAAGGGGACCCCCTTTGATGCAATTTTTTTTTCGATTTCGGTTTTTTCGATTGGAGAAATGGATTCTATGAAAAAAAACAAGCAGTTTGGTATGATCGAAGTTGAAAATCGGTCCATCCGTTTGGAAGTTAAGGCGATCTGAAGAATTCGAAAAAGTTCCAAGGGGGCCCCCTTTGATGCAATTTTTTTTCAGATTCCGGTTTTTTCGATTGGAGAAATGGATTCTATGAAAAAAAACAAGCAGATTGGTATGATCGAAGTTGAAAATCGGTCCATCCGTTTGAAAGTTAAGGCGATCTGATGAATTCGAAAAAGTTCCAAGGGGACCCCCTTTGATGCAATTTTATTTTTGATTTCGGTTTTTTCGATTGGAGAAATGGATTCTATGAAAAAAAACAAGCAGTTTGGTATGATCGAAGTTGATAATCGGTCCATCCGTTCGGAAGTTAAGGCGATCTGAAGAATTCGAAAAAGTTTCAAGGGGGCCCCCTTTGATGCATTTTTTTTTTCGATTTCGGTTTTTTCGATTGGAGAAATGGATTCTATGAAAAAAACAAGCAGATTGGTATGTTCGAAGTTGAAAATCTGTCAATCCGTTCGAAAGTTAAGGCGATCTGAAGAATTCGAAAAAGTTCCAAGGGGGCCCCCTTTGATGCAATTTTTTTTTTAGATTTCGGTTTTTTCGATTGGAGAAATGGATTCTATGAAAAAAAAACAAGCAGATTGGTATGATCGAAGTTGAAAATCGGTCCATCCGTTTGGAAGTTAAGGCGATCTGAAGAATTCGAAAATGTTCCAAGGGGACCCCCTTTGATGCAATTTTTTTTTTCGATTTCGGTTTTTTCGATTGGAGAAATGGATTCTATGAAAAAAAACAAGCAGTTTGGTATGATCGAAGTTGAAAATCGGTCCATCCGTTCGGAAGTTAAGGCGGTCTGAAGAATTCGAAAAAGTTCCAAGGGGGCCCAATTTGATGCATTTTTTTTTTCGATTTCGGTTTTTTCGATTGGAGAAATGGATTCTATGAAAAAAACAAGCAGATTGGTATGATCGAAGTTGAAAATCGGTCAATCCGTTCGGAAGTTAAGGCGATCTGAAGAATTCGAAAAAGTTCCAAGGGGGCCCCCTTTGATGCAATTTTTTTTTAAATTTCGGTTTTCTCGATTGGAGAAATGGATTCTATGAAAAAAAACAAGTAGATTGGTATGATCGAAGTTGAAAATCGGTCCATCCGTTTGGAAGTAAAGGCGATCTGAAGAATTCGAAAAAGTTCCAAGGGGACCCCCTTTGATGCAATTTTTTTTTTATTTCGGTTTTTTCGATTGGAGAAATGGATTCTATGAAAAAAAACAAGCAGTTTGGTATGATCGAAGTTGAAAATCGGTCCATCCGTTCGGAAGTTAAGGCGATCTGAAGAATTCGAAAAACTTCCAAGAGGACCCCCTTTGATGCAATTTTTTTTTCGATTTCGGTTTTTTCTATTGAAGAAATGGATTCTATGAAAAAACAAGCAAATTGGTATGCGCGAAATTGAAAATCGGTCCATCCGTTCGGAAGTTAAGGCGGTCTGAAGAATTCGAAAAAGTTCCAAGGGGGCCACCTTTGATGCATTTTTTTTTCGATTTCGGCTTTTTCGATTGGAGAAATGGATTCTATAAAAAAAACAAGCAGATTGGTATGATCGAAGTTGAAAATCGGTCAATCCGTTCGGAAGTTAAGGCGATCTGAAGAATTCGAAAAAGTTCCAAGGGGGCCCCCTTTGATGCAATTTTTTTTAGATTTCGGTTTTTTCGATTGGAGAAATGGATTCTATGAAAAAAAACAAGCAGTTTGGTATGATCGAAGTTGAAAATCGGTCCATCCGTTCGGAAGTTAAGGCGATCTGAAGAATTCGAAAAAGTTCCAAAAGTACCCCCTTTGATGCAATTTTTTTTTCGATTTCGGTTTTATCTATTGAAGAAATGGATTCTATGAAAAAACAAGCAAATCGGTATGCGCGAAATTGAAAATCGGTCCATCCGTTCGGAAGTTAAGGCGGTCTGAAGAATTCGAAAAAGTTCCAAGAGGGCCCCCTTTGATGCTTTTTTTTTTCGATTTCGGTTTTTTCGATTGGAGAAATGGATTCTATGAAAAAAACAAGCAGATTGGTATGATCGAAGTTGAAAATCGATCAATCCGTTCGGAAGTTAAGGCGATCTGAAGAATTCGAAAAAGTTCCAAGGGGGCCCCCTTTGATGCAATTTTTTTTTCGATTTCGGTTTTATCTATTGAAGAAATGGATTCTATGAAAAAACAAGCAAATCGGTATGCGCGAAATTGAAAATCGGTCCATCCGTTCGGAAGTTAAGGCGGTCTGAAGAATTCGAAAAAGTTCCAAGAGGGCCCCCTTTGATGCTTTTTTTTTTCAGATTTCGGTTTTTTTGATTGGAGAAATGGATTCTATGAAAAAAAACAAGCAGATTGGTATGATCGAAGTTGAAAATCGGTCCATCCGTTTGGAAGTTAAGGCGATCTGAAGAATTCGAAAAAGTTCCAAGGGGACCCCCTTTGATGCAATTTTTTTTTCGATTTCGGTTTTTTCGATTGGAGAAATGGATTCTATGAAAAAAAACAAGCAGTTTGGTATGATCGAAGTTGAAAATCGGTCCATCCGTTTGGAAGTTAAGGCGATCTGAAGAATTCGAAAAAGTTCCAAGGGGGCCCCCTTTGATGCAATTTTTTTTTCAGATTCCGGTTTTTTCGATTGGAAAAATGGATTCTATGAAAAAAAACAAGCAGCTTGGTATGATCGAAGTTGAAAATCGGTCCATCCGTTTGGAAGTTAAGGCGATCTGATGAATTCGAAAAAGTTCCAAGGGGACCCCCTTTGATGCAATTTTTTTTTCGATTTCGGTTTTTTCGATTGGAGAAATGGATTTTATGAAAAAAAACAAGCAGTTTGGTATGATCGAAGTTGAAAATCGGTCCATCCGTTCGGAAGTTAAGGCGATCTGAAGAATTCGGAAAAGTTTCAAGAGGACCCCCTTTGATGCAATTTTTTCTTCGATTTCGGTTTTTTCTATTGAAGAAATGGATTCTATAAAAAAACAAGCAGATTGGTATGCGCGATGTTGAAAATCGGTTCATCCGTTCGGAAGTTAAGGCGATCTGAAGAATTCGAAAAAGTTCCAAGGGGGCCCCCTTCGATGCAATTTTTTTTTAGATTTCGGTTTTTTTGATTGGAGAAATGGATTCTATGAAAAAAACCAAGGGGGCCCCCTTTGATGCAATTTTTTTTTTTAGATTTCGGTTTATTCGATTGGAGAAATGGATTCTATGATAAAAAAACAAGCAGATTGGTATGATCGAAGTTGAAAATCGGTCCATCCGTTTGGAAGTTAAGGCGATCTGAAGAATTCGAAAAAGTTCCAAGGGGACCCCCATTGATGCAATTTTTTTTTCGATTGTGGTTTTTTCGATTGGAGAAATGGATTCTATGAAAAAAAAACAAGCAGTTTGGTATGATCGAAGTTGAAAATCGGTCCATCCGTTTGGAAAATTAGGCGATCTGAAGAATTCGAAAAAGTTCCAAGGGGGCCCCCTTTGATGCAATTTTTTTTTCGATTTCGGTTTTTTTGATTGGATAAATGGATTCTATGAAAAAAAAAAACAAGCGGATTGGTATGATCGAAGTTGAAAATCGGTCCATCCGTTTGGAAGTTAAGGCGATCTGAAGAATTCGAAAAAGTTCCAAGGGGAACCCCTTTGATGCAATTTTTTTTTCGATTTCGGTTTTTTCGATTGGAGAAATGGATTCTATGAAAAAAAAAGTCTTCAGATCGCCTTAACTTCCGGACGGATGGACCGATTTTCAATTTCGCGCATACCAATTTGCTTGTTTTTACATAGAATCCATTTCTTCAATAGAAAAAACCGAAATCGAAAAAAAAATTGCATCAAAGGGGGTCCTCTTGGAACTTTTTCGAATTCTTCAGATCGCCTTAACTTCCGAACGGATGGACCGATTTTCAACTTCGATCATACCAAACTGCTTGTTTTTTCTCATAGAATCCATTTCTCCAATCGAAAAAACCGAAATCTAAAAAAAATGCCCCCTTTGATGCAATTTTTTTTAGATTTCGATTTTTTTGATTGGAGAAATGGATTCGATGAAAAAAATCAAGCAGATTGGTATGATCGAAGTTGAAAATCGGTCCATCCGTTCGGAAGTTAAGGCGATCTGAAGAATTCGAAAAAGTTTCAAGGGGACCCCCTTTGATGCAATTTTTTTTTCGATTTTGGTTTTTTCGATTGGAGAAATGGATTCTATGAAAAAAACAAGCAGTTTGGTATGATCGAAGTTGAAAATCGGTCCATCCGTTCGGAAGTTAAGGCGATCTGAAGAATTCGAAAAAGTTCCAAGAGGACCCCCTTTGATGCAATTTTTTTTTTTTCGATTTCGGTTTTTTCTATTGAAGAAATGGATTTTATGAAAAAACAAGCAAATTGGTATGCGCGAAATTGAAAATCGGTCCATCCGTTCGGAAGTTAAGGCGGTCTGAAGAATTCGAAAAAGTTCCAAGGGGGCCCCCTTTGATGCATTTTTTTTTTGATTTCGGTTTTTTCGATTGGAGAAATGGATTCTATGAAAAAAACAAGCAGATTGGTATGATCGAAGTTGAAAATCGGTCCATCCGTTCGGAAGTTAAGGCGATCTTAAGAATTCGAAAAAGTTCCAAGGGGACCACCTTTGATGCAATTTTTTTTTTCGATTTCGGTTTTTTCGATTGGAGAAATGGATTCTATGAAAAAAAAACAAGCAGTTTGGTATGATCGAAGTTGAAAATCGGTCCATCCGTTTGAAAGTTAAGGCGATCTGAAGAATTCGAAAAAGTTCCAAGGGGACCCCCTTTGATGCAATTTTTTTTTTCGATTTCGGTTTTTTCGATTGGAGAAATGGATTCTATGAAAAAAAAAATAAGCAGTTTGGTATGATCGAAGTTGAAAATCGGTCCATCCGTTCGGAAGTTAAGGCGATCTGAAGAATTCGAAAAAGTTCCAAGAGGAACCTCTTTGATGCAATTTTTTTTTCGATTTCGGTTTTTCCTATTGAAGAAATGGATTCTATGAAGAAACAAGCAAATTGGTATGCGCGAAATTGAAAATCGGTTCATCCGTTCGGAAGTTAAGGCGATCTGAAGAATTCGAAAAAGTTCCAAGGGGACCCCCTTTGATGCAATTTTTTTTTAGATTTCGGTTTTTTCGATTGGAGAAATGGATTCTATAAAAAAAAACAAGCAGATTGGTATGATCCAAGTTGAAAATCGGTCCATCCGTTTGGAAGTTAAGGCGATCTGAAGAATTCGAAAAAGTTCCAAGGGGACCCCCTTTGATGCAATTTTTTTCTTCGATTTCGGTTTTTTCGATTGGAGAAATGGATTCTATGAGAAAAAACAAGCAGTTTGGTATGATCGAAGTTGAAAATCGGTCCATCCGTTCGGAAGTTAAGGCGATCTAAAGAATTCGAAAAAGTTCCAAGAGGACCCCCTTTGATGCAATTTTTTTTTCGATTTCGGTTTTCTCTATTGAGGAAATGGATTCTATGAAAAAACAAGCAAATTGGTATGTGCGAAATTGAAAATCGGTCCATCCGTTCGGAAGTTAAGGCGATCTGAAGAATTCGAAGAAGTTCCAAGAGGACCCCCTTTGATGCAATTTTTTTTCGATTTCGGTTTTTTCGATTGGAGAAATGGATTCTATGAAAAAAAACAAGCAGTTTGGTATGATCGAAGTTGAAAATCGGTCAATCCGTTCGGAAGTTGAGGCGATCTGAAGAATTCGAAAAAGTTCCAAGAGGACCCCCTTTGATGCAATTTTTTTTTCGATTTCGGTTTTTTCGATTGGAGAAATAGATTCTATGAAAAAAAACAAGCAGATTGGTATGATCGAAGTTGAAAATCGGTCCATTCGTTTGGAAGTTAAGGCGATCTGAAGAATTCGAAAAAGTTCCAAATGGACCCCCTTTGATGCAATTTTTTTTTCGATTTCGGTTTCTTCGATTGGAGAAATGGATTCTATAAAAAAAACAAGCAAATTGGTATGCGCGAAATTGAAAATCGGTCCATCCGTTCGGAAGTTAAGGCGGTCTAAAGAATTCGAAAAAGTTCCAAGGGGACCCCCTTTGATGCAATTTTTTTTTAGATTTCGGTTTTTTCGATTGGAGAAATGGATTCTATGATAAAAAACAAGCAGATTGGTATGATCCAAGTTTAAAATCGGTCCATCCGTTCGGAAGTTAAGGCGATCTGGAGAATTCGAAAAAGTTCCAAGGGGACCCCCTTTGATGCAATTTTTTTTTAGATCTCGGTTTTTTCGATTGAAGAAATGGATTCTATGAAAAAAAACAAGCAGTTTGGTATGATCGAAGTTGAAAATCGGTCAATCCGTTCGGAAGTTGAGGCGATCTGAAGAATTCGAAAAAGTTCCAAGAGGACCCCCTTTGATGCAATTTTTTTTTCGATTTCGGTTTTTTCTATTGAAGAAATGGATTCAATGAAAAAACAAGCAAATTGGTATGCGCGAAATTGAAAATCGGTCCATCCGTTCGGAAGTTAAGGCGGTCTGAAGAATTCGAAAAAATTCCAAGGGGGCCCCCTTTGATGCATTTTTTTTTTTTCGATTTCAGTTTTTTCGATTAGAGAAATGGATTCTATGAAAAAAACAAGCAGATTGGTTTGATCGAAGTTGAAAATCGGTCAATCCGTTCGGAAGTTAAGGCGATCTGAAGAATTCGAAAAAGTTCCAAGGGGACCCCCTTTGATGCAATTTTTTTTTCGATTTTGGTTTTTTCGATTGGAGAAATGGATTCTATGAAAAAAACAAGCAGTTTGGTATGATCGAAGTTGAAAATCGGTCCATCCGTTCGGAAGTTAAGGCGATCTGAAGAATTCGAAAAAGTTCCAAGAGGACCCCCTTTGATGCAATTTTTATTTTCGATTTCGGTTTTTTCTATTGAAGAAATGGATTTTATGAAAAAACAAGCAAATTGGTATGCGCGAAATTGAAAATCGGTCCATCCGTTCGGAAGTTAAGGCGGTCTAAAGAATTCGAAAAAGTTCCAAGGGGGCCCCCTTTGATGCATTTTTTTTTTTTCGATTTCGGTTTTTTCGATTGGAGAAATGGATTCTATGAAAAAAACAAGCAGTTTGGTATGATCGAAGTTGAAAATCGGTCCATCCGTTTGAAAGTTAAGGCGATCTGAAGAATTCGAAAAAGTTCCAAGGGGACCCCCTTTGATGCAATTTTTTTTTCGATTTCGGTTTTTTCGATTGGAGAAATGGATTCTATGAAAAAAAAAATAAGCAGTTTGGTATGATCGAAGTTGAAAATCGGTCCATCCGTTCGGAAGTTAAGGCGATCTGAAGAATTCGAAAAAGTTCCAAGGGGACCCCCTTTGATGCAATTTTTTTTTAGATTTCGGTTTTTTCGATTAGAGAAATGGATTCTATGAAAAAAACAAGCAGATTGGTATGATCCAAGTTGAAAATCGGTCCATCCGTTTGGAAGTTAAGGCGATCTGAAGAATTCGAAAAAGTTCCAAGGGAACCCCCTTTGATGCAATTTTTTTTTCAGATTTCGGTTTTTTCGATTGGAGAAATAGATTCTATGAAAAAAAAACAAGCAGATTGGTATGATCGAAGTTGAAAATCGGTCCATTCGTTTGGAAGTTAAGGCGATCTGAAGAATTCGAAAAAGTTCCAAATGGACCCCCTTTGATGCAATTTTTTTTTCGATTTCGGTTTCTTCGATTGGAGAAATGGATTCTATAAAAAAAACAAGCAGTTTGGTATGATCGAAGTTGAAAATCGGTCCATCCGTTTGGAAGTTAAGGCGATCTGAAGAATTCGAAAAAGTTCCAAGGGGGCCCCCTTTGATGCAATTTTTTTTTCAGATTTCGGTTTTTTCGATTGAAGAAATGGATTCTATGAAAAAAAAACAAGCAGATTGGTATGATCGAAGTTGAAAATCGGTCCATCCGTTTGGAAGTTAAGGCGATCTGAAGAATTCGAAAAAGTTCCAAGGGGACCCCCTTTGATGCAATTTTTTTTTCGATTTCGGTTTTTTCGATTGGAGAAATGGATTCTATGAAAAAAAAACAAGCAGTTTGGTATGATCGAAGTTGAAAATCGGTCCATCCGTTCGGAAGTTAAGGCGATCTGAAGAATTCGAAAAAGTTCCAAGAGGAACCCCTTTGATGCAATTTTTTTTTTGATTTCGGATTTTTCTATTGAAGAAATGGATTCTATAAAAAACAAGCAAATTGGTATGCGCGAAATTGAAAATCGGTTCATCCGTTCGGAAGTTAAGGCGGTCTGAAGAATTCGAAAAAGTTCCAAGGGGACCCCCTTTGATGCAATTTTTTTATAGATTTCGGTTTTTTCGATTGGATAAATGGATTCTATGATAAAAAACAAGCAGATTGGTATGATCCAAGTTTAAAATCGGTCCATCCGTTCGGAAGTTAAGGCGATCTGGAGAATTCGAAAAAGTTCCAAGGGGACCCCCTTTGATGCAATTTTTTTTTAGATCTCGGTTTTTTCGATTGGAGAAATGGATTCTATGAAAAAAAACAAGCAGTTTGGTATGATCGAAGTTGAAAATCGGTCAATCCGTTCGGAAGTTGAGGCGATCTGAAGAATTCGAAAAAGTTCCAAGAGGACCCCCTTTGATGCAATTTTTTTTTCGATTTCGGTTTTTTCTATTGAAGAAATGGATTCAATGAAAAAACAAGCAAATTGGTATGCGCGAAATTGAAAATCGGTCCATCCGTTCGGAAGTTAAGGCGGTCTGAAGAATTCGAAAAAATTCCAAGGGGGCCCCCTTTGATGCATTTTTTTTTTCGATTTCGGTTTTTCCTATTGAAGAAATGGATTCTATGAAGAAACAAGCAAATTGGTATGCGCGAAATTGAAAATCGGTTCATCCGTTCGGAAGTTAAGGCGATCTGAAGAATTCGAAAAAGTTCCAAGGGGACCCCCTTTGATGCAATTTTTTTTTAGATTTCGGTTTTTTCGATTGGAGAAATGGATTCTATAAAAAAAAAACAAGCAGATTGGTATGATCCAAGTTGAAAATCGGTCCATCCGTTTGGAAGTTAAGGCGATCTGAAGAATTCGAAAAAGTTCCAAGGGGACCCCCTTTGATGCAATTTTTTTCTTTGATTTCGGTTTTTTCGATTGGAGAAATGGATTCTATGAGAAAAAGCAAGCAGTTTGGTATGATCGAAGTTGAAAATCGGTCCATCCGTTCGGAAGTTAAGGCGATCTAAAGAATTCGAAAAAGTTCCAAGAGGACCCCCTTTGATGCAATTTTTTTTTCGATTTCGGTTTTCTCTATTGAGGAAATGGATTCTATGAAAAAACAAGCAAATTGGTATGCGCGAAATTGAAAATCGGTCCATCCGTTCGGAAGTTAAGGCGATCTGAAGAATTCGAAGAAGTTCCAAGGGGACCCCCTTTGATGCAATTTTTTTTCGATTTCGGTTTTTTCGATTGGAGAAATGGATTCTATGAAAAAAAACAAGCAGTTTGGTATGATCGAAGTTGAAAATCGGTCAATCCGTTCGGAAGTTGAGGCGATCTGAAGAATTCGAAAAAGTTCCAAGAGGACCCCCTTTGATGCAATTTCTTTTTCGATTTCGGTTTTTTCTATTGAAGAAATGGATTCAATGAAAAAATAAGCAAATTGGTATGCGCGAAATTGAAAATCGGTCCATCCGTTCGGAAGTTAAGGCGGTCTGAAGAATTCGAAAAAGTTTCAAGGGGGCCCCCTTTGATGCATTTATTTTTTGATTTCGGTTTTTTCGATTAGACAAATGGATTCTATGAAAAAAACAAGCAGATTGGTTTGATCGAAGTTGAAAATCGGTCAATCCGTTCGGAAGTTAAGGCGATCTGAAGAATTCGAAAAAGTTCCAAGGGGGCCCCCTTTGATGCAATTTTTTTTTTCAGATTTCGGTTTTTTCGATTGGAGAAATAGATTCAATGAAAAAAAACAAGCAGATTGGTATGATCGAAGTTGAAAATCGGTCCATTCGTTTTGAAGTTAAGGCGATCTGAAGAATTCGAAAAAGTTCCAAATGGACCCCCTTTGATGCAATTTTTTTTCGATTGCGGTTTCTTCGATTGGAGAAATGGATTCTATAAAAAAAACAAGCAGTTTGGTATGATCGAAGTTGAAAATCGGTCCATCCGTTTGGAAGTTAAGGCGATCTGAAGAATTCGAAAAAGTTCCAAGGGGACCCCCTTTGATGCAATTTTTTTTTAGATTTCGGTTTTTTCGATTGGAGAAATGGATTCTATGATAAAAAACAAGCAGATTGGTATGATCCAAGTTTAAAATCGGTCCATCCGTTCGGAAGTTAAGGCGATCTGGAGAATTCGAAAAAGTTCCAAGGGGACCCCCTTTGATGCAATTTTTTTTTAGATCTCGGTTTTTTCGATTGGAGAAATGGATTCTATGAAAAAAAACAAGCAGTTTGGTATGATCGAAGTTGAAAATCGGTCAATCCGTTCGGAAGTTGAGGCGATCTGAAGAATTCGAAAAAGTTCCAAGAGGACCCCCTTTGATGCAATTTTTTTTTCGATTTCGGTTTTTTCTATTGAAGAAATGGATTCAATGAAAAAACAAGCAAATTGGTATGCGCGAAATTGAAAATCGGTCCATCCGTTCGGAAGTTAAGGCGGTCTGAAGAATTCGAAAAAATTCCAAGGGGGCCCCCTTTGATGCATTTTTTTTTTCGATTTCAGTTTTTTCGATTAGAGAAATGGATTCTATGAAAAAAACAAGCAGATTGGTTTGATCGAAGTTGAAAATCGGTCAATCCGTTCGGAAGTTAAGGCGATCTGAAGAATTCGAAAAAGTTCCAAGGGGACCCCCTTTGATGCAATTTTTTTTTCGATTTTAGTTTTTTCGATTGGAGAAATGGATTCTATGAAAAAAACAAGCAGTTTGGTATGATCGAAGTTGAAAATCGGTCCATCCGTTCGGAAGTTAAGGCGATCTGAAGAATTCGAAAAAGTTCCAAGGGGGCCCCCTTTGATGCAATTTTTTTTTTTCGATTTCGGTTTTTTCGATTGGAGAAATGGATTCTATGAAAAAAACAAGCAGATTGGTATGATCGAAGTTGAAAATCGGTCCATCCGTTCGGAAGTTAAGGCGATCTGAAGAATTCGAAAAAGTTCCAAGGGGACCACCTTTGATGCAATTTTTTTTTCGATTTCGGTTTTTTCGATTGGAGAAATGGATTCTATGAAAAAAAACAAGCAGTTTGGTATGATCGAAGTTGAAAATCGGTTCATCCGTTTGAAAGTTGAGGCGATCTGAAGAATTCGAAAAAGTTCCAAGGGGACCCCCTTTGATGCAATTTTTTTTTCGATTTCGGTTTTTTCGATTGGAGAAATGGATTCTATGAAAAAAAAATAAGCAGTTTGGTATGATCGAAGTTGAAAATCGGTCCATCCGTTCGGAAGTTAAGGCGATCTGAAGAATTCGAAAAAGTTCCAAGAGGAACCTCTTTGATGCAATTTTTTTTTCGATTTCGGTTTTTCCTATTGAAGAAATGGATTCTATGAAGAAACAAGCAAATTGGTATGCGCGAAATTGAAAATCGGTTCATCCGTTCGGAAGTTAAGGCGATCTGAAGAATTCGAAAAAGTTCCAAGGGGACCCCCTTTGATGCAATTTTTTTTTAGATTTCGGTTTTTTCGATTGGAGAAATGGATTCTATAAAAAAAAAACAAGCAGATTGGTATGATCCAAGTTGAAAATCGGTCCATCCGTTTGGAAGTTAAGGCGATCTGAAGAATTCGAAAAAGTTCCAAGGGGACCCCCTTTGATGCAATTTTTTTCTTCGATTTCGGTTTTTTCGATTGGAGAAATGGATTCTATGAGAAAAAGCAAGCAGTTTGGTATGATCGAAGTTGAAAATCGGTCCATCCGTTCGGAAGTTAAGGCGATCTAAAGAATTCGAAAAAGTTCCAAGAGGACCCCCTTTGATGCAATTTTTTTTTCGATTTCGGTTTTCTCTATTGAGGAAATGGATTCTATGAAAAAACAAGCAAATTGGTATGCGCGAAATTGAAAATCGGTCCATCCGTTCGGAAGTTAAGGCGATCTGAAGAATTCGAAGAAGTTCCAAGGGGACCCCCTTTGATGCAATTTTTTTTCGATTTCGGTTTTTTCTATTGAAGAAATGGATTCAATGAAAAAACAAGCAAATTGGTATGCGCGAAATTGAAAATCGGTCCATCCGTTCGGAAGTTAAGGCGGTCTGAAGAATTCGAAAAAGTTTCAAGGGGGCCCCCTTTGATGCATTTATTTTTTGATTTCGGTTTTTTCGATTAGAGAAATGGATTCTATGAAAAAAACAAGCAGATTGGTTTGATCGAAGTTGAAAATCGGTCAATCCGTTCGGAAGTTAAGGCGATCTGAAGAATTCGAAAAAGTTCCAAGGGGGCCCCCTTTGATGCAATTTTTTTTTTCAGATTTCGGTTTTTTCGATTGGAGAAATAGATTCAATGAAAAAAAACAAGCAGATTGGTATGATCGAAGTTGAAAATCGGTCCATTCGTTTTGAAGTTAAGGCGATCTGAAGAATTCGAAAAAGTTCCAAATGGACCCCCTTTGATGCAATTTTTTTTCGATTGCGGTTTCTTCGATTGGAGAAATGGATTCTATAAAAAAAACAAGCAGTTTGGTATGATCGAAGTTGAAAATCGGTCCATCCGTTTGGAAGTTAAGGCGATCTGAAGAATTCGAAAAAGTTCCAAGGGGGCCCCCTTTGATGCAATTTTTTTTTCAGATTTCGGTTTTTTCGATTGAAGAAATGGATTCTATGAAAAAAAAACAAGCAGATTGGTATGATCGAAGTTGAAAATCGGTCCATCCGTTTGGAAGTTAAGGCGATCTGAAGAATTCGAAAAAGTTCCAAGGGGACCCCCTTTGATGCAATTTTTTTTTCGATTTCGGTTTTTTCGATTGGAGAAATGGATTCTATGAAAAAAAAACAAGCAGTTTGGTATGATCGAAGTTGAAAATCGGTCCATCCGTTCGGAAGTTAAGGCGATCTGAAGAATTCGAAAAAGTTCCAAGAGGAACCCCTTTGATGCAATTTTTTTTTCAGATTTCGGTTTTTTCGATTGAAGAAATGGATTCTATGAAAAAAAAAACAAGCAGATTGGTATGATCGAAGTTGAAAATCGGTCCATCCGTTTGGAAGTTAAGGCGATCTGAAGAATTCGAAAAAGTTCCAAGGGGACCCCCTTTGATGCAATTTTTTTTTCGATTTCGGTTTTTTCGATTGGAGAAATGGATTCTATGAAAAAAAACAAGCAGTTTGGTATGATCGAAGTTGAAAATCGGTCCATCCGTTCGGAAGTTAAGGCGATCTGAAGAATTCGAAAAAGTTCCAAGAGGACCCCCTTTGATGCAAATTTTTTTTCGATTTTGGTTTTTTCTATTGAAGAAATGGATTCTATGAAAAAACAAGCAAATTGGTATGCGCGAAATTGAAAATCGGTCCATCCGTTCGGAAGTTAAGGCGGTCTGAAGAATTCGAAAAAGTTCCAAGGGGGCCCCCTTGGATGCATTTTTTTTTTTCGATTTCGGTTTTTTCGATTGGAGAAATGGATTCTATGAAAAAAACAAGCAGATTGGTATGATCGAAGTTGAAAATCGGTCCATCCGTTCGGAAGTTAAGGCGATCTGAAGAATACGAAAAAGTTCCAAGGGGGCCCCCTTTGATGCAATTTTTTTTTAAGATTTCGGTTTTCTCGATTGGAGAAATGGATTCTATGAAAAAAAACAAGCAGATTGGTATGATCGAAGTTGAAAATCGGTCCATCCGTTTGGAAGTTAAGGCGATCTGAAGAATTCGAAAAAGTTCCAAGGGGACCCCCTTTGATGCAATTTTTTTTTCGATTTCAGTTTTTTCGATTGAAGAAATGGATTCTATGAAAAAAACAAGCAGTTTGGAATGATCGAAGTTGAAAATCGGTCCATCCGTTTGGAAGTTAAGGCGATCTGAAGAATTCGAAAAAGTTCCAAGGGGGCCCCCTTTGATGCAATTTTTTTTTGATTTCGGTTTTTTCGATTGGAGAAATGGATTCTATGAAAAAAAAACAAGCAGATTGGTATGATCGAAGTAGAAAATCGGTCCATCCGTTTGGAAGTTAAGGCGATCTGAAGAATTCGAAAAAGTTCCAAGGAGACCCCCTTTGATGCAATTTTTTTTCGATTTCGGTTTTTTTGATTGGAGAAATGGATTCTACGAAAAAAAAACAAGCAGTTTGGTATGATCGAAGTTGAAAATCGGTCCATCCGTTCGGAAGTTAAGGCGGTCTGAAGAATTCGAAAAAGTTCCAAGGGGGCCTCCTTTGATGCATTTTTTTTTTTTTTCGATTTCGGTTCTTCCGATTGGAGAAATGTATTCTATGAAAAAAACAAGCAGATTGGTATGATCGAAGTTGAAAATCGGTCCATCCGTTCGAAAGTTAAGGTGATCTGAAGAATTCGAAAAAGTTCCAAGTGGGCCCCCTTTGATGCAATTTTTTTTTAAGATTTCGGTTTTTTCGATTGGAGAAATGGATTCTATGAAAAAAAACAAGCAGTTTGGTATGATCGAAGTTGAAAATCGGTCCATCCGTTTGGAAGTTAAGGCGATCTGAAGAATTCGAAAAAGTTTCAAGGGGGCCCCCTTTGATGCGATGTTTTTTTTAGATTTCGGTTATTTCGATTGGAGAAATGGATTCTATAAAAAAAAACAAGCAGATTGGTATGATCGAAGTTGAAAATCGGTTCATCCGTTTGGAAGTTAAGGCGATCTGAAGAATTCGAAAAAGTTCCAAGAGGACCCCCTTTGATGCAATTTTTTTTCGATTTCGGTTTTTTTGATTGGAGAAATGGATTCTACGAAAAAAAACAAGCAGTTTGGTATGATCAAAGTTGAAAATCGGTCCATCCGTTCGGAAGTTAAGGCGATCTGAAGAATTCGAAAAAGTTCCAAGAGGACCCCCTTTGATGCAATTTTTTTTTCGATTTCGGTTTTCCGTTCGGAAGATAAGGCGGTCTGAAGAATTCGAAAAAGTTCCAAGGGGGCCCCCTTTGATGCATTTTTTTTTTTCGATTTCGGTTTTTCCGATTGGAGAAATGTATTCTATGAAAAAAACAAGCAGATTGGTATGATCGAAGTTGAAAATCGGTCCATCCGTTCGAAAGTTAAGGTGATCTGAAGAATTCGAAAAAGTTCCAAGCGGGCCCCCTTTGATGCAATTTTTTTTTAAGATTTTGGTTTTTTCGATTGGAGAAATGGATTCTATGAAAAAAAACAAGCAGTTTGGTATGATCGAAGTTGAAAATCGGTCCATCCGTTTTGAAGTTAAGGCGATCTGAAGAATTCGAAAAAGTTCCAAGGGGGCCCCCTTTGATGCGATGTTTTTTTTAGATTTCGGTTATTTCGATTGGAGAAATGGATTCTATGAAAAAAAAACAAGCAGATTGGTATGATCGAAGTTGAAAATCGGTTCATCCGTTTGGAAGTTAAGGCGATCTGAAGAATTCGAAAAAGTTCCAAGGGGGCCCCCTTTGATGCAATTTTTTTTTTAGATTTCGGTTTTTTCGATTGGAGAAATGGATTCTATGAAAAAACAAGCAAATTGGTATGCGCGAAATTGAAAGTCGGTCCATCCGTTCGGAAGTTAAGGCGGTCTGAAGAATTCGAAAAAGTTCCAAGGGGGCCCCCTTTGATGCATTTTTTTTTTCGATTTCGGTTTTTTCGATTGGAGAAATGGATTCTATGAAAAAAACAAGCAGATTGGTATGATCGAAGTTGAAAATCGGTCCATCCGTTCGGAAGTTAAGGCGATCTGAAGAATACGAAAAAGTTCCAAGGGGGCCCCCTTTGATGCAATTTTGTTTTTAGATTTCGGTTTTCTCGATTGGAGAAATGGATTCTATGAAAAAAAACAAGCAGATTGGTATGATCGAAGTTGAAAATCGGTCCATCCGTTTGGAAGTTAAGGCGATCTGAAGAATTCGAAAAAGTTCCAAGGGGACCCCCTTTGATGCAATTCTTTTTTCGATTTCAGTTTTTTCGATTGAAGAAATGGATTCTATGAAAAAAAACAAGCAGTTTGGAATGATCGAAGTTGAAAATCGGTCCATCCGTTTGGAAGTTAAGGCGATCTGAAGAATTCGAAAAAGTTCCAAGGGGGCCCCCTTTGATGCAATTTTTTTTTTAATTTCGGTTTTTTCGATTGGAGAAATGGATTCTATGAAAAAAAAACAAGCAGATTGGTATGATCGAAGTAGAAAATCGGTCCATCCGTTTGGAAGTTAAGGCGATCTGAAGAATTCGAAAAAGTTCCAAGGGGACCCCCTTTGATGCAATTTTTTTTCGATTTCGGTTTTTTTGATTGGAGAAATGGATTCTATGAAAAAAAACAAGCAGTTTGGTATGATCGAAGTTGAAAATCGGTCCATCCGTTCGGAAGTTAAGGCGATCTGAAGAATTCGAAAAAGTTCCAAGAGGACCCCCTTTGATGCAATTTTTATTTCCATTTCGGTTTTCCGTTCGGAAGATAAGGCGGTCTGAAGAATTCGAAAAAGTTCCAAGGGGGCCCCCTTTGATGCATTTTTTTTTTCGATTTCGGTTTTTCCGATTGGAGAAATGTATTCTATGAAAAAAACAAGCAGATTGGTATGATCGAAGTTGAAAATCGGTCCATCCGTTCGAAAGTTAAGGTGATCTGAAGAATTCGAAAAAGTTCCAAGCGGGCCCCCTTTGATGCAATTTTTTTTTTAAATTTCGGTTTTTTCGATTGGAGAAATGGATTCTATGAAAAAAACAAGCAGTTTGGTATGATCGAAGTTGAAAATCGGTCCATCCGTTTGGAAGTTAAGGCGATCTGAAGAATTCGAAAAAGTTCCAAGGGGGCCCCCTTTGATGCGATGTTTTTTTTTAGATTTCGGTTATTTCGATTGGAGAAATGGATTCTATGAAAAAAAAACAAGCAGATTGGTATGATCGAAGTTGAAAATCGGTTCATCCGTTTGGAAGTTAAGGCGATCTGAAGAATTCGAAAAAGTTCCAAGGGGGCCCCCTTTGATGCAATTTTTTTTTAGATTTCGGTTTTTTCGATTGGAGAAATGGATTCTATGAAAAAAAAACAAGCAGATTGGTATGATCGAAGTTGAAAACCGGTCCATCCGTTTGGAAGTTAAGGCGATCTGAAGAATTCGAAAAAGTTCCAAGGGGACCCCCTTTGATGCAATTTTTTTTTCGATTTCGGTTTTTTTGATTGAAGAAATGGATTCTATGAAAAAAAACAAGCAGTTTGGTATGATCGAAGTTGAAAATCGGTCCATCCGTTCGGAAGTTAAGGCGATCTGTAGAATTCGAAAAAGTTCCAAGAGGACCCCCTTTGATGCAATTTTTTTTTCGATTTCGGTTTTCCGTTCGGAAGTTAAGGCGGTCTGAAGAATTCGAAAAAGTTCCAAGGGGGCCCCCAATGATGCATTTTTTTTTCGATTTCGGTTTTTCCGATTGGAGAAATGTATTCTATGAAAAAAACAAGCAGATTGGTATGATCGAAATTGAAAATCGGTCCATCCGTTCGGAAGTTAAGGTGATCTGAAGAATTCGAAAAAGTTCCAAGCGGGCCCCCTTTGATGCAATTTTTTTTTCAGATTTCGGTTTTTTCGATTGGAGAAATGGATTCTATGAGAAAAAAAAAAGCAGATTGGTATGATCGAAGTTGAAAATCGGTCCATCCGTTTGGAAGTTAAGGCGATCTGAAGAATTCGAAAAAGTTCCAAGGGGACCCCCTTTGTTGCAATTTTTTTTTCAATTTCGGTTTTTTCGATTGGAGAAATGGTTTCTATGAAAAAAAAACAAGCAGTTTGGTATGATCGAAGTTGAAAATCGGTCCATCCGTTTGGAAGTTAAGGCGATCTAAAGAATTCGAAAAAAATTCAAGGGGGCCCCCTTTGATGCAATGTTTTTTTTAGATTTCGGTTTTTTCGATTGGAGAAATGGATTCTATGAAAAAAAACAAGCAGATTGGTGTGATCGAAGTTGAAAATCGGTTCATCCGTTTGGAAGTTAAGGCGATCTGAAGAATTCGAAAAAGTTCCAAGGGGGCCCCCTTTGATGCAATTTTTTTTTGGTTTCGGTTTTTTCGATTGGAGAAATGGATTCTATGAAAAAAAAAACAAGCAGATTGGTATGATCGAAGTTGAAAATCGGTCCATCCGTTTGGAAGTTAAGGCGATCTGAAGAATTCGAAAAAGTTCCAAAGGGACCCCCTCTGATGCAATTTTTTTTTCGATTTCGGTTTTTTCGATTGAAGAAATGGATTCTATTAAAAAAACAAGCAGTTTGGTATGATCGAAGTTGAAAATCGGTCCATCCGTTCGGAAGTTAAGGCGATCTGAAGAATTCGTAAAAGTTTCAAGGGGACCCCCTTTGTTGCAATTTTTTTTTCGATTTCGGTTTTTTCGATTGAAGAAATGGTTTCTATGAAAAAAAACAAGCAGTTTGGTATGATCGACGTTGAAAATCGGTCCATCCGTTTGGAAGTTAAGGCGATCTGAAGAATTCGAAAAAGTTCCAAGAGGACCCCCTTTGATGCAATTTTTTTTTCGATTTCGGTTTTTTCTATTAAAGAAATGGATTCTATGAAAAAAAACAAGCAGATTGGTATGATCGAAGTTGAAAATCGGTTCATCCGTTTGGAAGTTAAGGCGATCTGAAGAATTCGAAAAAGTTCCGAGGGGGCCCCCTTTAATGCAATTTTTTTTTAGATTTCGGTTTTTTCGATTGGACAAATGGATTCTATGAAAAAATTCAAGCAGAGTATGATCGAAGTTGAAAATCGGTCCATCCGTATGGAAGTTAAGGCGATCTTAAGAATTCGAAAGAGTTCCAAGAGGACCCCCTTTGATGCAATTTTTTTTTTAGATTTCGGTTTTTTCGATTGGATAAATGGATTCTATGAAAAAAAACAAGCAGATTGGTATGATCGAAGTTGAAAATCGGTCCATCCGTTTGGAAGTTAAGGCGATCTTAAGAATTCGAAAAAGTTCTAAGGGGACCACCTTTGATGCAATTTTTTTTTCGGTTTTGGTTTTTTCGATTGGAGAAATGGATTCTATAAAAAAAACATGCAGTTTGGTATGATCGAAGTTGAAAATCGGTCCATCCGTTCGGAAGTTAAGGCGATCTGAAGAATTCGAAAAAGTTCCAAGAGGACCCCCTTTGATGCAATTTTTTTTTCGATTTTGGTTTCTTCGATTTGAGAAATGGATTCTATAAATAAAACAAGCAGTTTGGTATGATCGAAGTTGAAAATCGGTCCATCCGTTTGGAAGTTAAGGCGATCTGAAGAATACGAAAAAGTTCCAAGGGGGCCCCCTTTGATGCAATTTTTTTTTCAGATTTCGTTTTTTTTCGATTGAAGAAATGGATTCTATGAAAAAAAAACAAGCAGATTGGTATGATCGAAGTTGAAAATCGGTCCATCCGTTTGGAAGTTAAGGCGATCTGAAGAATTCGAAAAAGTTCCAAGGGGACCCCCTTTGATGCATTTTTTTTTCGATTTCGGTTTTTTCGATTGGAGAAATGGAATCTATGAAAAAAAAACAAGCAGTTTGGTATGATCGAAGTTGAAAATCGGTCCATCCGTTCGGAAGTTAAGGCGATCTGAAGAATTCGAAAAAGTTCCAAGAGGACCCCCTTTGATGCAATTTTTTTTTCGATTCTGGTTTTTTCTATTGAAGAAATGGATTCTATGAAAAAACAAGCAAATTGGTATGCGCGAAATTGAAAATCGGTCCATCCGTTCGGAAGTTAAGGCGGTCTGAAGAATTCGAAAAAGTTCCAAGGGGGCCCCCTTTGATGCATTTTTTTTTTCGATTTCGGTTTTTTCGATTGGAGAAATGGATTCTATGAAAAAAACAAGCAGATTGGTATGATCGAAGTTGAAAATCGGTCCATCCGTTCGGAAGTTAAGGCGATATGAAGAATACGAAAAAGTTCCAAGGGGGCCCCCTTTGATACAATTTTTTTTTAGATTTCGGTTTTCTCGATTGGAGAAATGGATTCTATGAAAAAAAACAAGCAGATTGGAATGATCGAAGTTGAAAATCGGTCCATCCGTTTGGAAGTTAAGGCGATCTGAAGAATTCGAAAAAGATCCAAGGGGACCCCCTTTGATGCAATTTTTCTTTCGATTTCAGTTTTTTCGATTGGAGAAATGGATTCTATGAAAAAAAAACAAGCAGTTTGGAATGATCGAAGTTGAAAATCGGTCCATCCGTTTGGAAGTTAAGGCGATCTGAAGAATTCGAAAATGTTCCAAGGGGGCCCACTTTGATGCAATTTTTGTTTCGATTTCGGTTTTTTCGATTGGAGAAATGGATCCTATGAAAAAAAACAAGCAGATTGGTATGATCGAAGTAGAAAATCGGTCCATCCGTTTGGAAGTTAAGGCGATCTGAAGAATTCGAAAAAGTTCCAAGGGGACCCCCTTTGATGCAATTTTTTTTCGATTTCGGTTTTTTTGATTGGAGAAATGGATTCTATGAAAAAAAACAAGCAGTTTGGTATGATCGAAGTTGAAAATCGGTCCATCCGTTCGGAAGTTAAGGCGATCTGAAGAATTCGAAAAAGTTCCAAGAGGACCCCCTTTGATGCAATTTTTTTTTCGATTTCGGTTTTCCGTTCGGAAGATAAGGCGGTCTGAAGAATTCGAAAAAGTTCCAAGGGGGCCCCCTTTGATGCATTTTTTTTTCGATTTCGGTTTTTCCGATTGGAGAAATGTATTCAATGAAAAAAACAAGCAGATTGGTATGATCGAAGTTGAAAATCGGTCCATCCGTTCGAAAGTTAAGGTGATCTGAAGAATTCGAAAAAGTTCCAAGCGGGCCCCCTTTGATGCAATTTTTTTTTTAGATTTCGGTTTTTTCGATTGGAGAAATGGATTCTATGAAAAAAAACAAGCAGTTTGGTATGATCGAAGTTGAAAATCGGTCCATCCGTTTGGAAGTTAAGGCGATCTGAAGAATTCGAAAAAGTTTCAAGGGGGCCCCCTTTGATGCGATGTTTTTTTTAGATTTCGGTTTTTTCGATTGGAGAAATGGATTCTATGAAAAAAAAACAAGCAGATTGGTATGATCGAAGTTGAAAATCGGTTCATCCGTTTGGAAGTTAAGACGATCTGAAGAATTCGAAAAAGTTCCAAGGGGGCCCCCTTTGATGCAACTTTTTTTTCAGATTTCGGTTTTTTCGATTGGAGAAATGGGTTCTATGAAAAAAAACAAGCAGATTGGTATGATCGAAGTTGAAAATCGGTCCATCCTTTTGGAAGTTAAGGCGATCTGAAGAATTCGAAAAAGTTCCAAGGGGACCCCCTTTGATGCAATTTTTTTTTCCATTTCGGTTTTTTTGATTGGAGAAATGGATTCTATGAAAAATAAACAAGCAGTTTGGTATGATCGAAGTTGAAAATCGGTCCATCCGTTCGGAAGTTAAGGCGATCTGAAGAATTCGAAAAAGTTCCAAGAGGACCCCCTTTGATGCAATTTTTTTTTCGATTTCGGTTTTTCGTTCGGAAGTTAAGGCGGTCTGAAGAATTCGAAAAAGTTCCAAGGGGGCCCCCTTTGATGCATTTTTTTTTCGATTTCGGTTTTTCCGATTGGAGAAATGTATTCTATGAAAAAAACAAGCAGATTGGTATGATCGAAATTGAAAATCGGTCCATCCGTTCGGAAGTTAAGGTGATCTGAAGAATTCGAAAAAGTTCCAAGCGGGCCCCCTTTGATGCAATTTTTTTTTTAGATTTCGGTTTTTTCGATTGGAGAAATGGATTCTATGAGAAAAAAAAAAGCAGATTGGTATGATCGAAGTTGAAAATCGGTCCATCCGTTTGGAAGTTAAGGCGATCTGAAGAATTCGAAAAAGTTCCAAGAGGACCCCCTTTGTTGCAATTTTCTTTTCAATTTCGGTTTTTTCGATTGGAGAAATGGTTTCTATGAAAAAAAAACAAGCAGTTTGGTATGATCGAAGTTGAAAATCGGTCCATCCGTTTGGAAGTTAAGGCGATCTGAAGAATTCGAAAAAGTTCCAAGGGGGTCCCCTTTGATGCAATGTTTTTTTTAGATTTCGGTTTTTTCGATTGGAGAAATGGATTCTATGAAAAAAAACAAGCAGATTGGTATGATCGAAGTTGAAAATCGGTTCATCCGTTTGGAAGTTAAGGCGATCTGAAGAATTCGAAAAAGTTCCAAGGGGGCCCCCTTTGATGCAATTTTTTTTTTAGATTTCGGTTTTTTCGATTGGAGAAATGGATTCTATGAAAAAAAACAAGCAGATTGGTATGATCGAAGTTGAAAATCGGTCCATCCGTTTGGAAGTTAAGGCGATCTGAAAAATTCGAAAAAGTTCCAAGGGGACCCCCTTTGATGCAATTTTTTTTTCGATTTCGCTTTTTTCGATTGGAGAAATGGATTCTATTAAAAAAACAAGCAGTTTGGTATGATCGAAGTTGAAAATCGGTCCATCCGTTCGGAAGTTAAGGCGATCTGAAGAATTCGAAAAAGTTCCAAGAGGACCCCCTTTGTTGCAATTTTCTTTTCAATTTCGGTTTTTTCGATTGGAGAAATGGTTTCTATGAAAAAAAAACAAGCAGTTTGGTATGATCGAAGTTGAAAATCGGTCCATCCGTTTGGAAGTTAAGGCGATCTGAAGAATTCGAAAAAGTTCCAAGGGGGCCCCCTTTGATGCAATGTTTTTTTTAGATTTCGGTTTTTTCGATTGGAAAAACGGATTCTATGAAAAAAAACAAGCAGATTGGTATGATCGAAGTTGAAAATCGGTTCATCCGTTTGGAAGTTAAGGCGATCTGAAGAATTCGAAAAAGTTCCAAGGGGGCCCCCTTTGATGCAATTTTTTTTTAGATTTCGGTTTTTTCGATTGGAGAAATGAATTCTATGAAAAAAAACAAGCAGATTGGTATGATCGATGTTGAAAATCGGTCCATCCGTTTGGAAGTTAAGGCGATCTGAAAAATTCGAAAAAGTTCCAAGGGGACCCCCTTTGATGCAATTTTTTTTTCGATTTCGCTTTTTTCGATTGGAGAAATGGATTCTATTAAAAAAAACAAGCAGTTTGGTATGATCGAAGTTGAAAATCGGTCCATCCGTTCGGAAGTTAAGGCGATCTGAAGAATTCGAAAAAGTTCCAAGAGGACCCCCTTTGATGCAATTTTTTTTCGATTTCGGTTTTCTCTATTGAAGAAATGGATTCTATGAAAAAACAAGCAAATTGGTATGCGCGAATTTGAAAATCGGTCCATCCGTTCGGAAGTTAAGGCGATCTGAAGAATTCGAAAAAGTTCCAAGGGGACTCCCTTTGATGCAATTTTTTTTTTGATTTCGGTTTTTACGATTGGAGAAATGGATTCTATAAAAAAAACAAGCAGTTTGGTATGATCGAAGTTGAAAATCGGTCCATCCGTTTGGAAGTTAAGGCGATCTGAAGAATTCGAAAAAGTTCCAAGGGGGCCCCCTTTGATGCAATTTTTTTTTCAGATTTCGGTTTTTTCGATTGAAGAAATGGATTCTATGAAAAAAAAAACAAGCAGATTGGTATGATCGAAGTTGAAATTCGGTCCATCCGTTTGGAAGTTAAGGCGATCTGAAGTATTCGAAAAAGTTCCAAGGGGACCCCCTTTGATGCAATTTTTTTTTCGATTTCGGTTTTTTTGATTGGAGAAATGGATTCTATGAAAAAAAACAAGCAGTTTGGTATGATCGAAGTTGAAAATCGGTCCATCCGTTCGGAAGTTAAGGCGATCTGAAGAATTCGAAAAAGTTCCAAGAGGACCCCCTTTGATGCAAATTTTTTTTTGATTTCGGTTTTTTTTATTGAAGAAATGGATTCTATGAAAAAACAAGCAAATTGGTATGCGCGAAATTGAAAATCGGTCCATCCGTTCGGAAGTTAAGGCGGTCTGAAGAATTCGAAAAAGTTCCAAGGGGGCCCCCTTTGATGCATTTTTTTTTTCGATTTCGGTATTTTCGATTGGAGAAATGGATTCTATGAAAAAAACAAGCAGATTGGTATGATCGAAGTTGAAAATCGGTCCATCCGTTCGGAAGTTAAGGCGATCTGAAGAATACGAAAAAGTTCCAAGGGGGCCCCCTTTGATGCAATTTTTTTTTTAGATTTCGGTTTTCTTGATTGGAGAAATGGATTCTATGAAAAAAAACAAGCAGATTGGTATGATCGAAGTTGAAAATCGGTCCATCCGTTTGGAAGTTAAGGCGATCTGAAGAATTCGAAAAAGTTCCAAGGGGACCCCCTTTGATGCAATTTTTTTTTCGATTTCAGTTTTTTCGATTGGAGAAATGGATTCTATGAAAAAAAACAAGCAGTTTGGTATGATCGAAGTTGAAAATCGGTCCATCCGATTGGAAGTTAAGGCGATCTGAAGAATTCGAAAAAGTTCCAAGGGGGCCCCCTTTGATGCAATTTTTTTTTAGATTTCGGTTTTTTCGATTGGAAAAATGGATTCTATGAAAAAAAACAAGCAGATTGGTTTGATCGAAGTTGAAAATCGGTCCATCCGTTTGGAAGTTAAGGCGATCTGAAGAATTCGAAAAAGTTCCAAGGGGACCCCCTTTGATGCAATGTTTTTTTCGATTTCGGTTTTTTTGATTGGAGAAATGGATTTTATGAAAAAAAACAAGCAGTTTGGTATGATCGAAGTTGAAAATCGGTCCATCCGTTTGGAAGTTAAGGCGATCTGAAGAATTCGAAAAAGTTCCAAGGGGACCCCCTTTGATGCAATTTTTTTTTCGATTTCGGTTTTTTTAATTGGAGAAATGGATTCTATGAAAAAAAACAAGCAGTTTGATATGATCGAAGTTGAAAATCGGTCCATCCGTTCGGAAGTTAAGGCGATCTGAAGAATTCGAAAAAGTTCCTTTGATGCAATTTTTTTTTCGATTTCGGTTTTCCGTTCGAAAGTTAAGGCGGTCTGAAGTATTCGAAAAAGTTCCAAGGGGGCCCTCTTTGATGCATTTTTTTTTCGATTTCGGTTTTTCCGATTGGAGAAATGTATTCTATGAAAAAAAAACAAGCAGTTTGGTATGATCGAAGTTGAAAATCGGTCCATCCGTTTGGAAGTTAAGGCGATCTGAAGAATTCGAAAAAGTTCCAAGGGGAACCCCTTTGATGCAATTTTTTTTCGATTTCGGTTTTTTTGATTGGAGAAATGGATTCTATGAAAAAAAAACAAGCAGTTTGGTATGATCGAAGTTGAAAATCGGTCCATCCGTTCGGAAGTTAATGCGATCTGAAGAATTCGAAAAAGTTCCAAGGGGACCCCCTTTGTTGCAATTTATTTTTCTATTTCGGTTTTTTCGATTGAAGAAATGGTTTCTATGAAATAAAAAACAAGCAGTTTGGTATGATCGAAGTTGAAAATCGGTCCATCCGTTTGGAAGTTAAGGCGATCTGAAGAATTCGAAAAAGTTCCAAGGGGGCCCCCTTTGATGCAATGTTTTTTTTAGATTTCGGTTTTTTCGATTGGAGAAATGGATTCTATGAAAAAAAACAAGCAGATTGGTATGATCGAAGTTGAAAATCGGTTCATCCGTTTGGAAGTTAAGGCGATCTGAAGAATTCGAAAAAGTTCCAAGGGGGCCCCCTTTGATGCAATTTTTTTTTAGATTTCGGTTTTTTCGATTGGAGAAATGGATTCTATGAAAAAAAACAAGCAGATTGGTATGATCGAAGTTGAAAATCGGTCCATCCGTTCGGAAGTTAAGGCGATCTGAAGAATTCGAAAAAGTTCCAAGGGGACCCCCTTTGTTGCAATTTTTTTTTCGATTTCGGTTTTTTCGATTGAAGAAATGGTTTCTATGAAAAAAAAACAAGCAGTTTGGTATGATCGAAGTTGAAAATCGGTTCATCCGTTTGGAAGTTAAGGCGATCTGAAGAATTCGAAAAAGTTCCAAGGGGGCCCCCTTTGATGCAATTTTTTTTAGATTTCGGTTTTTTCGATTGGAGAAATGGATTCTATAAAAAAAAACAAGCAGATTGGTATGATCGAAGTTGAAAATCGGTCCATCCGTTTGGAAGTTAAGGCGTTCTTAAGAATTTCGAAAAAGTTCCAAGGGGACCCCCTTCGATGCAATTTTTTTTTTTCGGTTTTGGTTTTTTCGATTGGAGAAATGGATTCTATAAAAAAAACATCCAGTTTGGTATGATCGAAGTTGAAAATCGGTCCATCCGTTCGGAAGTTAAGGCGATCTGAAGAATTCGAAAAAGTTCCAAGAGGACCCCCTTTGATGCAATTTTTTTTTCGATTTCGGTTTTCTCTATTGAAGAAATGGATTCTATGAAAAAACAAGCAAATTGGTATGCGCGAAATTGAAAATCGGTCCATCCGTTCGGAAGTTAAGGCGATCTGAAGAATTCGAAAAAGTTCCAAGGGGACCCCCTTTGATGCAATTTTTTTTCGATTTCGGTTTTTTCGATTGGAGAAATGGATTCTATGAAAAAAAACAAGCAGTTTGGTATGATCGAAGTTGAAAATCGGTCAATCCGTTCGGAAGTTGAGGCGATCTGAAGAATTCGAAAAAGTTCCAAGAGGACCCCCTTTGATGCAATTTTTTTTTCGATTTCGGTTTTTTCTATTGAAGAAATGGATTCAATGAAAAAACAAGCAAATTGGTATGCGCGAAATTGAAAATCGGTCCATCCGTTCGGAAGTTAAGGCGGTCTGAAGAATTCGAAAAAATTCCAAGGGGGCCCCCTTTGATGCATTTTTTTTTTCGATTTTGGTTTTTTTGATTAGAGAAATGGATTCTATGAAAAAAACAAGCAGATTGGTTTGATCGAAGTTGAAAATCGGTCAATCCGTTCGGAAGTTAAGGCGATCTGAAGAATTCGAAAAAGTTCCAAGGGGGCCCCCTTCGATGCAATTTTTTTTTTAGATTTCGGTTTTTTCGATTGGAGAAATGGATTCTATGAAAAAAAACAAGCAGATTGGTATGATCGAAGTTGAAAATCGGTCCATTCGTTTGGAAGTTAAGGCGATCTGAAGAATTCGAAAAAGTTCCAAGAGGACCTCCTTTGATGCAAATTTTTTTTCGATTTCGGTTTTCTCTATTGAAGAAATGGATTTTATGAAAAAACAAGCAAATTGGTATGCGCGAAATTGAAAATCGGTCCATCCGTGCGGAAGTTAAGGCGGTCTGAAGAATTCGAAAATGTTCCAAGGGGGCCCCCTTTGATGTACTTTTTTTTCGATTTCGGTTTTTTCGATTGGAGAAATGGATTCTATTAAAAAAACAAGCGGATTGGTATGATCGAAGTTGAAAATCGGTCCATCCGTTCGGAAGTTAAGGCGATCTGAAGAATACGAAAAAGTTCCAAGAGGGCCCCCTTTGATGCAATTTTTTTTTTAGATTTCGGTTTTTTCGATTGGAGAAATGGATTCTATGAAAAAAACAAGCAGATTGGTACGATCGAAGTTGAAAATCGGTCCATTCGTTTGGAAGTTAAGGCGATCTGAAGAATTCGAAAAAGTTCCAAGGGGACCCCCTTTGATGCAATTTTTTTTTCGATTTCGGTTTCTTCGATTTGAGAAATGGATTCTTTAAAAAAAACAAGCAGTTTGGTATGATCGAAGTTGAAAATCGGTCCATCCGTTTGGAAGTTAAGGCGATCTGAAGAATACGAAAAAGTTCCAAGGGGGCCCCCTTTGATGCAATTTTTTATTCAGATTTCGGTTTTTTCGATTGAAGAAATGGATTCTATGAAAAAAAAAACAAGCAGATTGGTATGATCGAAGTTGAAAATCGGTCCATCCGTTTGGAAGTTAAGGCGATCTGAAGAATTCGAAAAAGTTCCATGGGGGCCCCCTTTGATGCAATTTTTTTTCGATTTCGGTTTTTTCGATTGGAGAAATGGAATCTATGAAAAAAAACAAGCAGTTTGGTATGATCGAAGTTGAAAATCGGTCCATCCGTTCGGAAGTTAAGGCGATCTGAAGAATTCGAAAAAGTTCCAAGAGGACCCCCTTTGATGCAATTTTTTTTTCGATTTCGGTTTTTTCTATTGAAGAAATGAATTCTATGAAAAAACAAGCAAATTGGTATGCGCGAAATTGAAAATCGGTCCATCCGTTCGGAAGTTAAGGCGGTCTGAAGAATTCGAAAAAGTTCCAAGGGGGCCCCCTTTGATGCATTTTTTTTTCGATTTCGGTTTTTTCGATTGGAGTAATGGATTCTATGAAAAAAACAAGCAGATTGGTATGATCGAAGTTGAAAATCGGTCCATCCGTTCGGAAGTTGAGGCGATCTGAAGAATACGAAAAAGTTCCAAGGGGGCCCCCTTTGATGCAATTTTTTTTTTAGATTTCGGTTTTCTCGATTGGAGAAATGGATTCTATGAAAAAAAAACAAGCAGATTGGTATGATCGAAGTTGAAAATCGGTCCATCCGTTTGGAAGTTAAGGCGATCTGAAGAATTCGAAAAAGTTCCAAGGGGACCCCCTTTGATGCAATTTTTTTTTCGATTTCAGTTTTTTTGATTGGAGAAATGGATTCTATGAGAAAAAACAAGCAGTTTGGTATGATCGAAGTTGAAAATCGGTCCATCCGTTTGGAAGTTAAGGCGATCTGAAGAATTCGAAAAAGTTCCAAGGGGGCCCCCTTTGATGCAATTTTTTTTTCGATTTTGGTTTTTTCGATTGGAGAAATGGATTCTATGAAAAAAAAACAAGCAGATTGGTATGATCGAAGTAGAAAATCGGTCCATCCGTTTGGAAGTTAAGGCGATCTGAAGAATTCGAAAAAGTTCCATGGGGGCCCCCTTTGATGCAATTTTTTTTCGATTTCGGTTTTTTCGATTGGAGAAATGGAATCTATGAAAAAAAACAAGCAGTTTGGTATGATCGAAGTTGAAAATCGGTCCATCCGTTCGGAAGTTAAGGCGATCTGAAGAATTCGAAAAAGTTCCAAGAGGACCCCCTTTGATGCAATTTTTTTTTCGATTTCGGTTTTTTCTATTGAAGAAATGAATTCTATGAAAAAACAAGCAAATTGGTATGCGCGAAATTGAAAATCGGTCCATCCGTTCGGAAGTTAAGGCGGTCTGAAGAATTCGAAAAAGTTCCAAGGGGGCCCCCTTTGATGCATTTTTTTTTCGATTTCGGTTTTTTCGATTGGAGTAATGGATTCTATGAAAAAAACAAGCAGATTGGTATGATCGAAGTTGAAAATCGGTCCATCCGTTCGGAAGTTGAGGCGATCTGAAGAATACGAAAAAGTTCCAAGGGGGCCCCCTTTGATGCAATTTTTTTTTTAGATTTCGGTTTTCTCGATTGGAGAAATGGATTCTATGAAAAAAAAACAAGCAGATTGGTATGATCGAAGTTGAAAATCGGTCCATCCGTTTGGAAGTTAAGGCGATCTGAAGAATTCGAAAAAGTTCCAAGGGGACCCCCTTTGATGCAATTTTTTTTTCGATTTCAGTTTTTTTGATTGGAGAAATGGATTCTATGAGAAAAAACAAGCAGTTTGGTATGATCGAAGTTGAAAATCGGTCCATCCGTTTGGAAGTTAAGGCGATCTGAAGAATTCGAAAAAGTTCCAAGGGGGCCCCCTTTGATGCAATTTTTTTTTCGATTTTGGTTTTTTCGATTGGAGAAATGGATTCTATGAAAAAAAAACAAGCAGATTGGTATGATCGAAGTAGAAAATCGGTCCATCCGTTTGGAAGTTAAGGCGATCTGAAGAATTCGAAAAAGTTCCAAGGGGACCCCCTTTGATGCAATTTTTTTTCGATTTCGGTTTTTTTGATTGGAGAAATGGATTCTATGAAAAAAAACAAGCAGTTTGGTATGATCGAAGTTGAAAATCGGTCCATCCGTTCGGAAGTTAAGGCGATCTGAAGAATTCGAAAAAGTTCCAAGAGGACCCCCTTTGATGCAATTTTTTTTTCGATTTTGGTTTTCCGTTCGGAAGTTAAGGCGGTCTGAAGAATTCGAAAAAGTTCCAAGGGGGCCCACTTTGATGCATTTTTTTTTCGATTTCGGTTTTTCCGATTGGAGAAATGTATTCTATGAAAAAAACAAGCAGATTGGTATGATCGAAGTTGAAATTCGGTCCATCCGTTCGAAAGTTAAGGTGATCTGAAGAATTCGAAAAAGTTCCAAGCGGGCCCCCTTTGATGCAATTTTTTTTTTAGATTTCGGTTTTTTCGATTGGAGAAATGGATTCTATGAAAAAAAACAAGCAGTTTGGTATGATCGAAGTTGAAAATCGGTCCATCCGTTTGGAAGTTAAGGCGATCTGAAGAATTCGAAAAAGTTCCAAGGGGGCCCCCTTTGATGCGATGTTTTTTTTAGATTTCGGTTTTTTCGATTGGAGAAATGGATTCTATGAAAAAAAAACAAGCAGATTGGTATGATCGAAGTTGAAAATCGGTTCATCCGTTTGGAAGTTAAGGCGATCTGAAGAATTCGAAAAAGTTCCAAGGGGGCCCCCTTTGATGCAATTTTTTTTTAGATTTCGGTTTTTTTGATTGGAGAAATGGATTCTATGAAAAAAAAAACAAGCAGTTTGGTATGATCGAAGTTGAAAATCGGTCCATCCGTTCGGAAGTTAAGGCGATCTGAAGAATTCGAAAAAGTTCCAAGAGGACCCCCTTTGATGCAATATTTTTTTCGATTTCGGTTTTCCGTTCGGAAGTTAAGGCGATCTGAAGAATTCGAAAAAGTTCCAAGGGGGCCTCCTTTGATGCAATTTTTTTTTTAGATTTCGGTTTTTCCGATTGGAGAAATGTATTCTATGAAAAAAACAAGCAGATTGGTATGATCGAAATTGAAAATCGGTCCATCCGTTCGGAAGTTAAGGTGATCTGAAGAATTCGAAAAAGTTCCAAGCGGGCCCCCTTTGATGCAATTTTTTTTTTTTTGTTTCGGTTTTTTCGATTGGAGAAATGGATTCTATGAGAAAAAAAAAAGCAGATTGGTATGATCGAAGTTGAAAATCGGTCCATCCGTTTGGAAGTTAAGGCGATCTGAAGAATTCGAAAAAGTTCCAAGGGGACCCCCTTTGTTGCAATTTTTTTTTCGATTTCGGTTTTTTCGATTGAAGAAATGGTTTCTATGAAAAAAAAAAGCAGTTTGGTATGATCGAAGTTGAAAATCGGTTCATCCGTTTGGAAGGTAAGGCGATCTGAAGAATTCGAAAAAGTTCCAAGGGGGCCCCCTTTGATGCAATGTTTTTTTTAGATTTCGGTTTTTTCGATTGGAGAAATGGATTCTATGAAAAAAAACAAGCAGATTGGTATGATCGAAGTTGAAAATCGGTTCATCCGTTTGGAAGTTAAGGCGATCTGAAGAATTCGAAAAAGTTCCAAGGGGGCCCCCTTTGATGCAATTTTTCTTTCGATTTCGGTTTTTTCGATTGGAGAAATGGATTCCATGAAAAAAAACAAGCAGTTTGGTATGATCGAAGTTGAAAATCGGTCCATCCGTTCGGAAGTTAAGGCGATCTGAAGAAATCGAAAAAGTTCCAAGAGGACCCCCTTTGATGCAATTTTTTTTTCGATTTCGGTTTTCTCTATTGAAGAAATGGATTCTATGAAAAAACAAGCAAATTGGTATGCGCGAAATTGAAAATCGGTCCATCCGTTCGGAAGTTAAGGCGATCTGAAGAATTCGAAAAAGTTCCAAGGGGACCCCCTTTGATGCAATTCTTTTTCGATTCCGGTTTTTTTGATTGGAGAAATGGATTCTATGAAAAAAAACAAGCAGTTTGGTATGATCAAAGTTGAAAATCGGTCAATCCGTTCGGAAGTTGAGGCGATCTGAAGAATTCGAAAAAGTTCCAAGAGGACCCCCTTTGATGCAATTTTTTTTTCGATTTCGGTTTTTTCTATTGAAGAAATGGATTCAATGAAAAAACAAGCAAATTGGTATGCGCGAAATTGAAAATCGGTCCATCCGTTCGGAAGTTAAGGCGGTCTGAAGAATTCGAAAAAATTCCAAGGGGGCCCCCTTTGATGAATTTTTTTTTTCGATTTCGGTTTTTTTGATTAGAGAAATGGATTCTATGAAAAAAACAAGCAGATTGGTTTGATCGAAGTTGAAAATCGGTCAATCCGTTCGGAAGTTAAGGCGATCTGAAGAATTCGAAAAAGTTCCAAGGGGGCCCCCTTTGATGCAATTTTTTTTTTAGATTTCGGTTTTTCCGATTGGAGAAATGGATTCTATGAAAAAAAAACAAGCAGATTGGTATGATCGAAGTTGAAAATCGGTCCATTCGTTTGGAAGTTAAGGCGATCTGAATAATTCGAAAAAGTTCCAAGGGGGCCCACTTTGATGCATTTTTTTTTTCGATTTCGGTTTTTCCGATTGGAGAAATGTATTCTATGAAAAAAACAAGCAGATTGGTATGATCGAAGTTGAAATTCGGTCCATCCGTTCGAAAGTTAAGGTGATCTGAAGAATTCGAAAAAGTTCCAAGGGGGCCCACTTTGATGCATTTTTTTTTTTCGATTTCGGTTTTTCCGATTGGAGAAATGTATTCTATGAAAAAAACAAGCAGATTGGTATGATCGAAGTTGAAATTCGGTCCATCCGTTCGAAAGTTAAGGTGATCTGAAGAATTCGAAAAAGTTCCAAGCGGGCCCCCTTTGATGCAATTTTTTTTTTAGATTTCGGTTTTTTCGATTGGAGAAATGGATTCTATGAAAAAAAACAAGCAGTTTGGTATGATCGAAGTTGAAAATCGGTCCATCCGTTTGGAAGTTAAGGCGATCTGAAGAATTCAAAAAAGTTCCAAGGGGGCCTCCTTTGATGCGATGTTTTTTTTAGATTTCGGTTTTTTCGATTGGAGAAATGGATTCTATGAAAAAAAAAACAAGCAGATTGGTATGATCGAAGTTGAAAATCGGTTCATCCGTTTGGAAGTTAAGGCGATCTGAAGAATTCGAAAAAGTTCCAAGGGGGCCCCCTTTGATGCAATTTTTTTTTAGATTTCGGTTTTTTTGATTGGAGAAATGGATTCTATGAAAAAAAAAACAAGCAGTTTGGTATGATCGAAGTTGAAAATCGGTCCATCCGTTCGGAAGTTAAGGCGATCTGAAGAATTCGAAAAAGTTCCAAGAGGACCCCCTTTGATGCAATTTTTTTTTCGATTTCGGTTTTCCGTTCGGAAGTTAAGGCGATCTGAAGAATTCGAAAAAGTTCCAAGGGGGCCTCCTTTGATGCAATTTTTTTTTTAGATTTCGGTTTTTCCGATTGGAGAAATGTATTCTATGAAAAAAACAAGCAGATTGGTATGATCGAAATTGAAAATCGGTCCATCCGTTCGGAAGTTAAGGTGATCTGAAGAATTCGAAAAAGTTCCAAGCGGGCCCCCTTTGATGCAATTTTTTTTTTTGTTTCGGTTTTTTCGATTGGAGAAATGGATTCTATGAGAAAAAAAAAAGCAGATTGGTATGATCGAAGTTGAAAATCGGTCCATCCGTTTGGAAGTTAAGGCGATCTGAAGAATTCGAAAAAGTTCCAAGGGGACCCCCTTTGTTGCAATTTTTTTTTCGATTTCGGTTTTTTCGATTGGAGAAATGGTTTCTATGAAAAAAAAAAGCAGTTTGGTATGATCGAAGTTGAAAATCGGTTCATCCGTTTGGAAGGTAAGGCGATCTGAAGAATTCGAAAAAGTTCCAAGGGGGCCCCCTTTGATGCAATGTTTTTTTTAGATTTCGGTTTTTTCGATTGGAGAAATGGATTCTATGAAAAAAAACAAGCAGATTGGTATGATCGAAGTTGAAAATCGGTTCATCCGTTTGGAAGTTAAGGCGATCTGAAGAATTCGAAAAAGTTCCAAGGGGGCCCCCTTTGATGCAATTTTTCTTTCGATTTCGGTTTTTTCGATTGGAGAAATGGATTCCATGAAAAAAAACAAGCAGTTTGGTATGATCGAAGTTGAAAATCGGTCCATCCGTTCGGAAGTTAAGGCGATCTGAAGAAATCGAAAAAGTTCCAAGAGGACCCCCTTTGATGCAATTTTTTTTTCGATTTCGGTTTTCTCTATTGAAGAAATGGATTCTATGAAAAAACAAGCAAATTGGTATGCGCGAAATTGAAAATCGGTCCATCCGTTCGGAAGTTAAGGCGATCTGAAGAATTCGAAAAAGTTCCAAGGGGACCCCTTTGATGCAATTCTTTTTCGATTTCGGTTTTTTTGATTGGAGAAATGGATTCTATGAAAAAAAACAAGCAGTTTGGTATGATCAAAGTTGAAAATCGGTCAATCCGTTCGGAAGTTGAGGCGATCTGAAGAATTCGAAAAAGTTCCAAGAGGACCCCCTTTGATGCAATTTTTTTTTCGATTTCGGTTTTTTCTATTGAAGAAATGCATTCAATGAAAAAACAAGCAAATTGGTATGCGCGAAATTGAAAATCGGTCCATCCGTTCGGAAGTTAAGGCGGTCTGAAGAATTCGAAAAAATTCCAAGGGGGCCCCCTTTGATGAATTTTTTTTTTCGATTTCGGTTTTTTTGATTAGAGAAATGGATTCTATGAAAAAAACAAGCAGATTGGTTTGATCGAAGTTGAAAATCGGTCAATCCGTTCGGAAGTTAAGGCGATCTGAAGAATTCGAAAAAGTTTCAAGGGGGCCCCCTTTGATGCAATTTTTTTTTTAGATTTCGGTTTTTCCGATTGGAGAAATGGATTCTATGAAAAAAAAACAAGCAGATTGGTATGATCGAAGTTGAAAATCGGTCCATTCGTTTGGAAGTTAAGGCGATCTGAATAATTCGAAAAAGTTCCAAGGGGACCCCCTTTGATGCAATTTTTTTTTCGATTTCGGTTTCTTCGATTGGAGAAATGGATTCTATAAAAAAAAACAAGCAGTTTGGTATGATCGAAGTTGAAAATCGGTCCATCCGTTTGGAAGTTAAGGCGATCTGAAGAATTCGAAAAAGTTCCAAGGGGGCCCCCTTTGATGCAATTTTTTTTTCAGATTTCGGTTTTTTCGATTGAAGAAATGGATTCTATAAAAAAAAACAAGCAGATTCGTATGATCGAAGTTGAAAATCGGTCCATCCGTTTGGAAGTTAAGGCGATCTGAAGAATTCGAAAAAGTTCCAAGGGGACCCCCTTTGATGCAATGTTTTTTCTAGATTTCGGTTTTTTCGATTGGAGAAATGGATTCTATGAAAAAAAACAAGCAGTTTGGTATGATCGAAGTTGAAAATCGGTCCATCCGTTCGGAAGTTAAGGCGATCTGAAGAATTCGAAAAAGTTCCAAGAGGACCCCCTTTGATGCAAATTTTTTTTCGATTTCGGTTTTTTCTATTGAAGAAATGGATTCTATGAAAAAACAAGCAAATTGGTATGGGCGAAATTGAAGATCGGTCCATCCGTTCGGAAGTTAAGGCGGTCTGAAGAATTCGAAAGAGTTCCAAGGGGGCCCCCTTTGATGCATTTTTTTTTCGATTTCGGTTTTTTCGATTGAAGAAATGGATTCTATGAAAAAAACAAGCAGATTGGTATGATCGAAGTTGAAAATCGGTCCATCCGTTCGGAAGTTAAGGCGATCTGAAGAATACGAAAAAGTTCCAAGGGGGCCCCCTTTGATGCAATTTTTTTTTCAGATTTCGGTTTTCTCGATTGGAGAAATGGATTCTATGAAAAAAAAAAAAAAAGCAGATTGGTATGATCGAAGTTGAAAATCGGTCCATCCGTTTGGAAGTTAAGGCGATCTGAAGAATTCGAAAAAGTTCCAAGGGGACCCCCTTTGATGCATTTTTTTTTCGATTTTAGTTTTTTCGATTGGAAAAATGGATTCTATGAAAAAAAAACAAGCAGTTTGGTATGATCGAAGTTGAAAATCGGTCCATCCGTTTGGAAGTTAAGGCGATCGGAAGAATTCGAAAAAGTTCCAAGGGGACCCCCTTTGATGCAATTCTTTTTCGATTTCGGTTTTTTTGATTGGAGAAATGGACTCTATGAAAAAAAACAAGCAGTTTGGTATGATCGAAGTTGAAAATCGGTCCATCCGTTCGGAAGTTAAGGCGATCTGAAGAATTCGAAAAAGTTCCAAGAGGACCCCCTTTGATGCAATTTTTTTTTTTGATTTCGGTTTTCTCTATTGAAGAAATGGATTCTATGAAAAAACAAGCAAATTGGTATGCGCGAAATTGAAAATCGGTCCATCCGTTCGGAAGTTAAGGCGATCTGAAGAATTCGAAATAGTTCCAAGGGGACCCCCTTTGATGCAATTCTTTTTCGATTTCGGTTTTTTGATTGGAAAAATGGATTCTATGAAAAAAAACAAGCAGTTTGGTATGATCGAAGTTGAAAATCGGTCAATCCGTTCGGAAGTTGAGGCGATCTGAAGAATTCGAAAAAGTTCCAAGAGGACCCCCTTTGATGCAATTTTTTTTTTGATTTCGGTTTTTTCTATTGAAGAAATGGATTCAATGAAAAAACAAGCAAATTGGTATGCGCGAAATTGAAAATCGGTCCATCCGTTCGGAAGTTAAGGCGGTCTGAAGAATTCGAAGAAATTCCAAGGGGGCCCCCTTTGATGAATTTTTTTTTTCGATTTCGGTTTTTTTGATTAGAGAAATGGATTCTATGAAAAAAACAAGCAGATTGGTTTGATCGAAGTTGAAAATCGGTCAATCCGTTCGGAAGTTAAGGCGATCTGAAGAATTCGAAAAAGTTCCAAGGGGGCACCCTTTGATGCAATTTTTTTTTTAGATTTCGGTTTTTTCGATTGGAGAAATGGATTCTATGAAAAAAAACAAGCAGATTGGTATGATCGAAGTTGAAAATCGGTCCATTCGTTTGGAAGTTAAGGCGATCTGAATAATTCGAAAAAGTTCCAAGGGGACCCCCTTTGATGCATTTTTTTTTTTCGATTTCGGTTTCTTCGATTGGAGAAATGGATTCTATAAAAAAAAACAAGCAGTTTGGTATGATCGAAGTTGAAAATCGGTCCATCCGTTTGGAAGTTAAGGCGATCTGAAGAATTCGAAAAAGTTCCAAGGGGGCCCCCTTTGATGCAATTTTTTTTTCAGATTTCGGTTTTTTCGATTGAAGAAATGGATTCTATAAAAAAAAAACAAGCAGATTCGTATGATCGAAGTTGAAAATCGGTCCATCCGTTTGGAAGTTAAGGCGATCTGAAGAATTCGAAAAAGTTCCAAGGGGACCCCCTTTGATGCAATGTTTTTTTTAGATTTCGGTTTTTTCGATTGGAGAAATGGATTCTATGAAAAAAAACAAGCAGTTTGGTATGATCGAAGTTGAAAATCGGTCCATCCGTTCGGAAGTTAAGGCGATCTGAAGAATTCGAAAAAGTTCCAAGAGGACCCCCTTTGATGCAAATTTTTTTTCGATTTCGGTTTTTTCTATTGAAGAAATGGATTCTATGAAAAAACAAGCAAATTGGTATGGGCGAAATTGAAAATCGGTCCATCCGTTCGGAAGTTAAGGCGGTCTGAAGAATTCGAAAGAGTTCCAAGGGGGCCCCCTTTGATGCATTTTTTTTTCGATTTCGGTTTTTTCGATTGGAGAAATGGATTCTATGAAAAAAACAAGCAGATTGGTATGATCGAAGTTGAAACTCGGTCCATCCGTTCGGAAGTTAAGGCGATCTGAAGAATACGAAAAAGTTCCAAGGGGGCCCCCTTTGATGCAATTTTTTTTTAGATTTCGGTTTTCTCGATTGGAGAAATGGATTCTATGAAAAAAAAACAAGCAGATTGGTATGATCGAAGTTGAAAATCGGTCCATCCGTTTGGAAGTTAAGGCGATCTGAAGAATTCGAAAAAGTTCCAAGGGGGCCCCCTTTGATGCAATTTTTTTTTCTGATTTCGGTTTTTTCGATTGAAGAAATGGATTCTATAAAAAAAAAACAAGCAGATTCGTATGATCGAAGTTGAAAATCGGTCCATCCGTTTGGAAGTTAAGGCGATCTGAAGAATACGAAAAAGTTCCAAGGGGGCCCCCTTTGATGCAATTTTTTTTTTAGATTTCGGTTTTTTCGATTGGAGAAATGGATTCTATGAAAAAAAACAAGCAGTTTGGTATGTTCGAAGTTGAAAATCGGTCCATCCGTTTGGAAGTTAAGGCGATCTGAAGAATTCGAAAAAGTTCCAAGGGGGCCCCCTTTGATGCGATGTTTTTTTTAGATTTTGGTTTTTTCGATTGGAGAAATGGATGCTATGAAAAAAAAACAAGCAGATTGGTATGATCGAAGTTGAAAATCGGTTCATCCGTTTGGAAGTTAAGGCGATCTGAAGAATTCGAAAAAGTTCCAAGGGGGCCCCCTTTGATGCAATTTTTTTTTAGATTTCGGTTTTTTTGATTGGAGAAATGGATTCTATGAAAAAAAAAACAAGCAGTTTGGTATGATCGAAGTTGAAAATCGGTCCATCCGTTCGGAAGTTAAGGCGATCCGAAGAATTCGAAAAAGTTCCAAGAGGACCCCCTTTGATGCAATTTTTTTTTCGATTTCGGTTTTCCGTTCGGAAGTTAAGGCGGTCTGAAGAATTCGAAAAAGTTCCAAGGGGGCCCCCTTTGATGCATTTTTTGTTTCGAATTCGGTTTTTCCGATTGGAGAAATGTATTCTATGAAAAAAACAAGCAGATTGGTATGATCGAAATTGAAAATCGGTCCATCCGTTCGGAAGTTAAGGTGATCTGAAGAATTCGAAAAAGTTCCAAGCGGGCCCCCTTTGATGCAATTTTTTTTTTTTGGTTTTGGTTTTTTCGATTAGAGAAATGGATTCTATGAGAAAAAAAAAAGCAGATTGGTATGATCGAAGTTGAAAATCGGTCCATCCGTTTGGAAGTTAAGGCGATCTGAAGAATTCGAAAAAGTTCCAAGGGGACCCCCTTTGTTGCAATTTTTTTTTCGATTTCGGTTTTTTCGATTGGAGAAATGGTTTCTATGAAAAAAAAAAAAGCAGTTTGGTATGATCGAAGTTGAAAATCGGTTCATCCGTTTGGAAGGTAAGGCGATCTGAAGAATTCGAAAAAGTTCCAAGGGGGCCCCCTTTGATGCAATGTTTTTTTTAGATTTCGGTTTTTTCGATTGGAGAAATGGATTCTATAAAAAAAAACAAGCAGATTGGTATGATCGAAGTTGAAAATCGGTTCATCCGTTTGGAAGTTAAGGCGATCTGAAGAATTCGAAAAAGTTCCAAGGGGGCCCCCTTTGATGCAATTTTTCTTTCGATTTCGGTTTTTTCGATTGGAGAAATGGATTCCATGAAAAAAAACAAGCAGTTTGGTATGATCGAAGTTGAAAATCGGTCCATCCGTTCGGAAGTTAAGGCGATCTGAAGAATTCGAAAAAGTTCCAAGGGGACCCCCTTTGATGCAATTTTTTTTTTCGATTTCGGTTTTCTCTATTGAAGAAATGGATTCTATGAAAAAACATGCAAATTGGTATGCGCGAAATTGAAAATCGGTCCATCCGTTCGGAAGTTAAGGCGATCTGAAGAATTCGAAAAAGTTCCAAAAGGACCCCCTTTGATGCAAATTTTTTTTCGATTTCGGTTTTTTCTATTGAAGAAATGAAAAAACAAGCAAATTGGTATGGGCGAAATTGAAGATCGGTCCATCCGTTCGGAAGTTAAGGCGGTCTGAAGAATTCGAAAGAGTTCCAAGGGGGCCCCCTTTGATGCATTTTTTTTTCGATTTCGGTTTTTTCGATTGGAGAAATGGATTCTATGAAAAAAACAAGCAGATTGGTATGATCGAAGTTGAAAATCGGTCCATCCGTTCGGAAGTTAAGGCGATCTGAAGAATACGAAAAAGTTCCAAGGGGGCCCCCTTTGATGCAATTTTTTTTTTAGATTTCGGTTTTTTCTATTGAAGAAATGGATTCTATGAAAAAACAAGCAAATTGGTATGGGCGAAATTGAAGATCGGTCCATCCGTTCGGAAGTTAAGGCGGTCTGAAGAATTCGAAAGAGTTCCAAGGGGGCCCCCTTTGATGCATTTTTTTTTCGATTTCGGTTTTTTCGATTGGAGAAATGGATTCTATGAAAAAAACAAGCAGATTGGTATGATCGAAGTTGAAAATCGGTCCATCCGTTCGGAAGTTAAGGCGATCTGAAGAATACGAAAAAGTTCCAAGGGGGCCCCCTTTGATGCAATTTTTTTTTTAGATTTCGGTTTTCTCGATTGGAGAAATGGATTCTATGAAAAAAAACAAGCAGATTGGTATGATCGAAGTTGAAAATCGGTCCATCCGTTTGGAAGTTAAGGCGATCTGAAGAATTCGAAAAAGTTCCAAGGGGACCCCCTTTGATGCATTTTTTTTTCGATTTTAGTTTTTTCGATTGGAGAAATGGATTCTATGAAAAAAAAACAAGCAGTTTGGTATGATCGAAGTTGAAAATCGGTCCATCCGTTTGGAAGTTAAGGCGATCGGAAGAATTCGAAAAAGTTCCAGGGGGACCCCCTTTGATGCAATTCTTTTTCGATTTCGGTTTTTTTGATTGGAGAAATGGACTCTATGAAAAAAAACAAGCAGTTTGGTATGATCGAAGTTGAAAATCGGTCCATCCGTTCGGAAGTTAAGGCGATCTGAAGAATTCGAAAAAGTTCCAAGAGGACCCCCTTTGATGCAATTTTTTTTTCGATTTCGGTTTTCTCTATTGAAGAAATGGATTCTATGAAAAAACAAGCAAATTGGTATGCGCGAAATTGAAAATCGGTCCATCCGTTCGGAAGTTAAGGCGATCTGAAGAATTCGAAAAAGTTCCAAGGGGACCCCCTTTGATGCAATTCTTTTTCGATTTCGGTTTTTTTGATTGGAAAAATGGATTCTATGAAAAAAAACAAGCAGTTTGGTATGATCGAAGTTGAAAATCGGTCAATCCGTTCGGAAGTTGAGGCGATCTGAAGAATTCGAAAAAGTTCCAAGAGGACCCCCTTTGATGCAATTTTTTTTTTTATTTCGGTTTTTTCTATTGAAGAAATGGATTCAATGAAAAAACAAGCAAATTGGTATGCGCGAAATTGAAAATCGGTCCATCCGTTCGGAAGTTAAGGCGATCTGAAGAATTCGAAAAAGTTCCAAGGGGACCCCCTTTGATGCAATTCTTTTTCGATTTCGGTTTTTTTGATTGGAAAAATGGATTCTATGAAAAAAAACAAGCAGATTGGTATGATCGAAGTTGAAACTCGGTCCATCCGTTCGGAAGTTAAGGCGATCTGAAGAATACGAAAAAGTTCCAAGGGGGCCCCCTTTGATGCAATTTTTTTTTAGATTTCGGTTTTCTCGATTGGAGAAATGGATTCTATGAAAAAAAAACAAGCAGATTGGTATGATCGAAGTTGAAAATCGGTCCATCCGTTTGGAAGTTAAGGCGATCTGAAGAATTCGAAAAAGTTCCAAGGGGGCCCCCTTTGATGCAATTTTTTTTTCTGATTTCGGTTTTTTTGATTGAAGAAATGGATTCTATAAAAAAAAAACAAGCAGATTCGTATGATCGAAGTTGAAAATCGGTCCATCCGTTTGGAAGTTAAGGCGATCTGAAGAATACGAAAAAGTTCCAAGGGGGCCCCCTTTGATGCAATTTTTTTTTTAGATTTCGGTTTTTTCGATTGGAGAAATGGATTCTATGAAAAAAAACAAGCAGTTTGGTATGTTCGAAGTTGAAAATCGGTCCATCCGTTTGGAAGTTAAGGCGATCTGAAGAATTCGAAAAAGTTCCAAGGGGGCCCCCTTTGATGCGATGTTTTTTTTAGATTTCGGTTTTTTCGATTGGAGAAATGGATGCTATGAAAAAAAAACAAGCAGATTGGTATGATCGAAGTTGAAAATCGGTTCATCCATTTGGAAGTTAAGGCGATCTGAAGAATTCGAAAAAGTTCCAAGGGGGCCCCCTTTGATGCAATTTTTTTTTAGATTTCGGTTTTTTTGATTGGAGAAATGGATTCTATGAAAAAAAAACAAGCAGTTTGGTATGATCGAAGTTGAAAATCGGTCCATCCGTTCGGAAGTTAAGGCGATCTGAAGAATTCGAAAAAGTTCCAAGAGGACCCCCTTTGATGCAATTTTTTTTTCGATTTCGGTTTTCCGTTCGGAAGTTAAGGCGGTCTGAAGAATTCGAAAAAGTTCCAAGGGGGCCCCCTTTGATGCATTTTTTGTTTCGAATTCGGTTTTTCCGATTGGAGAAATGTATTCTATGAAAAAAACAAGCAGATTGGTATGATCGAAATTGAAAATCGGTCCATCCGTTCGGAAGTTAAGGTGATCTGAAGAATTCGAAAAAGTTCCAAGCGGGCCCCCTTTGATGCAATTTTTTTTTTTTGGTTTTGGTTTTTTCGATTAGAGAAATGGATTCTATGAGAAAAAAAAAAGCAGATTGGTATGATCGAAGTTGAAAATCGGTCCATCCGTTTGGAAGTTAAGGCGATCTGAAGAATTCGAAAAAGTTCCAAGGGGACCCCCTTTGTTGCAATTTTTTTTTCGATTTCGGTTTTTTCGATTAGAGAAATGGTTTCTATGAAAAAAAAAAGCAGTTTGGTATGATCGAAGTTGAAAATCGGTTCATCCGTTTGGAAGGTAAGGCGATCTGAAGAATTCGAAAAAGTTCCAAGGGGGCCCCCTTTGATGCAATGTTTTTTTTAGATTTCGGTTTTTTCGATTGGAGAAATGGATTCTATAAAAAAAACAAGCAGATTGGTATGATCGAAGTTGAAAATCGGTTCATCCGTTTGGAAGATAAGGCGATCTGAAGAATTCGAAAAAGTTCCAAGGGGGCCCCCTTTGATGCAATTTTTCTTTCGATTTCGGTTTTTTCGATTGGAGAAATGGATTCCATGAAAAAAAACAAGCAGTTTGGTATGATCGAAGTTGAAAATCGGTCCATCCGTTCGGAAGTTAAGGCGATCTGAAGAATTCGAAAAAGTTCCAAGAGGACCCCCTTTGATGCAATTTTTTTTTTCGATTTCGGTTTTCTCTATTGAAGAAATGGATTCTATGAAAAAACAAGCAAATTGGTATGCGCGAAATTGAAAATCGGTCCATCCGTTCGGAAGTTAAGGCGATCTGAAGAATTCGAAAAAGTTCCAAGGGGACCCCCTTTGATGCAATTCTTTTCCGATTTCGGTTTTTTTGATTGGAGAAATGGATTCTATGAAAAAAAACAAGCAGTTTGGTATGATCGAAGTTGAAAATCGGTCAATCCGTTCGGAAGTTGAGGCGATCTGAAGAATTCGAAAAAGTTCCAAGAGGACCCCCTTTGATGCAATTTTTTTTTCGATTTCGGTTTTTTCTATTGAAGAAATGGATTCAATGAAAAAACAAGCAAATTGGTATGCGCGAAATTGAAAATCGGTCCATCCGTTCGGAAGTTAAGGCGGTCTGAAGAATTCGAAAAAATTCCAAGGGGGCCCCCTTTGATGCAATTTTTTTTTTAGATTTCGGTTTTTCCGATTGGAGAAATGGATTCTATGAAAAAAAACAAGCAGTTTGGGTATGATCGAAGTTGAAAATCGGTCAATCCGTTCGGAAGTTGAGGCGATCTGAAGAATTCGAAAAAGTTCCAAGAGGACCCCCTTTGATGCAATTTTTTTTTCGATTTCGGTTTTTTCTATTGAAGAAATGGATTCAATGAAAAAACAAGCAAATTGGTATGCGCGAAATTGAAAATCGGTCAATCCGTTCGGAAGTTAAGGCGATCTGAAGAATTCGAAAAAAATTCAAGGGGGCCCCCTTTGATGCAATTTTTGTTTTAGATTTCGGTTTTTCCGATTGGAGAAATGGATTCTATGAAAAATAACAAGCAGATTGGTATGATCGAAGTTGAAAATCGGTCCATTCGTTTGGAAGTTAAGGCGATCTGAATAATTCGAAAAAGTTCCAAGGGGACCCCCTTTGATGCAATTTTTTTTTCGATTTCGGTTTCTTCGATTGGAGAAATGGATTCTATAAAAAAAACAAGCAGTTTGGTATGATCGAAGTTGAAAATCGGTCCATCCGTTTGGAAGTTAAGGCGATCTGAAGAATTCGAAAAAGTTCCAAGGGGGCCCCCTTTGATGCAATTTTTTTGTCAGATTTCGGTTTTTTCGATTGAAGAAATGGATTCTATAAAAAAAAACAAGCAGATTCGTATGATCGATGTTGAAAATCGGTCCATCCGTTTGGAAGTTAAGGCGATCTGAAGAATTCGAAAAAGTTCCAAGGGGACCCCCTTTGATGCAATGTTTTTTTTAGATTTCGGTTTTTTCGATTGGAGAAATGGATTCTATGAAAAAAAACAAGCAGTTTGGTATGATCGAAGTTGAAAATCGGTCCATCCGTTCGGAAGTTAAGGCGATCTGAAGAATTCGAAAAAGTTCCAAGAGGACCCCCTTTGATGCAAATTTTTTTTCGATTTCGGTTTCTTCTATTGAAGAAATGGATTCTATGAAAAAACAAGCAAATTGGTATGGGCGAAATTGAAAATCGGTCCATCCGTTCGGAAGTTAAGGCGGTCTGAAGAATTCGAAAGAGTTCCAAGGGGGCCCCCTTTGATGCATTTTTTTTTTCGATTTCGGTTTTTTCGATTGGAGAAATGGATTCTATGAAAAAAACAAGCAGATTGGTATGATCGAAGTTGAAAATCGGTCCATCCGTTCGGAAGTTAAGGCGATCTGAAGAATACGAAAAAGTTCCAAGGGGGCCCCCTTTGATGCAATTTTTTTTTAGATTTCGGTTTTCTCGATTGGAGAAATGGATTCTATGAAAAAAAAACAAGCAGATTGGTATGATCGAAGTTGAAAATCGGTCCATCCGTTTGGAAGTTAAGGCGATCTGAAGAATTCGAAAAAGTTCCAAGGGGGCCCCCTTTGATGCAATTTTTTTTCGATTTCAGTTTTTTCGATTGGAGAAATGGATTCTATGAAAAAAAACAAGCAGTTTGGTATGATCGAAGTTGAAAATCGGTCCATCCGTTTGGAAGTTAAGGCGATCGGAAGAATTCGAAAAAGTTCCAAGGGGACCCCCTTTGATGCAATTCTTTTTCGATTTCGGTTTTTTCGATTGGAGAAATGGATTCTATGAAAAAAAACAAGCAGTTTGGTATGATCGAAGTTGAAAATCGGTCCATCCGTTCGGAAGTTAAGGCGATCTGAAGAATTCGAAAAAGTTCCAAGAGGACCCCCTTTGATGCAATTTTTTTTTTGATTTCGGTTTTCTCTATTGAAGAAATGGATTCTATGAAAAAACAAGCAAATTGGTATGCGCGAAATTGAAAATCGGTCCATCCGTTCGGAAGTTAAGGCGATCTGAAGAATTCGAAAAAGTTCCAAGGGGACCCCCTTTGATGCAATTCTTTTTCGATTTCGGTTTTTTTGATTGGAGAAATGGATTCTATGAAAAAAAACAAGCAGTTTGGTATGATCGAAGTTGAAAATCGGTCAATCCGTTCGGAAGTTGAGGCGATCTGAAGAATTCGAAAAAGTTCCAAGAGGACCCCCTTTGATGCAATTTTTTTTTCGATTTCGGTTTTTTCTATTGAAGAAATGGATTCAATGAAGAAACAAGCAAATTGGTATGCGCGAAATTGAAAATCAGTCCATCCGTTCGGCAGTTAAGGCGGTCTGAGGAATTCGAAAAAATTCCAAGGGGGCCCCCTTTGATGAATTTTTTTTTTCGATTTCGGTTTTTTTGATTAGAGAAATGGATTCTATGAAAAAAACAAGCAGATTGGTTTGATCGAAGTTGAAAATCGGTCAATCCGTTCGGAAGTTAAGGCGATCTGAAGAATTCGAAAAAGTTCCAAGGGGGCCCCCTTTGATGCAATTTTTTTTTTAGATTTCGGTTTTTTCGATTGGAGAAATGGATTCTATGAAAAAAAACAAGCAGATTGGTATGATCGAAGTTGAAAATCGGTCCATTCGTTTGAAAGTTAAGGCGCTCTGAATAATTCGAAAAAGTTCCAAGGGGACCCCCTTTGATGCAATTTTTTTTTCGATTTCGGTTTCTTCGATTGGAGAAATGGATTCTATAAAAAAAAACAAGCAGTTTGGTATGATCGAAGTTGAAAATCGGTCCATCCGTTTGGAAGTTAAGGCGATCTGAAGAATTCGAAAAAGTTCCAAGGGGGCCCCCTTTGATGCAATTTTTTTTTCAGATTTCGGTTTTTTCGATTGGAGAAATGGATTCTATGAAAAAAAAACAAGCAGTTTGGTATGATCGAAGTTGAAAATCGGTCCATCCGTTCGGAAGTTAAGGCGATCTGAAGAATTCGAAAAAGTTCCAAGAGGACCCCCTTCGATGCAATTTTTTTTTCGATTTCGAATTTTTCGATTGGAGAAATGGATTCTATGAAAAAAAAACAAGCAGTTTGGTATGATCGAAGTTGAAAATCGGTCCATCCGTTTGGAAGTTAAGGCGATCTGAAGAATTCGAAAAAGTTCCAAGGGGGCCCCCTTTGATGCAATGTTTTTTTTAGATTTCGGTTTTTTCGATTGGAGAAATGGATTCTATGAAAAAAAACAAGCAGATTGGTATGATCGAAGTTGAAAATCGGTTCATCCGTTTGGAAGTTAAGGCGATCTGAAGAATTCGAAAAAGTTCCAAAGGGGCCCCCTTTGATGCAATTTTTTTTTAGATTTCGGTTTTTTCGATTGGAGAAATGGATTCTATGAAAAAAAAACAAGCAGATTGGTATGATCGAAGTTGAAAATCGGTCCATCCGTTTGGAAGTTAAGGCGATCTGAAGAATTCGAAAAAGTTCCAAGGGGACCCCCTTTGATGCAATTTTTTTTTCGATTTCGGTTTTTTCGATTGGAGAAATGGATTCTATGAAAAAACAAGCAAATTGGTATGCGCGAAATTGAAAATCGGTCCATCAGTTCGGAAGTTAAGGCGGTCTGAAGAATTCGAAAAAGTTCCAAGGGGGCCCCCTTTGATGCAATTTTTTTTTTCGATTTCGGTTTTTTCGATTGGAGAAATGGATTCTATGAAAAAAACAAGCAGATTGGTATGATCGAAGTTGAAAATCGGTTCATCCGTTTGGAAGTTAAGGCGATCTGAAGAATTCGAAAAAGTTTCAAGGGGGCCCCCTTTGATGCAATGTTTTTTTTAGATTTCGGTTTTTTCGATTGGAGAAATGGATTCTATGAAAAAAATCAAGCAGATTGGTATGATCTAAGTTGAAAATCGGTTCATCCGTTTGGAAGTTAAGGCGATCTGAAGAATTCGAAAAAGTTCCAAGGGGGCCCCCTTTGATGCAATTTTTTTTTTAGATTTCGGTTTTTTTGATTGGAGAAATGGATTCTATGAAAAAAAAACAAGCAGATTGGTATGATCGAAGTTGAAAATCGGTCCATCCGTTTGGAAGTTAAGGCGATCTGAAGAATTCGAAAAAGTTCCAAGGGGACCCCCTTTGATGCAATTTTTTTTTTCGATTTCGGTTTTTTCGATTGGAGAAATGGATTCTATGAAAAAAAACAAGCAGTTTGGTATGATCAAAGTTGAAAATCGGTCCATCCGTTCGGAAGTTAAGGCGATCTGAAGAATTCGAAAAAGTTCCAAGAGGACCCCCTTTGATGCAATTTTTCTTCGATTTCGGTTTTTCCGATTGGAGAAATGTATTCTATGAAAAAAAAAAGCAGATTGGTATGATCGAAGTTGAAAATCGGTTCATCCGTTTGGAAGTTAAGGCGATCTGAAGAATTCGAAAAAGTTCCAAGGGGCACCCTTTGATGCAATATTTTTTATAGATTTCGGTTTTTTCGATTGGAGAAATGGATTCTATGAAAAAAAACAAGCAGATTGGTATGATCGAAGTTGAAAATCGGTCCATCCGTTTGGAAGTTAAGGCGATCTGAAGAATTCGAAAAAGTTCCAAGGGGACCCCCTTTGATGCAATTTTTTTTTCGATTCTGGTTTTTTCGATTGGAGAAATGGATTCTATGAAAAAACAAGCAAATTGGTATGCGCGAAATTGAAAATCGGTCCATCAGTTCGGAAGTTAAGGCGGTCTGAAGAATTCGAAAAAGTTCCAAGGGGGCCCCCTTTGATGCAATTTTTTTTTCGATTTCGGTTTTTTCGATTGGAGAAATGGATTCTATGAAAAAAACAAGCAGATTGGTATGATCGAAGTTGAAAATCGGTTCATCCGTTTGGAAGTTAAAGCGATCTGAAGAATTCGAAAAAGTTCCAAGGGCGCCCCCTTTGATGCAATTTTTTTTTAGATTTCGGTTTTTTCGATTGGAGAAATGGATTCTATGAAAAAAAACAAGCTGATTGGTATGATCGAAGTTGAAAATCGGTCCATCCGTTTGGAAGTTAAGGCGATCTGAAGAATTCGAAAAAGTTCCCAGGGGACCCCCTTTGATGCAATTTTTTTTTCGATTTCGGTTTTTTCGATTGGAGAAATGGATTCTATGAAAAAAAAACAAGCAGATTGGTATGATCGAAGTTGAAAATCGGTTCATCCGTTTGGAAGTTAAGGCGATCTGAAGAATTCGAAAAAGTTCCAAGGGGGCCCCCTTTGATGCAATTTTTCTTTAGATTTCGGTTTTTTCGATTGGAGAAATGGATTCTATGAAAAAAACAAGCAGATTGGTATGATCGAAGTTGAAAATCGGTTCATCCGTTTGGAAGTTAAGGCGATCTGAAGAATTCGAAAAAGTTCCAAGGGCGCCCCCTTTGATGCAATTTTTTTTTAGATTTCGGTTTTTTCGATTGGAGAAATGGATTCTATGAAAAAAAACAAGCAGATTGGTATGATCGAAGTTGAAAATCGGTCCATCCGTTTGGAAGTTAAGGCGATCTGAAGAATTCGAAAAAGTTCCCAGGGGACCCCTTTTGATGCAATTTTTTTTTCGATTTCGGTTTTTTCGATTGGAGAAATGGATTCTATGAAAAAAAAACAAGCAGATTGGTATGATCGAAGTTGAAAATCGGTTCATCCGTTTGGAAGTTAAGGCGATCTGAAGAATTCGAAAAAGTTCCAAGGGGGCCCCCTTTGATGCAATTTTTTTTTAGATTTCGGTTTTTTCGATTGGAGAAATGGATTCTATGAAAAAAACAAGCAGATTGGTATGATCGAAGTTGAAAATCGGTCCATCCGTTTGGAAGTTAAGGCGATCTGAAGAATTCGAAAAAGTTCCAAGGGGACCCCCTTTGATGCAATTTTTTTTTCGATTTCGGTTTTTTCGATTGGAGAAATGGATTCTATGAAAAAAAAACAAGCAGTTTGGTATGATCAAAGTTGAAAATCGGTCCATCCGTTCGGAAGTTAAGGCGATCTGAAGAATTCGAAAAAGTTCCAAGAGGACCCCCTTTGATGCAATTTTTTTTTCGATTTCGGTTTTTCCGATTGGAGAAATGTATTCTATGAAAAAAAAAAGCAGATTGGTATGATCGAAGTTGAAAATCGGTTCATCCGTTTGGAAGTTAAGGCGATCTGAAGAATTCGAAAAAGTTCCAAGGGGGCCCCCTTTAATGCAATTTTTTTTTAGATTTCGGTTTTTTCGATTGGAGAAATGGATTCTATGAAAAAAAACAAGCAGATTGGTATGATCGAAGTTGAAAATCGGTCCATCCGTTTGGAAGTTAAGGCGATCTGAAGAATTCGAAAAAGTTCCAAGGGGACCCCCTTTGATGCAATTTTTTTTTCGATTTCGCTTTTTTCGATTGGAGAAATGGATTCTATGAAAAAACAAGCAAATTGGTGTGCGCGAAATTGAAAATCGGTCCATCAGTTCGGAAGTTAAGGCGGTCTGAAGAATTCAAAAAAGTTCCAAGGGGGCCCCCTTTGATGCAATTTTTTTTTCGATTTCGGTTTTTTCGATTGGAGAAATGGATTCTATGAAAAAAACAAGCAGATTGGAATGATCGAAGTTGAAAATCGGTTCATCCGTTTGGAAGTTAAGGCGATCTGAAGAATTCGAAAAAGTTTCAAGGGGGCCCCCTTTGATGCAATTTTTTTATAGATTTCGGTTTTTTCGATTGGAGAAATGGATTCTATGAAAAAAAACAAGCAGATTGGTATGATCGAAAATGAAAATCGGTCCATCCGTTTGGAAGTTAAGGCGATCTGAAGAATTCGAAAAAGTTCCCAGGGGACCCCCTTTGATGCAATTTTTTTTTTCGATTTCGGTTTTTTCGATTGGAGAAATGGATTCTATGAAAAAAAAACAAGCAGATTGGTATGATCGAAGTTGAAAATCGGTTCATCCGTTTGGAAGTTAAGGCGATCTGAAGAATTCGAAAAAGTTCCAAGGGGGCCCCCTTTGATGCAATTTTTTTTTTAGATTTCGGTTTTTTCGATTGAAGAAATGGATTCTATGAAAAAAAACAAGCAGATTGGTATGATTGAAGTTGAAAATCGGTCCATCCGTTCGGAAGTCAAGGCGATCTGAAGAATTCGAAAAAGTTCCAAGAGGACCCCCTTCGATGCAATTTTTTTTTCGATTTCGGATTTTTCTATTGAAGAAATGGATTCTATGAAAAAACAAGCAAATTGGTATGCGCGAAATTGAAAATCGGTCCATCAGTTCGGAAGTTAAGGCGGTCTGAAGAATTCGAAAAAGTTCCAAGGGGGCCCCCTTTGATGAGTTTTTTTTTTTCGATTTCGGTTTTTTCGATTGGAGAAATGGATTCTATGAAAAAAACAAGCAGATTGGTATGATCGAAGTTGAAAATCGGTCAATCCGTTCGGAAGTTAAGGCGATCTGAAGAATTCGAAAAAGTTCCAAGGGGGCCCCTTTTGAAGCAATTTTTTTTAGATTTCGGTTTTTTCGATTGGAGAAATGGATTCTATGAAAAAAAACAAGCAGATTGGTATGATCGAAGTTGAAAATCGGTCCATCCGTTTGGAAGTTAAGGCGATCTGAAGAATTCGAAAAAGTTCCAAGGGGACCCCCTTTGATGCAATTTTTTTTCGATTTCGGTTTTTTCGATTGAAGAAATGGATTCTATGAAAAAAAAACAAGCAGTTTGGTATGATCGAAGTTGAAAATCGGTCCATCCGTTTGGAAGTTAAGGCGATCTGAAGAATTCGAAAAAGTTCCAAGGGGGCCCCCTTTGATGCAATGTTTTTTTTAGATTTCGGTTTTTTCGATTGGAGAAATGGATTCTATGAAAAAAAAACAAGCAGATTGGTATGATCGAAGTTGAAAATCGGTCCATCCGTTTGGAAGTTAAGGCGATCTGAAGAATTCGAAAAAGTTCCAAGGGGGCCCCCTTTGATGCAATTTTCTTTAGATTTCGGTTTTTTCGATTGGAGAAATGGATTCTATGAAAAAAAACAAGCAGATTAGTATGATCGAAGTTGAAAATCGGTCCATCCGTTTGGAAGTTAAGGCGATCTGAAGAATTCGAAAAAGTTCCAAGGGGACCCCCTTTGATGCAATTTTTTTTTCGATTTCGGTTTTTTCGATTGGAGAAATGGATTCAATAAAAAAAACAAGCAATTTGGTATGATCAAAGTTGAAAATCGGTCCATCCGTTCGGAAGTTAAGGCGATCTGAAGAATTCGAAAAAGTTCCAAGAGGACCCCCTTTGATGCAATTTTTTTTTCGATTTCGGTTTCTCCGATTGGAGAAATGTATTCTATGAAAAAAAAAAGCAGATTGGTATGATCGAAGTTGAAAATCGGTTCATCCGTTTGGAAGTTAAGGCGATCTGAAGAATTCGAAAAAGTTCCCAGGGGGCCCCCTTTGATGCAATTTTTTTTTCGATTTCGGTTTTTTCGATTAGAGAAATGGATTCTATGAAAAAAAACAAGCAGATTGGTATGATCGAAGTTGAAAATCGGTCCATCCGTTTGGAAGTTAAGGCGATCTGAAGAATTCGAAAAAGTTCCAAGGGGGCCCCCTTTGATGCAATTTTTTTTTAGATTTCGGTTTTTTCGATTGGAGAAATGGATTCTATGAAAAAAACAAGCAGATTGGTATGATCGAAGTTGAAAATCGGTCCATCCGTTTGGAAGTTAAGGCGATCTGAAGAATTCGAAAAAGTTCCAAGGGGACCCCCTTTGATGCAATTTTTTTTTCGATTTCGGTTTTTTCGATCGGAGAAATGGATTCTATGAAAAAAACAAGCAGATTGGTATGATCGAAGTTGAAAATCGGTTCATCCGTTTGGAAGTTAAGGCGATCTGAAGAATTCGAAAAAGTTCCAAGGGCGCCCCCTTTGATGCAATTTTTTTTTAGATTTCGGTTTTTTCGATTGGAGAAATGGATTCTATGAAAAAAAACAAGCAGATTGGTATGATCGAAGTTGAAAATCGGTCCATCCGTTTGGAAGTTAAGGCGATCTGAAGAATTCGAAAAAGTTCCCAGGGGACCCCCTTTGATGCAATTTTTTTTTCGATTTCGGTTTTTTCGATTGGAGAAATGGATTCTATGAAAAAAAAAACAAGCAGATTGGTATGATCGAAGTTGAAAATCGGTTCATCCGTTTGGAAGTTAAGGCGATCTGAAGAATTCGAAAAAGTTCCAAGGGGGCCCCCTTTGATGCAATTTTTTTTTAGATTTCGGTTTTTTCGATTGGAGAAATGGATTCTATGAAAAAAACAAGCAGATTGGTATGATCGAAGTTGAAAATCGGTCCATCCGTTTGGAAGTTGAGGCGATCTGAAGAATTCGAAAAAGTTCCAAGGGGACCCCCTTTGATGCAATTTTTTTTTCGATTTCGGTTTTTTTGATTGGAGAAATGGATTCTATGAAAAAAAAACAAGCAGTTTGGTATGATCAAAGTTGAAAATCGGTCCATCCGTTCGGAAGTTAAGGCGATCTGAAGAATTCGAAAAAGTTCCAAGAGGACCCCCTTTGATGCAATTTTTTTTTCGATTTCGGTTTTTCCGATTGGAGAAATGTATTCTATGAAAAAAAAAAGCAGATTGGTATGATCGAAGTTGAAAATCGGTTCATCCGTTTGGAAGTTAAGGCGATCTGAAGAATTCGAAAAAGTTCCAAGGGGGCCCGCTTTAATGCTTTTTTTTTTTAGATTTCGGTTTTTTCGATTGGAGAAATGGATTCTATGAAAAAAAACAAGCAGATTGGTATGATCGAAGTTGAAAATCGGTCCATCCGTTTGGAAGTTAAGGCGATCTGAAGAATTCGAAAAAGTTCCAAGGGGACCCCCTTTGATGCAATTTTTTTTTCGATTTCGCTTTTTTCGATTGGAGAAATGGATTCTATGAAAAAACAAGCAAATTGGTGTGCGCGAAATTGAAAATCGGTCCATCAGTTCGGAAGTTAAGGCGGTCTGAAGAATTCGAAAAAGTTCCAAGGGGGCCCCCTTTGATGCAATTTTTTTTTCGATTTCGGTTTTTTCGATTGGAGAAATGGATTCTATGAAAAAAACAAGCAGATTGGTATGATCGAAGTTGAAAATCGGTTCATCCGTTTGGAAGTTAAGGCGATCTGAAGAATTCGAAAAAGTTTCAAGGGGGCCCCCTTTGATGCAATTTTTTTATAGATTTCGGTTTTTTCGATTGGAGAAATGGATTCTATGAAAAAAAACAAGCAGATTGGTATGATCGAAGTTGAAAATCGGTCCATCCGTTTGGAAGTTAAGGCGATCTGAAGAATTCGAAAAAGTTCCCAGGGGACCCCCTTTGATGCAATTTTTTTTTCGATTTCGGTTTTTTCGATTGGAGAAATGGATTCTATGAAAAAAAAACAAGCAGATTGGTATGATCGAAGTTGAAAATCGGTTCATCCGTTTGGAAGTTAAGGCGATCTGAAGAATTCGAAAAAGTTCCAAGGGGGCCCCCTTTGATGCAATTTTTTTTTTAGATTTCGGTTTTTTCGATTGAAGAAATGGATTCTATGAAAAAAAACAAGCAGATTGGTATGATCGAAGTTGAAAATCGGTCCATCCGTTCGGAAGTCAAGGCGATCTGAAGAATTCGAAAAAGTTCCAAGAGGACCCCCTTCGATGCAATTTTTTTTTCGATTTCGGATTTTTCTATTGAAGAAATGGATTCTATGAAAAAACAAGCAAATTGGTATGCGCGAAATTGAAAATCGGTCCATCAGTTCGGAAGTTAAGGCGGTCTGAAGAATTCGAAAAAGTTCCAAGGGGGCCCCCTTTGATGCATTTTTTTTTTCGATTTCGGTTTTTTCGATTGGAGAAATGGATTCTATGAAAAAAACAAGCAGATTGGTATGATCGAAGTTGAAAATCGGTCAATCCGTTCGGAAGTTATGGCGATCTGAAGAATTCGAAAAAGTTCCAAGGGGGCCCCTTTTGAAGCAATTTTTTTTAGATTTCGGTTTTTTCGATTGGAGAAATGGATTCTATGAAAAAAAACAAGCAGTTTGGTATGATCGAAGTTGAAAATCGGTCCATCCGTTTGGAAGTTAAGGCGATCTGAAGAATTCGAAAAAGTTCCAAGGGGGCCCCCTTTGATGCAATGTTTTTTTTAGATTTCGGTTTTTTCGATTGGAGAAATGGATTCTATGAAAAAAAAACAAGCAGATTGGTATGATCGAAGTTGAAAATCGGTCCATCCGTTTGGAAGTTAAGGCGATCTGAAGAATTCGAAAAAGTTCCAAGGGGGCCCCCTTTGATGCAATTTTCTTTCGATTTCGGTTTTTTCGATTGGAGAAATGGATTCTATGAAAAAAAACAAGCAGATTGGTATGATCGAAGTTGAAAATCGGTCCATCCGTTTGGAAGTTAAGGCGATCTGAAGAATTCGAAAAAGTTCCAAGGGGACCCCCTTTGATGCAATTTTTTTTTCGATTTCAGTTTTTTCGATTGGAGAAATGGATTCTATAAAAAAAACAAGCAGTTTGGTATGATCAAAGTTGAAAATCGGTCCATCCGTTCGGAAGTTAAGGCGATCTGAAGAATTCGAAAAAGTTCCAAGAGGACCCCCTTTGATGCAATTTTTTTTTCGATTTCGGTTTCTCCGATTGGAGAAATGTATTCGATGAAAAAAAAAAAGCAGATTGGTATGATCGAAGTTGAAAATCGGTTCATCCATTTGGAAGTTAAGGCGATCTGAAGAATTCGAAAAAGTTCCAAGGGGGCCCCCTTTGATGCAATTTTTTTTTTGGTTTCGGTTTTTTCGATTGGAGAAATAAATTCTATGAAAAAAAACAAGCAGATTGGTATGATCGAAGTTGAAAATCGGTCCATCCGTTTGGAAGTTAAGGCGATCTGAAGAATTCGAAAAAGTTCCAAGGGGGCCCCCTTTGATGCAATGTTTTTATTAGATTTCGGTTTTTTCGATTGGAGAAATGGATTCTATGAAAAAAAACAAGCAGATTGGTATGATCGAAGTTGAAAATCGGTCCATCCGTTTGGAAGTTAAGGCGATCTGAAGAATTCGAAAAAGTTTCAAGGGGGCCCCCTTTGATGCAATTTTTTTTTCGATTTCGGTTTTTTCGATTGGAGAAATGGATTCTATGGAAAAAAACAAGCAGATTGGTATGATCGAAGTTGAAAATCGGTCCATCCGTTTGGAAGTAAAGGCGATCTGAAGAATTCGAAAAAGTTCCAAGGGGACCCCCTTTGATGCAATTTTTTTTTCGATTTCGGTTTTTTCGATTGGAGAAATGGATTCTATGAAAAAACAAGCAAATTGGTATGCGCGAAATTGAAAATCGGTCCATCAGTTCGAAAGTTAAGGCGGTCTGAAGAATTCGAAAAAGTTCCCAGGGGGGCCCCTTTGATGCAACTTTTTTTTCGATTTCGGTTTTTTCGATTAGAGAAATGGATTCTATGAAAAAAACAAGCAGATTGGTATGATCGAAGTTGAAAATCGGTTCATCCGTTTGGAAGTTAAGGCGATCTGAAGAATTCGAAAAAGTTCCAAGGGGGCCCCCTTTGATGCAATTTTTTTTTTAGATATCGTTTTTATCGATTGGAGAAATGGATTCTATGAAAAAAAACAAGCAGATTGGTATGATCGAAGTTGAAAATCGGTCCATTCGTTTGGAAGTTAAGGCGATCTGAAGAATTCCAAAAAGTTCCAAGGGGACCCCCTTTGATGCAATTTTTTTTCGATTTCGGTTTTTTCGATTGGAGAAATGGATTCTATGAAAAAAAACAAGCAGTTTGGTATGATCAAAGTTGAAAATCGGTCCATCCGTTCGGAAGTTAAGGCGATCTGAAGAATTCGAAAAAGTTCCAAGAGGACCCCCTTTGATGCAATTTTTTTTTCGATTTCGGTTTTTCCGATTGGAGAAATGTATTCTATGAAAAAAAAAAGCAGATTGGTATGATCGAAGTTGAAAATCGGTTCATCCGTTTGGAAGTTAAGGCGATCTGAAGAATTCGAAAAAGTTCCAAGGGGGCCCCCTTTGATGCAATTTTTTTTTTTAGATTTCGGTTTTTTCGATTGGAGAAATGGATTCTATGAAAAAAAACAAGCAGATTGGTATGATCGAAGTTGAAAATCGGTCCATCCGTTTGGAAGTTAAGGCGATCTGAAGAATTCGAAAAAGTTCCAAGGGGACCCCCTTTGATGCAATTTTTTTGTCGATTTCGGTTTCTTCGATTGGAGAAATGGATTCTATGAAAAAACAAGCAAATTGGTATGCGCGAAATTGAAAATCGGTCCATCCGTTTGGAAGTTGAGGCGATCTGAAGAATTCGAAAAAGTTCCAAGGGGGCCCCCTTTGATGCAATTTTTTTTTTAGATTTCGGTTTTTTCGATTGGAGAAATGGATTCTATGAAGAAAAACAAGCAGATTGGTATGATCGAAGTTGAAAATCGGTCCATCCGTTTGGAAGTTAAGGCGATCTGAAGTATTCGAAAAAGTTCCAAGGGGACCCCCTTTGATGCAATTTTGTTTTCGATTTCGGTTTTTTCGATTGGAGAAATGGATTCTATGAAAAAACAAGCAAATTGGTATGCGCGAAATTGAAAATCGGTCCATCAGTTCGGAAGTTAAGGCGGTCTGAAGAATTCGAAAAAGTTCCCAGGGGGCCCCCTTTGATGCAATTGTTTTTTCGATTTCGGTTTTTTCGATTAGAGAAATGGATTCTATGAAAAAAACAAGCAGATTGGTATGATCGAAGTTGAAAATCGGTTCATCCGTTTGGAAGTTAAGGCGATCTGAAGAATTCGAAAAAGTTCCAAGAAGGCCCCCTTTGATGCAATGTTTTTTTTTAGATTTCGGTTTTTTCGATTGGAGAAATGGATTCTATGGAAAAAAACAAGCAGATTGGTATGATCGAAGTTGAAAATCAGTTCATCCGTTTGGAAGTTAAGGCGATCTGAAGAATTCGAAAAAGTTCCAAGGGGGCCCCCTTTGATGCAATTTTTTTTTTAGATTTCGTTTTTTTCGATTGGAGAAATGGATTCTATGAAAAAAAACAAGCAGATTGGTATGATCGAAGTTGAAAATCGGTCCATCCGTTTGGAAGTTAAGGCGATCTGAAGAATTCGAAAAAGTTCCAAGGGGGCCCCCTTTGATGCAATTTTTTTTTCGATTTCGGTTTTTTCGATTGGAGAAATGGATTCTATGGAAAAAAACAAGCAGATTGGTATGATCGAAGTTGAAAATCGGTCCATCCGTTTGGAAGTAAAGGCGATCTGAAGAATTCGAAAAAGTTCCAAGGGGACCCCCTTTGATGCAATTTTTTTTTCGATTTCGGTTTTTTCGATTGGAGAAATGGATTCTATGAAAAAACAAGCAAATTGGTATGCGCGAAATTGAAAATCGGTCCATCAGTTCGGAAGTTAAGGCGGTCTGAAGAATTCGAAAAAGTTCCCAGGGGGCCCCCTTTGATGCAATTTTTTTTTCGATTTCGGTTTTTTCGATTAGAGAAATGGATTCTATGAAAAAAACAAGCAGATTGGTATGATCGAAGTTGAAAATCGGTTCATCCGTTTGGAAGTTAAGGCGATCTGAAGAATTCGAAAAAGTTCCAAGGGGGCCCCCTTTGATGCAATTTTTTTTTTAGATATCGTTTTTTTCGATTGGAGAAATGGATTCTATGAAAAAAAACAAGCAGATTGGTATGATCGAAGTTGAAAATCGGTCCATTCGTTTGGAAGTTAAGGCGATCTGAAGAATTCCAAAAAGTTCCAAGGGGACCCCCTTTGATGCAATTTTTTTTCGATTTCGGTTTTTTCGATTGGAGAAATGGATTCTATGAAAAAAAACAAGCAGTTTGGTATGATCAAAGTTGAAAATCGGTCCATCCGTTCGGAAGTTAAGGCGATCTGAAGAATTCGAAAAAGTTCCAAGAGGACCCCCTTTGATGCAATTTTTTTTTCGATTTCGGTTTTTCCGATTGGAGAAATGTATTCGATGAAAAAAAAAAGCAGATTGGTATGATCGAAGTTGAAAATCGGTTCATCCGTTTGGAAGTTAAGGCGATCTGAAGAATTCGAAAAAGTTCCAAGGGGGCCCCCTTTGATGCAATTTTTTTTTTTAGATTTCGGTTTTTTCGATTGGAGAAATGGATTCTATGAAAAAAACAAGCAGATTTGTATGATCGAAGTTGAAAATCGGTCCATCCGTTTGGAAGTTAAGGCGATCTGAAGAATTCGAAAAAGTTCCAAGGGGACCCCCTTTGATGCAATTTTTTTGTCGATTTCGGTTTCTTCGATTGGAGAAATGGATTCTATGAAAAAACAAGCAAATTGGTATGCGCGAAATTGAAAATCGGTCCATCCGTTTGGAAGTTGAGGCGATCTGAAGAATTCGAAAAAGTTCCAAGGGGGCCCCCTTTGATGCAATTTTTTTTTTAGATTTCGGTTTTTTCGATTGGAGAAATGGATTCTATGAAGAAAAACAAGCAGATTGGTATGATCGAAGTTGAAAATCGGTCCATCCGTTTGGAAGTTAAGGCGATCTGAAGTATTCGAAAAAGTTCCAAGGGGACCCCCTTTGATGCAATTTTTTTTTCGATTTCGGTTTTTTCGATTGGAGAAATGGATTCTATGAAAAAACAAGCAAATTGGTATGCGCGAAATTGAAAATCGGTCCATCAGTTCGGAAGTTAAGGCGATCTGAAGAATTCGAAAAAGTTCCCAGGGGGCCCCCTTTGATGCAATTTTTCTTTCGATTTCGGTTTTTTCGATTAGAGAAATGGATTCTATGAAAAAAACAAGCAGATTGGTATGATCGAAGTTGAAAATCGGTTCATCCGTTTGGAAGTTAAGGCGATCTGAAGAATTCGAAAAAGTTCCAAGAAGGCCCCCTTTGATGCAATGTTTTTTTTAGATTTCGGTTTTTTCGATTGGAGAAATGGATTCTATGGAAAAAAACAAGCAGATTGGTATGATCGAAGTTGAAAATCGGTTCATCCGTTTGGAAGTTAAGGCGATCTGAAGAATTCGAAAAAGTTCCAAGGGGGCCCCCTTTGATGCAATTTTTTTTTTAGATTTCGTTTTTTTCGATTGGAGAAATGGATTCTATGAAAAAAAACAAGCAGATTGGTATGATCGAAGTTGAAAATCGGTCCATTCGTTTGGAAGTTAAGGCGATCTGAAGAATTCGAAAAAGTTCCAAGGGGACCCCCTTTGATGCAATTTTTTTTCGATTTCGGTTTTTTCGATTGAAGAAATGGATTCTATGAAAAAAAACAAGCAGTTTGGTATGATCGAAGTTGAAAATCGGTCCATCCGTTTGGAAGTTAAGGCGATCTGAAGAATTCGAAAAAGTTCCAAGGGGGCCCCCTTTGATGCAATGTTTTTTTTAGATTTCGGTTTTTTCGATTGGAGAAATGGATTCTATGAAAAAAAAACAAGCAGATTGGTATGATCGAAGTTGAAAATCGGTCCATCCGTTTGGAAGTTAAGGCGATCTGAAGAATTCGAAAAAGTTCCAAGGGGGCCCCCTTTGATGCAATTTTCTTTCGATTTCGGTTTTTTCGATTGGAGAAATGGATTCTATGAAAAAAAACAAGCAGATTGGTATGATCGAAGTTGAAAATCGGTCCATCCGTTTGGAAGTTAAGGCGATCTGAAGAATTCGAAAAAGTTCCAAGGGGACCCCCTTTGATGCAATTTTTTTTTCAATTTCGGTTTTTTCGATTGGAGAAATGGATTCTATAAAAAAAACAAGCAGTTTGGTATGATCAAAGTTGAAAATCGGTCCATCCGTTCGGAAGTTAAGGCGATCTGAAGAATTCGAAAAAGTTCCAAGAGGACCCCCTTTGATGCAATTGTTTTTTCGATTTCGGTTTTTCCGATTGGAGAAATGTATTCTATGAAAAAAAAAAGCAGATTGGTATGATCGAAGTTGAAAATCGGTTCATCCGTTTGAAAGTTAAGGCGATCTGAAGAATTCGAAAAAGTTCCAAGAGGGCCCCCTTTGATGCAATTTTTTTTTTGGTTTCGGTTTTTTCGATTGGAGAAATGAATTCTATGAAAAAAAAAACAAGCAGATTGGTATGATCGAAGTTGAAAATCGGTCCATCCGTTTGGAAGTTAAGGCGATCTGAAGAATTCGAAAAAGTTCCAAGGGGACCCCCTTTGATGCAATTTTTTTTTCGATTTCGGTTTTTTCGATTGGAGAAATGGATTCTATGAAAAAAAAACAAGCAGTTTGGTATGATCAAAGTTGAAAATCGGTCCATCCGTTCGGAAGTTAAGGCGATCTGAAGAATTCGATGCAATTTTTTTTTCGATTTCGGTTTTTCCGATTGGAGAAATGTATTCTATGAAAAAAAAAAAGCAGATTGGTATGATCGAAGTTGAAAATCGGTTCATCCGTTTGGAAGTTAAGGCGATCTGAAGAATTCGAAAAAGTTCCAAGGGGGCCCCCTTTAATGCAATTTTTTTTTAAGATTTCGGTTTTTTCGATTGGAGAAATGGATTCTATGAAAAAAAACAAGCAGATTGGTATGATCGAAGTTGAAAATCGGTCCATCCGTTTGGAAGTTAAGGCGATCTGAAGAATTCGAAAAAGTTCCAAGGGGACCCCCTTTGATGCAATTTTTTTTTCGATTTCGGTTTTTTCGATTGGAGAAATGGATTCTATGAAAAAACAAGCAAATTGGTGTGCGCGAAATTGAAAATCGGTCCATCAGTTCGGAAGTTAAGGCGGTCTGAAGAATTCGAAAAAGTTCCAAGGGGGCCCCCTTTGATGCAATTTTTTTATAGATTTCGGTTTTTTCGATTGGAGAAATGGATTCTATGAAAAAAAACAAGCAGATTGGTATGATCGAAGTTGAAAATCGGTCCATCCGTTTGGAAGTTAAGGCGATCTGAAGAATTCGAAAAAGTTCCCAGGGGACCCCCTTTGATGCAATTTTTTTTTCGATTTCGGTTTTTTCGATTGGAGAAATGGATTCTATGAAAAAAAAACAAGCAGATTGGTATGATCGAAGTTGAAAATCGGTTCATCCGTTTGGAAGTTAAGGCGATCTGAAGAATTCGAAAAAGTTCCAAGGGGGCCCCCTTTGATGCAATTTTTTTTTTAGATTTCGGTTTTTTCGATTGAAGAAATGGATTCTATGAAAAAAAACAAGCAGATTGGTATGATCGAAGTTGAAAATCGGTCCATCCGTTCGGAAGTCAAGGCGATCTGAAGAATTCGAAAAAGTTCCAAGAGGACCCCCTTCGATGCAATTTTTTTTTCGATTTCGGATTTTTCTATTGAAAAAATGGATTCTATGAAAAAACAAGCAAATTGGTATGCGCGAAATTGAAAATCGGTCCATCAGTTCGGAAGTTAAGGCGGTCTGAAGAATTCGAAAAAGTTCCAAGGGGGCCCCCTTTGATGCATTTTTTTTTCGATTTCGGTTTTTTTGATTGGAGAAATGGATTCTATGAAAAAAACAAGCAGATTGGTATGATCGAAGTTGAAAATCGGTCAATCCGTTCGGAAGTTAAGGCGATCTGAAGAATTCGAAAAAGTTCCAAGGGGGCCCCTTTTGAAGCAATTTTTTTTCAGATTTCGGTTTTTTCGATTGGAGAAATGGATTCTATGAAAAAAAACAAGCAGATTGGTATGATCGAAGTTGAAAATCGGTCCATCCGTTTGGAAGTTAAGGCGATCTGAAGAATTCGAAAAAGTTCCAAGGGGGCCCCCTTTGCTGCAATGTTTTTTTTATATTTCGGTTTTTTCGATTGGAAAAATGGATTCTATGAAAAAAAAACAAGCAGATTGGTATGATCGAAGTTGAAAATCGGTCCATCCGTTTGGAAGTTAAGGCGATCTGAAGAATTCGAAAAAGTTCCAAGGGGGCCCCCTTTGATGCAATTTTCTTTCGATTTCGGTTTTTTCGATTGGAGAAATGGATTCTATGAAAAAAAAACAAGCAGATTGGTATGATCGAAGTTGAAAATCGGTCCATCCGTTTGGAAGTTAAGGCGATCTGAAGAATTCGAAAAAGTTCCAAGGGGACCCCCTTTGATGCAATTTTTTTTTCGATTTCGGTTTTTTCGATTGGAGAAATGGATTCTATAAAAAAAACAAGCAGTTTGGTATGATCAAAGTTGAAAATCGGTCCATCCGTTCGGAAGTTAAGGCGATCTGAAGAATTCGAAAAAGTTCCAAGAGGGCCCCCTTTGATGCAATTTTTTTTTCGATTTTGGTTTTTCCGATTGGAGAAATGTATTCTATGAAAAAAAAAAGCAGATTGGTATGATCGAAGTTGAAAATCGGTTCATCCGTTTGGAAGTTAAGGCGATTTGAAGAATTCGAAAAAGTTCCAAGGGGGCCCCCTTTGATGCAATTTTTTTTTTGGTTTCGATTTTTTCGATTGGAGAAATGAATTCTATGAAAAAAAACAAGCAGATTGGTATGATCGAAGTTGAAAATCGGTCCATCCGTTTGGAAGTTAAGGCGATCTGAAGAATTCGAAAAAGTTCCAAGGGGACCCCCTTTGATGCAATTTTTTTTTCGATTTCGGTTTTTTCGATTGGAGAAATGGATTCTATGAAAAAACAAGCAAATTGGTATGCGCGAAATTGAAAATCGGTCCATCCGTTTGGAAGTTAAGGCGATCTGAAGAATTCGAAAAAGTTCCAAGGGGACCCCCTTTGATGCAATTTTTTTTCGATTTCGGTTTTTTCGATTGGAGAAATGGATTCTATGAAAAAAAACAAGCAGTTTGGTATGATCGAAGATGAAAATCGGTCCATCCGTTTGGAAGTTAAGGCGATCTGAAGAATTCGAAAAAGTTCCAAGGGGGCCCCCTTTGATGCAATGTTTTTTTTAGATTTCGGTTTTTTCGATTGGAGAAATGGATTCTATGAAAAAAAACAAGCAGATTGGTATGATCGAAGTTGAAAATCGGTCCATCCGTTTGGAAGTTAAGGCGATCTGAAGAATTCGAAAAAGTTCCAAGGGGGCCCCCTTTGATGCAATTTTTTTTTCGATTTCGGTTTTTTCGATTGGAGAAATGGATTCTATGGAAAAAAACAAGCAGATTGGTATGATCGAAGTTGAAAATCGGTCCATCCGTTTGGAAGTTAAGGCGATCTGAAGAATTCGAAAAAGTTCCCAGGGGGCCCCCTTTGATGCAATTTTTTTTCGATTTCGGTTTTTTCGATTAGAGAAATGGATTCTATGAAAAAAACAAGCAGATTGGTATGATTGAAGTTGAAAATCGGTCCATTCGTTTGGAAGTTAAGGCGATCTGAAGAATTCGAAAAAGTTCCAAGGGGACCCCCTTTGATGCAATTTTTTTTTCGATTTCGGTTTTTTCGATTGGAGAAATGGATTCTATGAAAAAAAACAAGCAGTTTGGTATGATCAAAGTTGAAAATCGGTCCATCCGTTCGGAAGTTAAGGCGATCTGAAGAATTCGAAAAAGTTCCAAGAGGACCCCCTTTGATGCAATTTTTTTTTCGATTTCGGTTTTTCCGATTGGAGAAATGTATTCTATGAAAAAAAAAAGCAGATTGGTATGATCGAAGTTGAAAATCGGTTCATCCGTTTGGAAGTTAAGGCGATCTGAAGAATTCGAAAAAGTTCCAAGGGGGCCTCCTTTGATGCAATTTTTTTTTTTAGATTTCGGTTTTTTCGATTGGAGAAATGGATTCTATGAAAAAAAACAAGCAGATTGGTATGATCGAAGTTGAAAAGCGGTCCATCCGTTTGGAAGTTAAGGCGATCTGAAGAATTCGAAAAAGTTCCAAGGGGACCCCCTTTGATGCAATTTTTTTTTTCGATTTCGGTTTCTTCGATTGGAGAAATGGATTCTATGAAAAAACAAGCAAATTGGTATGCGCGAAATTGAAAATCGGTCCATCCGTTTGGAAGTTAAGGCGATCTGAAGAATTCGAAAAAGTTCCAAGGGGGCCCCCTTTGATGCAATTTTTTTTTTAGATTTCGGTTTTTTCGATTGGAGAAATGGATTCTATGAAAATAAAACAAGCAGATTGGTATGATCGAAGTTGAAAATCGGTCCATCCGTTTGGAAGTTAAGGCGATCTGAAGTATTCGAAAAAGTTCCAAGGGGACCCCCTTTGATGCAAGTTTTTTTTCGATTTCGGTTTTTTCGATTGGAGAAATGGATTCTATGAAAAAACAAGCAAATTGGTATGCGCGAAATTGAAAATCGGTCCATCAGTTCGGAAGTTAGGGCGGTCTGAAGAATTCGAAAAAGTTCCCAGGGGGCCCCCTTTGATGCAATTTTTTTATCGATTTCGGTTTATTCGATTAGAGAAATGGATTCTATGAAAAAAACAAGCAGATTGGTATGATCGAAGTTGAAAATCGGTTCATCCGTTTGGAAGTTAAGGCGATCTGAAGAATTCGAAAAAGTTCCAAGAAGGCCCCCTTTGATGCAATGTTTTTTTTAGATTTCGGTTTTTTCGATTGGAGAAATGGATTCTATGGAAAAAAACAAGCAGATTGGTATGATCGAAGTTGAAAATCGGTTCATCCGTTTGGGAGTTAAGGCGATCTGTAGAATTCGAAAAAGTTCCAAGGGGGCCCCCTTTGATGCAATTTTTTTTTAGATTCCGTTTTTTTCGATTGGAGAAATGGATTCTATGAAAAAAAACAAGCAGATTGGTATGATCGAAGTTGAAAATCGGTCCATTCGTTTGGAAGTTAAGGCGATATGAAGAATTCGAAAAAGTTCCAAGGGGACCCCCTTTGATGCAATTTTTTTTCGATTTCGGTTTTTTCGATTGAAGAAATGGATTCTATGAAAAAAAACAAGCAGTTTGGTATGATCGAAGTTGAAAATCGGTCCATCCGTTTGGAAGTTAAGGCGATCTGAAGAATTCGAAAAAGTTCCAAGGGGGCCCCCTTTGATGCAATGTTTTTTTTAGATTTCGGTTTTTTCGATTGGAGAAATGGATTCTATGAAAAAAAAACAAGCAGATTGGTATGATCGAAGTTGAAAATCGGTCCATCCGTTTGGAAGTTAAGGCGATCTGAAGAATTCGAAAAAGTTCCAAGGGGGCCCCCTTTGATGCAATTTTTTTTCGATTTCGGTTTTTTCGATTGGAGAAATGGATTCTATGAAAAAAAACAAGCAGATTGGTATGATCGAAGTTGAAAATCGGTCCATCCGTTTGGAAGTTAAGGCGATCTGAAGAATTCGAAAAAGTTCCAAGGGGACCCCCTTTGATGCAATTTTTTTTTCGATTTCGGTTTTTTCGATTGGAGAAATGGATTCTATAAAAAAAACAAGCAGTTTGGTATAATCAAAGTTGAAAATCGGTCCATCCGTTCGGAAGTTAAGGCGTTCTGAAGAATTCGAAAAAGTTCCAAGAGGACCCCCTTTGATGCAATTTTTTTTTCGATTTCGGTTTTTCCGATTGGAGAAATGTATTCTATGAAAAAAAAAGCAGATTGGTATGATCGAAGTTGAAAATCGGTCCATCCGTTTGGAAGTTAAGGCGATCTGAAGAATTCGAAAAAGTTCCAAGGGGACCCCCTTTGATGCAATTTTTTTTTCGATTTTGGTTTTTTTGATTGGAGAAATGGATTCTATGAAAAAAAACAAGCTGTTTGGTATGATCGAAGTTGAAAATCAGTCCATCCGTTTGGAAATTAAGGCGATCTGAAGAATTCGAAAAAGTTCCAAGGGGACCCCCTTTGATGCAAATTTTTTTTCGATTTCGGTTTTTTCGATTGGAGAAATGGATTCTATGAAAAAAAACAAGCAGTTTGGTATGATCGAAGTTGAAAATCGGTCCATCCGTTTGGAAGTTAAGGCGATCTGAAGAATTCGAAGAAGTTCCAAGGGGCCCCCTTTGATGCATTTTTTTTTTCAGATTTCGGTTTTTTCGATTGGAGAAATGGATTCTATAAAAAAAACAAGCAGATTGGTATGATCGAAGTTGAAAATCGGTCCATCCGTTTGGAAATTAAGGCGATCTGAAGAATTCGAAAAAGTTCCAAGGGGACCCCCTTTGATGCAATTTTTTTTCGATTTCGATTTTTTCGATTGAAGATTCTATGAAAAAAAAAACAAGCAGTTTGGTATGATCGAAGTTGAAAATCGGTCCATCCGTTCGGAAGTTAAGGCGATCTGAAGAATTCGAAAAAGTTCCAAGAGGACCCCCTTTGATGCAATTTTTTTTTTCGATTTCGGTTTTTTCTATTGAAGAAATGGATTCTATGAAAAAACAAGCAAATTGGTATGCGCGAAATTGAAAATCGGTCCATCCGTTCGGAAGTTAAGGCAATCTGAAGAATTCGAAAAAGTTCCAAGGGGGCCCCCTTTAATGCATTTTTTTTTCGATTTCGGTTTTTTCGATTGGAGAAATAGATTCTATGAAAAAAACAAGCAGATTGGTATGATCGAAGTTGAAAATCGGTCCATCCGTTCGGAAGTTAAGGCGATCTGAAGAATTCGAAGAAGTTCCAAGGGGGCCCCCTTTGATGCATTTTTTTTTTAGATTTCGGTTTTTTCGATTGGAGAAATGGATTCTATGAAAAAAACAAGCAGATTGGTATGATCGAAGTTGAAAATCGGTCCATCCGTTTGGAAGTTAAGGCGATCTGAAGAATTCGAAAAAGTTCCAAGGGGACCCCCTTTGATGCAATTTTTTTTTCGATTTCGGTTTTTTCGATTGGAGAAATGGATTCTATGAAAAAAACAAGCAGATTGGTATGATCGAAGTTGAAAATCGGACCATCCGTTCGGAAATTAAGGCGATCTGAAGAATTCGAAAAAGTTCCAAGGGGGCCCCCTTTGATGCAATTTTTTTTTTAGATTTCAGTTTTTTCGATTGGAGAAATGGATTCTATGAAAAAAAACAAGCAGATTGGTATGATCGAAGTTGAAAATCGGTCCATCCGTTTGGAAGTTAAGGCGACCTGAAGAATTCGAAAAAGTTCCAAGTGGACCCCCTTTGATGCAATTTTTTTTTCGATTTCGGTTTTTTCGATTGGAGAAATGGATTCTATGAAAAAAAACAAGCAGTTTGGTATGATCGAAGTTGAAAATCGGTCCATCCGTTCGGAAGTTAAGGCGATCTGAAGAATTCGAAAAAGTTCCAAGAGGACCCCCTTTGATGCAATTTTTTTTTTCGATTTCAGTTTTTTCTATTGAAGAAATGGATTCTATGAAAAAACAAGCAAATTGGTATGCGCGAAATTGAAAATCGGTCCATCCGTTCGGAAGTTAAGGCGGTCTGAAGAATTCGAAAAAGTTCCAAGGGAGCCCCCTTTGATGCATTTTTTTTTTTCGATTTCGGTTTTTTCGATTGGAGAAATGGATTCTATGAAAAAAACAAGCAGATTGGTATGATCGAAGTTGAAAATCGGTCCATCCGTTCGGAAGTTAAGGCGATCTGAAGAATTCGAAAAAGTTCCAAGGATGCCCCATTTGATGCAATTTTTGTTTAGATTTCGGTTTTTTCGATTGGAGAAATGGATTCTATGAAAAAAAACAAGCAGATTGGTATGATCGAAGTTGAAAATCGGTCCATCCGTTTGGAAGTTAAGGCGATCTGAAGAATTCGAAAAAGTTCCAAGGGGACCCCCTTTGATGCAATTTTTTTTTCGATTTTGGTTTTTTTGATTGGAGAAATGGATTCTATGAAAAAAAACAAGCTGTTTGGTATGATCGAAGTTGAAAATCGGTCCATCCGTTCGGAAGTTAAGGCGATCTGAAGAATTCGAAAAAGTTCCAAGGGGACCCCCTTTGATGCAATTTTTTTTTCGATTTCGGTTTTTTCGATTGGAGAAATGAATTCTATGAAAAAAAACAAGCAGTTTGGTATGATCGAAGTTGAAAATCGGTCCATCCGTTTGGAAGTTAAGGCGATCTGAAGAATTCGAAGAAGTTCCAATTGGCCCCCTTTGATGCATTTTTTTTCTCAGATTTCGGTTTTTTCGATTGGAGAAATGGATTCTATAAAAAAAACAAGCAGATTGGTATGATCGAAGTTGAAAATCGGTCCATCCGTTTGGAAGTTAAGGCGATCTGAAGAATTCGAAAAAGTTCCAAGGGGACCCCCTTTGATGCAATTTTTTTTTCGATTTCGATTTTTTCGATTGGAGATTCTATGAAAAAAAAACAAGCAGTTTGGTATGATCGAAGTTGAAAATCGGTCCATCCGTTCGGAAGTTAAGGCGATCTGAAGAATTCGAAAAAGTTCCAAGAGGACCCCCTTTGATGCAATTTTTTTTTTCGATTTCGGTTTTTTCTATTGAAGAAATGGATTCTATAAAAAAACAAGCAAATTGGTATGCGCGAAATTGAAAATCGGTCCATCCGTTCGGAAGTTAAGGCGGTCTGAAGAATTCGAAAAAGTTCCAAGGGGGCCCCCTTTAATGCATTTTTTTTTCGAATTCGGTTTTTTCGATTGGAGAAATGGATTCTATGAAAAAAACAAGCAGATTGGTATGATCGAAGTTGAAAATCGGTCCATCCGTTCGGAAGTTAAGGCGATCTGAAGAATTCGAAGAAGTTCCAAGGGGGCCCCCTTTGATGCATTTTTTTTTCAGATTTCGGTTTTTTCGATTGGAGAAATGGATTCTATGAAAAAAACAAGCAGATTGGTATGATCGAAGTTGAAAATCGGTCCATCCGTTTGGAAGTTAAGGCGATCTGAAGAATTCGAAAAAGTTCCAAGGGGGCCCCCTTTGATGCAATTTTCTTTCGATTTCGGTTTTTTCGATTGGAGAAATGGATTCTATGAAAAAAAAACAAGCAGATTGGTATGATCGAAGTTGAAAATCGGTCCATCCGTTTGGAAGTTAAGGCGATCTGAAGAATTCGAAAAAGTTCCAAGGGGACCCCCTTTGATGCAATTTTTTTTTCGATTTCGGTTTTTTCGATTGGAGAAATGGATTCTATGAAAAAAAACAAGCAGATTGGTATGATCGAAGTTGAAAATCGGTCCATCCGTTTGGAAGTTAAGGCGATCTGAAGAATTCGAAAAAGTTCCAAGGGGACCCCCTTTGATGCAATTTTTTTGTCGATTTCGGTTTCTTCGATTGGAGAAATGGATTCTATAAAAAAACAAGCAAATTGGTATGCGCGAAATTGAAAATCGGTCCATCCGTTTGGAAGTTAAGGCGATCTGAAGAATTCGAAAAAGTTCCAAGGGGGCCCCCTTTGATGCAATTTTTTTTTTAGATTTCGGTTTTTTCGATTGGAGAAATGGATTCTATGAAAAAAAACAAGCAGATTGGTATGATCGAAGTTGAAAATCGGTCCATCCGTTTGGAAGTTAAGGCGATCTGAAGTATTCGAAAAAGTTCCAAGGGGACCCCCTTTGATGCAATTTTTTTTTCGATTTCGGTTTTTTCGATTGGAGAAATGGATTCTATGAAAAAACAAGCAAATTGGTATGCGCGAAATTGAAAATCGGTCCATCAGTTCGGAAGTTAAGGCGGTCTGAAGAATTCGAAAAAGTTCCCAGGGGGCCCCCTTTGATGCAATTTTTTTTTCGATTTCGGTTTTTTCGATTAGAGAAATGGATTCTATGAAAAAAACAAGCAGATTGGTATGATCGAAGTTGAAAATCGGTTCATCCGTTTGGAAGTTAAGGCGATCTGAAGAATTCGAAAAAGTTCCAAGAAGGCCCCCTTTGATGCAATGTTTTTTTTAGATTTCGGTTTTTTCGATTGGAGAAATGGATTCTATGGAAAAAAACAAGCAGATTGGTATGATCGAAGTTGAAAATCGGTTCATCCGTTTGGAAGTTAAGGCGATCTGAAGAATTCGAAAAAGTTCCAAGGGGGCCCCCTTTGATGCAATTTTTTTTTAGATTTCGTTTTTTTCGATTGGAGAAATGGATTCTATGAAAAAAAACAAGCAGATTGGTATGATCGAAGTTGAAAATCGGTCCATTCGTTTGGAAGTTAAGGCGATCTGAAGAATTCGAAAAAGTTCCAAGGGGACCCCCTTTGATGCAATTTTTTTTCGATTTCGGTTTTTTCGATTGAAGAAATGGATTCTATGAAAAAAAACAAGCAGTTTGGTATGATCGAAGTTGAAAATCGGTCCATCCGTTTGGAAGTTAAGGCGATCTGAAGAATTCGAAAAAGTTCCAAGGGGGCCCCCTTTGATGCAATGTTTTTTTTAGATTTCGGTTTTTTCGATTGGAGAAATGGATTCTATGAAAAAAAAACAAGCAGATTGGTATGATCGAAGTTGAAAATCGGTCCATCCGTTTGGAAGTTAAGGCGATCTGAAGAATTCGAAAAAGTTCCAAGGGGGCCCCCTTTGATGCAATTTTCTTTCGATTTCGGTTTTTTCGATTGGAGAAATGGATTCTATGAAAAAAAACAAGCAGATTGGTATGATCGAAGTTGAAAATCGGTCCATCCGTTTGGAAGTTAAGGCGATCTGAAGAATTCGAAAAAGTTCCAAGGGGACCCCCTTTGATGCAATTTTTTTTTCAATTTCGGTTTTTTCGATTGGAGAAATGGATTCTATAAAAAAAACAAGCAGTTTGGTATGATCAAAGTTGAAAATCGGTCCATCCGTTCGGAAGTTAAGGCGATCTGAAGAATTCGAAAAAGTTCCAAGAGGACCCCCTTTGATGCAATTGTTTTTTCGATTTCGGTTTTTCCGATTGGAGAAATGTATTCTATGAAAAAAAAAAGCAGATTGGTATGATCGAAGTTGAAAATCGGTTCATCCGTTTGAAAGTTAAGGCGATCTGAAGAATTCGAAAAAGTTCCAAGGGGGCCCCCTTTGATGCAATTTTTTTTTTGGTTTCGGTTTTTTCGATTGGAGAAATGAATTCTATGAAAAAAAAAACAAGCAGATTGGTATGATCGAAGTTGAAAATCGGTCCATCCGTTTGGAAGTTAAGGCGATCTGAAGAATTCGAAAAAGTTCCAAGGGGACCCCCTTTGATGCAATTTTTTTTTCGATTTCGGTTTTTTCGATTGGAGAAATGGATTCTATGAAAAAAAAACAAGCAGTTTGGTATGATCAAAGTTGAAAATCGGTCCATCCGTTCGGAAGTTAAGGCGATCTGAAGAATTCGAAAAAGTTCCAAGAGGACCCCCTTTGATGCAATTTTTTTTTCGATTTCGGTTTTTCCGATTGGAGAAATGTATTCTATGAAAAAAAAAAGCAGATTGGTATGATCGAAGTTGAAAATCGGTTCATCCGTTTGGAAGTTAAGGCGATCTGAAGAATTCGAAAAAGTTCCAAGGGGGCCCCCTTTAATGCAATTTTTTTTTAAGATTTCGGTTTTTTCGATTGGAGAAATGGATTCTATGAAAAAAAACAAGCAGATTGGTATGATCGAAGTTGAAAATCGGTCCATCCGTTTGGAAGTTAAGGCGATCTGAAGAATTCGAAAAAGTTCCAAGGGGACCCCCTTTGATGCAATTTTTTTTTCGATTTCGGTTTTTTCGATTGGAGAAATGGATTCTATGAAAAAACAAGCAAATTGGTGTGCGCGAAATTGAAAATCGGTCCATCAGTTCGGAAGTTAAGGCGGTCTGAAGAATTCGAAAAAGTTCCAAGGGGGCCCCCTTTGATGCAATTTTTTTATAGATTTCGGTTTTTTCGATTGGAGAAATGGATTCTATGAAAAAAAACAAGCAGATTGGTATGATCGAAGTTGAAAATCGGTCCATCCGTTTGGAAGTTAAGGCGATCTGAAGAATTCGAAAAAGTTCCCAGGGGACCCCCTTTGATGCAATTTTTTTTTCGATTTCGGTTTTTTCGATTGGAGAAATGGATTCTATGAAAAAAAAACAAGCAGATTGGTATGATCGAAGTTGAAAATCGGTTCATCCGTTTGGAAGTTAAGGCGATCTGAAGAATTCGAAAAAGTTCCAAGGGGGCCCCCTTTGATGCAATTTTTTTTTTAGATTTCGGTTTTTTCGATTGAAGAAATGGATTCTATGAAAAAAAACAAGCAGATTGGTATGATCGAAGTTGAAAATCGGTCCATCCGTTCGGAAGTCAAGGCGATCTGAAGAATTCGAAAAAGTTCCAAGAGGACCCCCTTCGATGCAATTTTTTTTTCGATTTCGGATTTTTCTATTGAAAAAATGGATTCTATGAAAAAACAAGCAAATTGGTATGCGCGAAATTGAAAATCGGTCCATCAGTTCGGAAGTTAAGGCGGTCTGAAGAATTCGAAAAAGTTCCAAGGGGGCCCCCTTTGATGCATTTTTTTTTTCGATTTCGGTTTTTTCGATTGGAGAAATGGATTCTATGAAAAAAACAAGCAGATTGGTATGATCGAAGTTGAAAATCGGTCAATCCGTTCGGAAGTTAAGGCGATCTGAAGAATTCGAAAAAGTTCCAAGGGGGCCCCTTTTGAAGCAATTTTTTTCAGATTTCGGTTTTTTCGATTGGAGAAATGGATTCTATGAAAAAAAACAAGCAGATTGGTATGATCGAAGTTGAAAATCGGTCCATCCGTTTGGAAGTTAAGGCGATCTGAAGAATTCGAAAAAGTTCCAAGGGGGCCCCCTTTGATGCAATGTTTTTTTTAGATTTCGGTTTTTTCGATTGGAAAAATGGATTCTATGAAAAAAAAACAAGCAGATTGGTATGATCGAAGTTGAAAATCGGTCCATCCGTTTGGAAGTTAAGGCGATCTGAAGAATTCGAAAAAGTTCCAAGGGGGCCCCCTTTGATGCAATTTTCTTTCGATTTCGGTTTTTTCGATTGGAGAAATGGATTCTATGAAAAAAAAACAAGCAGATTGGTATGATCGAAGTTGAAAATCGGTCCATCCGTTTGGAAGTTAAGGCGATCTGAAGAATTCGAAAAAGTTCCAAGGGGACCCCCTTTGATGCAATTTTTTTTCGATTTCGGTTTTTTCGATTGGAGAAATGGATTCTATAAAAAAAAAACAAGCAGTTTGGTATGATCAAAGTTGAAAATCGGTCCATCCGTTCGGAAGTTAAGGCGATCTGAAGAATTCGAAAAAGTTCCAAGAGGACCCCCTTTGATGCAATTTTTTTTTCGATTTTGGTTTTTCCGATTGGAGAAATGTATTCTATGAAAAAAAAAAGCAGATTGGTATGATCGAAGTTGAAAATCGGTTCATCCGTTTGGAAGTTAAGGCGATCTGAAGAATTCGAAAAAGTTCCAAGGGGGCCCCCTTTGATGCAATTTTTTTTTTGTTTCGGTTTTTTCGATTGGAGAAATGAATTCTATGAAAAAAAACAAGCAGATTGGTATGATCGAAGTTGAAAATCGGTCCATCCGTTTGGAAGTTAAGGCGATCTGAAGAATTCGAAAAAGTTCCAAGGGGACCCCCTTTGATGCAATTTTTTTTTCGATTTCGGTTTTTTCGATTGGAGAAATGGATTCTATGAAAAAACAAGCAAATTGGTATGCGCGAAATTGAAAATCGGTCCATCCGTTTGGAAGTTAAGGCGATCTGAAGAATTCGAAAAAGTTCCAAGGGGACCCCCTTTGATGCAATTTTTTTTCGATTTCGGTTTTTTCGATTGGAGAAATGGATTCTATGAAAAAACAAGCAAATTGGTATGCGCGAAGTTGAAAATCGGTCCATCCGTTTGGAAGTTGAGGCGATCTGAAGAATTCGAAAAAGTTCCAAGGGGGCCCCCTTTGATGCAATGTTTTTTTTAGATTTCGGTTTTTTCGATTGGAGAAATGGATTCTATGAAAAAAAACAAGCAGATTGGTATGATCGAAGTTGAAAATCGGTCCATCCGTTTGGAAGTTAAGGCGATCTGAAGAATTCGAAAAAGTTCCAAGGGGGCCCCCTTTGATGCAATTTTTTTTTCGATTTCGGTTTTTTCGATTGGAGAAATGGATTCTATGGAAAAAAACAAGCAGATTGGTATGATCGAAGTTGAAAATCGGTCCATCCGTTTGGAAGTTAAGGCGATCTGAAGAATTCGAAAAAGTTCCCAGGGGGCCCCCTTTGATGCAATTTTTTTTCGATTTCGGTTTTTTCGATTAGAGAAATGGATTCTATGAAAAAAACAAGCAGATTGGTATGATCGAAGTTGAAAATCGGTCCATTCGTTTGGAAGTTAAGGCGATCTGAAGAATTCGAAAAAGTTCCAAGGGGACCCCCTTTGATGCAATTTTTTTTTCGATTTCGGTTTTTTCGATTGGAGAAATGGATTCTATGAAAAAAAACAAGCAGTTTGGTATGATCAAAGTTGAAAATCGGTCCATCCGTTCGGAAGTTAAGGCGATCTGAAGAATTCGAAAAAGTTCCAAGAGGACCCCCTTTGATGCAATTTTTTTTTCGATTTCGGTTTTTCCGATTGGAGAAATGTATTCTATGAAAAAAAAAAAAAGCAGATTGGTATGATCGAAGTTGAAAATCGGTTCATCCGTTTGGAAGTTAAGGCGATCTGAAGAATTCGAAAAAGTTCCAAGGGGGCCTCCTTTGATGCAATTTTTTTTTTAGATTTCGGTTTTTTCGATTGGAGAAATGGATTCTATGAAAAAAAACAAGCAGATTGGTATGATCGATGTTGAAAATCGGTCCATCCGTTTGGAAGTTAAGGCGATCTGAAGAATTCGAAAAAGTTCCAAGGGGACCCCCTTTGATGCAATTTTTTTTTCGATTTCGGTTTCTTCGATTGGAGAAATGGATTCTATGAAAAAACAAGCAAATTGGTATGCGCGAAATTGAAAATCGGTCCATCCGTTTGGAAGTTAAGGCGATCTGAAGAATTCGAAAAAGTTCCAAGGGGGCCCCCTTTGATGCAATTTTTTTTTAGATTTCGGTTTATTCGATTGGAGAAATGGATTCTATGAAAATAAAACAAGCAGATTGGTATGATCGAAGTTGAAAATCGGTCCATCCGTTTGGAAGTTAAGGCGATCTGAAGTATTCGAAAAAGTTCCAAGGGGACCCCCTTTGATGCAAGTTTTTTTTCGATTTCGGTTTTTTCGATTGGAGAAATGGATTCTATGAAAAAACAAGCAAATTGGTATGCGCGAAATTGAAAATCGGTCCATCAGTTCGGAAGTTAGGGCGGTCTGAAGAATTCGAAAAAGTTCCCAGGGGGCCCCCTTTGATGCAATTTTTTTATCGATTTCGGTTTTTTCGATTAGAGAAATGGATTCTATGAAAAAAACAAGCAGATTGGTATGATCGAAGTTGAAAATCGGTCCATCCGTTCGGAAGTCAAGGCGATCTGAAGAATTCGAAAAAGTTCCAAGAAGGCCCCCTTTGATGCAATTTTTTTTTAGATTCCGTTTTTTTCGATTGGAGAAATGGATTCTATGAAAAAAAAACAAGCAGATTGGTATGATCGAAGTTGAAAATCGGTCCATCCGTTCGGAAGTCAAGGCGATCTGAAGAATTCGAAAAAGTTCCAAGAGGACCCCCTTTGATGCAATTTTTTTTTCGATTTCGGTTTTTCCGATTGGAGAAATGTATTCTATGAAAAAAAAAAGCAGATTGGTATGATCGAAGTTGAAAATCGGTTCATCCGTTTGGAAGTTAAGGCGATCTGAAGAATTCGAAAAAGTTCCAAGGGGGCCCCCTTTAATGCAATTTTTTTTTAAGATTTCGGTTTTTTCGATTGGAGAAATGGATTCTATGAAAAAAAACAAGCAGATTGGTATGATCGAAGTTGAAAATCGGTCCATCCGTTTGGAAGTTAAGGCGATCTGAAGAATTCGAAAAAGTTCCAAGGGGACCCCCTTTGATGCAATTTTTTTTTCGATTTCGGTTTTTTCGATTGGAGAAATGGATTCTATGAAAAAACAAGCAAATTGGTGTGCGCGAAATTGAAAATCGGTCCATCAGTTCGGAAGTTAAGGCGGTCTGAAGAATTCGAAAAAGTTCCAAGGGGGCCCCCTTTGATGCAATTTTTTTATAGATTTCGGTTTTTTCGATTGGAGAAATGGATTCTATGAAAAAAAACAAGCAGATTGGTATGATCGAAGTTGAAAATCGGTCCATCCGTTTGGAAGTTAAGGCGATCTGAAGAATTCGAAAAAGTTCCCAGGGGACCCCCTTTGATGCAATTTTTTTTTCGATTTCGGTTTTTTCGATTGGAGAAATGGATTCTATGAAAAAAAAACAAGCAGATTGGTATGATCGAAGTTGAAAATCGGTTCATCCGTTTGGAAGTTAAGGCGATCTGAAGAATTCGAAAAAGTTCCAAGGGGGCCCCCTTTGATGCAATTTTTTTTTTAGATTTCGGTTTTTTCGATTGAAGAAATGGATTCTATGAAAAAAAACAAGCAGATTGGTATGATCGAAGTTGAAAATCGGTCCATCCGTTCGGAAGTCAAGGCGATCTGAAGAATTCGAAAAAGTTCCAAGAGGACCCCCTTCGATGCAATTTTTTTTTCGATTTCGGATTTTTCTATTGAAAAAATGGATTCTATGAAAAAACAAGCAAATTGGTATGCGCGAAATTGAAAATCGGTCCATCAGTTCGGAAGTTAAGGCGGTCTGAAGAATTCGAAAAAGTTCCAAGGGGGCCCCCTTTGATGCATTTTTTTTTCGATTTCGGTTTTTTCGATTGGAGAAATGGATTCTATGAAAAAAACGAGCAGATTGGTATGATCGAAGTTGAAAATCGGTCAATCCGTTCGGAAGTTAAGGCGATCTGAAGAATTCGAAAAAGTTCCAAGGGGGCCCCTTTTGAAGCAATTTTTTTTCAGATTTCGGTTTTTTCGATTGGAGAAATGGATTCTATGAAAAAAAACAAGCAGATTGGTATGATCGAAGTTGAAAATCGGTCCATCCGTTTGGAAGTTAAGGCGATCTGAAGAATTCGAAAAAGTTCCAAGGGGGCCCCTTTTGATGCAATGTTTTTTTTAGATTTCGGTTTTTTCGATTGAAAAAATGGATTCTATGAAAAAAAAACAAGCAGATTGGTATGATCGAAGTTGAAAATCGGTCCATCCGTTTGGAAGTTAAGGCGATCTGAAGAATTCGAAAAAGTTCCAAGGGGGCCCCCTTTGATGCAATTTTCTTTCGATTTCGGTTTTTTCGATTGGAGAAATGGATTCTATGAAAAAAAAACAAGCAGATTGGTATGATCGAAGTTGAAAATCGGTCCATCCGTTTGGAAGTTAAGGCGATCTGAAGAATTCGAAAAAGTTCCAAGGGGACCCCCTTTGATGCAATTTTTTTTTCGATTTCGGTTTTTTCGATTGGAGAAATGGATTCTATAAAAAAAACAAGCAGTTTGGTATGATCAAAGTTGAAAATCGGTCCATCCGTTCGGAAGTTAAGGCGATCTGAAGAATTCGAAAAAGTTCCAAGAGGACCCCCTTTGATGCAATTTTTTTTTCGATTTTGGTTTTTCCGATTGGAGAAATGTATTCTATGAAAAAAAAAAGCAGATTGGTATGATCGAAGTTGAAAATCGGTTCATCCGTTTGGAAGTTAAGGCGATCTGAAGAATTCGAAAAAGTTCCAAGGGGGCCCCCTTTGATGCAATTTTTTTTTTGTTTCGGTTTTTTCGATTGGAGAAATGAATTCTATGAAAAAAAACAAGCAGATTGGTATGATCGAAGTTGAAAATCGGTCCATCCGTTTGGAAGTTAAGGCGATCTGAAGAATTCGAAAAAGTTCCAAGGGGACCCCCTTTGATGCAATTTTTTTTTTCGATTTCGGTTTTTTCGATTGGAGAAATGGATTCTATGAAAAAACAAGCAAATTGGTATGCGCGAAATTGAAAATCGGTCCATCCGTTTGGAAGTTAAGGCGATCTGAAGAATTCGAAAAAGTTCCAAGGGGACCCCCTTTGATGCAATTTTTTTTCGATTTCGGTTTTTTCGATTGGAGAAATGGATTCTATGAAAAAACAAGCAAATTGGTATGCGCGAAGTTGAAAATCGGTCCATCCGTTTGGAAGTTGAGGCGATCTGAAGAATTCGAAAAAGTTCCAAGGGGGCCCCCTTTGATGCAATGTTTTTTTTAGATTTCGGTTTTTTCGATTGGAGAAATGGATTCTATGAAAAAAAACAAGCAGATTGGTATGATCGAAGTTGAAAATCGGTCCATCCGTTTGGAAGTTAAGGCGATCTGAAGAATTCGAAAAAGTTCCAAGGGGGCCCCCTTTGATGCAATTTTTTTTTCGATTTCGGTTTTTTCGATTGGAGAAATGGATTCTATGGAAAAAAACAAGCAGATTGGTATGATCGAAGTTGAAAATCGGTCCATCCGTTTGGAAGTTAAGGCGATCTGAAGAATTCGAAAAAGTTCCCAGGGGGCCCCCTTTGATGCAATTTTTTTTCGATTTCGGTTTTTTCAATTAGAGAAATGGATTCTATGAAAAAAACAAGCAGATTGGTATGATCGAAGTTGAAAATCGGTCCATTCGTTTGGAAGTTAAGGCGATCTGAAGAATTCGAAAAAGTTCCAAGGGGACCCCCTTTGATGCAATTTTTTTTTCGATTTCGGTTTTTTCGATTGGAGAAATGGATTCTATGAAAAAAAACAAGCAGTTTGGTATGATCAAAGTTGAAAATCGGTCCATCCGTTCGGAAGTTAAGGCGATCTGAAGAATTCGAAAAAGTTCCAAGAGGACCCCCTTTGATGCAATTTTTTTTTCGATTTCGGTTTTTCCGATTGGAGAAATGTATTCTATGAAAAAAAAAAAAAGCAGATTGGTATGATCGAAGTTGAAAATCGGTTCATCCGTTTGGAAGTTAAGGCGATCTGAAGAATTCGAAAAAGTTCCAAGGGGGCCTCCTTTGATGCAATTTTTTTTTTAGATTTCGGTTTTTTCGATTGGAGAAATGGATTCTATGAAAAAAAACAAGCAGATTGGTATGATCGAAGTTGAAAATCGGTCCATCCGTTTGGAAGTTAAGGCGATCTGAAGAATTCGAAAAAGTTCCAAGGGGACCCCCTTTGATGCAATTTTTTTTTCGATTTCGGTTTCTTCGATTGGAGAAATGGATTCTATGAAAAAACAAGCAAATTGGTATGCGCGAAATTGAAAATCGGTCCATCCGTTTGGAAGTTAAGGCGATCTGAAGAATTCGAAAAAGTTCCAAGGGGGCCCCCTTTGATGCAATTTTTTTTTAGATTTCGGTTTATTCGATTGGAGAAATGGATTCTATGAAAATAAAACAAGCAGATTGGTATGATCGAAGTTGAAAATCGGTCCATCCGTTTGGAAGTTAAGGCGATCTGAAGTATTCGAAAAAGTTCCAAGGGGACCCCCTTTGATGCAAGTTTTTTTTCGATTTCGGTTTTTTCGATTGGAGAAATGGATTCTATGAAAAAACAAGCAAATTGGTATGCGCGAAATTGAAAATCGGTCCATCAGTTCGGAAGTTAGGGCGGTCTAAAGAATTCGAAAAAGTTCCCAGGGGGCCCCCTTTGATGCAATTTTTTTATCGATTTCGGTTTTTTCGATTAGAGAAATGGATTCTATGAAAAAAACAAGCAGATTGGTATGATCGAAGTTGAAAATCGGTTCATCCGTTTGGAAGTTAAGGCGATCTGAAGAATTCGAAAAAGTTCCAAGAAGGCCCCCTTTGATGCAATGTTTTTTTTAGATTTCGGTTTTTTCGATTGGAGAAATGGATTCTATGGAAAAAAACAAGCAGATTGGTATGATCGAAGTTGAAAATCGGTTCATCCGTTTGGGAGTTAAGGCGATCTGTAGAATTCGAAAAAGTTCCAAGGGGGCCCCCTTTGATGCAATTTTTTTTTAGATTCCGTTTTTTTCGATTGGAGAAATGGATTCTATGAAAAAAAAACAAGCAGATTGGTATGATCGAAGTTGAAAATCGGTCCATTCGTTTGGAAGTTAAGGCGATCTGAAGAATTCGAAAAAGTTCCAAGGGGACCCCCTTTGATGCAATTTTTTTTCGATTTCGGTTTTTTCGATTGAAGAAATGGATTCTATGAAAAAAAAACAAGCAGTTTGGTATGATCGAAGTTGAAAATCGGTCCATCCGTTTGGAAGTTAAGGCGATCTGAAGAATTCGAAAAAGTTCCAAGGGGGCCCCCTTTGATGCAATGTTTTTTTTAGATTTCGGTTTTTTCGATTGGAGAAATGGATTCTATGAAAAAAAAAACAAGCAGATTGGTATGATCGAAGTTGAAAATCGGTCCATCCGTTTGGAAGTTAAGGCGATCTGAAGAATTCGAAAAAGTTCCAAGGGGGCCCCCTTTGATGCAATTTTCTTTCGATTTCGGTTTTTTCGATTGGAGAAATGGATTCTATGAAAAAAAACAAGCAGATTGGTATGATCGAAGTTGAAAATCGGTCCATCCGTTTGGAAGTTAAGGCGATCTGAAGAATTCGAAAAAGTTCCAAGGGGACCCCCTTTGATGCAATTTTTTTTTCGATTTCGGTTTTTTCGATTGGAGAAATGGATTCTATAAAAAAAACAAGCAGTTTGGTATAATCAAAGTTGAAAATCGGTCCATCCGTTCGGAAGTTAAGGCGATCTGAAGAATTCGAAAAAGTTCCAAGAGGACCCCCTTTGATGCAATTTTTTTTTTCGATTTCGGTTTTTCCGATTGGAGAAATGTATTCTATGAAAAAAAAAGCAGATTGGTATGATCGAAGTTGAAAATCGGTCCATCCGTTTGGAAGTTAAGGCGATCTGAAGAATTCGAAAAAGTTCCAAGGGGACCCCCTTTGATGCAATTTTTTTTTCGATTTTGGTTTTTTTGATTGGAGAAATGGATTCTATGAAAAAAAACAAGCTGTTTGGTATGATCGAAGTTGAAAATCAGTCCATCCGTTTGGAAATTAAGGCGATCTGAAGAATTCGAAAAAGTTCCAAGGGGACCCCCTTTGATGCAAATTTTTTTTCGATTTCGGTTTTTTCGATTGGAGAAATGGATTCTATGAAAAAAAACAAGCAGTTTGGTATGATCGAAGTTGAAAATCGGTCCATCCGTTTGGAAGTTAAGGCGATCTGAAGAATTCGAAGAAGTTCCAAGGGGCCCCCTTTGATGCATTTTTTTTTTCAGATTTCGGTTTTTTCGATTGGAGAAATGGATTCTATAAAAAAAACAAGCAGATTGGTATGATCGAAGTTGAAAATCGGTCCATCCGTTTGGAAATTAAGGCGATCTGAAGAATTCGAAAAAGTTCCAAGGGGACCCCCTTTGATGCAATTTTTTTTCGATTTCGATTTTTTCGATTGAAGATTCTATGAAAAAAAAATCAAGCAGTTTGGTATGATCGAAGTTGAAAATCGGTCCATCCGTTCGGAAGTTAAGGCGATCTGAAGAATTCGAAAAAGTTCCAAGAGGACCCCCTTTGATGCAATTTTTTTTTTCGATTTCGGTTTTTTCTATTGAAGAAATGGATTCTATGAAAAAACAAGCAAATTGGTATGCGCGAAATTGAAAATCGGTCCATCCGTTCGGAAGTTAAGGCAATCTGAAGAATTCGAAAAAGTTCCAAGGGGGCCCCCTTTAATGCATTTTTTTTTCGATTTCGGTTTTTTCGATTGGAGAAATGGATTCTATGAAAAAAACAAGCAGATTGGTATGATCGAAGTTGAAAATCGGTCCATCCGTTCGGAAGTTAAGGCGATCTGAAGAATTCGAAGAAGTTCCAAGGGGGCCCCCTTTGATGCATTTTTTTTTTAGATTTCGGTTTTTTCGATTGGAGAAATGGATTCTATGAAAAAAACAAGCAGATTGGTATGATCGAAGTTGAAAATCGGACCATCCGTTCGGAAATTAAGGCGATCTGAAGAATTCGAAAAAGTTCCAAGGGGGCCCCCTTTGATGCAATTTTTTTTTCAGATTTCAGTTTTTTCGATTGGAGAAATGGATTCTATGAAAAAAAACAAGCAGATTGGTATGATCGAAGTTGAAAATCGGTCCATCCGTTTGGAAGTTAAGGCGACCTGAAGAATTCGAAAAAGTTCCAAGTGGACCCCCTTTGATGCAATTTTTTTTTTCGATTTCGGTTTTTTCGATTGGAGAAATGGATTCTATGAAAAAAAACAAGCAGTTTGGTATGATCGAAGTTGAAAATCGGTCCATCCGTTCGGAAGTTAAGGCGATCTGAAGAATTCGAAAAAGTTCCAAGAGGACCCCCTTTGATGCAATTTTTTTTTTCGATTTCAGTTTTTTCTATTGAAGAAATGGATTCTATGAAAAAACAAGCAAATTGGTATGCGCGAAATTGAAAATCGGTCCATCCGTTCGGAAGTTAAGGCGGTCTGAAGAATTCGAAAAAGTTCCAAGGGAGCCCCCTTTGATGCATTTTTTTTTTTTCGATTTCGGTTTTTTCGATTGGAGAAATGGATTCTATGAAAAAAACAAGCAGTTTGGTATGATCGAAGTTGAAAATCGGTCCATCCGTTCGGAAGTTAAGGCGATCTGAAGAATTCGAAAAAGTTCCAAGAGGACCCCCTTTGATGCAATTTTTTTTTCGATTTCAGTTTTTTCTATTGAAGAAATGGATTCTATGAAAAAACAAGCAAATTGGTATGATCGAAGTTGAAAATCGGTCCATCCGTTCGGAAGTTAAGGCGATCTGAAGAATTCGAAAAAGTTCCAAGGATGCCCCATTTGATGCAATTTTTGTTTAGATTTCGGTTTTTTCGATTGGAGAAATGGATTCTATGAAAAAAAAAAAGCAGATTGGTATGATCGAAGTTGAAAATCGGTCCATCCGTTTGGAAGTTAAGGCGATCTGAAGAATTCGAAAAAGTTCCAAGGGGACCCCCTTTGATGCAATTTTTTTTTCGATTTTGGTTTTTTTGATTGGAGAAATGGATTCTATGAAAAAAAACAAGCTGTTTGGTATGATCGAAGTTGAAAATCAGTCCATCCGTTTGGAAATTAAGGCGATCTGAAGAATTCGAAAAAGTTCCAAGGGGACCCCCTTTGATGCAATTTTTTTTTCGATTTCGGTTTTTTCGATTGGAGAAATGAATTCTATGAAAAAAAACAAGCAGTTTGGTATGATCGAAGTTGAAAATCGGTCCATCCGTTTGGAAGTTAAGGCGATCTGAAGAATTCGAAGAAGTTCCAATTGGCCCCCTTTGATGCATTTTTTTTCTCAGATTTCGGTTTTTTCGATTGGAGAAATGGATTCTATAAAAAAAACAAGCAGATTGGTATGATCGAAGTTGAAAATCGGTCCATCCGTTTGGAAATCAAGGCGATCTGAAGAATTCGAAAAAGTTCCAAGGGGACCCCCTTTGATGCAATTTTTTTTTCGATTTCGATTTTTTCGATTGGAGATTCTATGAAAAAAAAACAAGCAGTTTGGTATGATCGAAGTTGAAAATCGGTCCATCCGTTCGGAAGTTAAGGCGATCTGAAGAATTCGAAAAAGTTCCAAGAGGACCCCCTTTGATGCAATTTTTTTTTTCGATTTCGGTTTTTTCTATTGAAGAAATGGATTCTATAAAAAAACAAGCAAATTGGTATGCGCGAAATTGAAAATCGGTCCATCCGTTCGGAAGTTAAGGCGGTCTGAAGAATTCGAAAAAGTTCCAAGGGGGCCCCCTTTAATGCATTTTTTTTTCGAATTCGGTTTTTTCGATTGGAGAAATGGATTCTATGAAAAAAACAAGCAGATTGGTATGATCGAAGTTGAAAATCGGTCCATCCGTTCGGAAGTTAAGGCGATCTGAAGAATTCGAAGAAGTTCCAAGGGGGCCCCCTTTGATGCAATTTTTTTTTCGATTTCGGTTTTTTCGATTGGAGAAATGGATTCTATGAAAAAAACAAGCAGATTGGTATGATCGAAGTTGAAAATCGGACCATCCGTTCGGAAATTAAGGCGATCTGAAGAATTCGAAAAAGTTCCAAGGGGGCCCCCTTTGATGCAATTTTTTTTTTAGATTTCAGTTTTTTCGATTGGAGAAATGGATTCTATGAAAAAAAACAAGCAGATTGGTATGATCGAAGTTGAAAATCGGTCCATCCGTTTGGAAGTTAAGGCGACCTGAAGAATTCGAAAAAGTTCCAAGTGGACCCCCTTTGATGCAATTTTTTTTTTCGATTTCGGTTTTTTCGATTGGAGAAATGGATTCTATGAAAAAAACAAGCAGTTTGGTATGATCGAAGTTGAAAATCGGTCCATCCGTTCGGAAGTTAAGGCGATCTGAAGAATTCGAAAAAGTTCCAAGAGGACCCCCTTTGATGCAATTTTTTTTTTCGATTTCAGTTTTTTCTATTGAAGAAATGGATTCTATGAAAAAACAAGCAAATTGGTATGCGCGAAATTGAAAATCGGTCCATCCGTTCGGAAGTTAAGGCGGTCTGAAGAATTCGAAAAAGTTCCAAGGGAGCCCCCTTTGATGCATTTTTTTTTTTCGATTTCGGTTTTTTCGATTGGAGAAATGGATTCTATGAAAAAAACAAGCAGATTGGTATGATCGAAGTTGAAAATCGGTCCATCCGTTCGGAAGTTAAGGCGATCTGAAGAATTCGAAAAAGTTCCAAGGATGCCCCATTTGATGCAATTTTTGTTTAGATTTCGGTTTTTTCGATTGGAGAAATGGATTCTATGAAAAAAAACAAGCAGATTGGTATGATCGAAGTTGAAAATCGGTCCATCCGTTTGGAAGTTAAGGCGATCTGAAGAATTCGAAAAAGTTCCAAGGGGACCCCCTTTGATGCAATTTTTTTTTCGATTTTGGTTTTTTTGATTGGAGAAATGGATTCTATGAAAAAAAACAAGCTGTTTGGTATGATCGAAGTTGAAAATCAGTCCATCCGTTTGGAAATTAAGGCGATCTGAAGAATTCGAAAAAGTTCCAAGGGGACCCCCTTTGATGCAATTTTTTTTTCGATTTCGGTTTTTTCGATTGGAGAAATGAATTCTATGAAAAAAAACAAGCAGTTTGGTATGATCGAAGTTGAAAATCGGTCCATCCGTTTGGAAGTTAAGGCGATCTGAAGAATTCGAAGAAGTTCCAATTGGCCCCCTTTGATGCATTTTTTTTCTCAGATTTCGGTTTTTTCGATTGGAGAAATGGATTCTATAAAAAAAACAAGCAGATTGGTATGATCGAAGTTGAAAATCGGTCCATCCGTTTGGAAGTTAAGGCGATCTGAAGAATTCGAAAAAGTTCCAAGGGGACCCCCTTTGATGCAATTTTTTTTTCGATTTCGATTTTTTCGATTGGAGATTCTATGAAAAAAAAACAAGCAGTTTGGTATGATCGAAGTTGAAAATCGGTCCATCCGTTCGGAAGTTAAGGCGATCTGAAGAATTCGAAAAAGTTCCAAGAGGACCCCCTTTGATGCAATTTTTTTTTTCGATTTCGGTTTTTTCTATTGAAGAAATGGATTCTATAAAAAAACAAGCAAATTGGTATGCGCGAAATTGAAAATCGGTCCATCCGTTCGGAAGTTAAGGCGGTCTGAAGAATTCGAAAAAGTTCCAAGGGGGCCCCCTTTAATGCATTTTTTTTTCGAATTCGGTTTTTTCGATTGGAGAAATGGATTCTATGAAAAAAACAAGCAGATTGGTATGATCGAAGTTGAAAATCGGTCCATCCGTTCGGAAGTTAAGGCGATCTGAAGAATTCGAAGAAGTTCCAAGGGGGCCCCCTTTGATGCATTTTTTTTTTCAGATTTCGGTTTTTTCGATTGGAGAAATGGATTCTATGAAAAAAACAAGCAGATTGGTATGATCGAAGTTGAAAATCGGTCCATCCGTTTGGAAGTTAAGGCGATCTGAAGAATTCGAAAAAGTTCCAAGGGGACCCCCTTTGATGCAATTTTTTTTTCGATTTCGGTTTTTTCGATTGGAGAAAAGGATTCTATAAGAAAAACAAGCAGATTGGTATGATCGAAGTTGAAAATCGGTCCATCCGTTTGGAAGTTAAGGCGATCTGAAGAATTCGAAAAAGTTCTCAGGGGACCCCTTTTGATGCAATTTTTTTTTCGATTTCGGTTTTTTCGATTGGAGAAATGGATTCTATGAAAAAAAAACAAGCAGATTGGTATGATCGAAGTTGAAAATCGGTCCATCCGTTCGGAAGTTAAAGCGAACTGAAGAATTCGAGAAAGTTACAAGGGGGCCCCCATTGATGCAATTTTTTTTTCGATTTCAGTTTTTTCGATTGGAGATTCTATGAAAAAAAACAAGCAGTTTGGTATGATCGAAGTTGAAAATCGGTCCATCCGTTCGGAAGTTAAAGCGAACTGAAGAATTCGAGAAAGTTACAAGGGGGCCCCCATTGATGCATTTTTTTTTTTCGATTTCAGTTTTTTCGATTGGAGAAATGGATTCTATGAAGAAAAAACAAGCAGATTGGTATGATCGAAGTTGAAAATCGGTCCATCCGTTCGGAAGTTAAGGCGATCTGAAGAATTCGAAAAAGTTCCAAGGGGGCCCCCTTTGATGCATTTTTTTTTCGATTTCGGTTTTTTCGATTGGAGAAATGGATTCTATGAAAAATACAAGCAGATTGGTATGATCGAAGTTGAAAATCGGTCCATCCGTTTGGAAGTTAAGGCGATCTGAAGAATTCGAAAAAGTTCCAAGGGGACCCCCTTTGATGCATTTTTTTTTTTCGATTTTGGTTTTTTCGATTGGATAAATGGATTCTATAAGAAAAACAAGCAGATTGGTATGATCGAAGTTGAAAATCGGTCCATCCGTTTGGAAGTTAAGGCGATCTGAAGAATTCGAAAAAGTTCCAAGGGGACCCCCTTTGATGCAATTTTTTTTTCGATTTCGGTTTTTTCGATTGGAGATTCTATGAAAAAAAAACAAGAAGTTTGGTATGATCGAAGTTGAAAATCGGTCCATCCGTTCGGAAGTTAAAGCGATCTGAAGAATTCGAGAAAGTTCCAAGGGGGCCCCCATTGATGCATTTTTTTTTCGATTTCAGTTTTTTCGATTGGAGAAATGGATTCTATGAAGAAAAAACAAGCAGATTGGTATGATCGAAGTTGAAAATCGGTCCATCCGTTCGAAAGTTAAGGCGATCTGAAGAATTCGAAAAAGTTCCAAGGGGGCCCCCTTTGATGCATTTTTTTTTCGATTTCGGTTTTTTTGATTGGAGAAATGGATTCTATGAAAAATACAAGCAGATTGGTATGATCGAAGTTGAAAATCGGTCAATCCGTTCGGAAGTTAAGGCGATCTGAAGAATTCGAAAAAGTTCCAAGGGGACCCCCTTTGATGCAATTTTTTTTTGATTTCGGTTTTTTCGATTGGAGAAATGGATTCTATGAAAAAAAAATAAGCAGATTGGTATGATCGAAGTTGAAAATCGGTCCATCCGTTTGGAAGTTAAGGCGATCTGAAGAATTCGAAAAAGTTCCAAGAAGACCTCCTTTGATGCAATTTTTTTTTCGATTTCGGTTTTTTCGATTGGAGAAATGGATTCTATAAAAAAAAACAAGCAGTTTGGTATGATCGAAGTTGAAAATCGGTCCATCCGTTCGGAAGTTAAGGCGATCTGAAGAATTCGAAAAAGTTCCAAGAGGACCCCCTTTGATGCAATTTTTTTTTTTGATTTCGGTTTTTTCTATTGAAGAAATGGATTCTATGAAAAAACAAGCAAATTGGTATGCGCGAAATTGAAAATCGGTCCATCCGTTCGGAAGTTAAGGCGGTCTGAAGAATTCGAAAAAGTTCCAAGGGGGCCCCCTTTTGATGCATTTTTTTTTCGATTTCGGTTTTTTCGATTGGAGAAATGGATTCTATGAAAAAAACAAGCAGATTGGTATCATCGAAGTTGAAAATCGGACCATCCGTTCGGAAATTAAGGCGATCTGAAGAATTCGAAAAAGTTCCAAGGGGGCCCCCTTTGATGCATTTTTTTTTAGATTTCAGTTTTTTCGATTGGAGAAATGGATTCTATGAAAAAAAACAAGCAGTTTGGTATGATCGAAGTTGAAAATCGGTCCATCCGTTTGGAAGTTAAGGCGACCTGAAGAATTCGAAAAAGTTCCAAGTGGACCCCCTTTGATGCATTTTTTTTTCGATTCCGGTTTTTTCGATAGGAAAAATGGATTCTATGAAAAAAAAACAAGCAGATTGGTATGATCGTAGTTGAAAATCGGTCCATCCGTTCGGAAGTTAAGGCGATTTGAAGAATTCGAAAAAGTTCCAAGGGGACCCCCTTTGATGCAATTTTTTTCAGATTTTGGTTTTTTCGATTGCAGAAATGGAATCTATGAAAAAAAAAGCAGATTCGTATGATCGAAGTTGAAAATCGGTCCATCCGTTCGGAAGTTAAGGCGATCTGAAGAATTCGAAAAAGTTCCAAGAGGACCCCCTTTGATGCAATTTTTTTTTCGATTTCGGTTTTTTCTATTGAAGAAATGGATTCTATGAAAAAACAAGCAAATTGGTATGCGCGAAATTGAAAATCGGTCCATCCGTTCGGAAGTTAAGGCGGTCTGAAGAATTCGAAAAAGTTCCAAGGGGGTCCCCTTTGATGCATTTTTTTTTTCGATTTCGGTTTTTTCGATTGGAGAAATGGATTCTATGAAAAAAACAAGCAGATTGGTATGATCGAAGTTGAAAATCGGTCCATCCGTTCGGAAGTTAAGGCGATCTGAAGAATTCGAAAAAGTTCCCAGGATGCCCCATTTGATGCAATTTTTGTTTAGATTTCGGTTTTTTCGATTGAAGAAATGGATTCTATGAAAAAAAACAAGCAGATTGGTATGATCGAAGTTGAAAATCGGTCGATCCGTTTGGAAGTTAAGGCGATCTGAAGAATTCGAAAAAGTTCCAAGGGGACCCCCTTTGATGCAATTTTTTTTTTCGATTTTGGTTTTTTTGATTGGAGAAATGGATTCTATGAAAAAAAACAAGCTGTTTGGTATGATCGAAGTTGAAAATCAGTCAATCCGTTTGGAAATTAAGGCGATCTGAAGAATTCGAAAAAGTTCCAAGGGGACCCCCTTTGATGCAATTTTTTTTTCGATTTCGGTTTTTTCGATTGGAGAAATGGATTCTATGAAAAAAAACAAGCAGTTTGGTATGATCGAAGTTGAAAATCGGTCCATCCGTTTGGAAGTTAAGGCGATCTGAAGAATTCGAAGAAGTTCCAAGGAGCCCCCTTTGATGCATTTTTTTTTTCAGATCTCGGTTTTTTCGATTGGAGAAATGGATTCTATAAAAAAAACAAGCAGATTGGTATGATCGAAGTTGAAAATCGGTCCATCCGTTTGGAAGTTAAGGCGATCTGAAGAATTCGAAAAAGTTCCATGGGGACCCCCTTCGATGCAATTTTTTTTCGATTTCGATTTTTTCGATTGGAGATTCTATGAAAAAAAAAACAAGCAGTTTGGTATGATCGAAGTTGAAAATCGGTCCATCCGTTCGGAAGTTAAGGCGATCTGAAGAATTCGAAAAAGTTCCAAGAGGACCCCCTTTGATGCAATTTTTTTTTTTAGATTTCGGTTTTTTCTATTGAAGAAATGGATTCTATGAAAAAACAAGCAAATTGGTATGCGCGAAATTGAAAATCGGTCCATCCGTTCGGAAGCTAAGGCAATCTGAAGAATTCGAAAAAGTTCCAAGAGGGCCCCCTTTAATGCATTTTTTTTTCGATTTCGGTTTTTTCGATTGGAGAAATGGATTCTATGAAAAAAACAAGCAGATTGGTATGATCGAAGTTGAAAATCGGTCCATCCGTTCGGAAGTTAAGGCGATCTGAAGAATTCGAAGAAGTTCCAAGGGGGCCCCCTTTGATGCATTTTTTTTTTGGTTTCGGTTTTTTCGATTGGAGAAATGGATTCTATGAAAAAAAGAAGCAGATTGGTATGATCGAAGTTGAAAATCGGTCCATCCGTTTGGAAGTTAAGGCGATCTGAAGAATTCGAAAAAGTTCCAAGGGGACCCCCTTTGATGCAATTTTTTTTTCGATTTCGGTTTTTTCGATTGGAGAAATGGATTCTATGAAAAAAACAAGCAGATTGGTATGATCGAAGTTGAAAATCGGACCATCCGTTCGGAAATTAAGGCGATCTGAAGAATTCGAAAAAGTTCCAAGGGGGCCCCCTTTGATGCAATTTTTTTTTAGATTTCAGTTTTTTCGATTGGAGAAATGGATTCTATGAAAAAAAAACAAGCAGATTGGTATGATCGAAGTTGAAAATCGGTCCATCCGTTTGGAAGTTAAGGCGACCTGAAGAATACGAAAAAGTTCCAAGTGGACCCCCTTTGATGCAATTTTTTTTTTCGATTTCGGTTTTTTCGATTGGAGAAATGGATTCTATGAAAAAAAACAAGCAGTTTGGTATGATCGAAGTTGAAAATCGGTCCATCCGTTCGGAAGTTAAGGCGATCTGAAGAATTCGAAAAAGTTCCAAGAGGGCCCCCTTTGATGCAATTTTTTTTTTCGATTTCGGTTTTTTCTATTGAAGAAATGGATTCTATGAAAAAACAAGCAAATTGGTATGCGCGAAATTGAAAATCGGTCCATCCGTTCGGAAGTTAAGGCGGTCTGAAGAATTCGAAAAAGTTCCAAGGGGGCCCCCTTTGATGCATTTTTTTTTTTCGATTTCGGTTTTTTCGATTGGAGAAATGGATTCTATGAAAAAAACAAGCAGATTGGTATGATCGAAGTTGAAAATCGGTCCATCCGTTCGGAAGTTAAGGCGATCTGAAGAATTCGAAAAAGTTCCAAGGATGCCCCATTTGATGCAATTTTTGTTTAGATTTCGGTTTTTTCGATTGGAGAAATGGATTCTATGAAAAAAAACAAGCAGATTGGTATGATCGAAGTTGAAAATCGGTCCATCCGTTTGGAAGTTAAGGCGATCTGAAGAATTCGAAAAAGTTCCAAGGGGACCCCCTTTGATGCAATTTTTTTTTTCGATTTTGGTTTTTTTGATTGGAGAAATGTATTCTATGAAAAAAAACAAGCTGTTTGGTATGATCGAAGTTGAAAATCAGTCCATCCGTTTGGAAATTAAGGCGATCTGAAGAATTCGAAAAAGTTCCAAGGGGACCCCCTTTGATGCAATTTTTTTTTTCGATTTCAGTTTTTTCTATTGAAGAAATGGATTCTATGAAAAAACAAGCAAATTGGTATGATCGAAGTTGAAAATCGGTCCATCCGTTTGGAAGTTAAGGCGATCTGAAGAATTCGAAGAAGTTCCAAGGGGCCCCCTTTGATGCATTTTTTTTTTTCAGATTTCGGTTTTTTCGATTGGAGAAATGGATTCTATAAAAAAAACAAGCAGATTGGTATGATCGAAGTTGAAAATCGGTCCATCCGTTTGGAAGTTAAGGCGATCTGAAGAATTCGAAAAAGTTCCAAGGGGACCCCCTTTGATGCAATTTTTTTTCGATTTCGATTTTTTCGATTGGAGATTCTATGAAAAAAAAAAAAGCAGTTTGGTATGATCGAAGTTGAAAATCGGTCCATCCGTTCGGAAGTTAAGGCGATCTGAAGAATTCGAAAAAGTTCCAAGAGGACCCCCTTTGATGCAATTTTTTTTTTCGATTTCGGTTTTTTCTATTGAAGAAATGGATTCTTTGAAAAAACAAGCAAATTGGTATGCCAGAAATTGAAAATCGGTCCATCCGTTCGGAAGTTAAGGCGGTCTGAAGAATTCGAAAAAGTTCCAAGGGGGCCCCCTTTAATACATTTTTTTTTCGATTTCGGTTTTTTCGATTGGAGAAATGGATTCTATGAAAAAAACAAGCAGATTGGTATGATCGAAGTTGAAATTCGGTCCATCCGTTCGGAAGTTAAGGCGATCTGAAGAATTCGAAGAAGTTCCAAGGGGGCCCCCTTTGATGCATTTTTTTTTAGATTTCGGTTTTTTCGATTGGAGAAATGGATTCTATGAAGAAAAAACAAGCAGATTGGTATGATCGAAGTTGAAAATCGGTCCATCCGTTCGGAAGTTAAAGCGAACTGAAGAATTCGAGAAAGTTCCAAGGGGGCCCCCATTGATGCATTTTTTTTTTCGATTTCAGTTTTTTCGATTGGAGAAATGGATTCTATGAAGAAAAAACAAGCAGATTGGTATGATCGAAGTTGAAAATCGGTCCATCCGTTCGGAAGTTAAGGCGATCTGAAGAATTCGAAAAAGTTCCAAGGGGGCCCCCTTTGATGCATTTTTTTTTCGATTTCGGTTTTTTCGATTGGAGAAATGGATTCTATGAAAAATACAAGCAGATTGGTATGATCGAAGTTGAAAATCGGTCAATCCGTTCGGAAGTTAAGGCGATCTGAAGAATTCGAAAAAGTTCCAAGGGGACCCCCTTTGATGCAATTTTTTTTTTGATTTCGGTTTTTTCGATTGGAGAAATGGATTCTATGAAAAAAAAAACAAGCAGTTTGGTATGATCGAAGTTGAAAATCGGTCCATCCGTTCGGAAGTTAAAGCGAACTGAAGAATTCGAGAAAGTTCCAAGGGGGCCCCCATTGATGCATTTTTTTTTTTCGATTTCAGTTTTTTCGATTGGAGAAATGGATTCTATGAAGAAAAAACAAGCAGATTGGTATGATCGAAGTTGAAAATCGGTCCATCCGTTCGGAAGTTAAAGCGAACTGAAGAATTCGAGAAAGTTCCAAGGGGGCCCCCATTGATGCATTTTTTTTTTCGATTTCAGTTTTTTCGATTGGAGAAATGGATTCTATGAAGAAAAAACAAGCAGATTGGTATGATCGAAGTTGAAAATCGGTCCATCCGTTCGGAAGTTAAGGCGATCTGAAGAATTCGAAAAAGTTCCAAGGGGGCCCCCTTTGATGCATTTTTTTTTCGATTTCGGTTTTTTCGATTGGAGAAATGGTTTCTATGAAAAATACAAGCAGATTGGTATGATCGAAGTTGAAAATCGGTCAATCCGTTCGGAAGTTAAGGCGATCTGAAGAATTCGAAAAAGTTCCAAGGGGACCCCCTTTGATGCAATTTTTTTTTTGATTTCGGTTTTTTCGATTGGAGAAATGGATTCTATGAAAAAAAAATAAGCAGATTGGTATGATCGAAGTTGAAAATCGGTCCATCCGTTTGGAAGTTAAGGCGATCTGAAGAATTCGAAAAAGTTTCAAGGGGACCTCCTTTGATGCAATTTTTTTTTCGATTTCGGTTTTTTCGATTGGAGAAATGGATTCTATAAAAAAAAACAAGCAGTTTGGTATGATCGAAGTTGAAAATCGGTCCATCCGTTCGGAAGTTAAGGCGATCTGAAGAATTCGAAAAAGTTTTAAGAGGACCCCCTTTGATGCAATTTTTTTTTCGATTTCGGTTTTTTCTATTGAAGAAATGGATTCTATGAAAAAACAAGCAAATTGGTATGCGCGAAATTGAAAATCGGTCCATCCGTTCGGAAGTTAAGGCGGTCTGAAGAATTCGAAAAAGTTCCAAGGGGGCCCCCTTTTGATGCATTTTTTTTCGATTTCGGTTTTTTCGATTGGAGAAATGGATTCTATGGAAAAAAACAAGCAGATTGGTATGATCGAAGTTGAAAATCGGTCCATCCGTTTGGAAGTTAAGGCGACCTGAAGAATTCGAAAAAGTTCCAAGTGGACCCCCTTTGATGCAATTTTTTTTTCGATTTCGGTTTTTTCTATTGAAGAAATGGATTCTATGAAAAAACAAGCAAATTGGTATGCGCGAAATTGAAAATCGGTCCATCCGTTCGGAAGTTAAGGCGGTCTGAAGAATTCGAAAAAGTTCCAAGGGGGCCCCCTTTGATGCATTTTTTTTTCGATTTCGGTTTTTTCGATTGGAGAAATGGATTCTATGAAAAAAACAAGCAGATTGGTATTATCGAAGTTGAAAATCGGTCAATCCGTTCGGAAGTTAAGGCGATCTGAAGAATTCGAAAAAGTTCCAAGGGGGCCCCCTTTGATGCAATTTTTTTTTTGGTTTCGGTTTTTTCGATTGGAGTTAAGGCGATCTGAAGAATTCGAAAAAGTTCCAAGGGGACCCCCTTTGATGCAATTTTTTTTTCGATTTCGGTTTTTTCGATTGGAGAAATGGATTATATGAAAAAAAAAACAAGCAGTTTGGTATGATCGAAGTTGAAAATCGGTTCATCCGTTTGGAAGTTAAGGCAATCTGAAAAATTCGAAAAAGTTCCAAGGGGGCCCCCTTTGATGCAATTTTTTTTTTCAGATTTCTTTTTTTTCGATTGGAGAAATGGATTCTATAAAAAAAACAAGCAGATTGGTATGATCGAAGTTGAAAATCGGTCCATCCGTTTGGAAGTTAAGGCGATCTGAAGAATTCGAAAAAGTTCCAAGAGGACCCCCTTTGATGCAATTTTTTTTTCGATTTCGGTTTTTTTGATTGGAGATTCTATGAAAAAAAACAAGCAGTTTGGTATGATCGAAGTTGAAAATCGGTCCATCCGTTCGGAAGTTAAGGCGATCTGAAGAATTCGAAAAAGTTCCAAGAGGACCCCCTTTGATGCAATTTTTTTTTCGATTTCGGTTTTTTCTATTGAAGAAATGGATTCTATGAAAAAACAAGCAAATTGGTATGCGCGAAATTGAAAATCGGTCCATCCGTTCGGAAGTTAAGGCGGTCTGAAGAATTCGAAAAAGTTCAAAGGGGGCCCCCTTTGATGCATTGTTTTTTCGATTTCGGTTTTTTCCATTGGAGAAATGGATTCTATGAAAAAAACAAGCAGATTGGTATGATCGAAGTTGAAAATCGGTCCATCCGTTCGGAAGTTAAGGCGATCTGAAGAATTCGAAAAAGTTCCAATTTTTTCTTTAGATTTCGGTTTTTTCGATTGGAGAAATGGATTCTATGAAAAAAAACAAGCAGATTGGTATGATCGAAGTTGAAAATCGGTCCATCCGTTTGGAAGTTGTTTGGAAGTTAAGGCGATCTGAAGAATTCGAAAAAGTTCCAAGGGGACCCCCTTTGATGCAATTTTATTTTCGATTTCGGTTTTTTCGATTGAAGAAATGGATTCTATGAAAGAAAACAAGCAGTTTGGTATGATCGAAGTTGAAAATCGGTCCATCCGTTTGGAAGTTAAGGCGATCTGAAGAATTCGAAAAAGTTCCAAGGGGACCCCCTTTGATGCAATTTTTTTTCGATTTCGGTTTTTTCGATTGGAGAAATGGATTCTATAAAAAAAAACAAGCAGATTGGTATGATCGAAGTTGAAAATCGGTCCATCCGTTTGGAAGTTAAGGCGATCTGAAGAATTCGAAAAAGTTCCAAGGGGACCCCCTTTGATGCAATTTTTTTTTCGATTTCGGTTTTTTCGATTGGAGATTCTATGAAAAAAAACAAGCAGTTTGGTATGATCAAAGTTGGAAATCGGTCCATCCGTTCGGAGGTTAAGGCGATCTGTAGAATTCGAAAAAGTTCCAAGAGGACCCCCTTTGATGCAATTTTTTTTTCGATTTCGGTTTTTTCTATTGAAGAAATGGATTCTATGAAAAAACAAGCAAATTGGTATGCGCGAAATTGAAAATCGGTCCATCCGTTCGGAAGTTAAGGAGGTCTGAAGAATTCGAAAAAGTTCCAAGGGGGCCCCCTTTGATGCATTTTTTTTTCGATTTCGGTTTTTTCGATTGAAGAAATGGATTCTATGAAAAAAACAAGCAGATTGGTATGATCGAAGTTGAAAATCGGTCCATCCGTTCGGAAGTTAAGGCGATCTGAAGAATTCGAAAAAGTTCCAAGGGGGCCCCCTTTGATGCAATTTTTTTTAGATTTCGGTTTTTTCGATTGGAGAAATGGATTCTATGAAAAAAACAAACAGATTGGTATGATCGAAGTTGAAAATCGGTCCATCCGTTTGGAAGTTAAGGCGATCTGAAGAATTCGAAAAAGTTCCAAGGGGACCCCCTTTGATGCAATTTTTCTTCGATTTCGGTTTTTTCGATCGAAGAAATGGATTCTATGAAAAAAAAACAAGCAGTTTGGTATGATCGAAGTTGAAAATCGGTCCATCCGTTTGGAAGTTAAGGCGATCTGAAGAATTCGAAAAAGTTCCAAGGGGGCCCCCTTTGATGCATTTTTTTTTTAGATTTCGGTTTTTTCGATTGGAGAAGTGGATTCTATGAAAAAAACAAGCAGATTGGTATGATCGAAGTTGAAAATCGGTCCATCCGTTTGGAAGTTAAGGAGATCTGAAGAATTCGAAAAAGTTCCAAGGGGACCCCCTTTGATGCAATTTTTTTTTCGATTTCGGTTTTTGTGATGGGAGAAATGGATTCTATGAAAAAAAAACAAGCAGTTTGGTATGATCGAAGTTGAAAATCGGTCCATCCGTTCGGAAGTTAAGGCGATCTGAAGAATTCGAGAAAGTTCCAAGAGGACCCCCATTGATGCAATTTTTTTTTCGATTCCGGTTTTTTCTATTGAAGAAATGGATTCTATGAAAAAACAAGCAAATTGGTATGCGCGAAATTGAAAATCGGTCCATCCGTTCGGAAGTTAAGGCGGTCTGAAGAATTCGAAAAAGTTCCAAGGGGGCCCCCTTTGATGCATTTTTTTTTTGGTTTCGGTTTTTTCGATTGGAGAAATGGATTCTATGAAAAAAACAAGCAGATTGGTATGATCGAAGTTGAAAATCGGTCCATCCGTTTGGAAGTTAAGGCGATCTGAAGAATTCGAAAAAGTTCCAAGGGGACCCCCTTTGATGCAATTTTTTTTTCGATTTCGGTTTTTTCGATTGGAGAAATGGATTCTATGAAAAAAACAAGCAGATTGGTATGATCGAAGTTGAAAATCGGACCATCCGTTCGGAAATTAAGGCGATCTGAAGAATTCGAAAAAGTTCCAAGGGGGCCCCCTTTGATGCAATTTTTTTTTAGATTTCAGTTTTTTCGATTGGAGAAATGGATTCTATGAAAAAAAAAACAAGCAGATTGGTATGATCGAAGTTGAAAATCGGTCCATCCGTTTGGAAGTTAAGGCGACCTGAAGAATACGAAAAAGTTCCAAGTGGACCCCCTTTGATGCAATTTTTTTTTTCGATTTCGGTTTTTTCGATTGGAGAAATGGATTCTATGAAAAAAAACAAGCAGTTTGGTATGATCGAAGTTGAAAATCGGTCCATCCGTTCGGAAGTTAAGGCGATCTGAAGAATTCGAAAAAGTTCCAAGAGGGCCCCCTTTGATGCAATTTTTTTTTTCGATTTCGGTTTTTTCTATTGAAGAAATGGATTCTATGAAAAAACAAGCAAATTGGTATGCGCGAAATTGAAAATCGGTCCATCCGTTCGGAAGTTAAGGCGGTCTGAAGAATTCGAAAAAGTTCCAAGGGGGCCCCCTTTGATGCATTTTTTTTTTTCGATTTCGGTTTTTTCGATTGGAGAAATGGATTCTATGAAAAAAACAAGCAGATTGGTATGATCGAAGTTGAAAATCGGTCCATCCGTTCGGAAGTTAAGGTGATCTGAAGAATTCGAAAAAGTTCCAAGGATGCCCCATTTGATGCAATTTTTGTTTAGATTTCGGTTTTTTCGATTGGAGAAATGGATTCTATGAAAAAAAACAAGCAGATTGGTATGATCGAAGTTGAAAATCGGTCCATCCGTTTGGAAGTTAAGGCGATCTGAAGAATTCGAAAAAGTTCCAAGGGGACCCCCTTTGATGCAATTTTTTTTTTCGATTTTGGTTTTTTTGATTGGAGAAATGGATTCTATGAAAAAAAACAAGCTGTTTGGTATGATCGAAGTTGAAAATCAGTCCATCCGTTTGGAAATTAAGGCGATCTGAAGAATTCGAAAAAGTTCCAAGGGGACCCCCTTTGATGCAATTTTTTTTCGATTTCGGTTTTTTCGATTGGAGAAATGGATTCTATGAAAAAAAACAAGCAGTTTGGTATGATCGAAGTTGAAAATCGGTCCATCCGTTTGGAAGTTAAGGCGATCTGAAGAATTCGAAGAAGTTCCAAGGGGCCCCCTTTGATGCATTTTTTTTTTCAGATTTCGGTTTTTTCGATTGGAGAAATGGATTCTATAAAAAAAACAAGCAGATTGGTATGATCGAAGTTGAAAATCGGTCCATCCGTTTGGAAGTTAAGGCGATCTGAAGAATTCGAAAAAGTTCCAAGGGGACCCCCTTTGATGCAATTTTTTTTCGATTTCGATTTTTTCGATTGGAGATTCTATGAAAAAAAAAAAAGCAGTTTGGTATGATCGAAGTTGAAAATCGGTCCATCCGTTCGGAAGTTAAGGCGATCTGAAGAATTCGAAAAAGTTCCAAGAGGACCCCCTTTGATGCAATTTTTTTTTTCGATTTCGGTTTTTTCTATTGAAGAAATGGATTCTTTGAAAAAACAAGCAAATTGGTATGCCAGAAATTGAAAATCGGTCCATCCGTTCGGAAGTTAAGGCGGTCTGAAGAATTCGAAAAAGTTCCAAGGGGGCCCCCTTTAATACATTTTTTTTTCGATTTCGCTTTTTTCGATTGGAGAAATGGATTCTATGAAAAAAACAAGCAGATTGGTATGATCGAAGTTGAAATTCGGTCCATCCGTTCGGAAGTTAAGGCGATCTGAAGAATTCGAAGAAGTTCCAAGGGGGCCCCCTTTGATGCATTTTTTTTTAGATTTCGGTTTTTTCGATTGGAGAAATGGATTCTATGAAGAAAAAACAAGCAGATTGGTATGATCGAAGTTGAAAATCGGTCCATCCGTTCGGAAGTTAAAGCGAACTGAAGAATTCGAGAAAGTTCCAAGGGGGCCCCCATTGATGCATTTTTTTTTTCGATTTCAGTTTTTTCGATTGGAGAAATGGATTCTATGAAGAAAAAACAAGCAGATTGGTATGATCGAAGTTGAAAATCGGTCCATCCGTTCGGAAGTTAAGGCGATCTGAAGAATTCGAAAAAGTTCCAAGGGGGCCCCCTTTGATGCATTTTTTTTTCGATTTCGGTTTTTTCGATTGGAGAAATGGATTCTATGAAAAATACAAGCAGATTGGTATGATCGAAGTTGAAAATCGGTCAATCCGTTCGGAAGTTAAGGCGATCTGAAGAATTCGAAAAAGTTCCAAGGGGACCCCCTTTGATGCAATTTTTTTTTTGATTTCGGTTTTTTCGATTGGAGAAATGGATTCTATGAAAAAAAAAACAAGCAGTTTGGTATGATCGAAGTTGAAAATCGGTCCATCCGTTCGGAAGTTAAAGCGAACTGAAGAATTCGAGAAAGTTCCAAGGGGGCCCCCATTGATGCATTTTTTTTTTCGATTTCAGTTTTTTCGATTGGAGAAATGGATTCTATGAAGAAAAAACAAGCAGATTGGTATGATCGAAGTTGAAAATCGGTCCATCCGTTCGGAAGTTAAAGCGAACTGAAGAATTCGAGAAAGTTCCAAGGGGGCCCCCATTGATGCATTTTTTTTTTCGATTTCAGTTTTTTCGATTGGAGAAATGGATTCTATGAAGAAAAAACAAGCAGATTGGTATGATCGAAGTTGAAAATCGGTCCATCCGTTCGGAAGTTAAGGCGATCTGAAGAATTCGAAAAAGTTCCAAGGGGGCCCCCTTTGATGCATTTTTTTTTCGATTTCGGTTTTTTCGATTGGAGAAATGGTTTCTATGAAAAATACAAGCAGATTGGTATGATCGAAGTTGAAAATCGGTCAATCCGTTCGGAAGTTAAGGCGATCTGAAGAATTCGAAAAAGTTCCAAGGGGACCCCCTTTGATGCAATTTTTTTTTTGATTTCGGTTTTTTCGATTGGAGAAATGGATTCTATGAAAAAAAAATAAGCAGATTGGTATGATCGAAGTTGAAAATCGGTCCATCCGTTTGGAAGTTAAGGCGATCTGAAGAATTCGAAAAAGTTTCAAGGGGACCTCCTTTGATGCAATTTTTTTTTCGATTTCGGTTTTTTCGATTGGAGAAATGGATTCTATAAAAAAAAACAAGCAGTTTGGTATGATCGAAGTTGAAAATCGGTCCATCCGTTCGGAAGTTAAGGCGATCTGAAGAATTCGAAAAAGTTTTAAGAGGACCCCCTTTGATGCAATTTTTTTTTCGATTTCGGTTTTTTCTATTGAAGAAATGGATTCTATGAAAAAACAAGCAAATTGGTATGCGCGAAATTGAAAATCGGTCCATCCGTTCGGAAGTTAAGGCGGTCTGAAGAATTCGAAAAAGTTCCAAGGGGGCCCCCTTTTGATGCATTTTTTTTCGATTTCGGTTTTTTCGATTGGAGAAATGGATTCTATGGAAAAAAACAAGCAGATTGGTATGATCGAAGTTGAAAATCGGTCCATCCGTTTGGAAGTTAAGGCGACCTGAAGAATTCGAAAAAGTTCCAAGTGGACCCCCTTTGATGCAATTTTTTTTTCGATTTCGGTTTTTTCTATTGAAGAAATGGATTCTATGAAAAAACAAGCAAATTGGTATGCGCGAAATTGAAAATCGGTCCATCCGTTCGGAAGTTAAGGCGGTCTGAAGAATTCGAAAAAGTTCCAAGGGGGCCCCCTTTGATGAATTTTTTATTCGATTTCGGTTTTTTCGATTGGAGAAATGGATTCTATGAAAAAAACAAGCAGATTGGTATTATCGAAGTTGAAAATCGGTCAATCCGTTCGGAAGTTAAGGCGATCTGAAGAATTCGAAAAAGTTCCAAGGGGGCCCCATTTGATGCAATTTTTTTTTTGGTTTCGGTTTATTCGATTGGAGTTAAGGCGATCTGAAGAATTCGAAAAAGTTCCAAGGGGACCCCCTTTGATGCAATTTTTTTTTCGATTTCGGTTTTTTCGATTGGAGAAATGGATTATATGAAAAAAAAAACAAGCAGTTTGGTATGATCGAAGTTGAAAATCGGTTCATCCGTTTGGAAGTTAAGGCAATCTGAAAAATTCGAAAAAGTTCCAAGGGGGCCCCCTTTGATGCAATTTTTTTTTCAGATTTCTTTTTTTTCGATTGGAGAAATGGATTCTATAAAAAAAAACAAGCAGATTGGTATGATCGAAGTTGAAAATCGGTCCATCCGTTTGGAAGTTAAGGCGATCTGAAGAATTCGAAAAAGTTCCAAGAGGACCCCCTTTGATGCAATTTTTTTTTCGATTTCGGTTTTTTTGATTGGAGATTCTATGAAAAAAAACAAGCAGTTTGGTATGATCGAAGTTGAAAATCGGTCCATCCGTTCGGAAGTTAAGGCGATCTGAAGAATTCGAAAAAGTTCCAAGAGGACCCCCTTTGATGCAATTTTTTTTTCGATTTCGGTTTTTTCTATTGAAGAAATGGATTCTATGAAAAAACAAGCAAATTGGTATGCGCGAAATTGAAAATCGGTCCATCCGTTCGGAAGTTAAGGCGGTCTGAAGAATTCGAAAAAGTTCAAAGGGGGCCCCCTTTGATGCATTTTTTTTTCGATTTCGGTTTTTTCCATTGGAGAAATGGATTCTATGAAAAAAACAAGCAGATTGGTATGATCGAAGTTGAAAATCGGTCCATCCGTTCGGAAGTTAAGGCGATCTGAAGAATTCGAAAAAGTTCCAATTTTTTCTTTAGATTTCGGTTTTTTCGATTGGAGAAATGGATTCTATGAAAAAAAACAAGCAGATTGGTATGATCGAAGTTGAAAATCGGTCCATCCGTTTGGAAGTTGTTTGGAAGTTAAGGCGATCTGAAGAATTCGAAAAAGTTCCAAGGGGGCCCCCTTTGATGCATTTTTTTTTCGATTTCGGTTTTTTCGATTGGAGAAATGGATTCTATGAAAAATACAAGCAGATTGGTATGATCGAAGTTGAAAATCGGTCAATCCGTTCGGAAGTTAAGGCGATCTGAAGAATTCGAAAAAGTTCCAAGGGGACCCCCTTTGATGCAATTTTTTTTTTGATTTCGGTTTTTTCGATTGGAGAAATGGATTCTATGAAAAAAAAAACAAGCAGTTTGGTATGATCGAAGTTGAAAATCGGTCCATCCGTTCGGAAGTTAAAGCGAACTGAAGAATTCGAGAAAGTTCCAAGGGGGCCCCCATTGATGCATTTTTTTTTTCGATTTCAGTTTTTTCGATTGGAGAAATGGATTCTATGAAGAAAAAACAAGCAGATTGGTATGATCGAAGTTGAAAATCGGTCCATCCGTTCGGAAGTTAAAGCGAACTGAAGAATTCGAGAAAGTTCCAAGGGGGCCCCCATTGATGCATTTTTTTTTTCGATTTCAGTTTTTTCGATTGGAGAAATGGATTCTATGAAGAAAAAACAAGCAGATTGGTATGATCGAAGTTGAAAATCGGTCCATCCGTTCGGAAGTTAAGGCGATCTGAAGAATTCGAAAAAGTTCCAAGGGGGCCCCCTTTGATGCATTTTTTTTTCGATTTCGGTTTTTTCGATTGGAGAAATGGTTTCTATGAAAAATACAAGCAGATTGGTATGATCGAAGTTGAAAATCGGTCAATCCGTTCGGAAGTTAAGGCGATCTGAAGAATTCGAAAAAGTTCCAAGGGGACCCCCTTTGATGCAATTTTTTTTTTGATTTCGGTTTTTTCGATTGGAGAAATGGATTCTATGAAAAAAAAATAAGCAGATTGGTATGATCGAAGTTGAAAATCGGTCCATCCGTTTGGAAGTTAAGGCGATCTGAAGAATTCGAAAAAGTTTCAAGGGGACCTCCTTTGATGCAATTTTTTTTTCGATTTCGGTTTTTTCGATTGGAGAAATGGATTCTATAAAAAAAAACAAGCAGTTTGGTATGATCGAAGTTGAAAATCGGTCCATCCGTTCGGAAGTTAAGGCGATCTGAAGAATTCGAAAAAGTTTTAAGAGGACCCCCTTTGATGCAATTTTTTTTTCGATTTCGGTTTTTTCTATTGAAGAAATGGATTCTATGAAAAAACAAGCAAATTGGTATGCGCGAAATTGAAAATCGGTCCATCCGTTCGGAAGTTAAGGCGGTCTGAAGAATTCGAAAAAGTTCCAAGGGGGCCCCCTTTTGATGCATTTTTTTTCGATTTCGGTTTTTTCGATTGGAGAAATGGATTCTATGGAAAAAAACAAGCAGATTGGTATGATCGAAGTTGAAAATCGGTCCATCCGTTTGGAAGTTAAGGCGACCTGAAGAATTCGAAAAAGTTCCAAGTGGACCCCCTTTGATGCAATTTTTTTTTCGATTTCGGTTTTTTCTATTGAAGAAATGGATTCTATGAAAAAACAAGCAAATTGGTATGCGCGAAATTGAAAATCGGTCCATCCGTTCGGAAGTTAAGGCGGTCTGAAGAATTCGAAAAAGTTCCAAGGGGGCCCCCTTTGATGAATTTTTTATTCGATTTCGGTTTTTTCGATTGGAGAAATGGATTCTATGAAAAAAACAAGCAGATTGGTATTATCGAAGTTGAAAATCGGTCAATCCGTTCGGAAGTTAAGGCGATCTGAAGAATTCGAAAAAGTTCCAAGGGGGCCCCATTTGATGCAATTTTTTTTTTGGTTTCGGTTTATTCGATTGGAGTTAAGGCGATCTGAAGAATTCGAAAAAGTTCCAAGGGGACCCCCTTTGATGCAATTTTTTTTTCGATTTCGGTTTTTTCGATTGGAGAAATGGATTATATGAAAAAAAAAACAAGCAGTTTGGTATGATCGAAGTTGAAAATCGGTTCATCCGTTTGGAAGTTAAGGCAATCTGAAAAATTCGAAAAAGTTCCAAGGGGGCCCCCTTTGATGCAATTTTTTTTTCAGATTTCTTTTTTTTCGATTGGAGAAATGGATTCTATAAAAAAAAACAAGCAGATTGGTATGATCGAAGTTGAAAATCGGTCCATCCGTTTGGAAGTTAAGGCGATCTGAAGAATTCGAAAAAGTTCCAAGAGGACCCCCTTTGATGCAATTTTTTTTTCGATTTCGGTTTTTTTGATTGGAGATTCTATGAAAAAAAACAAGCAGTTTGGTATGATCGAAGTTGAAAATCGGTCCATCCGTTCGGAAGTTAAGGCGATCTGAAGAATTCGAAAAAGTTCCAAGAGGACCCCCTTTGATGCAATTTTTTTTTCGATTTCGGTTTTTTCTATTGAAGAAATGGATTCTATGAAAAAACAAGCAAATTGGTATGCGCGAAATTGAAAATCGGTCCATCCGTTCGGAAGTTAAGGCGGTCTGAAGAATTCGAAAAAGTTCAAAGGGGGCCCCCTTTGATGCATTTTTTTTTCGATTTCGGTTTTTTCCATTGGAGAAATGGATTCTATGAAAAAAACAAGCAGATTGGTATGATCGAAGTTGAAAATCGGTCCATCCGTTCGGAAGTTAAGGCGATCTGAAGAATTCGAAAAAGTTCCAATTTTTTCTTTAGATTTCGGTTTTTTCGATTGGAGAAATGGATTCTATGAAAAAAAACAAGCAGATTGGTATGATCGAAGTTGAAAATCGGTCCATCCGTTTGGAAGTTGTTTGGAAGTTAAGGCGATCTGAAGAATTCGAAAAAGTTCCAAGGGGACCCCCTTTGATGCAATTTTATTTTCGATTTCGGTTTCTTCGATTGAAGAAATGGATTCTATGAAAGAAAACAAGCAGTTTGGTATGATCGAAGTTGAAAATCGGTCCATCCGTTTGGAAGTTAAGGCGATCTGAAGAATTCGAAAAAGTTCCAAGGGGACCCCCTTTGATGCAATTTTTTTTCGATTTCGGTTTTTTCGATTGGAGAAATGGATTCTATAAAAAAAAACAAGCAGATTGGTATGATCGAAGTTGAAAATCGGTCCATCCGTTTGGAAGTTAAGGCGATCTGAAGAATTCGAAAAAGTTCCAAGGGGACCCCCTTTGATGCAATTTTTTTTTCGATTTCGGTTTTTTCGATTGGAGATTCTATGAAAAAAAACAAGCAGTTTGGTATGATCAAAGTTGGAAATCGGTCCATCCGTTCGGAGGTTAAGGCGATCTGTAGAATTCGAAAAAGTTCCAAGAGGACCCCCTTTGATGCAATTTTTTTTTCGATTTCGGTTTTTTCTATTGAAGAAATGGATTCTATGAAAAAACAAGCAAATTGGTATGCGCGAAATTGAAAATCGGTCCATCCGTTCGGAAGTTAAGGAGGTCTGAAGAATTCGAAAAAGTTCCAAGGGGGCCCCCTTTGATGCATTTTTTTTTCGATTTCGGTTTTTTCGATTGAAGAAATGGATTCTATGAAAAAAACAAGCAGATTGGTATGATCGAAGTTGAAAATCGGTCCATCCGTTCGGAAGTTAAGGCGATCTGAAGAATTCGAAAAAGTTCCAAGGGGGCCCCCTTTGATGCAATTTTTTTTAGATTTCGGTTTTTTCGATTGGAGAAATGGATTCTATGAAAAAAACAAACAGATTGGTATGATCGAAGTTGAAAATCGGTCCATCCGTTTGGAAGTTAAGGCGATCTGAAGAATTCGAAAAAGTTCCAAGGGGACCCCCTTTGATGCAATTTTTCTTCGATTTCGGTTTTTTCGATCGAAGAAATGGATTCTATGAAAAAAAAACAAGCAGTTTGGTATGATCGAAGTTGAAAATCGGTCCATCCGTTTGGAAGTTAAGGCGATCTGAAGAATTCGAAAAAGTTCCAAGGGGGCCCCCTTTGATGCATTTTTTTTTAGATTTCGGTTTTTTCGATTGGAGAAGTGGATTCTATGAAAAAAACAAGCAGATTGGTATGATCGAAGTTGAAAATCGGTCCATCCGTTTGGAAGTTAAGGAGATCTGAAGAATTCGAAAAAGTTCCAAGGGGACCCCCTTTGATGCAATTTTTTTTTCGATTTCGGTTTTTGTGATGGGAGAAATGGATTCTATGAAAAAAAAACAAGCAGTTTGGTATGATCGAAGTTGAAAATCGGTCCATCCGTTCGGAAGTTAAGGCGATCTGAAGAATTCGAGAAAGTTCCAAGAGGACCCCCATTGATGCAATTTTTTTTTCGATTCCGGTTTTTTCTATTGAAGAAATGGATTCTATGAAAAAACAAGCAAATTGGTATGCGCGAAATTGAAAATCGGTCCATCCGTTCGGAAGTTAAGGCGGTCTGAAGAATTCGAAAAAGTTCCAAGGGGGCCCCCTTTGATGCATTTTTTTTTTCGATTTCGGTTTTTTCGATTGGAGAAATGGATTCTATGAAAAAAACAAGCAGATTGGTATGATCGAAGTTGAAAATCGGTCCATCCGTTCGGAAGTTAAGGCGATCTGAAGAATTCGAAAAAGTTCCAAGGGGGCCCCCTTTGATGCAATTTTATTTTTTGATTTCGGTGTTTTCGATTGGAGAAATGGATTCTATGAAAAAAAAACAAGCAGATTGGTATGATCGAAGTTGAAAATCGGTCCATCCGTTCGAAAGTTAAGGCGATCTGAAGAATTCGAAAAAGTTCCAAGGGGGCCCCCTTCGATGCATTTTTTTTCGATTTCGGTTTTTTCGATTGCAGAAATGGATTCTATGAAAGAAAACAAGCAAATTGGTATGATCGAAGTTGAAAATCGGTCCATCCGTTCGGAAGTTAGGCGATCTGAAGAATTCGAAAAAGTTCCAAGGGGGCCCACATGATGCATTTTATTTTGATTTCGGTTTTTTCGATTGGAGAAATGGATTCTATAAAAAAAAAAACAAGCAGATTGGTATGATCGAAGTTGAAAATCGGTCCATCCGTTTGGAAGTTAAGGCGATCTGAAGAATTCGAAAAAGTTCCAAGGGGACCCCCTTTGATGCAATTTTTTTTTCGATTTCGGTTTTTTCGATTGAAGAAATGGATTCTATGAAAAAAAAACAAGCAGATTGGTATGATCGAAGTTGAAAATCGGTCCATCCGTTTGGAAGTTAAGGCGATCTGAAGAATTCGAAAAAGTTCCAAGGGGGCCCCCTTTGATCCATTTTTATTTCGATTTCGGTTTTTTCGATTGGAGAAAACAAGCAGATTGGTATGATCGAAGTTGAAAATCGGTCCATCCGTTCGGAAGTTAAGGCGATCTGAAGAATTCGAAAAAGTTCCAAGGGGACCCCCTTTGATGCAATTTTTTTTCGATTTCGGTTTTTTTGATTGGAGAAATGGATTCTATAAAAAAAACAAGCAGTTTGGTATGATCGAAGTTGAAAATCGGTCCATCCGTTCGGAAGTTAAGGCGATCTGAAGAATTCGAAAAAGTTCCAAGAGGACCCCCTTTGATGCAATTTTTTTTTCGATTTCTGTTTTTTCTATTGAAGAAATGGATTCTATGAAAAAACAAGCAGATTGGTATGATCGAAGTTGAAAATCGGTCCATCCGTTTGGAAGTTAAGGCGATCTGAAGAATTCGAAAAAGTTCCAAGGGGACCCCCTTTGATGCAATTTTTTTTTCGATTTCGGTTTTTTTGATGGGAGAAATGGATTCTATGAAAAAAAAACAAGCAGTTTGGTATGATCGAAGTTGAAAATCGGTCCATCCGTTCGGAAGTTGAGGCGATCTGAAGAATTCGAGCAAGTTCCAAGAGGACCCCCATTGATGCAATTTTTTTTTCGATTTCGGTTTTTTCTATTGAAGAAATGGATTCTAGGAAAAAAAACAAGCAGATTGGTATGCGCGAAATTGAAAATCGGTCCATCCGTTCGGAAGTTAAGGCGGTCTGAAGAATTCGAAAAAGTTCCAAGGGGGCCCCCTTTGATGCATTTTTTTTTTTCGATTTCGGTTTTTTCGATTGGAGAAATGGATTCTATGAAAAAAACAAGCAGATTGGTATGATCGAAGTTGAAAATCGGTCCATCCGTTCGGAAGTTAAGGCGATCTGAAGAATTCGAAAAAGTTCCAAGGGGGCCCCCTTTGATGCAATTTTATTTTTCGATTTCGGTTTTTTCGATTGGAGAAATGGATTCTATGAAAAAAAACAAGCAGATTGGTATGATCGAAGTTGAAAATCGGTCCATCCGTTCGAAAGTTAACGCGATCTGAAGAATTCGAAAAAGTTCCAAGGGGGCCCCCTTCGATGCATTTTTTTTTCGATTTCGGTTTTTTCGATTGCAGAAATGGATTCTATGAAAGAAAACAAGCAAATTGGTATGATCGAAGTTGAAAATCGGTCCATCCGTTCGGAAGTTAGGCGATCTGAAGAATTCGAAAAAGTTCCAAGGGGGCCCCCATGATGCATTTTATTTTGATTTTGGTTTTTTCGATTGGAGAAATGGATTCTATGAAAAAAAACAAGCAGATTGGTATGATCGAAGTTGAAAATCGGTCCATCCGTTTGGAAGTTAAGGCGATCTGAAGAATTCGAAAAAGTTCCAAGGGGACCCCCCTTTGATGCAATTTTTTTTTCGATTTCGGTTTTTTCGATTGAAGAAATGGATTCTATGAAAAAAAAAACGAGCAGATTGGTATGATCGAAGTTGAAAATCGGTCCATCTGTTTGAAAGTTAAGGCGATCTGAAGAATTCGAAAAAGTTCCAAGGGGACCCCCTTTGATGCAATTTTTTTTTTCGATATCGGTTTTTTCGATTGAAGAAATGGATTCTATGAAAAAAAACAAGCAGTTTGGCATGATCGAAGTTGAAAATCGGTCCATCCGTTTGGAAGTTAAGGCGATCTGAAGAATTCGAAAAAGTTCTAAGGGGGCCCCCTTTGATCCATTTTTATTTCGATTTCGGTTTTTTCGATTGGAGAAAACAAGCAGATTGGTATGATCGAAGTTGAAAATCGGTCCATCCGTTCGGAAGTTAAGGCGATCTGAAGAATTCGAAAAAGTTCCAAGGGGGCCCCCTTTGATGCATTGTTTTTTTCAGATTTCGGTTTCTTCGATTGGAGAAATGGATTCTATGAAAAAAAAACAAGCAGATTGGTATGATCGAAGTTGAAAATCGGTCCATCCGTTTGGAAGTTAAGGCGATCTGAAGAATTCGAAAAAGTTCCAAGGGGACCCCCTTTGATGCAATTTTTTTTTCGATTTCGGTTTTTTTGATTGGAGAAATGGATTCTATAAAAAAAAACAAGCAGTTTGGTATGATCGAAGTTGAAAATCGGTCCATCCGTTCGGAAGTTAAGGCGATCTGAAGAATTCGAGAAAGTTTCAAGAGGACCCCCATTGATGCAATTTTTTTTTTCGATTTCGGTTTTTTCTATTGAAGAAATGGATTCTATGAAAAAACAAGCAAATTGGTATGCGCGAAATTGAAAATCGGTCCATCCGTTCGGAAGTTAAGGCGGTCTGAAGAATTCGAAAAAGTTCCAAGGGGGCCCCCTTTGATGCAATTTTATTTTTCGATTTCGGTTTTTTCGATTGGAGAAATGGATTCTATGAAAAAAACAAGCAGATTGGCATGATCGAAGTTGAAAATCGGTCCATCCGTTCGGAAGTTAAGGCGATCTGAAGAATTCGAAAAAGTTCCAAGGGGGCCCCCTTTGATGCAATTTTATTTTTCGATTTCGGTTTTTTCGATTGGAGAAATGGATTCTATGAAAAAAAAAAACAAGCAGATTGGTATGATCGAAGTTGAAAATCGGTCCATCCGTTCGGAAGTCAAGGCGATCTGAAGAATTCGAAAAAGTTCCAAGGGGGCCCCCTTTGATGCATTTTTTTTTTCGATTTCGGTTTTTTCGATTGCTGAAATGGATTCTATGAAAGAAAACAAGCAAATTGGTATGATCGAAGTTGAAAATCGGTCCATCCGTTCGGAAGTTAGGCGATCTGAAGAATTCGAAAAAGTTCCAAGGGGGCCCCCTTTGATGCATTTGTTTTTGATTTCGGTTTTTTCGATTGGAGAAATTGATTCTATGAAAAAAAAACAAGCAGATTGGTATGATCGAAGTTGAAAATCGGTCCATCCGTTCGGAAGTTAAGGCGATCTGAAGAATTCGAAAAAGTCCCAAGGGGGCCCCCTTTGATGCATTTTTTTTATTACGTTTTTTTCGATTGAAGAAAAGGATTCTATGAAAAAAAAACAAGCAGATTGGTATGATCGAAGTTGAAAATCGGTCCACCCGTTTAGAAATTAAGGCGATCTGAAGAATTCGAAAAAGTTCCAAGGGGACCCCCTTTGATACAATTTTTTTTTCGATTTCGGTTTTTTCGATTGGAGAAATGGATTCTATGAAAAAAAAAACAAGCAGTTTGGTATGATCGAAGTTGAAAATCGGTCCATCCGTTCGGAAGTTAAAGCGATCTGAAGAATTCGAAAAAGTTCCAAGGGGACCCCCTTTGATGCAATTTTTTTTCCGATTTCGGTTTTTTCGATTGGAGAAATGGATTCTATGAAAAAAACTAGCAGATTGGTATGATCGAAGTTGAAAATCGGTCAATCCGTTCGGAAGTTAAGGCGATCTGAAGAATTCGAAAAAGTTCCAAGGGGGCCCCCTTTGATGCAATTTTTTTTTTCGGTCAATCCGTTCGGAAGTTAAGGCGATCTGAAGAATTTGAAAAAGTTCCAAGGGGGCCCCCTTTGATGCAATTTTTTTTTCGATTTCGGTTTTTTTGATTGGAGAAATGAATTCTATGAAAAAAAACAAGCAGTTTGGTATGATCGAAGTTGAAAATCGGTCCATCCGTTTGGAAGTTAAGGCGATCTGAAGAATTCGAAAATGTTCCAAGGGGGCCCCCTTTGATGCAATTTTTTTTTTAGATTTCGGTTTTTTCGATTGGAGAAATGGATTCTATGAAAAAAAACAAGCAGATTGGTATGATCGAAGTTGAAAATCGGTCCATCCGTTTGGAAGTTAAGGCGATCTGAAGAATTCGAAAAAGTTCCAAGGGGACCCCCTTTGATGCAATTTTTTTTTCGATTTCGGTTTTTTTGATTGGAGAAATGGATTCTATGAAAAAAAACAAGCAGTTTGGTATGATCGAAGTTGAAAATCGGTCCATCCGTTCGGAAGTTAAGGCGATCTGAAGAATTCGAGAAAGTTCCAAGAGGACCCCCTTTGATGTAAATTTTTTTTCGATTTCGGTTTTTTCTATTGAAGAAATGGATTCTATGAAAAAACAAGCAAATTGGTATGCGCGAAATTGAAAATCGGTCCATCCGTTCGGAAGTTAAGGCGGTCTGAAGAATTCGAAAAAGTTCCAAGGGGGCCCCCTTTGATACATTTTTTTTTTCGATTTCGGTTTTTTCGATTGGAGAAATGGATTCTATGAAAAAAACAAGCAGATTGGTATGATCGAAGTTGAAAATCGGTCCATCCGTTCGGAAGTTAAGGCGATCTGAAGAATTCGAAAAAGTTCCAAGGGGGCCCCCGTTGATGCAATTTTATTTTTCGATTTCGGTTTTTTCGATTGAAGAAATGGATTCTATGAAAAAAAAACAAGCAGATTGGTATGATCGAAGTTGAAAATCGGTCCATCCGTTCGGAAGTTGAGGCGATCTGAAGAATTCGAAAAAGTTCCAAGGGGGCCCCCTTCGATGCATTTTTTTTTTCGATTTCGGTTTTTTCGATTGCTGAAATGGATTCTATGAAAGAAAACAAGCAAATTGGTATGATCGAAGTTGAAAATCGGTCCATCCGTTCGAAAGTTAGGCGATCTGAAGAATTCGAAAAAGTTCAAAGGGGGCCCCCTTTGATGCATTTTTTTCTGATTTCGGTTTTTTTGATTGGAGAAATGGATTCTATGAAAAAAACAAGCAGATTGGTATGATCGAAGTTGAAAATCGGTCCATCCGTTCGGAAGTTAAGGCGATCTGAAGAATTCGAAAAAGTTCCAAGGAGGCTCCCTTAGATGCATTTTTTTTGATTTCGGTTTTTTCGATTGAAGAAAAGGATTCTATGAAAAAAAAAAACAAGCAGATTGGTGCTTTGATGCATTTTTTTTTCGATTCCGGTTTTTTTGATCGGAGAAATGGATTCTATGAAAAAAAACAAGCAGATTGGTATGATCGAAGTTGAAAATCGGTCCATCCGTTCGGAACTTAAGGCGATCTGAAGAATTCGAAAAAGTTCCAAGGGGGCTCCCATTGATGCTTTTTATTTTTTCGAATTCGGTTTTTTTGATTGGAGAAATGGATTCTATGAAAAAAATACAAGCAGTTTGGTATGATCGAAGTTGAAAATCGGTCCATCCGTTCGGAAGTTAAGGCGATCTGAAGAATTCGAGAAAGTTCCAAGAGGACCCCCTTTGATGTAATTTTTTTTTCGATTTCGGTTTTTTCTATTGAAGAAATGGATTCTATGAAAAAACAAGCAAATTGTTATGCGCGAAATTGAAAATCGGTCCATCCGTTCGGAAGTTAAGGCGGTCTGAAGAATTCGAAAAAGTTCCAAGGGGGCCCTCTTTGATGCATTTTTTTTTCGATTTCGATTTTTTCGATTGGAGAAATGGATTCTATGAAAAAAACAAGCAGATTGGTATGATCGAAGTTGAAAATCGGTCCATCCGTTCGGAAGTTAAGGCGATCTGAAGAATTCGAAAAAGTTCCAAGGGAGCCCCCGTTGATGCAATTTTATTTTTCGATTTCGGTTTATTAGATACTATCCATTCAACCTTCTGTTCGATTCGGTTGCTCGTATGTATAACGAAAGAACAGTAACCTGGTGAGTATTTCTATATGAACGTCATCACGATATAATCGAATACAACTCAGATACAATGATCATTCCGTCTATCCATCCAACCTTCTGTTCGATTGGGTCGCTCGTATGTATAACGCATGAACAGTCACCTGGTGAGTATTACTATATAAACATCACCACGATATAATCGAATACAACTCAGTTACAATTATCGTTTCGTCCAATCATCCAACCTTATGTTCGATTCAGACGCTCGTATGTGTTACGAAAGAACCGTTACATGGTAGGTGTAACTAAATATACAGCATAACGATATAATCGGAGACAACCCAGATACAATGATTGTTCAATCTATCCATTCAACCTTATGTTCTATTCGGTTGCTCGTATGTATAACGGAAGAACATTTACCTGGTTAGACATAATATATAATAATCACCACGATATAATCGAATACAACTCAGTTACAATTGTCGTTTCGTCTAACCATCCAACCTTATGTTCGATTCAGACGCTCGTATGTGTAACGAAAGAACCGTTACATGGTAGGTGTAACTAAATGAACAGCATAACGATATAATCGGAGACAACCCAGATACAATGTTCGTTCAATCTATCCATTCAACCTTATGTTCGATTTGGTTGCTCGTATGTATAACGGAAGAACAGTTACCTGGTTTGACATAATATATAATAATCATCACGAAATAATCGAATACAACCCAGATACGATGATTGTTCAGTCTATCAATTCACCTTTCTCTACGATTCAGTCGCTCGTATGTGTTACAAAAGAACCGTTACATGGTAGGCTAAACTAAATATACAGCATAACGATATATTCGGATACAACCCAGATACAATGATTGTTCAATCTATCCATTCAACCTTATGTTCGATTCGGTTGCTCGTATGTATAACGGAAGAACTGTTACCTGGTTAGACATACTATATGATAATCATCACGATATAATCAAATACAACCCAGATACGATGATTGTTCAATCTATCTATTTAACCTTCTGCTCGATTCGGTCGCTTTTATGTAAAACGGAAGAACAGTTACCTGGTGAGTATTGCTATAAACATCATCACGATATCATCGAATACAACTCAGATACAATTAACGGGAATACCTTCACCTAGTGTGTATAACTATATACACAGCATAACATCATAATCGAATACAACCCAGATACTATCCATTCAACCTTATGTTCGATTCGGTTGCTCGTATGTATAACGAAAGAACAGTTACCTGGTGAGTATTTCTATATGAACGTCATCACGATATAATCGAATACAACTCAGATACAATGATCATCCCGTCTATCCATCCAACCTTATGTTCGATTCAGACGCTCGTATGTGAAACGAAAGAACCGTTACATGGTAAGTGTAACTAAATATACAGCAAAACGATATAATCGGAGACAACACAGATAAAATGATTGTTCAGTCTATCCATTCAACCTTCTGTTCAATTCAGTCGCTCTTATGTATAACTGGAGAACAGTTACCTGGTGAGTATAACTATATAAACATCATCACGATTTAATCGAATACAACCCCAGATACGATTAGTGTTTAGTCTATCCATTCAACCTTCTGTTCAATTCAGTCGCTCGTATGTATAACGGAAGAACAGTTACCTGGTGAGTATAAATATATATACATAATCGAATACAACCCAGATACGATGATTGTTCAATCTATCCATTCAACCTTCTGCTCGATTCGGTCGCTTGTATGTAAAACGGAAGAACAGTTACCTGGTGAGTATTGCTATATAAACATTATCACGATATCATCAAATACAACTCAGATACAATTATCGTTTCGTCTAACCATTTATCCTTCTGTTCGATTCAGTCGCTAGTATGTGTAACGGAAGTACCGTCACCTGGTAAGTATCACTATATATACAGTATTGCGATCTATCCATCCAACCTTCTGTTCGATTTGGTCGCTCGTACGTATAACGCAAGAAGAGTCACTTGGTGAGTATTACTATATAAACATTACCACGATATAATCGAATACAACTCAGTTACAATTATCGTTCCGTCTAACCATCCAACCTTATGTTCGATTCAGACGCTCGTATGTGTAACGAAAGAACCATTACATGGTGGTAGGTGTATCTGAATATACAGCATAACGATATAATCGGAGACAACCCAGATACAATGATTGTTCAATATATATATTCAACCTGATGTTCGATTGGGTTGCTCGTATGTATAACGGAAGAACAGGTACCTGGTGAGTATAACTATATAAACAGAATTGCGATATAATCGGATACCACCCAGATACATTGATTGTTCAGTCTATCCATTCAACTTTCTGTTCGTTTCGGTCGCTTGTATGTGAAACGGGAATACCGTTACCTAGTGTGTATAAATATATACACAGCATAACATCATAATCGAATACAACCCAGATACTATCCTTTCAACCTTCTGTTCGATTCGGTTGCTCGTATGTATAACGAAAGAACAGTAACCTGGTGAGTATTTCTATATGAACGTCATCACGATATAATAGAATACAACTCAGATACAATAATCATTCCGTCTATCCATCCAACCTCATGTTCGATTGGGTCACTCGTATGTATAACGAAAGAACAGTCACCTGGTGAGTATTACTATATAAACATCACCACGATATAATCGAATACAACTCAGTCACAATTAACGTTCCGTCTAACCATCCAACCTTATGTTCGATTCAGACGCTCGTATGTGTAACGAAAGAACCGTTACATGGTAGGTGTAACTAAATATACAGCATAACGATATAATCGGAGACAACCCAGATACAATGATTGTTCAATCTATCCATTCAACCTTATGTTCGATTCGGTTGCTCGTATGTATAACGGAAGAACTGTTACCTGGTTAGACATACTATATGATAATAATCACGATATAATCAAATACAACCCAGATACGATGATTGTTCAGTCTATCCATTCAACCTTCTGTTCAGTTCAGTCGCTCTTATGTATAACTGGAGAACAGTTTCCTGGTGAGTATAACTATATGAACATCATCAGGATATAATCGAATACAACCCCAGATACGATTATTGTTTAGTTTATCCATTGAACCTTCTGTTCAATTCAGTCGCTCGTATGTATACCGGAAGAACAGTTACCTGGTGAGTATAACTATATAAACATAATCGAATACATCACAGATACGATGATTGTTCAATCTTTCCATTCAACCTTATGTTCGATTCGGTTGCTCGTATGTATAACGGAAGAACAGGTACCTGATGAGTATAACCATATAAACATAATCGAATACAACTCAAATACGATGATTGTTCAATCTATCCATTTAACCTTCTGCTCGATTCGGTCGCTTGTATGTAAAACGGAAGGACAGTTACCTTGTGAGTATTGCTATATAAACATCATCACGATATCATCGAATACAACTCAGATACAATTATCGTTTCGTCTAACCATTTAACCTTATGTTCGATTCAGACGCTCTTATGTGTAACGGAAGAATCGTCACCTGGTAAGTATCACTATATATACAGTATTGCGATATAATCGGATACCACCCAGATACATTGATTGTTCAGTCTATCCATTCAACTTTCTGTTCGTTTCGGTCGCTCGTATGTAAAACGGGAATACCATCACCTAGTGTGTATAACTATATACACAGCATAACATCGTAATCGAATACAACCCAGATACTATCCATTCAACCTCCTGTTCGATTCGGTTGCTCGTATGTATAACGAAAGAACAGTAACCTGGTGAGTATCACTATATAAACATCACCACGATATAATCGAATACAACTCAGATACAATTATCATTCCGTCTATCCATCCAACCTTATGTTCGATTCAGACGCTCTTATGTGTAACGAAAGAACCGTTACATGGTAGGTGTAACTAAATATACAGCATAACGATATAATCGGAGAAAACCCAGATACAATGATTGTTCAATCTATCCATTCAACCTTATGTTCGATTCGTTTGCTCGTATGTATAACGGAAGAACAGTTACCTGGTTAGACATAATATGTGATAATCATCACCTAATAATCGAATACAACCCAGATACGATGATTGTTCAGTCTATCCATTCACCCTTCTCTATGATTCAGTCGCTCGTATGTGTAACGAGAGAACCGTTATATTGTAGGCTAAACTGAATATACAGCATAACGATATATTCGGATACAACCCAGATACAATGATTGTTCAATCTATCCATTCAACCTTATGTTCGATTCGGTTGCTCGTATGTATAACGGAAGAACAGTTACCTGGTTATAACTATATAAACATAATCGAATACAACCCAGATACGATAATTGTTCAATCTATCTATTTAACTTCCTGCTCGATTCGGTCGCTTGTATTTGAAACGGAAGAACAGTTACCTGGTGAGTATTGCTATAAACATCATCACGGTATCATCGAATACAACTCAGATACAATTATCGTTTCGTCTAACCATTTAACCTTCTGTTCGATTCAGTCGCTAGTATGTGTAACGGAAGTACCGTCACCTGGTTAGTATCACTATATATACAGTATTGCGATATAATCGGATACCACCCAGATACATTGATTGTTCAGTCTATCCATTCAACTTTCTGTTCGTTTCGGTCGCTCGTATGTAAAACGGGAATACCGTCACCTAGTGTGTATAACTATATACACAGCATAACATCATAATCGAATACAACCCAGATACTATCCATTCAACCTCCTGTTCGATTCGGTTGCTCGTAGGTATAACGAAAGAACAGTAACCTGGTGAGTATTTCTATATGAACGTCATCACGATATAATCGAATACAACTCAGATACAATTATCATTCCGTCTATCCATCCAACCTTATGTTCGATTCAGACGCTCGAATGTGTAACGAAAGAACCGTTACATGGTAGGTGTAACTAAATATACAGCATGACGATATAATCTGAGACAAGTCAGATACAATGATTGTTCAATCTATCCATCCAACCTTATGTTCGATTCGGTTGCTCGTATGTTTAACGAGAGAACTGTTACCTGGTTAGACATACTATATGATAATCATCACGATATAATCGAATACAACCCAGATACGTTGATTGTTCAGTCTATCCATTCAACATTCTGTTCAGTTCAGTCGCTCTTATATATAACTGGAGAACAGTTACTTGGTGAGTATAACTATATAAACATCATCACGATATACTCAAATACAACCCCAGATACGATTATTGTTTAGTCTAACCATTTAACCTTCTGTTCAATTCAGTCGCTCGTATGTATAACGGAAGAACAGTTACCTGGTGAGTATAACTATATAAACATAATCGAATACAACCCAGATACGATGATTGTTCAATCTATCTATTAAACCTTCTGCTCGATTCGGTCGCTTGTATTTAAAACGGAAGAACAGTTACCTGGTGAGTATTGCTATAAACATCATCACGATATCATCGAATACAACTCAGATACAATTATCGTTTCGTCTAACCATTTAAACATCTGTTCGATTCAGTCGCTAGTATGTGTAACGGAAATACCGTCACCTGGTGAGTATCACTATTTATACAGAATTGCGATATAATCGGATACCACCCAGATACATTAATTGTTCAGTCTATATATTCATTTTTCTGTTCGTTTCGGTCGCTCGTATGTTAAACGGGAATACCGTCACCTAGTGTGTATAAATATATACACAGCATAACATCATAATCGATTACAACCCAGATACTATCCATTCAACCTTCTGTTCGATTCGGTTGCTCGTATGTATAACGAAAGAACAGTAACCTGGTGAGTATTACTATATAAACATCACCACGATATAATCGAATACAACTCAGATACAATTATCATTCCGTCTATCCATCCAACCTTATGTTCGATTCAGACGCTCGTATGTGTAACGAAAGAACCGTTACATGGTAGGTGTAACTAAATATACAGCATAACGATATAATCGGAGACAACTCAGATACAATGATTGTTCAATCTATACATCCAACCTTATGTTCGATTCGGTTGCTCGTATGTTTAACGAAAGAACTGTTACCTGGTTAGACATACTATATGATAATCATCACGATATAATCGAATACAACCCAGATACGTTGATTGTTCAGTCTATCCATTCAACATTCTGTTCAGTTCAGTCGCTCTTATATATAACTGGAGAACAGTTACTTGGTGAGTATAACTATATAAACATCATCACGATATACTCAAATACAACCCCAGATACGATTATTATTTAGTCTAACCATTCTACCTTCTGTTCAATTCAGTCGCTCGTATGTATAACGGAAGAACAGTTACCTGGTGAGTATAACTATATAAACATTATCGAATACAACCCAGATACTATGATTGTTCAATCTATCCATTTAACCTTCTGCTCGATTCGGTCGCTTGTAAGTAAAACGGAAGAACAGTTACCTGGTGAGTATTGCTATATAAACATCATCACGATATCATCGAATACAACTCAGATACAATTATCGTTTCGTCTAACCATTTAACCTTCTCTTCGATTCAGTCGCTAGTATGTGTAACGGAAGTACCGTCACCTGTTAAGTATCACTATATATACAGTATTGCGATATAATCAGATACCAACCAGATACATCGATTGTTCAGTCTATCCATTCAACTTTCTGTTCGTTTCGGTCGCTCGTATGTGAAACGAGAATACCGTCACCAAGTGTGTATAATTATATACACAGCATAACATCATAATCGAATACAACCCAGATACTATCCATTCAACCTTCTGTTCGATTCGGTTGCTCGTATGTATAACGAAAGAACAGTAACCTGGTGAGTATTTCTATATGAACGTCATCACGAAATAATCGAATACAACTCGGATACAATTATCATTCCGTCTATCCATCCAACCTTCTGTTCGATTGGGTCGCTCGTATGTATAACGCAAGAACAGTCACCTGGTGTTTATTACTATATAAACATCACCACGATATAATCGAATACAACTCAGTTACAATTATCGTTCCGCCAAACCATCCAACCTTATGTTCGATTCAGACGCTCGTATGTGTAACGAAAGAACCGTTACATGGTAGGTGTAACTAAATATACAGCATAACGATATATTCGGATACAACCCAGATACAATGATTGTTCAATCTATCCATTCAACCTTATGTTCGATTTGGTTGCTCGTATGTATAACGGAAGATTTGTTACTTGGTTAGACATACTATATGATAATCATCACGATATAATCGAATACAACCCAGAAAGGATGATTGTACAGTCTATCCACTAAACCTTCTCTTCGATTCGGTCGCTCTTACGTATAACGAAAGCACAGTTACCTGGTGAGTATAACTATAAAAACATCATCACGATATAATCGAATACAACCCCAGATACTATTATTGTTTATTCTATCCATTCAACCTTCTGTTTAATTCAGTCGCTCGTTTGTATAACGGAAGAACAGTTACCTGGTGAGTATAACTATATAAACATTACCGAATACAACCCAGATACGATGATTGTTCAATCTATCCATTCAACCTTCTGCTCGATTCGGTCGCTTGTATGTAAAACGGAAGAACAGTTACCAGTATAACTGGAGAACAGTTTCCTGGTGAGTATATTTATATGAACATCATCAAGATATAATCTAATACAACCCCAGATACGATTATTGTTTAGTCTATCCATTCAACCTCCTGTTCGATTCGGTTGCTCGTATGTATAACGAAAGAACAGTAACCTGGTGAGTATTTCTATATGAACGTCATCACGATATAATCGAATACAACTCAGATACAATTATCATTCCGTCTATCCATCCAACCTTATGTTCGATTCAGACGCTCGAATGTGTAACGAAAGAACCGTTACATGGTAGGTGTAACTAAATATACAGCATAACGATATAATCTGAGACAACTCAGATACAATGATTGTTCAATCTATCCATCCAACCTTATGTTCGATTCGGTTGCTCGTATGTTTAACGAAAGAACTGTTACCTGGTTAGACATACTATATGATAATCATCACGATATAATCGAATACAACCCAGATACGTTGATTGTTCAGTCTATCCATTCAACATTCTGTTCAGTTCAGTCGCTTTTATATATAACTGGAGAACAGTTACTTGGTGAGTATAACTATATAAACATCATCACGATATACTCAAATTCAACCCCAGATACGATTATTGTTTAGTCTAACCATTTAACCTTCTGTTCAATTCAGTCGCTCGTATGTATAACGGAAGAACAGTTACCTGGTGAGTATAACTATATAAACATAATCGAATACAACCCAGATACGATGATTGTTCAATCTATCTATTTAACCTTCTGCTCGATTCGGTCGCTTGTATTTAAAACGGAAGAACAGTTACCTGGTGAGTATTGCTATAAACATCATCACGATATCATCGAATACAACTCAGATACAATTATCGTTTCGTCTAACCATTTAAACATCTGTTCGATTCAGTCGCTAGTATGTGTAACGGAAGTACCGTCACCTGGTGAGTATCACTATTTATACAGAATTGCGATATAATCGGATACCACCCAGATTCATTAATTGTTCAGTCTATATATTCATTTTTCTGTTCGTTTCGGTCGCTCGTATGTAAAACGGGAATACCGTCACCTAGTGTGTATAAATATATACACAGCATAACATCATAATCGATTACAACCCAGATACTATCCATTCAACCTTCTGTTCGATTCGGTTGCTCGTATGTATAACGAAAGAACAGTAACCTGGTGAGTATTACTATATAAACATCACCACGATATAATCGAATACAACTCAGATACAATAATTATCATTCCGTCTATCCATCCAACCTTATGTTTGATTCAGACGCTCGTATGTGTAACGAAAGAACCGTAACATGGTAGGTGTAACTAAATATACAGCATAACGATATAATCGGAGACAACTCAGATACAATGATTGTTCAATCTATCCATCCAACCTTATGTTCGATTCGGTTGCTCGTATGTTTAACGAAAGAACTGTTACGTGGTTAGACATACTATATGATAATCATCACGATATAATCGAATACAATCCAGATACGTTGATTGTTCAGTCTATCCATTCAACATTCTGTTCAGTTCAGTCGCTCTTATATATAACTGGAGAACAGTTACTTGGTGAGTATAACTATATAAACATCATCACGATATACTCAAATACAACCCCAGATACGATTATTATTTAGTCTAACCATTCAACCTTCTGTTCAATTCAGTCGCTCGTATGTATAACGGAAGAACAGTTACCTGGTGAGTATAACTATATAAACATTATCGAATACAACCCAGATACTATGATTGTTCAATCTATCCATTTAACCTTCTGCTCGATTCGGTCGCTTGTAAGTAAAACGGAAGAACAGTTACCTGGTGAGTATTGCTATATAAACATCATCACGATATCATCGAATACAACTCAGATACAATTATCGTTTCGTCTAACCATTTAACCTTCTCTTCGATTCAGTCGCTAGTATGTGTAACGGAAGTACCGTCACCTGTTAAGTATCACTATATATACAGTATTGCGATATAATCAGATACCAACCAGATACATCGATTGTTCAGTCTATCCATTCAACTTTCTGTTCGTTTCGGTCGCTCGTATGTGAAACGGGAATACCGTCACCAAGTGTGTATAATTATATACACAACATAACATCATAATCGAATACAACCCAGATACTATCCATTCAACCTTCTGTTCGATTCGGTTGCTCGTATGTATAACGAAAGAACAGTAACCTGGTGAGTATTTCTATATGAACGTCATCACGAAATAATCGAATACAACTCGGATACAATTATCATTCCGTCTATCCATCCAACCTTCTGTTCGATTGGGTCGCTCGTATGTATAACGCAAGAACAGTCACCTGGTGTTTATTACTATATAAACATCACCACGATATAATCGAATACAACTCAGTTACAATTATCGTTCCGCCAAACCATCCAACCTTATGTTCGATTCAGACGCTCGTATGTGTAACGAAAGAACCGTTACGTGGTAGGTGTAACTAAATATACAGCATAACGATATATTCGGATACAACCCAGATACAATGATTGTTCAATCTATCCATTCAACCTTATGTTCGATTCGGTTGCTCGTATGTATAACGGAAGATTTGTTACTTGGTTAGACATACTATATGATAATCATCACTATATAATCGAATACAACCCAGAAAGGATGATTGTACAGTCTATCCACTCAACCTTCTCTTCGATTCGGTCGCTCTTACGTATAACGAAAGGACAGTTACCTGGTGAGTATAACTATAAAAACATCATCACGATATAATCGAATACAACCCCAGATACTATTATTGTTTAGTCTATCCATTCAACCTTCTGTTTAATTCAGTCGCTCGTTTGTATAACGGAAGAACAGTTACCTAGTGAGTATAACTATATAAACATTACCGAATACAACCCAGATACGATGATTGTTCAATCTATCCATTCAACCTCCTGCTCGATTCGGTCGCTTGTATGTAAAACGGAAGAACAGTTACCAGTATAACTGGAGAACAGTTTCCTGGTGAGTATAATTATATGAACATCATCAAGATATAATCTAATACAACCCCAGATACGATTATTGTTTAGTCTATCCATTCAACCTTCTGTTCAATTCAGTCGCTCGTATGTATAACGGAAGAACAGTTACCTGGTGAGTATAACTATATAGACATAATCGAATACAACCCAGATACGATGATTGTTCAATTAATACTGAATTCAACCTTCTGCTCGATTCGGTCGCTTGTATGTAAAACGGAAGAACAGTTACCAGTATAACTGGAGAACAGTTTCCTGGTGAGTATATTTATATGAACATCATCAAGATATAATTTAATACAACCCCAGATACGATTATTGTTTAGGCTATCCATTCAACCTTCTGTTCAATTCAGTCGCTCGTATGTATAACGGAAGAACAGTTACATGGTTAGTATAACTATATAAACATAATCGAATACAACCCAGATACGATGATTGTTCAATTAATACTGAATTCAACCTTCTGCTCGATTCGGTCGCTTGTATTTAAAACGGAAGAACAGTTACCTGGTGAGTATTGCTATATAAACATCATCACGATATCATCGAATACAACTCAGATACAATTATCGTTTCGTCTAACCATTCAACATTCTGTTCGATTCAGTCGCTAGTATGTGTAACGGAAGTACCGTCACCTGGTGAGTATCACTATTTATACAGAATTGCGATATAATCGAATACCACCCAGATACATTATATGTTCAGTCTATATATTCATTTTTCTGTTCGTTTCGGTCGCTCGTATGTAAAACGGGAATACCGTCACCTAGTGTGTATAAATATATACACAGCATAACATCATAATCGATTACAACCCAGATACTATCCATTCAACCTTCTGTTCGATTCGGTTGCTCGTATGTATAACGAAAGAACAGTAACCTGGTGAGTATTACTATATAAACACCACCACGATATAATCGAATACAACTCAGATACAATTATCATTCCGTCTATCCATCCAACCTTATGTTCGATTCAGACGCTCGTATGTGTAACGAAAGAACCGTTACATGGTAGGTGTAACTAAATATACAGCATAACGATATAATCGGAGACAACTCAGATACAATGATTGTTCAATCTATCCATCCAACCTTATGTTCGATTCGGTTGCTCGTATGTTTAACGAAAGAACTGTTACCTGGTTAGACATACTATATGATAATCATCACGATATAATCGAATACAATCCAGATACGTTGATTGTTCAGTCTATCCATTCAACATTCTGTTCAGTTCAGTCGCTCTTATATATAACTGGAGAACAGTTACTTGGTGAGTATAACTATATAAACATCATCACGATATACTCAAATACAACCCCAGATACGATTATTATTTAGTCTAACCATTCAACCTTCTGTTCAATTCAGTCGCTCGTATGTATAACGGAAGAACAGTTACCTGGTGAGTATAACTATATAAACATTATCGAATACAACCCAGATACTATGATTGTTCAATCTATCCATTTAACCTTCTGCTCGATTCGGTCGCTTGTAAGTAAAACGGAAGAACAGTTACCTGGTGAGTATTGCTATATAAACATCATCACGATATCATCGAATACAACTCAGATACAATTATCGTTTCGTCTAACCATTTAACCTTCTCTTCGATTCAGTCGCTAGTATGTGTAACGGAAGTATCGTCACCTGGTAAGTATCACTATATATACAGAATTGCGATATAATCGGTACCACCCAGATACATCGATTGTTCAGTCTATATACTATATACACATAACTATATACACAGCATAACATCATAATCGAATACAACCCAGATACTATACATTCAACCTTCTGTTCGATTCGGTTGCTCGTATGTATAATGGAAGAACAGTTACCTGGTTAGATTATATATAATAATCATCACGAAATAATCGAATACAACCCAGATACGATGATTGTTCAGTCTATCCATTCAACCTTCTGTTCAGTTCAGTCGCTCTTATGTATAACTGGAGAACAGTTACCTGGTGAGTATAACTATATAAACATCATCACGATATAATCGAATACAACCCCAGATACGATCATTGTTTAGTCTATCTATTCAACCTTCTGTTCAATTCAGTCGCTCATATTTATGTTATATAATGAATGCGTGATGTATATCTTGTCATGCTTTCTATCATTTCAAGGTTTTGAACACGTTGTATTATGGATTTTCGATGTAGGCGCTACGTTTGCACGACGTATGAATGACGTAAGCGCAACGTATGCACGACACATGCGTCATGTTATTTAACGTTTTTGATATTCTTCAATGATCGCCCTATGTTTATTTTTGTATCTACAACTCTAAGTTGGTGAACAACAGAAATCTTAGTACGCCAAGCGTCAAATGTCGGACACCGAATGTCAGATGCCAGATGCTAAACTTTAACAGCTACCATTTTGGATTTGCGATGTCAGTACGTTATTAATCGTTGTTATGTTTTTCACACGCTGTTTGATATATTTTCGAAGAATGTGTGACGTTTGCATGACATATGTTAGACGCATATGTGACGCATGGGTGATGTATGCGCGATGAATTTTGATGTTTTCTACTCGTTTAATGAAGGCGTGAAAATTTATCATGCGAATCATCGTATTCAAAAATTTTATACGTATTTTAGACGCATATGCGACGCATTGGTGATGTATGCGTGATGAATTTCGATGTATTCTACTCGTTTAATGAAGGCGTGAAAATTTATCATGCGAATCATCGTATTCAAAAATTTTATACGTATTTTAGACGCATATGTCTGATAAATCTTCGACGGATACATGACGTTAGCATGATATATGTTAGACGTTTTATATTTGCGCGACATATGTGCGATGTATTCGTGAGGTTTGTCATCGTTTTGAATGTTTATCGATTAATATCAGTTTTGATTCATATCCCGCAAGCCTTTAGACTCAAAATATATGCAAGTTGAATTTTCGAAATTTCCGTGAAAAATCATTCTTCTGGAGTACCCATATAACCCCGTTCACTGGAAAAATGATGACACCGGAAGTAAAACCAAGAATGTGAGCTTCTTTCATCATGGGGATCATAAATGTATTATTTGTTTTCCCCTATGTCGCATTTTCACGAAAATATAGGAACACATTTTCAATAATTTATCAATATCAAATTCTTTTCGTCACCGATCATAATATCACCCTCACGTGACCAAGACTCTCAAGTTCCAGTCGTTGAGCATCAACTATCAAATTATACCTATCAAACGTAAAACGTCATCATTAATTCTTGATACATCCTGTACCAGTCAGAACATTTGTATATTTCGAACCGTACACCTATTGAAAATATTGAGTGTAATTTCTCATACGCCCAGTATATTTCTTCCATTCTAGATAGTTTTTACATCCCTTTATTTTATCAGCCTGTTGGTTCCATCGTTGGAGCTATCGAAAATATCGTGAATGAAAGCATTGATTTCTGCAGACGTTGACGTTGCATTGATATAATGTGATCTAAATAGTTATACAGCTTTGGAATTTATAACCATACCTTGATCAGAGCTCCGTTTTTGTAATTTCGAAAATTCTTAGTCCTTGAAATATTCACCTCGATATTTCCGATAATATTCCATGTGTTGCCGATGCTGAAAGTGCAATCCTGAATCAAGAAAATTATTTCTGTTTCGAGACATATATTTTGAGAAGATCAATGATTAAAGTACCTGGTTCCAATATAATATTATCTTAATAGTTATATAGCCTTTGAATTCATAAACATACCTTGATCAGAGCTTTTTTTTTTAAATTTTATTAACTCTATGACCTTGAAACATTCACCTCGAGAGTTACGATCATATTCCATTTGTTATCGATTACTCCAAAATTGATTATCGATTTCCTATTTATCATTTCACCTACAGGTTTTCATATTGGTGTAAATGGCATTCCCTGATATGAGTTGTACAAAAATTATGTCTCCTACTAGAATATTGATTGATAATATAGAAACATGAGTTAACCGTGCACTCAAATCGACTCTTCATAGCACTTTCTTGCGTGTAACGGTGTTGTTTCGATTATTTCACCAATTTTCGTCGATATCTCGCAAACCTTGAGTTTTTTTATATACATAGGTAAGTTGATATATTCGGGATGTCCGTGAGAGATCCTTCTCTCAGAGAACCCATATGGCTCTGTTTACTGAAAAAATTTCAACCAGAAGTGAAACCGGAAGTTGTTCTTTTGATGTCCGAACGTTATGGAGATCACTAACATCTCATTTTTTTTTCCTAAATAGATAGAAGAGGATATATTTCAATAATTCATCAAGGAGATAGATCGGTTAGAAAAGCAGTACTCAAAGAGATGGTGAACAGTTTTTATTGTTTTTTTAATATTTCGATAAATTTTGATTGATATCTCGCAAACCTTGGGACTTTGTATATAGGTAAGTTAATATATTCGGAATGTACGTGAAATATCCTTTCCAATGAGTACCCACATGACCCTGTTTACTGACAAAATGGAAACCGGAAGTGAAACCGGAAGTTGTTGTTTTTGGAGTCTACACGTCATGGGGGTCTCGAATATACCATTAGTTTTTCTCTATATCGCTTTTTAATGAACCGGAAGTGAATATATCGTGATAATTCGTCGAGAAGCTGGATCGGCTAGAAAAAATAAACTCGAAGAGATTGTGTTGATTTAATTGCTTCTTTCATTATTTCAATCAATTTTGATTGATATCTCGCAAACCTTGGGACTTTTCATATAGGTAAGTTATTATATTCGAAATGTACGTGGAATATCCTTTTCGATGAGTACCCACATGACCCTGTTTACTGACAAAATGGAAACCGGAAGTGAAACAGGAAGTTGATGTTTTTGAAGTCTACACGTAATAGGGATCACGAATAAAACATTAGTTTTTCCCTATGTCGCTTTTTAACAAACCGGAAGTGGATATTTTTTGATAATCCGTCGAAAAGCTGGATCGACCAGAAAATCATTACACGAAGAGATTGTGAAGTGTTTACATAAATTTTTTTCATTATTTCGATAAATTTTGATTGATATCTCTTCAACCTTGAGACTTCGTACATAGGTAAAATGATATATTTAGAATGTCCGTGAAAAATCCTTCTCTCAGAGTACCCACATGACCATGTTGAGTAGAAAAATGGAAACCGGAAGTTGATGTTATTGGAATCTACACGTCATGGGGGTCACGAATATTCCATTAGTTTTTCTCTATATAGCTTTTTAATGAACCGGAAGTGGATATTTTGTGATAATTTGTCGAGAAGCTGGATCGGCCAGGAAAGCAACACTCAGAAAGATTGTGTATTGATTTCATTGCTTATTTCATTATTTCGACCTATTTTGATAATTATCTCTTGAACTTTGAGACTTTGTACATAGGTGAGATGATATATTTGGAATGTCAGTGAAAAATCCACATTACTATGGTAAGTGATAAAATGGAAACTGAAAGTGATAACGGAAATTGTTGTTTTTGGAATCTACACGTCATAGGGATCACGAATAAAACATTAGTTTATCTATATGTTGCTTTTTAATGAACCGGAAGTGAATATTTTTTGATAATTCGTAGAGAAAATGAATCATTTTGTTATTGACATCTTTATATTAACGAGTTCATGGATTCTGCCACGTCGATATAAATGCTGTGGTACGGATTCTACCTGTGTAAGATGTAGGTATATTCACTTTATAACACGAAAATTACTAAACAGTTGGTAACCTTGAGATATCGGGGGCCATTTTGAAATGTTAACGTCATACGTCAAATGTCAGACGCCTAACTTCAGGCAGCCACACCCTGTCATACGTCAAACGTTATCCATCAATTTAAGGTATTCATACGTGGTGGTTCGGATTCTACTTGTGTAAGCTGTAGGTGCATTATAGTATATTTCCAGATATTTTCAAACGTCTGGCATCAATGCCTTATTTTTTCGAACGTCTGACAACAGTGTCAGTCGCTTTGTCGTCTCTTATCTTTGTAACGTCACGCGAAATATTGTATCATCTTGAATCATCAATGGAATGCAGCGAACCTGACCTCTAATGCGATAATGTCTATCAATACACTAATATTTAATGAATGAATAAGCCATTGTTCGTTTTCCTGCTCCCCGCTTGCCGAGGTTGCAACGTTCTCTTATCTTTGGGACGGATCTGCTCGACTACGTCACGCTGTGCGATAACGTTGCATCGACATTGACTGCAATTAAATCATATGTGGTCGTAGCTCTGTGGGAACGCATCGGACTCGTAATCTGGTGGTCTGGATTTCAAATCCCGCCGATAGAAGGATTTTTTTAAATGAAATATGACGTCATGAGATGTTTCCGGATGCGGAGAGCTAAGGGGGCGCAGTCTTAGGGGGGGTCAGGGGGGTATAGCAAAAACCTAAGGGGGCTAAAGGGTTCAGCAAAGACCTGAGGGGAGCCAAGGGGGTACAGTGAGGGTCAGAGGGGGTTAGGGGGGTACAGCGTAGTCCTGAACGGTTAAGGGGGAACAGTGGAGGCTTAAGGGGGTTAAGGGGGTATAGCGGCTTCTGATTGGTCGGGTAGTCTATGGAAAACATGACAGATGACACAGCGGCATGGAACACTAAACAGTAGACATATGACATATGGCAGTCGACATATGACAGGTGACATATGACAGCTGTCATGGCGGCCATCTTTGATGACGTCAGCAAAATTTGAATTTCCCACCTTTATGGCGGCCATCTTGTCACAGAATCCCCCTAGGTGCACTACTACTCAGAAACAATCATCGTTTCGTCTAACCATTTAACCTTCTGTTCGATTCAGTCGCTAGTATGTGTAACGGAAGTACCGTCACCTGGTAAGTATCACTATATATACAGTATTGCGATATAATCGGATACCACCCTGATACATTGATTGTTCAGTCTATCCATTCAACTTCCTGTTCGTTTCGGTCGCTTGTATGTAAAACGGGAATACCGTCACCTAGTGTGTATAACTATATACACAGCATAACATCATAATCGAATACAACCCAGATACTATCCATTCAACCTTCTGTTCGATTCGGTTGCTAGTATGTATAACGGAAGCACAGTAACCCGGTGAGTATTTCTATATGAACGTCATCACGATATAATCGAATACAACTCAGATACAATTATTAGTCCGTCTATCCATCCAACCTTCTGTTCGATTGGGTCGCTCGTATGTATAACGCAAGAACTGTCACCTGGTGAGTATTACTATATAAACATCACCACGATATAATCGAATACAACTCAGTTACAATTATCGTTCCGTCTAACCATCCAACCTTACGTTCGATTCAGATGCTCGTATGTGTAACGAAAGAACCGTTACATGGTAGGTGTAACTGAATATACAGCATAACGATATAATCGGAGACAACCCAGATACAATGATTGTTCAATCTATCCATTTAACCTAATGTTCGATTCGGTTGCTCGTATGTATAACGGAAGAACAGTTACCTGGTTAGACATAATATATAATAATCATCACGAAATAATCGAATACAACCCAGATACGATGATCGTTCAGTCTATCCATTCACCCTTCTCTACGATTCAGTCGCTCGTATGTGTAACGAAAGAACCGTTACATGGTAGGCTAAACTAAATATACAGCATAACGATATATTCGGATACAACCCAGATACAATGATTGTTCAATCTATCCATTCAACCTTATGTTCGATTCGGTTGCTCGTATGTTCAATGGAAGAACTGTTACCTGGTTAGACATACTATATGATTATCATCACGATATTATCGAATACAACCCAGAAAGGATGATTGTACAGTCTATCCACTCAACCTTCTCTTCGATTCGGTCGCTCTAACGTATAACGAAAGGACAGTTACCTGGTGAGTATAACTATAAAAACATCATCACGATATAATCGAATATAACCCCAGATACGATTATTGTTTAGTCTATCCATTCAAGCTTCTGTTCAATTCAGTCGCTCGTATGTATAACGGAAGAACAGTTACCTGGTGAGTATAACTATATAAACATTATCGAATACAACCCAGATACGATGATTGTTCAATCTATCCATTTAACCTTCTGCTCGATGCGGTCGCTTGTATGTAAAACGGAAGAACAGTTACCTGGTGAGTATAACTATAAACATCATCACGATATCATCGAATACAACTCAGATACAATTATCGTTTCGTCTAACCATTCAACCTTCTGTTCGATTCAGTCGCTAGTATGTGAAACGGAAGTACCGTCACCTGGTAAGTATCACTATATATACAGTATTGCGATATAATCGGATACCACCCAGATACATTGATTGTTCAGTCTATCCATTCAACTTTCTGTTCGTTCTCCAATAGAAAAAACCGAAATCGAACAAAAAATGCATCAATCCGAACGGATGACCGATTTTCAACTTCGATCATACCAATCTGCTTGTTTTTTTTTCATAGAATCCATTTCTCCAATCGAAAAAACAGAAATCGAAAGAAAAAATGCATCAAAGGGGGCCCGCTTGGAACTTTTTCGAATTCTTCAGATCGCCTTAACTTCCGAACGGATGGACCGATTTTCAACTTCGATCATACCAATCTGCTTGTTTTTTTCATAGAATCCATTTCTCCAATCGAAAAATCCGAAATCGAAAGAAAAATGCATCAAAGGGGGCCCCCTTGGAACTTTTTCGAATTCTTCAGATCGCCTTAACTTCCGAACGGATAAACCGATTTTCAACTTCGATCATACCAATCTGCTTTTTTCTTCTTCATAGAATCCATTTCTCCAATCGAAAAAACTGAAATCGAAAAAAAAGTGCATCAAAGGGAGCCCCCTTGGAACTTTTTCGAATTCTTCAGATCGCCTTAACTTCCGAACGGATGGACCGATTTTCAACTTCGATCATACCAATCTGCTTGTTTTTTTTCATAGAATCCATTTCTCCAATCTAAAACACCGCAATCGAAAAAAAAATGCATCAAAGGGGGCCCCCTTGGAACTTTTTCGAATTCTTCAGATCGCCTTAACTTCCGAACGGATGGACCGATTTTAATTTTAGCGCATACCAATTTGCTTGTTTTTTCATAGAATCCATTTCTCCAATCGAAAAAACCGAAATCGAAAAAAAAATTGAATCAAAGGGGGTCCCCTTGGAACTTTTTCGAATTCTTTAGATCGCCTTAACTTCCGAACGGATGGACCGATTTTCAACTTCGATCATACCAAACTGCTTGTTTTTTTTCATGGAATCCATTTCTCCAATCGAAAATACCGAAATCAAAAATAAAAATTGCATCAAAGGGGGTCCCCTTGGAACTTTTTCGAATTCTTCAGATCGCCTTAACTTCCGAACGGATGGACCGATTTTTATCTTCAATCATACCAATCTGCTTGTTTTTTTTCATAGAATCCATTTTTCCAATCGAAAGAACTGAAATCGAAAAAAAAGTGCATCGAAGGAGGTCCCCTTGGAACTTTTTCGAATTCTTCAGATCGCCTTAACTTCCGAACGGATGGACCGATTTTCAACTTCGATCATACCAATCTGCTTGTTTTATTTTTCATAGAATCCATTTCTCCAATCGAAAAAACCGAAATCGAAAAAAAAATTGTATCAAAGGGAACCCCCTTGGAACTTTTTCGAATTCTTCAGGTCGCCTTAACTTCCGAACGGATGGACCGATTTTCAACTTCGATCATACCAATCTGCTTGTTTTTTTTCATAGAATCCATTTCTTCAATCAAAAAAACCGAAATCGAAAATAAAAATGCATCAAAGGAGGCCTCCTTGGAACTTTTTCGAATTCTTCAGATCACCTTAACTTCCGAACGGATGGACCGATTTTCAACTTCGATCATACCAATCTGCTTGTTTTTTTTTCGAAGAATCCATTTCTCCAATCGAAAAAACCGAAATCGAAACAAAAAATGCATCGAAGGGGGCCCCCTTGAAACTTGTTCGAATTCTTCAGATCGCCTTAACTTCCGAACGGATGGATCGATTTTCAACTTCGCGCATACCAATTTGCTTGTTTTTTTTTTCATAGAATCCATTTCTCCAATCGAAAAAACCGAAATCGAAATAAAAATTGCATCAAAGGGGGTCCCCTTGGAACTTTTTCGAATTCTTCAGATCGCCTTAACTTCTGAACGGATGGACCGATTTTCAACTTCGATCATACCAATCTGCTTGTTTTTTTTTTTCATAGAATCCATTTCTCCAATCGAAAAAACCGAAATCGAAAAAAAATGCATCGAAGGGGGCCCCCTTGGAACTTTTTCGAATTCTTCAGATCGCCTTAACTTCCGAACGGACGGACCGATTTTCAACTTCGATCATACCAATCTGCTTGTTTTTTTTCATAGAATCCATTTCTCCAATCGAAAAAATCGAAATCGAAAAATAATTGCATCAAAGGGGGCCCCCTTGGAACTTTTTCGAATTCTTCAGATCGCCTTAACTTCCGAACGGATGGACCGATTTTCAACTTCGATCATACCAATCTGTTTGTTTTTTTTCAAAGAATCCATTTCTCCAATCGTAAAAAACGAAATCGAAAAAAAATGCATCGAAGGGGGCCCCCTTGGAACTTGTTCGAATACTTCAGATCGCCTCGACTTCCGAACGGATGGACCGATTTTCAACTTCGCGCATACCAATTTGCTTTTTTTTTTCATAGAATCCATTTCTCCAATCGAAAAAACCGAAATCGAAATAAAAGTTGCATCAAAGGGGGTCCCCTTGGAACTTTTTCGAATTCTTCAGATCGCCTTAACTTCCGAACGGATGGACCGATTTTCAACTTCGATCATACCAATCTGCTTGTTTTTTTTTCATAGAATCCTTTCCTCCAATCAAAAAAACCAAAATCGAAAAAAAATGCATCAAAGGGGGCCCCCTTGGAACTTTTTCGAATTCTTCAGATCGCCTTAACTTCCGAACGGACGGACCGATTTTCAACTTCGATCATACCAACCTGCTTGTTTTTTTTTTCATAGAATCCATTTCTCCAATCAAAAAAATCGAAATCGAAAAAAAATTGCATCAAAGGGGGCCCTCTTGGAACTTTTTCGAATTCTTCAGACCGCCTTAACTTCCGAACGGATGGACCAATTTTCAACTTCGATCATACCAATCTGCTTGTTTTTCTTCAAAGAATCCATTTCTCCAATCGAAAAAACCGAAATCGAAAAAAATATGCATCAAAGGGGGTCCCCTTGGAACTTTTTCGAATTCTTCAGATCGCCTTGACTTCCGAACGGATGGACCGATTTTCAACTTCGCGCATACCAATTTGCTTGTTTTTTTTCATAGAATCCATTTCTCCAATCGAAAAAACCGAAATTGAAAAAAAAATGCATCAAAGGGGGTCCCCTTGGAACTTTTTCGAATTCTTCAGATCGCCTCAACTTCCGAACGGATGGACCGATTTTCAACTTCGATCATACCAATCTGCTTGTTTTTTTTTCATAGAATCCATTTCTCCAATCGAAAAAACCGAAATCGAAAAAAAATTCATCAAAGGGGGCCCCCTTGGAACTTTTTCGAATTCTTCAGATCGCCTTAACTTCCGAACGGACGGACCGATTTTCAACTTCGATCATACCAACCTGCTCGTTTTTTTTTCATAGAATCCATTTCTCCAATCAAAAAAATCGAAATCGAAAAAAAATTGCATCAAAGGGGGCCCTCTTGGAACTTTTTCGAATTCTTCAGACCGCCTTAACTTCCGAACGAATGGACCAATTTTCAACTTCGATCATACCAATCTGCTTGTTTTTTTTTCAAAGAATCCATTTCTCCAATCGAAAAAACCGAAATCGAAAAAAATATGCATCAAAGGGGGTCCCCTTGGAACTTTTTCGAATTCTTCAGATCGCCTTAACTTCCGAACGGATGGACCGATTTTCAACTTCGATCATACCAATCTGCTTGTTTTTTTTTCGAAGAATCCATTTCTCCAATCGAAAAAACCGAAATCGAAAAAAAAAATGCATTGAAGGGGGCCCCCTTGAAACTTGTTCGAATTCTTCAGATCGCCTTAACTTCCGAACGGATGGATCGATTTTCAACTTCGCGCATACCAATTTGCTTGTTTTTTTTTCATAGAATCCATTTCTCCAATCGAAAAAACCGAAATCGAAATAAAAATTGCATCAAAGGGGGTCCCCTTGGAACTTTTTTGAATTCTTCAGATCGCCTTAACTTCCGAACGGATGGACCGATTTTCAACTTCGATCATACCAATCTGCTTGTTTTTTTTTCATAGAATACATTTCTCCAATCGAAAAAACCGAAATCGAAAAAAAATGCATCGAAGGGGGCCCCCTTGGAACTTTTTCGAATTCTTCAGATCGCCTTAACTTCCGAACGGACGGACCGATTTTCAACTTCGATCATACCAATCTGCTTGTTTTTTTTCATAGAATCCATTTCTCCAATCGAAAAAATCGAAATCGAAAAAAAATTGCATCAAAGGGGGCCCCCTTGGAACTTTTTCGAATTCTTCAGATCGCCTTAACTTCCGAACGGATGGACCAATTTTCAACTTCGATCATACCAATCTGCTTGTTTTTTTTTCAAAGAATCCATTTCTCCAATCGAAAAAACCGAAATTGAAAAAAATATGCATCAAAGGGAGCCCCCTTGGAACTTTTTCGAATTCTTCAGATCGCCTTAACTTCCGAACGGATGGACCGATTTTCAACTTCGATCATACCAATCTGTTTGTTTTTTTTCAAAGACTCCATTTCTCCAATCGTAAAAAACGAAATCGAAAAAAAAATGCATCGAAGGGGGCCCCCTTGGAACTTGTTCGAATACTTCAGATCGCCCCGACATCCGAACGGATGGACCGATTTTCAACTTCGCGCATACCAATTTTCTTTTTTTTTTCATAGAATCCATTTCTCCAATCGAAAAAACCGAAATCGAAATAAAAGTTGCATCAAAGGGGGTCCCCTTGGAACTTTTTCGAATTCTTCAGATCGCCTTAACTTCCGAACGGATGGACCGATTTTCAACTTCGATCATACCAATCTGCTTGTTTTTTTTTCATAGAATCCTTTTCTCCAATCAAAAAAACCGAAATCGAAAAAAATGCATCAAAGGGGGCCCCCTTGGAACTTTTTCGAATTCTTCAGATCGCCTTAACTTCCGAACGGACGGACCGATTTTCAACTTCGATCATACCAACCTGCTTGTTTTTTTTTTCATAGAATCCATTTCTCCAATCAAAAAAATCGATATCGAAAAAAAATTGCATCAAAGGTGGCCCTCTTGGAACTTTTTCGAATTCTTCAGACCGCCTTAACTTCCGAACGGATGGACCGATTTTCAACTTCGATCATACCAAACTGCTTGTTTTTTTTTTCATAGAATCTCCAATCGAAAAAATCGAAATCGAAAAAAAAAATGCATCAAAGGGGGTCCCCTTGGAACTTTTTCGAATTCTTCAGATCGCCTTGACTTCCGAACGGATGGACCGATTTTCAACTTCGCGCATACCAATTTGCTTGTTTTTTTTTATAGAATCCATTTCTCCAATCGAAAAAACCGAAATTGAAAAAAAAATGCATCAAAGGGGGTCCCCTTGGAACTTTTTCGAATTCTTCAGATCGCCTCAACTTCCGAACGGATGGACCGATTTTCAACTTCGATCATACCAATCTGCTTGTTTTTTTTTTCATAGAATCCATTTCTTCAATCGAAAAAACCGAAATCGAAAAAAAAAGCATCAAAGGGGGCCCCCTTGGAACTTTTTCGAATTCTTCAGATCGCCTTAACTTCCGAACGGACGGACCGATTTTCAACTTCGATCATACCAACCTGCTCGTTTTTTTTCATAGAATCCATTTCTCCAATCAAAAAAATCGAAATCGAAAAAAAATTGCATCAAAGGGGGCCCTCTTGGAACTTTTTCGAATTCTTCAGACCGCCTTAACTTCCGAACGGATGGACCAATTTTCAACTTCGATCATACCAATCTGCTTGTTTTTTTTCAATAAATCCATTTCTCCAATCGAAAAAACCGAAATCGAAAAAAATATGCATCAAAGGGGGTCCCCTTGGAACTTTTTCGAATTCTTCAGATCGCCTTAACTTCCGAACGGATGGACCGATTTTCAACTTCGATCATACCAATCTGTTTGTTTTTTTTTCAAAGAATCCATTTCTCCAATCGTAAAAAACGAAATCAAAAAAAAATGCATCGAAGGCGGCCCCCTTGGGAATCGAATGGGTTCGAATTCATCAGATCGCCTTGACTTCCGAACGGATGGACCGATTTTCAACTTCGCGCATACCAATTTGCTTGTTTTTTTTTTCATAGAATCCATTTCTCCAGTCGAAAAAACCGAAATCGAAATAAAAATTGCATCAAAGGGGGTCCCCTTGGAACTTTTTCGAATTCTTCAGATCGCCTTAACTTCCGAACGGATGGACCGATTTTCAACTTCGATCATACCAATCTGCTTGTTTTTTTTCATAGAATCCTTTTCTCCAATCGAAGAAACCGAAATCGAAAAAAAAAATTGCATCAAAGGGGATCCCCTTGGAACTTTTTCGAATTCTTCAGATCGCCTTAACTTCCGAACGAATGGACCAATTTTCAACTTCGATCATACCAATCTGCTTGTTTTTTTTTCAAAGAATCCATTTCTCCAATCAAAAAAACCGAAATCGAAAAAAATATGCATCAAAGGGGTTCCCCTTGGAACTTTTTCGAATTCTTCAGATCGCCTCAACTTCCGAACGGATGGACCGATTTTCAACTTCGATCATACCAATCTGTTTGTTTTTTTTCAAAGAATCCATTTCTCCAATCGTAAAAAACGAAATCGAAAAAAAAATGCATCGAAGGGGGCCCCCTTGGAACTTGTTCGAATTCTTCAGATCGCCTTGACTTCCGAACGGATGGACCGATTTTCAACTTCGCGCATACCAATTTGCTTGTTTTTTTTCATAGAATCCATTTCTCCAATCGAAAAAACCGAAATCGAAAAAAAAGTTGCATCAAAGGGGGTCCCCTTGGAACTTTTTCGAATTCTTCAGATCGCCTTAACTTCCGAACGGATGGACCGATTTTCAACTTCGATCATACCAATCTGCTTGTTTTTTTTTTCATAGAATCCTTTTCTCCAATCGAAGAAACCGAAATCGAAAAAAAATGCATCAAAGGGGGCCCCCTTGGAACTTTTTCGAATTCTTCAGATCGCCTTAACTTCCGAACGGACGGACCGATTTTCAACTTCGATCATACCAACCTGCTTGATTTTTTTTCATAGAATCCATTTCTCCAATCGAAAAAATCGAAATCGAAAAAAAATTGCATGAAAGGGGGCCCTCTTGGAACTTTTTCGAATTCTTCAGACCGCCTTAACTTCCGAACGGATGGACCAATTTTCAACTTCGATCATACCAATCTGCTTGTTTTTTTTCAAAGAATCCATATCTCCAATCGATAAAACCGAAATCGAAAAAAATATGCATCAAAGGGGGTCCCCTTGGAACTTTTTCGAATTCTTCAGATCGCCTTGACTTCCGAACGGATGGACCGATTTTCAACTTCGCGCATACCAATTTGCTTGTTTTTTTCATAGAATCCATTTCTCCAATCGAAAAAACCGAAATTGAAAAAAAAATGCATCAAAGGGGGTCCCCTTGAAACTTTTTCGAATTCTTCAGATCGCCTTAACTTCCGAACGGATGGACCGATTTTCAACTTCGATCATACCAATCTGCTTGTTTTTTTTTCATAGAATCCATTTCTTCAATCAAAAAAACCGAAATCGAAAAAAAATGCATCAAAGGGGGCCCCCTTGGAACTTTTTCGAATTCATCAGATCGCCTTAACTTCCGAACGGACGGACCGATTTTCAACTTCGATCATACCAACCTGCTTGTTTTTTTTTCATAGAATCCATTTCTCCAATCGAAAAAATCGAAATCGAAAAAAAATTGCATCAAAGGGGGCCCTCTTGGAACTTTTTCGAATTCTTCAGACCGCCTTAACTTCCGAACGGATGGACCAATTTTCAACTTCGATCATACCAATCTGTTTGTTTTTTTTTCAAAGAATCCATTTCTCCAATCGTAAAAAACGAAATCGAAAAAAAAAATGCATCGAAGGGGGCCCCCTTGGGACTTGTTCGAATTCATCAGATCGCCTTGACTTCCGAACGGATGGACCGATTTTCAACTTCGCGCATACCAATTTGCTTGTTTTTTTTCATAGAATCCATTTCCCCAATCGAAAAAACCGAAATCGAAATAAAAATTGCATCAAAGGGGGTCCCCTTGGAACTTTTTCGAATTCTTCAGATCGCCTTAACTTCCGAACGGATGGACCGATTTTCAACTTCGATCATACCAATCTGCTTGTTTTTTGTCATAGAATCCTTTTCTCCAATCGAAGAAACCGAAATCGTAAAAAAAAAAATTGCATCAAAGGGGATCCCCTTGGAACTTTTTCGAATTCTTCAGATCGCCTTAACTTCCGAACGGATGGACCGATTTTTATCTTCAATCATACCAATCTGCTTGTTTTTTCCATAGAATCCATTTTTCCAATCGAAAGAACTGAAATCGAAAAAAAAGTGCATCGAAGGAGGTCCCCTTGGAACTTTTTCGAATTCTTCAGATCGCCTTAACTTCCGAACGGATGGACCTATTTTCAACTTCGATCATACCAATCTGCTCGTTTTTTTTTCATAGAATCCATTTTTCCAATCGAAAAAACCGAAATCGAAAAAAAAAATTGTATCAAAGGGAACCCTCTTGGAACTTTTTCGAATTCTTCAGGTCGCCTTAACTTCCGAACGGATGGACCGATTTTCAACTTCGATCATACCAATCTGCTTGTTTTTTTTCATAGAATCCATTTCTTCAATCAAAAAAACCAAAATCGAGAAAAAAGTGCATCAAAGGGAGCCCCCTTGGAACTTTTTCGAATTCTTCAGATCGCCTTAACTTCCGAACGGATGGACCGATTTTCAACTTCGATCATACCAATCTGCTTGTTTTTTTTCATAGAATCCAATTCTCCAATCGAAAAAACCGAAATCGAAAAAAAATGCATCAAAGGGGGCCCCCTTGGAACTTTTTCGAATTCTTAAGATCGCCTTAACTTCCGAACGGACGGACCGATTTTCAACTTCGATCATACCAACCTGTTTGTTTTTTTTTCATAGAATCCATTTCTCCAATCGAAAAATTCGAAATCGAAAAAAAATTGCATCAAAGGGGGCCCTCTTGGAACTTTTTCGAATTCTTCAGACCGCCTTAACTTCCGAACGGATGGACCAATTTTCAACTTCGATCATACCAATCTGCTTGTTTTTTTCAAAGAATCCTTTTCTCTAATCGAAAAAACCGAAATAGAAAAAAATATGCATCAAAGGGGGTCCCCTTGGAACCTTTTCGAATTCTTCAGATCGCCTTAACTTCCGTACGGATGGACCGATTTTCAACTTCGATCATACCAATCTGTTTGTTTTTTTTCAAAGAGTCCATTTCTCCAATCGTAAAAAACGAAAACGAAAAAAAAAATGCATCGAAGGGGGCCCCCTTGGGACTTGTTCGAATTCATCAGATCGCCTTGACTTCCGAACGGATGGACCGATTTTCAACTTCGCGCATACCAATTTGCTTGTTTTTTTTCATAGAATCCATTTCTCCAATCGAAAAAACCGAAATCGAAATAAAAATTCCATCAAAGGGGGTCCCCTTGGAACTTTTTCGAATTCTTCAGATCGCCTTAACTTCCGAACGGATGGACCGATTTTCAACTTCGATCATACCAATCTGCTTGTTTTTTTTCATAGAATCCTTTTCTCCAATCGAAAAAACCGAAATCGAAAAAAAAAAATTGCATCAAAGGGGATCCCCTTGGAACTTTTTCGAAATCTTCAGATCGCCTTAACTTCCGAACGGATGGACCGATTTTTATCTTCAATCATACCAATCTGCTTGTTTTTTTCATAGAATCCATTTTTCCAATCGAAAGAACTGAAATCGAAAAAAAAGTGCATCGAAGGAGGTCCCCTTGGAACTTTTTCGAATTCTTCAGATCGCCTTAACTTCCGAACGGATGGACCGATTTTCAACTTCGATCATACCAATCTGCTCGTTTTTTTTTTCATAGAATCCATTTTTCCAATCGAAAAAACCGAAATCGAAGAAAAAATTGTATCAAAGGGAACCCCCTTGGAACTTTTTCGAATTCTTCAGGTCGCCTTAACTTCCGAACGGATGGACCGATTTTCAACTTCGATCATACCAATCTGCTTGTTTTTTTTCATAGAATCCATTTCTCCAATCGAAAAAATCGAAATCGAAAAAAAATTGCATCAAAGGGGGCCCTCTTGGAACTTTTTCGAATTCTTCAGACCGCCTTAACTTCCGAACGGATGGACCAATTTTCAACTTCGATCATACCAATCTGTTTGTTTTTTTTTCAAAGAATCCATTTCTCCAATCGTAAAAAACGAAATCGGAAAAAAAAATGCATCGAAGGGGGCCCCCTTGGGACTTGTTCGAATTCATCAGATCGCCTTGACTTCCGAACGGATGGACCGATTTTCAACTTCGCGCATACCAATTTGCTTGTTTTTTTTCATAGAATCCATTTCCCCAATCGAAAAAACCGAAATCGAAATAAAAATTGCATCAAAGGGGGTCCCCTTGGAACTTTTTCGAATTCTTCAGATCGCCTTAACTTCCGAACGGATGGACCGATTTTCAACTTCGATCATACCAATCTGCTTGTTTTTTGTCATAGAATCCTTTTCTCCAATCGAAGAAACCGAAATCGTAAAAAAAAAAATTGCATCAAAGGGGATCCCCTTGGAACTTTTTCGAATTCTTCAGATCGCCTTAACTTCCGAACGGATGGACCGATTTTTATCTTCAATCATACCAATCTGCTTGTTTTTTCCATAGAATCCATTTTTCCAATCGAAAGAACTGAAATCGAAAAAAAAGTGCATCGAAGGAGGTCCCCTTGGAACTTTTTCGAATTCTTCAGATCGCCTTAACTTCCGAACGGATGTACCTATTTTCAACTTCGATCATACCAATCTGCTCGTTTTTTTTTTCATAGAATCCATTTTTCCAATCGAAAAAACCGAAATCGAAAAAAAAATTGTATGAAAGGGAACCCTCTTGGAACTTTTTCGAATTCTTCAGGTCGCCTTAACTTCCGAACGGATGGACCGATTTTCAACTTCGATCATACCAATCTGCTTGTTTTTCTTCATAGAATCCATTTCTTCAATCAAAAAAACCAAAATCGAGAAAAAAGTGCATCAAAGGGAGCCCCCTTGGAACTTTTTCGAATTCTTCAGATCGCCTTAACTTCCGAACGGATGGACCGATTTTCAACTTCGATCATACCAATCTGCTTGTTTTTTTTCATAGAATCCATTTCTCCAATCGAAAAAACCGAAATCGAAAAAAAATGCATCAAAGGGGGCCCCCTTGGAACTTTTTCGAATTCTTAAGATCGCCTTAACTTCCGAACGGACGGACCGATTTTCAACTTCGATCATACCAACCTGTTTGTTTTTTTTTTCATAGAATCCATTTCTCCAATCGAAAAAATCGAAATCGAAAAAAAATTGCATCAAAGGGGGCCCTCTTGGAACTTTTTCGAATTCTTCAGACCGCCTTAACTTCCGAACGGATGGACCAATTTTCAACTTCGATCATACCAATCTGCTTGTTTTTTTTCAAAGAATCCATTTCTCCAATCGAAAAAACCGAAATAGAAAAAAATATGCATCAAAGGGGGTCCCCTTGGAACCTTTTCGAATTCTTCAGATCGCCTTAACTTCCGTACGGATGGACCGATTTTCAACTTCGATCATACCAATCTGTTTGTTTTTTTTCAAAGAGTCCATTTCTCCAATCGTAAAAAACGAAAACGAAAAAAAAAAATGCATCGAAGAGGGCCCCCTTGGGACTTGTTCGAATTCATCAGATCGCCTTGACTTCCGAACGGATGGACCGATTTTCAACTTCGCGCATACCAATTTGCTTGTTTTTTTTCATAGAATCCATTTCCCCAATCGAAAAAACCGAAATCGAAATAAAAATTGCATCAAAGGGGGTCCCCTTGGAACTTTTTCGAATTTTTCAGATCGCCTTAACTTCCGAACGGACGGACCGATTTTCAACTTCGATCATACCAACCTGCTTGTTTTTTTTTCATAGAATCCATTTCTCCAATCGAAAAAATCGAAATCGAAAAAAAATTGCATCAAAGGGGGCCCTCTTGGAACTTTTTCGAATTCTTCAGACCGCCTTAACTTCCGAACGGATGGACCAATTTTCAACTTCGATCATACCAATCTGTTTGTTTTTTTTTCAAAGAATCCATTTCTCCAATCGTAAAAAACGAAATCGGAAAAAAAAAATGCATCGAAGGGGGCCCCCTTGGGACTTGTTCGAATTCATCAGATCGCCTTGACTTCCGAACGGATGGACCGATTTTCAACTTCGCGCATACCAATTTGCTTGTTTTTTTTCATAGAATCCATTTCCCCAATCGAAAAAACCGAAATCGAAATAAAAATTGCATCAAAGGGGGTCCCCTTGGAACTTTTTCGAATTCTTCAGATCGCCTTAACTTCCGAACGGATGGACCGATTTTCAACTTCGATCATACCAATCTGCTTGTTTTTTGTCATAGAATCCTTTTCTCCAATCGAAGAAACCGAAATCGTAAAAAAAAAAATTGCATCAAAGGGGATCCCCTTGGAACTTTTTCGAATTCTTCAGATCGCCTTAACTTCCGAACGGATGGACCGATTTTTATCTTCAATCATACCAATCTGCTTGTTTTTTCCATAGAATCCATTTTTCCAATCGAAAGAACTGAAATCGAAAAAAAAGTGCATCGAAGGAGGTCCCCTTGGAACTTTTTCGAATTCTTCAGATCGCCTTAACTTCCGAACGGATGGACCTATTTTCAACTTCGATCATACCAATCTGCTCGTTTTTTTTTTTCATAGAATCCATTTTTCCAATCGAAAAAACCGAAATCGAAAAAAAAAATTGTATCAAAGGGAACCCTCTTGGAACTTTTTCGAATTCTTCAGGTCGCCTTAACTTCCGAACGGATGGACCGATTTTCAACTTCGATCATACCAATCTGCTTGTTTTTTTTCATAGAATCCATTTCTTCAATCAAAAAAACCAAAATCGAGAAAAAAGGGCATCAAAGGGAGCCCCCTTGGAACTTTTTCGAATTCTTCAGATCGCCTTAACTTCCGAACGGATGGACCGATTTTCAACTTCGATCATACCAATCTGCTTGTTTTTTTTCATAGAATCCATTTCTCCAATCGAAAAAACCGAAATCGAAAAAAAATGCATCAAAGGGGGCCCCCTTGGAACTTTTTCGAATTCTTAAGATCGCCTTAACTTCCGAACGGACGGACCGATTTTCAACTTCGATCATACCAATCTGCTCGTTTTTTTTTCATAGAATCCATTTTTCCAATCGAAAAAACCGAAATCGAAGAAAAAATTGTATCAAAGGGAACCCCCTTGGAACTTTTTCGAATTCTTCAGGTCGCCTTAACTTCCGAACGGATGGACCGATTTTCAACTTCGATCATACCAATCTGCTTGTTTTTTTTCATAGAATCCATTTCTCCAATCGAAAAAATCGAAATCGAAAAAAAATTGCATCAAAGGGGGCCCTCTTGGAACTTTTTCGAATTCTTCAGACCGCCTTAACTTCCGAACGGATGGACCAATTTTCAACTTCGATCATACCAATCTGTTTGTTTTTTTTTCAAAGAATCCATTTCTCCAATCGTAAAAAACGAAATCGGAAAAAAAAATGCATCGAAGGGGGCCCCCTTGGGACTTGTTCGAATTCATCAGATCGCCTTGACTTCCGAACGGATGGACCGATTTTCAACTTCGCGCATACCAATTTGCTTGTTTTTTTTCATAGAATCCATTTCCCCAATCGAAAAAACCGAAATCGAAATAAAAATTGCATCAAAGGGGGTCCCCTTGGAACTTTTTCGAATTCTTCAGATCGCCTTAACTTCCGAACGGATGGACCGATTTTCAACTTCGATCATACCAATCTGCTTGTTTTTTGTCATAGAATCCTTTTCTCCAATCGAAGAAACCGAAATCGTAAAAAAAAAAATTGCATCAAAGGGGATCCCCTTGGAACTTTTTCGAATTCTTCAGATCGCCTTAACTTCCGAACGGATGGACCGATTTTTATCTTCAATCATACCAATCTGCTTGTTTTTTCCATAGAATCCATTTTTCCAATCGAAAGAACTGAAATCGAAAAAAAAGTGCATTGAAGGAGGTCCCCTTGGAACTTTTTCGAATTCTTCAGATCGCCTTAACTTCCGAACGGATGTACCTATTTTCAACTTCGATCATACCAATCTGCTCGTTTTTTTTTTCATAGAATCCATTTTTCCAATCGAAAAAACCGAAATCGAAAAAAAAATTGTATGAAAGGGAACCCTCTTGGAACTTTTTCGAATTCTTCAGGTCGCCTTAACTTCCGAACGGATGGACCGATTTTCAACTTCGATCATACCAATCTGCTTGTTTTTCTTCATAGAATCCATTTCTTCAATCAAAAAAACCAAAATCGAGAAAAAAGTGCATCAAAGGGAGCCCCCTTGGAACTTTTTCGAATTCTTCAGATCGCCTTAACTTCCGAACGGATGGACCGATTTTCAACTTCGATCATACCAATCTGCTTGTTTTTTTTCATAGAATCCATTTCTCCAATCGAAAAAACCGAAATCGAAAAAAAATGCATCAAAGGGGGCCCCCTTGGAACTTTTTCGAATTCTTAAGATCGCCTTAACTTCCGAACGGACGGACCGATTTTCAACTTCGATCATACCAACCTGTTTGTTTTTTTTTTCATAGAATCCATTTCTCCAATCGAAAAAATCGAAATCGAAAAAAAATTGCATCAAAGGGGGCCCTCTTGGAACTTTTTCGAATTCTTCAGACCGCCTTAACTTCCGAACGGATGGACCAATTTTCAACTTCGATCATACCAATCTGCTTGTTTTTTTTCAAAGAATCCATTTCTCCAATCGAAAAAACCGAAATAGAAAAAAATATGCATCAAAGGGGGTCCCCTTGGAACCTTTTCGAATTCTTCAGATCGCCTTAACTTCCGTACGGATGGACCGATTTTCAACTTCGATCATACCAATCTGTTTGTTTTTTTTCAAAGAGTCCATTTCTCCAATCGTAAAAAACGAAAACGAAAAAAAAAAATGCATCGAAGAGGGCCCCCTTGGGACTTGTTCGAATTCATCAGATCGCCTTGACTTCCGAACGGATGGACCGATTTTCAACTTCGCGCATACCAATTTGCTTGTTTTTTTTCATAGAATCCATTTCCCCAATCGAAAAAACCGAAATCGAAATAAAAATTGCATCAAAGGGGGTCCCCTTGGAACTTTTTCGAATTCTTCAGATCGCCTTAACTTCCGAACGGACGGACCGATTTTCAACTTCGATCATACCAACCTGCTTGTTTTTTTTTCATAGAATCCATTTCTCCAATCGAAAAAATCGAAATCGAAAAAAAATTGCATCAAAGGGGGCCCTCTTGGAACTTTTTCGAATTCTTCAGACCGCCTTAACTTCCGAACGGATGGACCAATTTTCAACTTCGATCATACCAATCTGTTTGTTTTTTTTTCAAAGAATCCATTTCTCCAATCGTAAAAAACGAAATCGGAAAAAAAAAATGCATCGAAGGGGGCCCCCTTGGGACTTGTTCGAATTCATCAGATCGCCTTGACTTCCGAACGGATGGACCGATTTTCAACTTCGCGCATACCAATTTGCTTGTTTTTTTTCATAGAATCCATTTCCCCAATCGAAAAAACCGAAATCGAAATAAAAATTGCATCAAAGGGGGTCCCCTTGGAACTTTTTCGAATTCTTCAGATCGCCTTAACTTCCGAACGGATGGACCGATTTTCAACTTCGATCATACCAATCTGCTTGTTTTTTGTCATAGAATCCTTTTCTCCAATCGAAGAAACCGAAATCGTAAAAAAAAAAATTGCATCAAAGGGGATCCCCTTGGAACTTTTTCGAATTCTTCAGATCGCCTTAACTTCCGAACGGATGGACCGATTTTTATCTTCAATCATACCAATCTGCTTGTTTTTTCCATAGAATCCATTTTTCCAATCGAAAGAACTGAAATCGAAAAAAAAGTGCATCGAAGGAGGTCCCCTTGGAACTTTTTCGAATTCTTCAGATCGCCTTAACTTCCGAACGGATGGACCTATTTTCAACTTCGATCATACCAATCTGCTCGTTTTTTTTTCATAGAATCCATTTTTCCAATCGAAAAAACCGAAATCGAAAAAAAAAATTGTATCAAAGGGAACCCTCTTGGAACTTTTTCGAATTCTTCAGGTCGCCTTAACTTCCGAACGGATAGACCGATTTTCAACTTCGATCATACCAATCTGCTTGTTTTTTTTCATAGAATCCATTTCTTCAATCAAAAAAACCAAAATCGAGAAAAAAGGGCATCAAAGGGAGCCCCCTTGGAACTTTTTCGAATTCTTCAGATCGCCTTAACTTCCGAACGGATGGACCGATTTTCAACTTCGATCATACCAATCTGCTTGTTTTTTTTCATAGAATCCATTTCTCCAATCGAAAAAACCGAAATCGAAAAAAAATGCATCAAAGGGGGCCCCCTTGGAACTTTTTCGAATTCTTAAGATCGCCTTAACTTCCGAACGGACGGACCGATTTTCAACTTCGATCATACCAACCTGTTTGTTTTTTTTTTCATAGAATCCATTTCTCCAATCGAAAAAATCGAAATCGAAAAAAAATTGCATCAAAGGGGGCCCTCTTGGAACTTTTTCGAATTCTTCAGACCGCCTTAACTTCCGAACGGATGGACCAATTTTCAACTTCGATCATACCAATCTGCTTGTTTTTTTCAAAGAATCCATTTCTCCAATCGAAAAAACCGAAATAGAAAAAAATATGCATCAAAGGGGGTCCCCTTGGAACCTTTTCGAATTCTTCAGATCGCCTTAACTTCCGTACGGATGGACCGATTTTCAACTTCGATCATACCAATCTGTTTGTTTGTTTTCAAAGAGTCCATTTCTCCAATCGTAAAAAACGAAAACGAAAAAAAAAATGCATCGAAGGGGGCCCCCTTGGGACTTGTTCGAATTCATCAGATCGCCTTGACTTCCGAACGGATGGACCGATTTTCAACTTCGCGCATACCAATTTGCTTGTTTTTTTTCATAGAATCCATTTCTCCAATCGAAAAAACCGAAATCGAAATAAAAATTCCATCAAAGGGGGTCCCCTTGGAACTTTTTCGAATTCTTCAGATCGCCTTAACTTCCGAACGGATGGACCGATTTTCAACTTCGATCATACCAATCTGCTAGTTTTTTTTCATAGAATCCTTTTCTCCAATCGAAAAAACCGAAATCGAAAAAAAAAAAAATTGCATCAAAGGGGATCCCCTTGGAACTTTTTCGAAATCTTCAGATCGCCTTAACTTCCGAACGGATGGACCGATTTTTATCTTCAATCATACCAATCTGCTTGTTTTTTTCATAGAATCCATTTTTCCAATCGAAAGAACTGAAATCGAAAAAAAAGTGCATCGAAGGAGGTCCCCTTGGAACTTTTTCGAATTCTTCAGATCGCCTTAACTTCCGAACGGATGGACCTATTTTCAACTTCGATCATACCAATCTGCTCGTTTTTTTTTTTCATAGAATCCATTTTTCCAATCGAAAAAACCGAAATCGAAAAAAAAATTGTATCAAAGGGAACCCTCTTGGAACTTTTTCGAATTCTTCAGGTCGCCTTAACTTCCGAACGGATGGACCGATTTTCAACTTCGATCATACCAATCTGCTTGTTTTTTTTCATAGAATCCATTTCTTCAATCGAAAAAACCAAAATCGAGAAAAAAGTGCATCAAAGGGAGCCCCCTTGGAACTTTTTCGAATTCTTCAGATCGCCTTAACTTCCGAACGGATGGACCGATTTTCAACTTCGATCATACCAATCTGCTTGTTTTTTTTCATAGAATCCATTTCTCCAATCGAAAAAACCGAAATCGAAAAAAAATGCATCAAAGGGGGTCCCCTTGGAACTTTTTCGAATTCTTAAGATCGCCTTAACTTCCGAACGGACGGACCGATTTTCAACTTCGATCATACCAACCTGTTTGTTTTTTTTTCATAGAATCCATTTCTCCAATCGAAAAAATCGAAATCGAAAAAAAATTGCATCAAAGGGGGCCCTCTTGGAACTTTTTCGAATTCTTCAGACCGCCTTAACTTCCGAACGGATGGACCAATTTTCAACTTCGATCATACCAATCTGCTTGTTTTTTTTCAAAGAATCCATTTCTCCAATCGAAAAAACCGAAATAGAAAAAAATATGCATCAAAGGGGGTCCCCTTGGAACCTTTTCGAATTCTTCAGATCGCCTTAACTTCCGTACGGATGGACCGATTTTCAACTTCGATCATACCAATCTGTTTGTTTTTTTTCAAAGAGTCCATTTCTCCAATCGTAAAAAACGAAAACGAAAAAAAAAATGCATCGAAGGGGGCCCCCTTGGGACTTGTTCGAATTCATCAGATCGCCTTGACTTCCGAACGGATGGACCGATTTTCAACTTCGCGCATACCAATTTGCTTGTTTTTTTTCATAGAATCCATTTCTCCAATCGAAAAAACCGAAATCGAAATAAAAATTCCATCAAAGGGGGTCCCCTTGGAACTTTTTCGAATTCTTCAGATCGCCTTAACTTCCGAACGGATGGACCGATTTTTATCTTCAATCATACCAATCTGCTTGTTTTTTTCATAGAATCCATTTTTCCAATCGAAAGAACTGAAATCGAAAAAAAAGTGCATCGAAGGAGGTCCCCTTGGAACTTTTTCGAATTCTTCAGATCGCCTTAACTTCCGAACGGATGGACCGATTTTCAACTTCGATCATACCAATCTGCTCGTTTTTTTTTCATAGAATCCATTTTTCCAATCGAAAAAACCGAAATCGAAGAAAAAATTGTATCAAAGGGAACCCCCTTGGAACTTTTTCGAATTCTTCAGGTCGCCTCAACTTCCGAACGGATGGACCGATTTTCAACTTCGATCATACCAATCTGCTTGTTTTTTTTCAAAGAGTCCATTTCTCCAATCGTAAAAAACGAAAACGAAAAAAAAATGCATCGAAGGGGGCCCCCTTGGAACTTTTTCGAATTCTTCAGATCGCCTTAACTTCCGAACGGATGGACCGATTTTCAACTTCGATCATACCAATCTGCTTGTTTTTTTTCATAGAATCCTTTTCTCCAATCGAAAAAACCGAAATCGAAAAAAAAAAAATTGCATCAAAGGGGATCCCCTTGGAACTTTTTCGAAATCTTCAGATCGCCTTAACTTCCGAACGGATGGACCGATTTTTATCTTCAATCATACCAATCTGCTTGTTTTTTTCATAGAATCCATTTTTCCAATCGAAAGAACTGAAATCGAAAAAAAAGTGCATCGAAGGAGGTCCCCTTGGAACTTTTTCGAATTCTTCAGATCGCCTTAACTTCCGAACGGATGGACCGATTTTCAACTTCGATCATACCAATCTGCTCGTTTTTTTTTCATAGAATCCATTTTTCCAATCGAAAAAACCGAAATCGAAGAAAAAATTGTATCAAAGGGAACCCCCTTGGAACTTTTTCGAATTCTTCAGGTCGCCTCAACTTCCGAACGGATGGACCGATTTTCAACTTCGATCATACCAATCTGCTTGTTTTTTTTCATAGAATCCATTTCTTCAATCAAAAAAACCGAAATCGAAAATAAAAATGCATCAAAGGGGGCCCCCTTGAAACTTCTTCTAATTCTTCAGATCGCCTTAACTTCCGAACGGATGGACCGATTTTCAACTTCGATCATACCAATCTGCTTGTTTTTTTTTCATAGAATCCATTTCTCCAATCGAAAAAACCGAAATCGAAAAAAAAATTGTATCAAAGGGAACCCTCTTGGAACTTTTTCGAATTCTTCAGGTCGCCTTAACTTCCGAACGGATGGACCGATTTTCAACTTCGATCATACCAATCTGCTTGTTTTTTTTCATAGAATCCATTTCTTCAATCGAAAAAACCAAAATCGAGAAAAAAGTGCATCAAAGGGAGCCCCCTTGGAACTTTTTCGAATTCTTCAGATCGCCTTAACTTCCGAACGGATGGACCGATTTTCAACTTCGATCATACCAATCTGCTTGTTTTTTTTCATAGAATCCATTTCTCCAATCGAAAAAACCGAAATCGAAAAAAAATGCATCAAAGGGGGTCCCCTTGGAACTTTTTCGAATTCTTAAGATCGCCTTAACTTCCGAACGGACGGACCGATTTTCAACTTCGATCATACCAACCTGTTTGTTTTTTTTTTCATAGAATCCATTTCTCCAATCGAAAAAATCGAAATCGAAAAAAAATTGCATCAAAGGGGGCCCTCTTGGAACTTTTTCGAATTCTTCAGACCGCCTTAACTTCCGAACGGATGGACCAATTTTCAACTTCGATCATACCAATCTGCTTGTTTTTTTTCAAAGAATCCATTTCTCCAATCGAAAAAACCGAAATAGAAAAAAATATGCATCAAAGGGGGTCCCCTTGGAACCTTTTCGAATTCTTCAGATCGCCTTAACTTCCGTACGGATGGACCGATTTTCAACTTCGATCATACCAATCTGTTTGTTTTTTTTCAAAGAGTCCATTTCTCCAATCGTAAAAAACGAAAACGAAAAAAAAAAATGCATCGAAGGGGGCCCCCTTGGGACTTGTTCGAATTCATCAGATCGCCTTGACTTCCGAACGGATGGACCGATTTTCAACTTCGCGCATACCAATTTGCTTGTTTTTTTTCATAGAATCCATTTCTCCAATCGAAAAAACCGAAATCGAAATAAAAATTCCATCAAAGGGGGTCCCCTTGGAACTTTTTCGAATTCTTCAGATCGCCTTAACTTCCGAACGGATGGACCGATTTTCAACTTCGATCATACCAATCTGCTTGTTTTTTTTCATAGAATCCTTTTCTCCAATCGAAAAAACCGAAATCGAAAAAAAAAAATTGCATCAAAGGGGATCCCCTTGGAACTTTTTCGAAATCTTCAGATCGCCTTAACTTCCGAACGGATGGACCGATTTTTATCTTCAATCATACCAATCTGCTTGTTTTTTTCATAGAATCCATTTTTCCAATCGAAAGAACTGAAATCGAAAAAAAAGTGCATCGAAGGAGGTCCCCTTGGAACTTTTTCGAATTCTTCAGATCGCCTTAACTTCCGAACGGATGGACCGATTTTCAACTTCGATCATACCAATCTGCTCGTTTTTTTTTCATAGAATCCATTTTTCCAATCGAAAAAACCGAAATCGAAGAAAAAATTGTATCAAAGGGAACCCCCTTGGAACTTTTTCGAATTCTTCAGGTCGCCTCAACTTCCGAACGGATGGACCGATTTTCAACTTCGATCATACCAATCTGCTTGTTTTTTTTCATAGAATCCATTTCTTCAATCAAAAAAACCGAAATCGAAAATAAAAATGCATCAAAGGGGGCCCCCTTGAAACTTCTTCTAATTCTTCAGATCGCCTTAACTTCCGAACGGATGGACCGATTTTCAACTTCGATCATACCAATCTGCTTGTTTTTTTTTCATAGAATCCATTTCTCCAATCGAAAAAATCGAAATCGAAAAAAAAATTGCATCAAAGGGGGCCCCCTTGGAACTTTTTCGAATTCTTCAGATCGCCTTAACTTCCGAACGGATGGACCGATTTTCAACTTCGATCATACCAATCTGCTTGTTTTTTTTCGAAGAATCCATTTCTCCAATCGAAAAAACCGAAATCGAAAAAAAAATGCATCGAAGGGGGCCCCTTTGGAACTTGTTCGAATTCTTCAGATCGCCTTAACTTCCGAACGGATGGACCGATTTTCAACTTCGCGCATACCAATTTGCTTGTTTTTTTTCATAGAATCCATTTCTCCAATCGAAAAAACCGAAATCGAAATAAAAATTGCATCAAAGGGGGTCCCCTTGGAACTTTTTCGAATTCTTCAGATCGCCTTAACTTCCGAACGGATGGACCTATTTTCAACTTCGATCATACCAATCTGCTCGTTTTTTTTTCATAGAATCCATTTTTCCAATCGAAAAAACCGAAATCGAAAAAAAAATTGTATCAAAGGGAACCCTCTTGGAACTTTTTCGAATTCTTCAGGTCGCCTTAACTTCCGAACGGATGGACCGATTTTCAACTTCGATCATACCAATCTGCTTGTTTTTTTTCATAGAATCCATTTCTTCAATCAAAAAAACCAAAATCGAGAAAAAAGTGCATCAAAGGGAGCCCCCTTGGAACTTTTTCGAATTCTTCAGATCGCCTTAACTTCCGAACGGATGGACCGATTTTCAACTTCGATCATACCAATCTGCTTGTTTTTTTTCATAGAATCCATTTCTCCAATCGAAAAAACCGAAATCGAAAAAAAATGCATCAAAGGGGGCCCCCTTGGAACTTTTTCGAATTCTTAAGATCGCCTTAACTTCCGAACGGACGGACCGATTTTCAACTTCGATCATACCAACCTGTTTGTTTTTTTTTTCATAGAATCCATTTCTCCAATCGAAAAAATCGAAATCGAAAAAAAATTGCATCAAAGGGGGCCCTCTTGGAACTTTTTCGAATTCTTCAGACCGCCTTAACTTCCGAACGGATGGACCAATTTTCAACTTCGATCATACCAATCTGCTTGTTTTTTTTCAAAGAATCCATTTCTCCAATCGAAAAAACCGAAATAGAAAAAAATATGCATCAAAGGGGGTCCCCTTGGAACCTTTTCGAATTCTTCAGATCGCCTTAACTTCCGTACGGATGGACCGATTTTCAACTTCGATCATACCAATCTGTTTGTTTTTTTTCAAAGAGTCCATTTCTCCAATCGTAAAAAACGAAAACGAAAAAAAAAAATGCATCGAAGGGGGCCCCCTTGGGACTTGTTCGAATTCATCAGATCGCCTTGACTTCCGAACGGATGGACCGATTTTCAACTTCGCGCATACCAATTTGCTTGTTTTTTTTTCATAGAATCCATTTCTTCAATCGAAAAAACCGAAATCGAAATAAAAATTCCATCAAAGGGGGTCCCCTTGGAACTTTTTCGAATTCTTCAGATCGCCTTAACTTCCGAACGGATGGACCGATTTTCAACTTCGATCATACCAATCTGCTTGTTTTTTTTCATAGAATCCTTTTCTCCAATCGAAAAAACCGAAATCGAAAAAAAAAAAATTGCATCAAAGGGGATCCCCTTGGAACTTTTTCGAAATCTTCAGATCGCCTTAACTTCCGAACGGATGGACCGATTTTTATCTTCAATCATACCAATCTGCTTGTTTTTTTCATAGAATCCATTTTTCCAATCGAAAGAACTGAAATCGAAAAAAAAGTGCATCGAAGGAGGTCCCCTTGGAACTTTTTCGAATTCTTCAGATCGCCTTAACTTCCGAACGGATGGACCGATTTTCAACTTCGATCATACCAATCTGCTCGTTTTTTTTTTCATAGAATCCATTTTTCCAATCGAAAAAACCGAAATCGAAGAAAAAATTGTATCAAAGGGAACCCCCTTGGAACTTTTTCGAATTCTTCAGGTCGCCTTAACTTCCGAACGGATGGACCGATTTTCAACTTCGATCATACCAATCTGCTTGTTTTTTTTCATAGAATCCATTTCTTCAATCAAAAAAACCGAAATCGAAAATAAAAATGCATCAAAGGGGGCCCCCTTGAAACTTCTTCTAATTCTTCAGATCGCCTTAACTTCCGAACGGATGGACCGATTTTCAACTTCGATCATACCAATCTGCTTGTTTTTTTTTCATAGAATCCATTTCTCCAATCGAAAAAATCGAAATCGAAAAAAAAATTGCATCAAAGGGGGCCCCCTTGGAACTTTTTCGAATTCTTCAGATCGCCTTAACTTCCGAACGGATGGACCGATTTTCAACTTCGATCATACCAATCTGCTTGTTTTTTTTCGAAGAATCCATTTCTCCAATCGAAAAAACCGAAATCGAAAAAAAAAATGCATCGAAGGGGGCCCCTTTGGAACTTGTTCGAATTCTTCAGATCGCCTTAACTTCCGAACGGATGGACCGATTTTCAACTTCGCGCATACCAATTTGCTTGTTTTTTTTCATAGAATCCATTTCTCCAATCGAAAAAACCGAAATCGAAATAAAAATTGCATCAAAGGGGGTCCCCTTGGAACTTTTTCGAATTCTTCAGATCGCCTTAACTTCCGAACGGATGGACCGATTTTCAACTTCGATCATACCAATCTGCTTGTTTTTTTTCATAGAATCCTTTTCTCTAATCGAAAAAACCGAAATCAAAAAAAGTGCATCAAAGGGGGTCCCCTTGGAACTTTTTCGAATTCTTCAGATCGCCTTAACTTCCGAACGGATGGACCGATTTTCAACTTCGATCATACCAATCTGCTTGTTTTTTTTCATAGAATCCATTTCTCCAATCGAAAAAACCGAAATCGAAAAAAAATGCATCAAAGGGGGCCCCCTTGGAACTTTTTCGAATTCTTCAGATCGCCTTAACTTCCGAGGGCCCCCTTTGATGCATTTTTTTTTCGATATCGGTTTTTTCGATTGGAGAAATGGATTCTATGAAAAAAAAAACAAGCAGATTGGTATGATCGAAGTTGAAAATCGGTCCATCCGTTCGGAAGTTAAGGCGATCTGAAGAATTCGAAAAAGTTCCAAGGGGACCCCCTTTGATGCATTTTTTTTTATTTCGGTTTTTTCGATTAGAGAAAAGGATTCTATGAAAAAAAACAAGCAGATTGGTATGATCGAAGTTGAAAATCGGTCCATCCGTTCGGAAGTTAAGGCGATCTGAAGAATTCGAAAAAGTTCCAAGGGGACCCCCTTTGATGCAATTTTTATTTCGATTTCGGTTTTTTCGATTGAAGAAATGTATTCTATGAAAAAAAACAAGCAAATTGGTATGCGCCAAGTTGAAAATCGGTCCGTTCGGAAGTCAAGGCGATCTAAAGAATTCGAACAAGTTCCAAGGGGGCCCCCTTCGATGCATTTTTTTTCCGATTTCGTTTTTTACGATTGGAGAAATGGATTCTTTGAAAAAAACAAACAGATTGGTATGATCGAAGTTGAAAATCGGTCCGTCCGTTCGGAAGTTAAGGCGATCTGAAGAATTCGAAAAAGTTCCAAGGGGGCCCCCTTTGATGCATTTTTTTTCGATTTCGGTTTTTTCGATTGGAGAAATGGATTCTATGAAAAAAAACTAGCAGATTGGTATGATCGAAGTTGAAAATCGGTCCATCCGTTCGGAAGTTAAGGCGATCTGAAGAATTCGAAAAAGTTCCAAGGGGACCCCCTTTGATGCATTTTTTTTTTTCGATTTCGGTTTTTTCGATTAGAGAAAAGGATTCTATTAAAAAAAACAAGCAGATTGGTATGATCGAAGTTGAAAATCGGTCCATCCGTTCGGAAGTTAAGGCGATCTGAAGAATTCGAAAAAGTTCCAAGGGGACCCCCTTTGATGCATTTTTTTTTTCGATTTCGGTTTTTTTGATTGGAGAAATGGATTCTTCGAAAAAAAACAAGCAGATTGGTATGATCGAAGTTGAAAATCGGTCCATCCGTTCGGAAGTTAAGGCGATCTGAAGAATTCGAAAAAGTTCCGAGGGGGCCATCTTTGATGCAATTTTTATTTCGATTTCGGTTTTTTCGATTGGAGAAATGGATTATATGAAAAAAAACAAGCAAATCGGCATGCGCGAAGTTGAAAATCGGTCCATCCGTTCGGAAGTCAAGGCGATCTGATGAATTCGAACAAGTCCCAAGGGGGCCCCCTTCGATGCATTTTTTTTTTCGATTTCGTTTTTTACGATTGGAGAAATGGATTCTTTGAAAAAAAACAAACAGATTGGTATGATCAAAGTTGAAAATCGGTCCATCCGTTCGGAAGTTGAGGCGATCTGAAGAATTCGGAAAAGTTCCAAGGGGACCCCCTTTGATGCATATTTTTTTCGATTTCGGTTTTTTCGATTGGAGAAATAGATTCTTTGAAAGAAAAAACAAGCAGATTGGTATGATCGAAGTTGAAAATTGGTCCATCCGTTCGGAAGTTAAGGCGGTCTGAAGAATTCGAAAAAGTTCCAAGAGGGCCCCCTTTGATGCAATTTTTTTTTTTTTTTTTTTAAACAAGCAGGTTGGTATGATCGAAGTTGAAAATCGGTCCGTCCGTTCGGAAGTTAAGGCGATTTGAAGAATTCGAAAAAGTTCCAAGGGGGCCCCCTTTGATGCATTTTTTTTCGATTTCGGTTTTTTCGATTGGAGAAATGGATTCTATGAAAAAAAAACAAGCAGATTGGTATGATCGAAGTTGAAAATCGGTCCATCCGTTCGGAAGTTAAGGCGATCTGAAGAATTCGAAAAAGTTCCAAGGGGACCCCCTTTGATGCATTTTTTTTATTTCGGTTTTTTCGATTAGAGAAAAGGATTCTATGAAAAAAAACAAGCAGATTGGTATGATCGAAGTTGAAAATCGGTCCATCCGTTCGGAAGTTAAGGCGATCTGAAGAATTCGAAAAAGTTCCAAGGGGACCCCCTTTGATGCAATTTTTATTTCGATTTCGGTTTTTTCGATTGGAGAAATGTATTCTATGAAAAAAAACAAGCAAATTGGTATGCGCCAAGTTGAAAATCGGTCCGTTCGGAAGTCAAGGCGATCTAAAGAATTCGAACAAGTTCCAAGGGGGCCCCCTTCGATGCATTTTTTTTTTCGATTTCGTTTTTTACGATTGGAGAAATGGATTCTTTGAAAAAGAACAAACAGATTGGTATGATCGAAGTTGAAAATCGGTCCGTCCGTTCGGAAGTTAAGGCGATCTGAAGAATTCGAAAAAGTTCCAAGGGGGCCCCCTTTGATGCATTTTTTTTCGATTTCGGTTTTTTCGATTGGAGAAATGGATTCTATGAAAAAAAACTAGCAGATTGGTATGATCGAAGTTGAAAATCGGTCCATCCGTTCGGAAGTTAAGGCGATCTGAAGAATTCGAACAAGTTCCAAAGGGGCCCCCTTCGATGCATTTTTTTTTTCGATTTCAGTTTTTTCGATTGGAGAAATGGATTCTTCGAAAAAAAAACAAGCAGATTGGTATGATCGAAGTTGAAAATCGGTCCATCCGTTCAGAAGTTAAGGCGATCTGAAGAATTCGAAAAAGTTCCAAGGGGGCCCCCTTTGATGAAATTTTTTTTCGATTTCGATTTTTTCGATTGGAGAAATGGATTCTATGAAAAAAAAAACAAGCAGATTGGTATGATCGAAGTTGAAAATCGGTCCATCCGTTCGGAAGTTGAGGCGATCTGAAGAATTCGAAAAAGTTCCAAGGGGGCCCCCTTTGATGCATTTTTATTTAAGATTTCGGTTTTTTTGATTGAAGAAATGGATTCTATGAAAAAAAACAAGCAGATTGGTATGATCGAAGTTGAAAATCGGTCCATCCGTTCGGAAGTTAAGGCGACCTCAAGAATTCGAAAAAGTTCCAAGGGGGTTCCTTTTGATACAATTTTTTTTTCGATTTCGGTTTTTTCGATTGGAAAAATGGATTCTATGAAAAAAAACGAGCAGGTTGGTATGATCGAAGTTGAAAATCGGTCCATCCGTTCGGAAGTTAAGGCGATCTGAAGAATTCGAAAAAGTTCCAAGGGGACCTCCTTCGATGCACTTTTTTTTCGATTTCAGTTCTTTCGATTGGAAAAATGGATTCTATGAAAAAAACAAGCAGATTGGTATGATTGAAGATAAAAATCGGTCCATCCGTTCGGAAGTTAAGGCGATCTGAAGAATTCGAAAAAGTTCCAAGGGGATCCCCTTTGATGCAATTTTTTTTTTTCGATTTCGGTTTTTTCGATTGGAGAAAAGGATTCTATGAAAAAAAACAAGCAGATTGGTATGATCGAAGTTGAAAATCGGTCCATCCGTTCGGAAGTTAAGGCGATCTGAAGAATTCGAAAAAGTTCCAAGGGGACCCCATTTGATGCAATTTTTATTTCGATTTCGGTTTTTTCGATTGGAGAAATGGATTCAATGAAAAAAAACAAGCAAATTGGTATGCGCGAAGTTGAAAATCGGTCCATCCGTTCGGAAGTCAAGGCGATCTGATGAATTCGAACAAGTCCCAAGGGGGCCCCCTTCGATGCATTTTTTTTTTCGTTTTCGTTTTTTACGATTGGAGAAATGGACTCTTTGTAAAAAAACAAACAGATTGGTATGATCGAAGTTGAAAATCGGTCCATCCGTACGGAAGTTAAGGCGATCTGAAGAATTCGAAAAGGTTCCAAGGGGACCCCCTTTGATGCATATTTTTTTCTATTTCGGTTTTTTCGATTGGAGAAATGGATTCTTTGAAAAAAAAACAAGCAGATTGGTATGATCGAAGTTGAAAATTGGTCCATCCGTTCGGAAGTTAAGGCGGTCTGAAGAATTCGAAAAAGTTCCAAGAGGGCCCCCTTTGATGCAATTTTTTTTCGATTTCGATTTTTTCGATTGGAGAAATGGATTCTATGAAAAAAAAACAAACAGGTTGTTATGATCGAAGTTGAAAATCGGTCCGTCCGTTCGGAAGTTAAGGCGATCTTAAGAATTCGAAAAAGTTCCAAGGGGGCCCCCTTTGATGCATTTTTTTTCGATTTCGGTTTTTTCGATTGGAGAAATGGATTCTATGAAAAAAAAAACAAGCAGATTGGTATGATCGAAGTTGAAAATCGGTCCGTCCGTTCGGAAGTTAAGGCGATCTGAAGAATTCGAAAAAGTTCCAAGGGGGCTCCCTTTGATGCACTTTTTTCTCGATTTCGGTTTTTTTGATTGAAGAAATGGATTCTATGAAAAAAAACAAGCAGATTGGTATGATCGAAGTTGAAAATCGGTCCATCCGTTCGGAAGTTAAGGCGACCTGAAGAATTCGAAAAAGTTCCAAGGGGGTTCCCTTTGATACAATTTTTTTTTCGATTTCGGTTTTTTCGATTGGAAAAATGGATTCTATGAAAAAAAAACAAGCAAATTGGTATGCGCGAAGTTGAAAATCGGTCCATCCGTTCGGAAGTCAAGGCGATCTGAAGAATTCGAAAAAGTTCCAAGGGGACCTCCTTCGATGCAATTTTTTTTCGATTTCAGTTCTTTCGATTGGAAAAATGGATTCTATGAAAAAAACAAGCAGATTGGTATGATTGAAGATAAAAATCGGTCCATCCGTTCGGAAGTTAAGGCGATCTGAAGAATTCGAAAAAGTTCCAAGGGGATCCCCTTTGATGCAATTTTTTTTCGATTTCGATTTTTTCGATTGGAGAAATGGATTCTATGAAAAAAAACAAGCAGGTTGGTATGCGCGAAGTTGAAAATCGGTCCATCCGTTCGGAAGTCAAGGCGATCTGATGAATTCGAACAAGTCCCAAGGGGGCCCCCTTCGATGCATTTTTTTTTTCGTTTTCGTTTTTTACGATTGGAGAAATGGACTCTTTGTAAAAAAACAAACAGATTGGTATGATCGAAGTTGAAAATCGGTCCATCCGTACGGAAGTTAAGGCGATCTGAAGAATTCGAAAAGGTTCCAAGGGGACCCCCTTTGATGCATATTTTTTTCTATTTCGGTTTTTTCGATTGGAGAAATGGATTCTTTGAAAAAAAAAAACAAGCAGATTGGTATGATCGAAGTTGAAAATTGGTCCATCCGTTCGGAAGTTAAGGCGGTCTGAAGAATTCGAAAAAGTTCCAAGAGGGCCCCCTTTGATGCAATTTTTTTTCGATTTCGATTTTTTCGATTGGAGAAATGGATTCTATGAAAAAAAAAACAAACAGGTTGTTATGATCGAAGTTGAAAATCGGTCCGTCCGTTCGGAAGTTAAGGCGATCTTAAGAATTCGAAAAAGTTCCAAGGGGGCCCCCTTTGATGCATTTTTTTTCGATTTCGGTTTTTTCGATTGGAGAAATGGATTCTATGAAAAAAAAAAACAAGCAGATTGGTATGATCGAAGTTGAAAATCGGTCCGTCCGTTCGGAAGTTAAGGCGATCTGAAGAATTCGAAAAAGTTCCAAGGGGGCTCCCTTTGATGCACTTTTTTCTCGATTTCGGTTTTTTTGATTGAAGAAATGGATTCTATGAAAAAAAACAAGCAGATTGGTATGATCGAAGTTGAAAATCGGTCCATCCGTTCGGAAGTTAAGGCGACCTGAAGAATTCGAAAAAGTTCCAAGGGGGTTCCCTTTGATACAATTTTTTTTTCGATTTCGGTTTTTTCGATTGGAAAAATGGATTCTATGAAAAAAAAACAAGCAAATTGGTATGCGCGAAGTTGAAAATCGGTCCATCCGTTCGGAAGTCAAGGCGATCTGAAGAATTCGAAAAAGTTCCAAGGGGACCTCCTTCGATGCAATTTTTTTTCGATTTCAGTTCTTTCGATTGGAAAAATGGATTCTATGAAAAAAACAAGCAGATTGGTATGATTGAAGATAAAAATCGGTCCATCCGTTCGGAAGTTAAGGCGATCTGAAGAATTCGAAAAAGTTCCAAGGGGATCCCCTTTGATGCAATTTTTTTTCGATTTCGATTTTTTCGATTGGAGAAATGGATTCTATGAAAAAAAACAAGCAGGTTGGTATGATCGAAGTTGAAAATCGGTCCGTCCGTTCGGAAGTTAAGGCGATCTGAAGAATTCGAAAAAGTTCCAAGGGGGCCCCCTTTGATGCATTTTTTTTCGATTTCGGTTCTTTTGATTGAAGAAATGGATTCTATGAAAAAAAAACAAGCAGATTGGTATGATCGAAGTTGAAAATCGGTCCATCCGTTCGGAAGTTAAGGCGATCTGAAGAATTCGAAAAAGTTCCAAGGGGACCCCCTTTGATGCATTTTTTTTTTCAATTTCGGTTTTTTCGATTGGAGAAATGGATTCTATGAAAAAAAAACAAGCAAATTGGTATGCGCGAAGTTGAAAATCGGTCCATCCGTTCGGAAGTCAAGGCGATCTGAAGAATTCGAAAAAGTTCCAAGGGGACCCCCTTTGATGCATATTTTTTTCGATTTCGGTTTTTTCGATTGGAGAAATGGATTCTTTGAAAAAAAAACAAGCAGATTGGTATGATCGAAGTTGAAAATTGTTCCATCCGTTCGGAAGTTAAGGCGGTCTGAAGAATTCGAAAAAGTTCCAAGAGGGCCCCCTTTCATGCAATTTTTTTTCGATTTCGATTTTTTCGATTGGAGAAATGGATTCTATGAAAAAAAATCAAGCAGGTTGGTATGATCGAAGTTGAAAATCGGTCCGTCCGTTCGGAAGTTAAGGCGATCTGAAGAATTCGAAAAAGTTCCAAGGGGGCCCCCTTTGATGCATTTTTTTTCGATTTCGGTTTCTTCGATTAGAGAAAAGGATTCTATGAAAAAAAAAACAAGCAGATTGGTATGATCGAAGTTGAAAATCGGTCCATCCGTTCGGAAGTTAAGGCGATCTGAAGAATTCGAAAAAGTTCCAAGGGGACCCCATTTGATGCAATTTTTATTTCGATTTCGGTTTTTTCGATTGGAGAAATGGATTCAATGAAAAAAAACAAGCAAATTGGTATGCGCGAAGTTGAAAATCGGTCCATCCGTTCGGAAGTCAAGGCGATCTGATGAATTCGAACAAGTCCCAAGGGGGCCCCCTTCGATGCATTTTTTTTTTCGTTTTCGTTTTTTACGATTGGAGAAATGGACTCTTTGTAAAAAAACAAACAGATTGGTATGATCGAAGTTGAAAATCGGTCCATCCGTACGGAAGTTAAGGCGATCTGAAGAATTCGAAAAGGTTCCAAGGGGACCCCCTTTGATGCATATTTTTTTCTATTTCGGTTTTTTCGATTGGAAAAATGGATTCTTTGAAAAAAAACAAGCAGATTGGTATGATCGAAGTTGAAAATTGGTCCATCCGTTCGGAAGTTAAGGCGGTCTGAAGAATTCGAAAAAGTTCCAAGAGGGCCCCCTTTGATGCAATTTTTTTTCGATTTCGATTTTTTCGATTGGAGAAATGGATTCTATGAAAAAAAAAACAAACAGGTTGTTATGATCGAAGTTGAAAATCGGTCCGTCCGTTCGGAAGTTAAGGCGATCTTAAGAATTCGAAAAAGTTCCAAGGGGGCCCCCTTTGATGCATTTTTTTTCCATTTCGGTTTTTTCGATTGGAGAAATGGATTCTATGAAAAAAAAAACAAGCAGATTGGTATGATCGAAGTTGAAAATCGGTCCATCCGTTCGGAAGTTAAGGCGATCTGAAGAATTCGAAAAAGTTCCAAGGGGGCTCCCTTTGATGCACTTTTTTCTCGATTTCGGTTTTTTTGATTGAAGAAATGGATTCTATGATAAAAAACAAGCAGATTGGTATGATCGAAGTTGAAAATCGGTCCATCCGTTCGGAAGTTAAGGCGACCTGAAGAATTCGAAAAAGTTCCAAGGGGGTTCCCTTTGATACAATTTTTTTTTCGATTTCGGTTTTTTCGATTGGAAAAATGGATTCTATGAAAAAAAAACGAGCAGATTGGTATGATCGAAGTTGAAAATAGGTCCATCCGTTCGGAAGTTAAGGCGATCTGAAGAATTCGAAAAAGTTCCAAGGGGACCTCCTACGATGCACTTTTTTTTCGATTTCAGTTCTTTCGATTGGAAAAATGGATTCTATGAAAAAAACAAGCAGATTGGTATGATTGAAGATAAAAATCGATGTCCATCCGTTCGGAAGTTAAGGCGATCTGAAGAATTCGAAAAAGTTCCAAGGGGATCCCCTTTGATGCAATTTTTTTTCGATTTCGATTTTTTCGATTGGAGAAATGGATTCTATGAAAAAAAACAAGCAGGTTGGTATGATCGAAGTTGAAAATCGGTCCGTCCGTTCGGAAGTTAAGGCGATCTGAAGAATTCGAAAAAGTTCCAAGGGGGCCCCCTTTGATGCATTTTTTTTCGATTTCGGTTCTTTTGATTGAAGAAATGGATTCTATGAAAAAAAAACAAGCAGATTGGTATGATCGAAGTTGAAAATCGGTCCATCCGTTCGGAAGTTAAGGCGATCTGAAGAATTCGAAAAAGTTCCAAGGGGACCCCCTTTGATGCATATTCTTTTCGATTTCGGTTTTTTCGATTGGAGAAATGGATTCTTTGAAAAAAAACAAGCAGATTGGTATGATCGAAGTTGAAAATTGTTCCATCCGTTCGGAAGTTAAGGCGGTCTGAAGAATTCGAAAAAGTTCCAAGAGGGCCCCCTTTCATGCAATTTTTTTTCGATTTCGATTTTTTCGATTGGAGAAATGGATTCTATGAAAAAAAATCAAGCAGGTTGGTATGATCGAAGTTGAAAATCGGTCCGTCCGTTCGGAAGTTAAGGCGATCTGAAGAATTCGAAAAAGTTCCAAGGGGGCCCCCTTTGATGCATTTTTTTTCGATTTCGGTTTCTTCGATTAGAGAAAAGGATTCTATGAAAAAAAAAACAAGCAGATTGGTATGATCGAAGTTGAAAATCGGTCCATCCGTTCGGAAGTTAAGGCGATCTGAAGAATTTGAAAAAGTTCCAAGGGGACCCCCTTTGATGCAACTTTCATTTCGATTTCGGTTTTTTCGATTGGAGTAATGGATTCTATGAAAAAAAACAAGCAAATTGGTATGCGCGAAGTTGAAAATCGGTCCATCCGTTCGGAAGTCAAGGCGATCTGAAGAATTCGAACAAGTTCCAAGGGGGCCCCCTTCGATGCATTTTTTTTTCGATTTCGTTTTTTACGATTGGAGAAATGGATTCTTTGAAAAAAAACAAACAGATTGGTATGATCGAAGTTGAAAATCGGTCCATCCGTTCGGAAGTTGAGGCGATCTGAAGAATTCGAAAAAGTTCCAAGGGGGCCCCCTTTGATGCATATTTTTTTCGATTTCGGTTTTTTCGATTGGAGAAATGGATTCCTTGAAAAAAAAACAAGCAGATTGGTATGATCGAAGTTGAAAATTGGTCCATCCGTTCGGAAGTTAAGGCGATCTGAAGAATTCGAAAAAGTTCCAAGGGGATCCCCTTTGATGCAATTTTTTTTTTCGATTTCGGTTTCTTCGATTGGAGAAAAGGATTCTATGAAAAAAAACAAGCAGATTGGTATGATCGAAGTTGAAAATCAGTCCATCCGTTCGGAAGTTAAGGCGATCTGAAGAATTCGAAAAAGTTCCAAGGGGACCCCCTTTGATGCAATTTTTATTTCGATTTCGGTTTTTTCGATTGGAGAAATGGATTCTATGAAAAAAAACAAGCAAATTGGTATGCGCGAAGTTGAAAATCGGTCCATCCGTTCGGAAGTCAAGGCGATCTGATGAATTCGAACAAGTCCCAAGGGGGCCCCCTTCGATGCATTTTTTTTTCGATTTCGTTTTTTACGATTGGAGAAATGGATTCTTTGAAAAAAAAACAAACAGATTGGTATGATCGAAGTTGAAAATCGGTCCATCCGTTCGGAAGTTAAGGCGATCTGAAGAATTCGAAAAAGTTCCAAGGGGACCCCCTTTGATGCATATTTTTTTCGATTTCGGTTTTTTCGATTGGAGAAATGGATTCTTTGAAAAAAAACAAGCAGATTGGTATGATCAAAGTTGAAAATTGGTCCATCCGTTCGGAAGTTAAGGCGGTCTGAAGAATTCGAAAAAGTTCCAAGAGGGCCCCCTTTGATGCAATTTTTTTTCGATTTCGATTTTTTTGATTGGAAAAATGGATTCTATGAAAAAAAAACGAGCAGGTTGGTATGATCGAAGTTGAAAATCGGTCCGTCCGTTCGGAAGTTTAGGCGATCTGAAGAATTCGAAAAAGTTCCAAGGGGGCCCCCTTTGATGCATTTTCTTTCGATTTCGGTTTTTTCGATTGGAGAAATGGATTCTATGAAAAAAAAAACAAGCAGATTGGTATGATCGAAGTTGAAAATCGGTCCATCCGTTCGGAAGTTGAGGCGATCTGAAGAATTCGAAAAAGTTCCAAGGGGACCCCCTTTGATGCATTTTATTTTTCAATTTCGGTTTTTTCGATTGGAGAAATGGATTCTATGAAAAAAAAACAAGCAAATTGGTATGCGCGAAGTTGAAAATCGGTCCATCCGTTCGGAAGTCAAGGCGATCTGAAGAATTCGAAAAAGTTCCAAGGGGACCCCCTTTGATGCATATTTTTTTCGATTTCGGTTTTTTCGATTGGAGAAATGGATTCTTTGAAAAAAAACAAGCAGATTGGTATGATCGAAGTTGAAAATTGGTCCATCCGTTCGGAAGTTAAGGCGGTCTGAAGAATTCGAAAAAGTTCCAAGAGGGCCCGCTTTGATGCAATTTTTTTTCGATTTCGATTTTTTTGATTGGAGAAATGGATTCTATGAAAAAAAAACAAGCAGGTTGGTATGATCGAAGTTGAAAATCGGTCCGTCCGTTCGGAAGTTAAGGCGATCTGAAGAATTCGAAAAAGTTCCAAGGGGGCCCCCTTTGATGCATTTTTTTTCGATTTCGGTTTTTTTGATTGGAGAAAAGGATTCTATGAAAAAAAAACAAGCAGATTGGTATGATCGAAGTTGAAAATCGGTCCATCCGTTCGGAAGTTAAGGCGATCTGAAGAATTCGAAAAAGTTCCAAGGGGACCCCCTTTGATGCAACTTTTATTTCGATTTCGGTTTTTTCGATTGGAGAAATGGATTCTATGAAAAAAAACAAGCAAATTGGTATGCGCGAAGTTGAGAATCGGTCCATCCGTTCGGAAGTCGAGGCAATCTGAAGAATTCGAACAAGTTCCAAGAGGGCCCCCTTCGATGCATTTTTTTTTCGATTTCGTTTTTCACGATTGAAGAAATGGATTCTTTGAAAAAAAACAAACAGATTGGTATGATCGAAGTTGAAAATCGGTCCATCCGTTCGGAAGTTAAGGCGATCTGAAGAATTCGAAAAAGTTCCAAGGGGGCTCCCTTTGATGCATATTTTTTTCGATTTCGGTTTCTTCGATTAGAGAAAAGGATTCTATGAAAAAAAAAACAAGCAGATTGGTATGATCGAAGTTGAAAATCGGTCCATCCGTTCGGAAGTTAAGGCGATCTGAAGAATTCGAAAAAGTTCCAAGGGGACCCCATTTGATGCAATTTTTATTTCGATTTCGGTTTTTTCGATTGGAGAAATGGATTCAATGAAAAAAAACAAGCAAATTGGTATGCGCGAAGTTGAAAATCGGTCCATCCGTTCGGAAGTCAAGGCGATCTGATGAATTCGAACAAGTCCCAAGGGGGCCCCCTTCGATGCATTTTTTTTTTCGTTTTCGTTTTTTACGATTGGAGAAATGGACTCTTTGTAAAAAAACAAACAGATTGGTATGATCGAAGTTGAAAATCGGTCCATCCGTACGGAAGTTAAGGCGATCTGAAGAATTCGAAAAGGTTCCAAGGGGACCCCCTTTGATGCATATTTTTTTCTATTTCGGTTTTTTCGATTGGAGAAATGGATTCTTTGAAAAAAAACAAGCAGATTGGTATGATCGAAGTTGAAAATTGGTCCATCCGTTCGGAAGTTAAGGCGGTCTGAAGAATTCGAAAAAGTTCCAAGAGGGCCCCCTTTGATGCAATTTTTTTTCGATTTCGATTTTTTCGATTGGAGAAATGGATTCTATGAAAAAAAAAACAAACAGGTTGTTATGATCGAAGTTGAAAATCGGTCCGTCCGTTCGGAAGTTAAGGCGATCTTAAGAATTCGAAAAAGTTCCAAGGGGGCCCCCTTTGATGCATTTTTTTTCCATTTCGGTTTTTTCGATTGGAGAAATGGATTCTATGAAAAAAAAAACAAGCAGATTGGTATGATCGAAGTTGAAAATCGGTCCATCCGTTCGGAAATTAAGGCGATCTGAAGAATTCGAAAAAGTTCCAAGGGGGCTCCCTTTGATGCACTTTTTTCTCGATTTCGGTTTTTTTGATTGAAGAAATGGATTCTATGATAAAAAACAAGCAGATTGGTATGATCGAAGTTGAAAATCGGTCCATCCGTTCGGAAGTTAAGGCGACCTGAAGAATTCGAAAAAGTTCCAAGGGGGTTCCCTTTGATACAATTTTTTTTTCGATTTCGGTTTTTTCGATTGGAAAAATGGATTCTATGAAAAAAAAACGAGCAGATTGGTATGATCGAAGTTGAAAATAGGTCCATCCGTTCGGAAGTTAAGGCGATCTGAAGAATTCGAAAAAGTTCCAAGGGGACCTCCTACGATGCACTTTTTTTTCGATTTCAGTTCTTTCGATTGGAAAAATGGATTCTATGAAAAAAACAAGCAGATTGGTATGATTGAAGATAAAAATCGATGTCCATCCGTTCGGAAGTTAAGGCGATCTGAAGAATTCGAAATAGTTCCAAGGGGATCCCCTTTGATGCAATTTTTTTTCGATTTCGATTTTTTCGATTGGAGAAATGGATTCTATGAAAAAAAACAAGCAGGTTGGTATGATCGAAGTTGAAAATCGGTCCGTCCGTTCGGAAGTTAAGGCGATCTGAAGAATTCGAAAAAGTTCCAAGGGGGCCCCCTTTGATGCATTTTTTTTCGATTTCGGTTCTTTTGATTGAAGAAATGGATTCTATGAAAAAAAAACAAGCAGATTGGTATGATCGAAGTTGAAAATCGGTCCATCCGTTCGGAAGTTAAGGCGATCTGAAGAATTCGAAAAAGTTCCAAGGGGACCCCCTTTGATGCATATTCTTTTCGATTTCGGTTTTTTCGATTGGAGAAATGGATTCTTTGAAAAAAAACAAGCAGATTGGTATGATCGAAGTTGAAAATTGTTCCATCCGTTCGGAAGTTAAGGCGGTCTGAAGAATTCGAAAAAGTTCCAAGAGGGCCCCCTTTCATGCAATTTTTTTTCGATTTCGATTTTTTCGATTGGAGAAATGGATTCTATGAAAAAAAATCAAGCAGGTTGGTATGATCGAAGTTGAAAATCGGTCCGTCCGTTCGGAAGTTAAGGCGATCTGAAGAATTCGAAAAAGTTCCAAGGGGGCCCCCTTTGATGCATTTTTTTTCGATTTCGGTTTCTTCGATTAGAGAAAAGGATTCTATGAAAAAAAAAACAAGCAGATTGGTATGATCGAAGTTGAAAATCGGTCCATCCGTTCGGAAGTTAAGGCGATCTGAAGAATTCGAAAAAGTTCCAAGGGGACCCCCTTTGATGCAACTTTCATTTCGATTTCGGTTTTTTCGATTGGAGTAATGGATTCTATGAAAAAAAACAAGCAAATTGGTATGCGCGAAGTTGAAAATCGTTCCATCCGTTCGGAAGTCAAGGCGATCTGAAGAATTCGAACAAGTTCCAAGGGGGCCCCCTTCGATGCATTTTTTTTTCGATTTCGTTTTTTACGATTGGAGAAATGGATTCTTTGAAAAAAAACAAACAGATTGGTATGATCGAAGTTGAAAATCGGTCCATCCGTTCGGAAGTTGAGGCGATCTGAAGAATTCGAAAAAGTTCCAAGGGGGCCCCCTTTGATGCATATTTTTTTCGATTTCGGTTTTTTCGATTGGAGAAATGGATTCCTTGAAAAAAAAACAAGCAGATTGGTATGATCGAAGTTGAAAATTGGTCCATCCGTTCGGAAGTTAAGGCGATCTGAAGAATTCGAAAAAGTTCCAAGGGGATCCCCTTTGATGCAATTTTTTTTTTCGATTTCGGTTTCTTCGATTGGAGAAAAGGATTCTATGAAAAAAAACAAGCAGATTGGTATGATCGAAGTTGAAAATCAGTCCATCCGTTCGGAAGTTAAGGCGATCTGAAGAATTCGAAAAAGTTCCAAGGGGACCCCCTTTGATGCAATTTTTATTTCGATTTCGGTTTTTTCGATTGGAGAAATGGATTCTATGAAAAAAAACAAGCAAATTGGTATGCGCGAAGTTGAAAATCGGTCCATCCGTTCGGAAGTCAAGGCGATCTGATGAATTCGAACAAGTCCCAAGGGGGCCCCCTTCGATGCATTTTTTTTTCGATTTCGTTTTTTACGATTGGAGAAATGGATTCTTTGAAAAAAAAACAAACAGATTGGTATGATCGAAGTTGAAAATCGGTCCATCCGTTCGGAAGTTAAGGCGATCTGAAGAATTCGAAAAAGTTCCAAGGGGACCCCCTTTGATGCATATTTTTTTCGATTTCGGTTTTTTCGATTGGAGAAATGGATTCTTTGAAAAAAAACAAGCAGATTGGTATGATCAAAGTTGAAAATTGGTCCATCCGTTCGGAAGTTAAGGCGGTCTGAAGAATTCGAAAAAGTTCCAAGAGGGCCCCCTTTGATGCAATTTTTTTTCGATTTCGATTTTTTTGATTGGAAAAATGGATTCTATGAAAAAAAAACGAGCAGGTTGGTATGATCGAAGTTGAAAATCGGTCCGTCCGTTCGGAAGTTTAGGCGATCTGAAGAATTCGAAAAAGTTCCAAGGGGGCCCCCTTTGATGCATTTTCTTTCGATTTCGGTTTTTTCGATTGGAGAAATGGATTCTATGAAAAAAAAAACAAGCAGATTGGTATGATCGAAGTTGAAAATCGGTCCATCCGTTCGGAAGTTGAGGCGATCTGAAGAATTCGAAAAAGTTCCAAGGGGACCCCCTTTGATGCATTTTATTTTTCAATTTCGGTTTTTTCGATTGGAGAAATGGATTCTATGAAAAAAAAACAAGCAAATTGGTATGCGCGAAGTTGAAAATCGGTCCATCCGTTCGGAAGTCAAGGCGATCTGAAGAATTCGAAAAAGTTCCAAGGGGACCCCCTTTGATGCATATTTTTTTCGATTTCGGTTTTTTCGATTGGAGAAATGGATTCTTTGAAAAAAAACAAGCAGATTGGTATGATCGAAGTTGAAAATTGGTCCATCCGTTCGGAAGTTAAGGCGGTCTGAAGAATTCGAAAAAGTTCCAAGAGGGCCCGCTTTGATGCAATTTTTTTTCGATTTCGATTTTTTTGATTGGAGAAATGGATTCTATGAAAAAAAAACAAGCAGGTTGGTATGATCGAAGTTGAAAATCGGTCCGTCCGTTCGGAAGTTAAGGCGATCTGAAGAATTCGAAAAAGTTCCAAGGGGGCCCCCTTTGATGCATTTTTTTTCGATTTCGGTTTTTTTGATTGGAGAAAAGGATTCTATGAAAAAAAAACAAGCAGATTGGTATGATCGAAGTTGAAAATCGGTCCATCCGTTCGGAAGTTAAGGCGATCTGAAGAATTCGAAAAAGTTCCAAGGGGACCCCCTTTGATGCAACTTTTATTTCGATTTCGGTTTTTTCGATTGGAGAAATGGATTCTATGAAAAAAAACAAGCAAATTGGTATGCGCGAAGTTGAGAATCGGTCCATCCGTTCGGAAGTCGAGGCAATCTGAAGAATTCGAACAAGTTCCAAGAGGGCCCCCTTCGATGCATTTTTTTTTCGATTTCGTTTTTCACGATTGAAGAAATGGATTCTTTGAAAAAAAACAAACAGATTGGTATGATCGAAGTTGAAAATCGGTCCATCCGTTCGGAAGTTAAGGCGATCTGAAGAATTCGAAAAAGTTCCAAGGGGGCTCCCTTTGATGCATATTTTTTTCGATTTCGGTTTTTTTGATTGGAGAAATGGATTCTTTGAAAAAAAACAAGCAGATTGGTATGATCGAAGTTGAAAATTGGTCCATCCGTTCGGAAGTTAAGGCGATCTGAAGAATTCGAAAAAGTTCCAAGGGGGCCCCCTTTGATGCAATTTTTTTTCGATTTCGATTTTTTCGATTGGAGAAATGGATTCTATGAAAAAAAACAAGCAGATTGGTATGATCGAAGTTGAAAATCGGTCCGTCCGTTCGGAAGTTAATGCGATCTGAAGAATTCGAAAAAGTTCCAAGGGGGCCCCCTTCGATGCATTTTTTTTCGATTTCGGTTTTTTCGATTGGAGAAATGGATTCTATGAAAAAAAAACTAGCAGATTGGTATGATCGAAGTTGAAAATCGGTCCATCCGTTTGGAAGTTAATGCGATCTGAAGAATTCGAAAAAGTTCCAAGGGGGCCCCCTTCGATGCATTTTTTTTCGATTTCGGTTTTTTCGATTGGAGAAATGGATTCTATGAAAAAAAAACTAGCAGATTGGTATTATCGAAGTTGAAAATCGGTCCATCCGTTCGGAAGTTAAAGTGATCTGAAGAATTCGAAAAAGTTCCAAGGAGGCCCCCTTTGATGCATTTTTATTTTCGATTTCGGTTTTTTTGATTGAAGAAATGGATTCTATGAAAAAAAAACAAGCAGATTGGTATGATCGAAGTTGAAAATCGGTCTATCCGTTCGGATGTTAAGGCGACCTGAAGAATTCGAAAAAGTTCCAAGGGGGTTCCCTTTGATACAATTTTTTTTTCGATTTCGGTTTTTTCGATTGGAGAAATGGATTCTATGAAAAATAAAACAAGCAGATTGGTATGATCGAAGTTGAAAATCGGTCCATCCGTTCGGAAGTTGAGGCGATCTGAAGAATTCGAAAAAGTTCCAAGGGGACCTCCTTCGATGCACTTTTTTTTCGATTTCAGTTCTTTCGATTGGAAAAATGGATTCTATGAAAAAAAACAAGCAGATTGGTATGATTGAAGATAAAAATCGGTCCATCCGTTCGGAAGTTAAGGCGATCTGAAGAATTCGAAAAAGTTCCAAGCTGACCCCCTTTGATGCAATTTTTATTTTCGATTTCGGTATTTTCGATTGGAGAAATGGATTCCATGAAAAAAAACAAGCAGTTTGGTATGATCGAAGTTGAAAATCGGTCCATCCGTTCGGAAGTTAAGGCGATCTGAAGAATTCGAAAAAGTTCCAAGGGGACCCCCTTTGATTCAATTTTTTTTTCGATTTCGGTTTTTTCGATTGGAGAAATGGATTCTATGAAAAAACAAGCAAATTGGTATGCGCTAAAATTAAAATCGGTCCATTCGTTCGGAAGTTAAGGCGATCTGAAGAATTCGAAAAAGTTCCAAGGGGGCCCCCTTTGATGCATTTTTTTTTTTCGATTGCGGTTTTTTAGATTGGAAAAATGGATTCTATAAAAAAAAACAAGCAGATTGGTATGATCGAAGTTGAAAATCGGTCCATCCGTTCGGAAGTTAAGGCGATCTGAAAAATTCGAAAAAGTTCCATGGGGGCCCCCTTTGATGCATTTTTTTTTTCGATTTCGGTTCTTTCGATTGGAGAAATGGATTCTATGAAAAAAACAAGCAGATTGGTATGATCGAAGTTGAAAATCGGTCCATCCGTTCGGAAGTTAAGGCGATCTGAAGAATTCGAAAAAGTTCCAAGGGGGCCCCCTTTGATGCATTTTTTTTTTTCGATTTCGGTTTTTCTGATTGGAAAAGTGGATTCTATGAAAAAAAACAAGCAGATTGGTATGATCTAAGTTGAAAATCGGTCCATCCGTTCGGAAGTTAAGGCGATCTGAAGAATTCGAAAAAGTTCCAAGCGGGCCCCCTTTGATGCATTTTTTTTTTTTCGATTTCGGTTTTTTCGATTGGAGAAATGGATTCTATGAATAAAAACAAGCAGATTGGTATGATCCAAGTTGAAAATCGGTCCATCCGTTCGGAAGTTAAGCCGATCTGAAGAATTCGAAAAAGTTCCAAGGGGGCTCCCTTTGATACAATTTTTTTTTCGATTTCGGTTTTTTCGATTGGAGAAATGGATTCTATGAAAAATAAAACAAGCAGATTGGTATGATCGAAGTTGAAAATCGGTCCATCCGTTCGGAAGTTGAGGCGATCTGAAGAATTCGAAAAAGTTCCAAGGGGACCTCCTTCGATGCACTTTTTTTTCGATTTCAGTTCTTTCGATTGGAAAAATGGATTCTATGAAAAAAAACAAGCAGATTGGTATGATTGAAGATAAAAATCGGTCCATCCGTTCGGAAGTTAAGGCGATCTGAAGAATTCGAAAAAGTTCCAAGCTGACCCCCTTTGATGCAATTTTTATTTTCGATTTCGGTATTTTCGATTGGAGAAATGGATTCCATGAAAAAAAACAAGCAGTTTGGTATGATCGAAGTTGAAAATCGGTCCATCCGTTCGGAAGTTAGGGCGATCTGAAGAATTCGAAAAAGTTCCAAGGGGACCCCCTTTGATTCAATTTTTTTTTCGATTTCGGTTTTTTCGATTGGAGAAATGGATTCTATGAAAAAACAAGCAAATTGGTATGCGCTAAAATTAAAATCGGTCCATCCGTTCGGAAGTTAAGGCGATCTGAAGAATTCGAAAAAGTTCCAAGGGGGCCCCCTTTGATGCATTTTTTTTTTTTCGATTGCGGTTTTTTAGATTGGAGAAATGGATTCTATAAAAAAAAACAAGCAGATTGGTATGATCGAAGTTGAAAATCGGTCCATCCGTTCGGAAGTTAAGGCGATCTGAAAAATTCGAAAAAGTTCCATGGGGGCCCCCTTTGATGCATTTTTTTTTTCGATTTCGGTTCTTTCGATTGGAGAAATGGATTCTATGAAAAAAACAAGCAGATTGGTATGATCGAAGTTGAAAATCGGTCCATCCGTTCGGAAGTTAAGGCGATCTGAAGAATTCGAAAAAGTTCCAAGGGGGCCCCCTTTGATGCATTTTTTTTTTTTCGATTTCGGTTTTTCTGATTGGAAAAGTGGATTCTATGAAAAAAAACAAGCAGATTGGTATGATCTAAGTTGAAAATCGGTCCATCCGTTCGGAAGTTAAGGCGATCTGAAGAATTCGAAAAAGTTCCAAGCGGGCCCCCTTTGATGCATTTTTTTTTTTCGATTTCGGTTTTTTCGATTGGAGAAATGGATTCTATGAATAAAAACAAGCAGATTGGTATGATCCAAGTTGAAAATCGGTCCATCCGTTCGGAAGTTAAGCCGATCTGAAGAATTCGAAAAAGTTCCAAGGGGGCTCCCTTTGATGCACTTTTTTTTCGATTTTAGTTTTTTCGATTGGAGAAATGGATTCTATGAAGAAAAAAAAAGCAGATTGGTATGATCGAAGTTGAAAATCGGTTTATCCGTTCGGAAGTTAAGGCGATCTGAAGAATTCGAAAGAGTTCCAAGGGGGCCCCCTTCGATGCATTTTTTTTTCGATTCCGGATTTTTCGATTGGAGAAATGGATTCTATGAAAAAAACAAGCAGATTGGTATGATCGAAGTTGAAAATCGGTCCATCCGTTCGGAAGTTTAGGCGATCTGAAGAATTCGAAAAAGTTCCAAGCGGGCCCCCTTTGATGCATTTTTTCTTTCGATTTCTGTTTTTTCGATTGGAGAAATGGATTCTATGAAAAAAAAACAAGCAGATTGGTATGATCGAAGTTGAAAATCGGTCCATCCGTTCGGATTGATGCATTTTTTGTTCGATTTCGGTTTTTTCTATTGGAGAACGAACAGAAAGTTGAATGGATAGACTGAACAATCAATGTATCTGGGTGGTATCCGATTATATCGCAATACTGTATATATAGTGATACTTACCAGGTGACGGTACTTCCGTTACACATACTAGCGACTGAATCGAACAGAAGGTTGAATGGTTAGACGAAACGATAATTGTATCTGAGTTGTATTCGATGATATCGTGATGATGTTTATAGTTATACTCACCAGGTAACTGTTCTTCCGTTTTACATACAAGCGACCGCATCGAGCAGAAGGTTAAATGGATAGATTGAACAATCATCGTATCAGGATTGTATTCGATTATGTTTATATAGTTATACTCACCAGGTAACTGTTCTTCCGTTATACATACGAGCGACTGAATTGAACAGAAGGTTGAATGGATAGATTGAACAATCATTGTATCTGGGTTGTATCCGAATATATCGTTATGCTGTATATTTAGTTTAGCCTACCATGTAACGGTTCTTTCGTTACACATACGAGCGACTGAATCGTAGAGAAGGGTGAATGGATAGACTGAACGATCATCGTATCTGGGTTGTATTCGATTATTTCGTGATGATTATTATATATTATGTCTAACCAGGTAACTGTTCTTCCGTTATACATACGAGCAACCGAATCGAACATTAGGTTGAATGGATAGATTGAACAATCATTGTATCTGGGTTGTCTCCGATTATATCGTTATGCTGTATATTCAGTTACACCTACCATGTAACGGTTCTTTCGTTACACATACGAGCATCTGAATCGAACGTAAGGTTGGATGGTTAGACGGAACGATAATTGTAACTGAGTTGTATTCGATTATATCGTGGTGATGTTTATATAGTAATACTCACCAGGTGACAGTTCTTGCGTTATACATACGAGCGACCCAATCGAACAGAAGGTTGGATGGATAGACGGAATAATAATTGTATCTGAGTTGTATTCGATTATATCGTGATGACGTTCATATAGAAATACTCACCGGGTTACTGTGCTTCCGTTATACATACGAGCAACCGAATCGAACAGAAGGTTGAATGGATAGTATCTGGGTTGTATTCGATTATGATGTTATGCTGTGTATATAGTTATACACACAAGGTGACGGTATTCCCGTTTTACATACAAGCGACCGAAACGAACAGGAAGTTGAATGGATAGACTGAACAATCAATGTATCAGGGTGGTATCCGATTATATCGCAATACTGTATATATAGTGATACTTACCAGGTGACGGTACTTCCGTTACACATACTAGCGACTGAATCGAACAGAAGGTTAAATGGTTAGACGAAACGATGATTGTTTCTGAGTAGTAGTGCACCTAGGGGGATTCTGTGACAAGATGGCCGCCATAAAGGTGGGAAATTCAAATTTTGCTGACGTCATCAAAGATGGCCGCCATGACAGCTGTCATATGTCACCTGTCATATGTCGACTGCCATATGTCATATGTCTACTGTTTAGTGTTCCATGCCGCTGTGTCATCTGTCATGTTTTCCATAGACTACCCGACCAATCAGAAGCCGCTATACCCCCTTAACCCCCTTAAGCCTCCACTGTTCCCCCTTAACCGTTCAGGACTACGCTGTACCCCCCTAACCCCCTCTGACCCTCACTGTACCCCCTTGGCTCCCCTCAGGTCTTTGCTGTACCCCCTTAGCCCCCTTAGGTTTTTGCTATACCCCCCTGACCCCCCCTAAGACTGCGCCCCCTTAGCTCTCCGCATCCGGAAACATCTCATGACGTCATATTTCATTTAAAAAAATCCTTCTATCGGCGGGATTTGAAATCCAGACCACCGGATTACGAGTCCGATGCGTTCCCACAGAGCTACGACCACATATGATTTAATTGCAGTCAATGTCGATGCAACGTTATCGCACAGCGTGACGTAGTCGAGCAGATCCGTCCCAAAGATAAGAGAACGTTGCAACCTCGGCAAGCGGGGAGCAGGAAAACGAACAATGGCTTATTCATTCATTAAATATTAGTGTATTGATAGACATTATCGCATTAGAGGTCAGGTTCGCTGCATTCCATTGATGATTCAAGATGATACAATATTTCGCGTGACGTTACAAAGATAAGAGACGACAAAGCGACTGACACTGTTGTCAGACGTTCGAAAAAATAAGGCATTGATGCCAGACGTTTGAAAATATCTGGAAATATACTATAATGCACCTACAGCTTACACAAGTAGAATCCGAACCACCACGTATGAATACCTTAAATTGATGGATAACGTTTGACGTATGACAGGGTGTGGCTGCCTGAAGTTAGGCGTCTGACATTTGACGTATGACGTTAACATTTCAAAATGGCCCCCGATATCTCAAGGTTACCAACTGTTTAGTAATTTTCGTGTTATAAAGTGAATATACCTACATCTTACACAGGTAGAATCCGTACCACAGCATTTATATCGACGTGGCAGAATCCATGAACTCGTTAATATAAAGATGTCAATAACAAAATGATTCATTTTCTCTACGAATTATCAAAAAATATTCACTTCCGGTTCATTAAAAAGCAACATATAGATAAACTAATGTTTTATTCGTGATCCCTATGACGTGTAGATTCCAAAAACAACAATTTCCGTTATCACTTTCAGTTTCCATTTTATCACTTACCATAGTAATGTGGATTTTTCACTGACATTCCAAATATATCATCTCACCTATGTACAAAGTCTCAAAGTTCAAGAGATAATTATCAAAATAGGTCGAAATAATGAAATAAGCAATGGAATCAATACACAATCTTTCTGAGTGTTGCTTTCCTGGCCGATCCAGCTTCTCGACAAATTATCACAAAATATCCACTTCCGGTTCATTAAAAAGCTATATAGAGAAAAACTAATGGAATATTCGTGACCCCCATGACGTGTAGATTCCAATAACATCAACTTCCGGTTTCCATTTTTCTACTCAACATGGTCATGTGGGTACTCTGAGAGAAGGATTTTTCACGGACATTCTAAATATATCATTTTACCTATGTACGAAGTCTCAAGGTTGAAGAGATATCAATCAAAATTTATCGAAATAATGAAAAAAATTTATGTAAACACTTCACAATCTCTTCGTGTAATGATTTTCTGGTCGATCCAGCTTTTCGACGGATTATCAAAAAATATCCACTTCCGGTTTGTTAAAAAGCGACATAGAGAAAAACTAATGTTTTATTCGTGATCCCTATTACGTGTAGACTTCAAAAACATCAACTTCCTGTTTCACTTCCGGTTTCCATTTTGTCAGTAAACAGGGTCATGTGGGTACTCATCGAAAAGGATATTCCACGTACATTTCGAATATAATAACTTACCTATATGAAAAGTCCCAAGGTTTGCGAGATATCAATCAAAATTGATTGAAATAATGAAAGAAGCAATTAAATCAACACAATCTCTTCGAGTTTATTTTTTCTAGCCGATCCAGCTTCTCGACGAATTATCACGATATATTCACTTCCGGTTCATTAAAAAGCGATATAGAGAAAAACTAATGGTATATTCGAGACCCCCATGACATGTAGACTCCAAAAACAACAACTTCCGGTTTCACTTCCGGTTTCCATTTTGTCAGTAAACAGGGTCATGTGGGTACTCATTGGAAAGGATATTTCACGTACATTCCGAATATATTAACTTACCTATATACAAAGTCCCAAGGTTTGCGAGATATCAATCAAAATTTATCGAAATATTAAAAAAACAATAAAAACTGTTCACCATCTCTTTGAGTACTGCTTTTCTAACCGATCTATCTCCTTGATGAATTATTGAAATATATCCTCTTCTATCTATTTAGGAAAAAAAAAAAAGAGATGTTAGTGATCTCCATAACGTTCGGACATCAAAAGAACAACTTCCGGTTTCACTTCTGGTTGAAATTTTTTCAGTAAACAGAGCCATATGGGTTCTCTGAGAGAAGGATCTCTCACGGACATCCCGAATATATCAACTTACCTATGTATATAAAAAAACTCAAGGTTTGCGAGATATCGACGAAAATTGGTGAAATAATCGAAACAACACCGTTACACGCAAGAAAGTGCTATGAAGAGTCGATATGAGTGCACGGTTAACTCATGTTTCTATATTATCAATCAATATTCTAGTAGGAGACATAATTTTTGTACAACTCATATCAGGGAATGCCATTTACACCAATATGAAAACCTGTAGGTGAAATGATAAATAGGAAATCGATAATCAATTTTGGAGTAATCGATAACAAATGGAATATGATCGTAACTCTCGAGGTGAATGTTTCAAGGTCATAGAGTTAATAAAATTTAAAAAAAAAAAGCTCTGATCAAGGTATGTTAATGAATTCAAAGGCTATATAACTATTAAGATAATATTATATTGGAACCAGGTACTTTAATCATTGATCTTCTCAAAATATATGTCTCGAAACAGAAATAATTTTCTTGATTCAGGATTGCACTTTCAGCATCGGCAACACATGGAATATTATCGGAAAAATCGAGGTGAATATTTCAAGGACTAAGAATTTTCGAAATTACAAAAACGGAGCTCTGATCAAGGTATGGTTATAAATTCCAAAGCTGTATAACTATTTAGATCACATTATATCAATGCAACGTCAACGTCAACGTCTGCAGAAATCAATGCTTTGATTCACGATATTTTCGATAGCTCCAACGATGGAACCAACAGGCTGATAAAATAAAGGGATGTAAAAACTATCTAGAATGGAAGAAATATACTGGGCGTATGAGAAATTACACTCAATATTTTCAATAGGTGTACGGTTCGAAATATACAAATGTTCTGACTGGTACAGGATGTATCAAGAATTAATGATGACGTTTTACGTTTGATAGGTATAATTTGATAGTTGATGCTCAACGACTGGAACTTGAGAGTCTTGGTCACGTGAGGGTGATATTATGATCGGTGACGAAAAGAATTTGATATTGATAAATTATTGAAAATGTGTTCCTATATTTTCGTGAAAATGCGACATAGGGGAAAACAAATAATACATTTATGATCCCCATGATGAAAGAAGCTCACATTCTTGGTTTTACTTCCGGTGTCATCATTTTTCCAGTGAACGGGGTTATATGGGTACTCCAGAAGAATGATTTTTCACGGACATTTCGAAAATTCAACTTGCATATATTTTGAGTCTAAAGGCTTGCGGGATATGAATCAAAACTGATATTATTCGATAAACATTCAAAACGATGACAAACCTCACGAATACATCGCACATATGTCGCGCAAATATAAAACGTCTAACATATATCATGCTAACGTCATGTATCCGTCGAAGATTTATCAGACATATGCGTCTAAAATACGTATAAAATTTTTGAATACGATGATTCGCATGATAAATTTTCACGCCTTCATTAAACGAGTAGAAAACATCAAAATTCATCGCGCATACATCACCCATGCGTCACATATGCATCTAACATATGTCATGCAAACGTCACACATTCTTCGAAAATATATCAAACAGCGTGTGAAAAACATAACAACGATTAATAACGTACTGACATCGCAAATCCAGAATGGTAGCTGTTAAAGTTTAGCATCTGGCATCTGACATTCGGTGTCCGACATTTGACGCTTGGCGTACTAAGATTTCTGTTGTTCACCAACTTAGAGTTGTAGATACAAAAATAAACATAGGGCGATCATTGAAGAACATCAAAAACGTTAAATAACATGACGCATGTGTCGTGCAAACGTAGCGCCTACATCGAAAATCCATAATACAACGTGTTCAAAACCTTGAAATGATAGAAAGCATGACAAGATATACATCACGCATTCATTATATAACATAAATATGAGCGACTGAATTGAACAGAAGGTTGAATAGATAGACTAAACAATGATCGTATCTGGGGTTGTATTCGATTATATCGTGATGATGTTTATATAGTTATACTCACCAGGTAACTGTTCTCCAGTTATACATAAGAGCGACTGAACTGAACAGAAGGTTGAATGGATAGACTGAACAATCATCGTATCTGGGTTGTATTCGATTATTTCGTGATAATTATTATATATAATCTAACCAGGTAACTGTTCTTCCATTATACATACGAGCAACCGAATCGAACAGAAGGTTGAATGGATAGTATCTGGGTTGTATTCGATTATGATGTTATGCTGTGTATATAGTTATGTGTATATAGTATATAGACTGAACAATCGATGTATCTGGGTGGTACCGATTATATCGCAATTCTGTATATATAGTGATACTTACCAGGTGACGATACTTCCGTTACACATACTAGCGACTGAATCGAACAGAATGTTGAATGGTTAGACGAAACGATAATTGTATCTGAGTTGTATTCGATGATATCGTGATGATGTTTATATAGCAATACTCACCAGGTAACTGTTCTTCCGTTTTACATACAAGCGACCGAATCGAGCAGAAGGTTGAATTCAGTATTAATTGAACAATCATCGTATCTGGGTTGTATTCGATTATGTTTATATAGTTATACTAACCATGTAACTGTTCTTCCGTTATACATACGAGCGACTGAATTGAACAGAAGGTTGAATGGATAGACTAAACAATAATCGTATCTGGGGTTGTATTAGATTATATCTTGATGATGTTCATATAAATATACTCACCAGGAAACTGTTCTCCAGTTATACTGGTAACTGTTCTTCCGTTTTACATACAAGCGACCGAATCGAGCAGAAGGTTGAATTCAGTATTAATTGAACAATCATCGTATCTGGGTTGTATTCGATTATGTCTATATAGTTATACTCACCAGGTAACTGTTCTTCCGTTATACATACGAGCGACTGAATTGAACAGAAGGTTGAATGGATAGACTAAACAATAATCGTATCTGGGGTTGTATTAGATTATATCTTGATGATGTTCATATAAATATACTCACCAGGAAACTGTTCTCCAGTTATACTGGTAACTGTTCTTCCGTTTTACATACAAGCGACCGAATCGAGCAGAAGGTTGAATGGATAGATTGAACAATCATCGTATCTGGGTTGTATTCGGTAATGTTTATATAGTTATACTCACCAGGTAACTGTTCTTCCGTTATACAAACGAGCGACTGAATTAAACAGACGGTTGAATGGATAGACTAAACAATAATAGTATCTGGGGTTGTATTCGATTATATCGTGATGATGTTTTTATAGTTATACTCACCAGGTAACTGTCCTTTCGTTATACGTAAGAGCGACCGAATCGAAGAGAAGGTTGAGTGGATAGACTGTACAATCATCCTTTCTGGGTTGTATTCGATTATATAGTGATGATTATCATATAGTATGTCTAACCAAGTAACAAATCTTCCGTTATACATACGAGCAACCGAATCGAACATAAGGTTGAATGGATAGATTGAACAATCATTGTATCTGGGTTGTATCCGAATATATCGTTATGCTGTATATTTAGTTACACCTACCATGTAACGGTTCTTTCGTTACACATACGAGCGTCTGAATCGAACATAAGGTTGGATGGTTTGGCGGAACGATAATTGTTACTGAGTTGTATTCGATTATATCGTGGTGATGTTTATATGGTAATAAACACCAGGTGACTGTTCTTGCGTTATACATACGAGCGACCCAATCGAACAGAAGGTTGGATGGATAGACGGAATGATAATTGTATCCGAGTTGTATTCGATTATTTCGTGATGACGTTCATATAGAAATACTCACCAGGTTACTGTTCTTTCGTTATACATACGAGCAACCGAATCGAACAGAAGGTTGAATGGATAGTATCTGGGTTGTATTCGATTATGATGTTATGCTGTGTATATAATTATACACACTTGGTGACGGTATTCCCGTTTCACATACGAGCGACCGAAACGAACAGAAAGTTGAATGGATAGACTGAACAATCGATGTATCTGGTTGGTATCTGATTATATCGCAATACTGTATATATAGTGATACTTAACAGGTGACGGTACTTCCGTTACACATACTAGCGACTGAATCGAAGAGGAGGTTAAATGGTTAGACGAAACGATAATTGTATCTGACTAAACAATAATCGTATCTGGGGTTGTATTAGATTATATCTTGATGATGTTCATATAAATATACTCACCAGGAAACTGTTCTCCAGTTATACTGGTAACTGTTCTTCCGTTTTACATACAAGCGACCGAATCGAGCAGAAGGTTGAATTCAGTATTAATTGAACAATCATCGTATCTGGGTTGTATTCGATTATGTCTATATAGTTATACTCACCAGGTAACTGTTCTTCCGTTATACATACGAGCGACTGAATTGAACAGAAGGTTGAATGGATAGACTAAACAATAATCGTATCTGGGGTTGTATTAGATTATATCTTGATGATGTTCATATAAATATACTCACCAGGAAACTGTTCTCCAGTTATACTGGTAACTGTTCTTCCGTTTTACATACAAGCGACCGAATCGAGCAGAAGGTTGAATGGATAGATTGAACAATCATCGTATCTGGGTTGTATTCGGTAAAGTTTATATAGTTATACTCACCAGGTAACTGTTCTTCCGTTATACAAACGAGCGACTGAATTAAACAGACGGTTGAATGGATAGACTAAACAATAATAGTATCTGGGGTTGTATTCGATTATATCGTGATGATGTTTTTATAGTTATACTCACCAGGTAACTGTCCTTTCGTTATACGTAAGAGCGACCGAATCGAAGAGAAGGTTGAGTGGATAGACTGTACAATCATCCTTTCTGGGTTGTATTCGATTATATAGTGATGATTATCATATAGTATGTCTAACCAAGTAACAAATCTTCCGTTATACATACGAGCAACCGAATCGAACATAAGGTTGAATGGATAGATTGAACAATCATTGTATCTGGGTTGTATCCGAATATATCGTTATGCTGTATATTTAGTTACACCTACCATGTAACGGTTCTTTCGTTACACATACGAGCGTCTGAATCGAACATAAGGTTGGATGGTTTGGCGGAACGATAATTGTAACTGAGTTGTATTCGATTATATCGTGGTGATGTTTATATGGTAATAAACACCAGGTGACTGTTCTTGCGTTATACATACGAGCGACCCAATCGAACAGAAGGTTGGATGGATAGACGGAATGATAATTGTATCCGAGTTGTATTCGATTATTTCGTGATGACGTTCATATAGAAATACTCACCAGGTTACTGTTCTTTCGTTATACATACGAGCAACCGAATCGAACAGAAGGTTGAATGGATAGTATCTGGGTTGTATTCGATTATGATGTTATGCTGTGTATATAATTATACACACTTGGTGACGGTATTCCCGTTTCACATACGAGCGACCGAAACGAACAGAAAGTTGAATGGATAGACTGAACAATCGATGTATCTGGTTGGTATCTGATTATATCGCAATACTGTATATATAGTGATACTTAACAGGTGACGGTACTTCCGTTACACATACTAGCGACTGAATCGAAGAGGAGGTTAAATGGTTAGACGAAACGATAATTGTATCTGAGTTGTATTCGATGATATCGTGATGATGTTTATATAGCAATACTCACCAGGTAACTGTTCTTCCGTTTTACTTACAAGCGACCGAATCAAGCAGAAGGTTAAATGGATAGATTGAACAATAATAGTATCTGGGTTGTATTCGATAATGTTTATATAGTTATACTCACCAGGTAACTGTTCTTCCGTTATACATACGAGCGACTGAATTGAACAGAAGGTTGAATGGTTAGACTAAATAATAATCGTATCTGATGTTGTATTTGAGTATATCGTGATGATGTTTATATAGTTATACTCACCAAGTAACTGTTCTCCAGTTATATATAAGAGCGACTGAACTGAACAGAATGTTGAATGGATAGACTGAACAATCAACGTATCTGGATTGTATTCGATTATATCGTGATGATTATCATATAGTATGTCTAACCAGGTAACAGTTCTTTCGTTAAACATACGAACAACCGAATCGAACATAAGGTTGGATGGATAGATTGAACAATCATTGTATCTGAGTTGTCTCCGATTATATCGTTATGCTGTATATTTAGTTACACCTACCATGTAACGGTTCTTTCGTTACACATACGAGCGTCTGAATCGAACATTAGGTTGGATGGATAGACGGAATGATAATTGTATCTGAGTTGTATTCGATTATATCGTGGTGATGTTTATATAGTAATACTCACCAGGTTACTGTTCTTTCGTTATACATACGAGCAACCGAATCGAACAGAAGGTTGAATGGATAGTATCTGGGTTGTAATCGATTATGATGTTATGCTGTGTATATATTTATACACACTAGGTGACGGTATTCCCGTTTTACATACGAGCGACCGAAACGAACAGAAAAATGAATATAGATACTGAACAATTAATGTATCTGGGTGGTATCCGATTATATCGCAATTCTGTATAAATAGTGATACTCACCAGCAGATTGGTATGATCAAAGTTGAAAATAGGTCCATCCGTTCGGAAGTTGAGGCGATCTGAAGAATTCGAAAAAGTTCCAAGGGGACCCCCTTTGATGCAATTTTTTTTTCGATTTCGGTTTTTTCGATTGGAGAAATGGATTTTATGAAAAAAAAAAAACAAGCAGATTGGTATGATCGAAGTTGAAAATCGGTCCATCCGTTTGGAAGTTAAGGCGATCTGAAGAATTCGAAAAAGTTCCAAGGAGGCCCCCTTTGATGCATTTCATTTTCGATTTCGGTTTTTTCGATTGGAGAAATGGATTTTATGAAAAAAAAAACCGATTGGTATGATCGAAGTTGAAAATCGATCCATCCGTTCGGAAGTTAAGGCGATCTGAAGAATTCGAAAAAGTTCCAAGGGGGCCCCCTTTGATGAATTTTTTTTTCGATTTCGGTTTTTTCGATTGAAGAAATGGATTCTATGAAAAAAAACAAGCAGATTGGTTTGATCGAAGTTGAAAATCGGTCCATCCGTTCGGAAGTTGAGGCGATATGAAGAATTCGAAAAAATTCCAAGGGGGCCCCCTTTGCAGCATAATCGTATCTGGGGTTGTATTCGAGTATATCGTGATGATTATCATATAGTATGTCTAACCAGGTAACAGTTCATCCGTTGAACATACGAGCAACCGAATCGAACATAAGGTTGAATGGATAGACTGAACAATCAATGTATCTGGGTGGTATCCGATTATATCGCAATACTGCATATATAGTGATACTTACCAGGTGACGGTACTTCCGTTACACATACTAGAGACTGAATCGAACAGAAGGTTAAATGGTTTGACGAAACGATAATTGTATCTCTGAGTTGTATTCGATGATATCGTGATGTTTATATAGCGATACTCACCAGGTAACTGTTCTTCCGTTTTACATACAAACGACCGAATCGAGCAGAAGCTTAAATTTAGTAGAGATTGAACAATCATCGTATCTGGGTTGTATTCGATTATGTTTATATAGTTATACTCACCAGGTAACTGTTCTTTCGTTATACATACGAGCGACTGAATTGAACAGAAGGTTGAATGGATAGACTAAACAATAATCGTATCTGGGGTTATATTCGAATATATCTTGATGATGTTCATATAGTTATACTCACCAGGAAACTGTTCTCCAGTTATACATAAGAGCGACTAAACTGAACAGAAAGTTGGATGGATAGACTGAACAATCAATGTATCTGGGTGGTATCCGATTATATCGCAATACTGTATATTTAGTGATACTTACCAGGTGACGGTACTCCCGTTACACATACTAGAGACTGAATCGAACAGAAGGTTAAATGGTTAGACGAAACGATAATTGTATCTCTGAGTTGTATTCGATGATATCGTGATGATGTTTATATAGCGATACTCACCAGGTAACTGTTCTTCCGTTTTACATAAAAGCGACCGAATCGAGAAGAAGGTTAAATGAATAGATTGAAAATTCATCGTATCTGGGTTGTATTCGATTAGGTTTATATAGTTATACTCACCAGGTAACTGTTCTTCCGTTTTTCATAAGAACGACTGAATTGAACAGAAAGTTGAATGGATAGACTAAACAATAATCGTATCTGGGGTTGTATTTGATTATATCGTGATTATTATCATATAGTATGTCTAACCAGGTAACAGTTCTTCCGTTATACATACGAGCAACCGAATCGAACATAAGGTTGGATGGATATAGATTGAACAATCATTGTATCTGGGTTGTCTCCGATTATATCGTTATGCTGTATATTTAGTTACACCTACCATGTAACGGTTCTTTCGTTACACATACGAGCATCTGAATCGAACATAAAGTTGGATGGTTAGACGAAACTATAATTGTAACTGAGTTGTATTCGATTATATCGTGGTGATGTTTATATAGTAATACTCACCAGGTGACTGTTCTTGCGTTATACATACGAGCGACCCAATCGAACAGAAGGTTGGATGGATAGACGGAATGATCATTGTATCTGAGTTGTATTCGATTATTGTTGTAGATTGTTTAATTGAAAATAATTGAATTATTAATTTTGTTAGTTACGGTGAAAAACAAACATACATAATAATAAATAAATTTGACTTTGACACGAATTTTCTGGAATTTATATTCTTGCCTTTCGAACCTGGATATTAATAGATATATTACAGGTAAGACTGAAACATCTGGTCCTTCGAGCCGGATATTAATAGATATATTACAGGTAAGACTGAAACATCTGGTCCTTCATCGCTATTACTGAACCAATACCTTTGGAAATAAAACAATGTCCGAAGTACGACGAAGTGAACGACTCGCGAAAAAACAAGACGATTCGACGAAAGTATTGACCGAATATTCTTCTTCAAAGAAAGCAGACAGCATAGCAGACAGCACAACGAAAGCAGACAGCATCAAGAAAGCAGACAGCATAGCAGACAGCACAAAGAAAGCAGAAACCAATAAATCAGAAAATAAGAAAAGATCCAGGAAATCGAGATCAAGTGGAGTTTCAAGCCAACGAAAGAAGGTGATGGAACTTGAAATCAATCTGAAGAAGGCTGAATTAGAACAAGAACTCCTGAAGAAACAACAAGAGATATGGAATTTACAGACAGCACTCAGATTGGCGAACATTGAGGAGGAAAGTGAGTCAGACAAAGACGAGAATGGTATGAGAACTGAGTCAGTGGTAAGTGTTACTCCAAATATTGATACATGGATGAATGGAGGCGATCCATGGAATGATAAAATGTCAAGAATACCTTCCCAAGTAAATCGATCGCGAATACAGAATTCAGAAAAATCTATTATCGTTGATACAACAAAGCAATATCAGACAGTTAATCCTCAAATCACTAAGATTTTAACTAGACAGTCAGTTCCTAAAGAGTTACCGATATTTAGTGGAGACCCTACTGAATGGCCTAATTTTATAGTTCAATACAGAAATTCTACGAAATTATGTGGTTTTTCTAATGAAGAGAATCAATGTAGACTGAATAAATGCTTGAAAGGCAATGCTAAGAAAATAGTACAATCTTTATTAATCTTGCCTCAGAATGTTGATAAAGTTATAAGCCTGTTAGAAAATAGATTTGGACGACCTGAACATATTATATTTTTGTTATTGGATAGGATAAAGAAACTACCTAACATAAGAGAAGACAAATTAGACATGCTCATTAATTTCTCAGATGAAGTAAAGAATTTCATAGGCACAATTGAAGCGCTAGAAGAATATGACCATTTGAGAAATCCCATGTTGTTAAATGACCTCTTGAATAAACTACCAATGAATTACAGACTCACATGGATAGAACATATTTCTAAAACTCTAGATGTCGAACACAAACTTGTCGAATTCAGTTCTTGGCTAGAAATCAAATCAAATGCAGCATGTCAGCTACAAATTCCTCAATTTTCTGACAATAACTTTGACAACCAAAAATCAAAATATAGAAATGCCAAAAGAGACGTAACGTTGACAACGAAGACGGCAAATAAAAAGTGCTCTTGTTGTACCAAGGATATTCATCATCTGAGTTTATGTCCCTCTTTCAAATCATATTCGACCGATGAAAGATGGTCATTTATAACGAATAATAAAATGTGTTTTTCATGTCTTTTACCTTATCATGGCATCAAAGACTGTAGAAAAAAGAAGAAATGTAATATTGATGGATGTCAAAAACCTCATCATGAATTATTGCATCATAAAACAAATGAATCGACTAATTCAACACCAGCCATCGAAAACAATGCAATAATCGAAAGTAATTGCCACATATTAACAAAAAATAAAGTTTTGTTGAAAATCTTGCCAGTTATCATTTCAAATGGTGATGAATCAATCGAAACTTTTGCCTTGCTAGACGATGCTTCAACTGTTTCATTAATTGATCAAGATTTAGCTGATGAATTACATTTGACTGGACCAAAACAATCATTATGTTTACAGTGGACTAACAATCAAGTTAATGAACTAGACGACTCTAGGGTTGTTAGTTTCAAAATTCATTCTCATCAGACAGATAAGAATTCGAATTATTATTTACGACATGTGAGGACAATACAAGGACTTTCATTACCAAGACAAACTATCAATATGGAAGACATTTGCCGTGATTATCCTTATGTAGATCATAGAATAATTTCCATGTTTCAAGCAGAACCCAAGCTATTGATAGGACAAGATAATTGGCCTTTATTGGTCAGTCGTCAAATAATCAATGGTCCTTGGAATGGTCCAGCTATAAGTAAGACTCTTCTTGGATGGGTACTGCATGGAAACTATGGCACTAATGAAAGGACTCCATCTAAACAAATGGTTTGCTTCATCAATTCCAAAGTCAAAGACGACTTGGATATACTCCATGAACTTGTCAAGGAACAATGGAAGACGGAGAACATTGGTAGTACCAAAAAGGTAATGTCAAAAGAAGACGTTCGAGCACAAGGAATTCTCGATTCAACAATGAGAAGAGTAGGTAACAAATTTGAAACAGGATTGTTGTGGAAAAATGAAAATCAAATTCTACCAGAGAGTAAGAATAATGCATTCAAGCGACTGTTGTGTACTGAGAGAAAGATGGACAAGAATAAAACTTACGGAAATATGTACTGTGAGAAAATACTAGACATGGAAAAGAAAGGTTATATCACTAAACTGAGCAACGAAGAAACAAGAGAATACAGAGAGAAGCTATGGTACTTACCTCATTTTGGTGTAGTCAACCCAAATAAGCCAAATAAACTTCGAATTGTATTCGATGCTGCAGCAAAGTCCAATGGTGTAAGCCTTAATGACTGTTTTTTATCTGGTCCAGACTTATATAATTCACTCTACACCATATTGCTAAATTTCAGAATAAAAAGAGTAGCCTTCACTGCAGATATCAAAGAAATGTTTCTTCAAGTGAATGTGAGGAAAGACGATCGTGCAGCTCAACGGATCTTGTTTAGAGGAATGAATAGGCAAGAACCACCTGAAACCTACGAAATTAATGTAGTGTTTTTTGGCTCAACCAGTGGACCATGTCTAGCCCAAGAAGCCAAGAATAGAAATGCAAGAGACTTCGCAGATCGTTATCCAGAAGCTGTCAAAGCAATCACTAACTACCATTATATGGATGACTATCTAGGAAATGCTGATTGCGAAGAAGAGGCGAAAAGATTGGTCAATGAAGTAATCAACATTCATAAACATGGAAGGTTCACCATATGCAATTGGATAACCAACACACCAGAGGTGATTCGAGACTTGAATCCAATCTTAGTAGCTGATAGTCAAAAATGTTTGGAAAATAATACTGAAACGTCGACTGAAAGAATTTTAGGAGTTTGGTGGAATCCAGAAGAAGATTCATTCTGTTTCAAAACAAAATTTCACAAAATTGATAAAGCAATATTGGATAATGAGAGAAGACCTTGTAACATTTCCAAATTTCTATAATGAATATTATATATGTCACAAAATTTCACGATGCCCTTAAGTCGTCAAATCAAAAAGAAATGTTCGAAAGGAGGCAAAGTGATAAAAAGTGTTTTTTTTGCTTACTCGAGAGACGAGAGAGAGAGAGTGGTAAACCTGCGAGGGTTTTTCTCCGTCTTGATGCTTAGGTGAATAGCGGCGCGAGAAGTAGATATTCATTTTTTTATGTGCGATTGAAAATCAAAAATCGAAGGAAGGCCCAGTTTTGTGAACCACATATCCCTAAATTTGTCGAAAGATTTCGTCTGGAGAAACAATAGATCAGAGGTATAGTGGCCGACCATTTTGTGAGACCATGGTTTTCTTGCTGAAATAAATGAGGCGCTTCGAGAATTACTAGTGGTTCTAAAAACCCTTTTTGATTACACTACTACCCTCCTTTGTGAGGTAAGTTATTAAAAAAAATAGAGAGAGAGAGATAGTTAAGTAAAGATATCCATTTTTTTTACTTTAGGGTCGTACGGCGTAGGTCACATGTACCTATAGTTGCTATAGTTTTTCTTTCATTCCTGCCAATGAGCCCCTATTCGAGGCGCTACACATCGTGGACACAGAACGTTATAAATTACGTTGGCCATCAGCAAAGGATGAATTGACCATTGTGCTCATTCAATTTCCTAGTTTTTCAACCAATCGAGAAAATTACCTTAGACCAGAGGACACTCCGCGTCGTTGGACATCCCGAGAAAACAGCTATGTATCATACCCAGACGATATCCTTGATTTGATGTTGTTTTACTTCCCAAAGTGTAACTACATAATCGTCCCCGTAATTACCTATATATGTCACCCATGGTTTTTAGAATTCCCAATCAGAATTAATTACACACATTGTTTATCAATCAGTACAAGGCAACACACAGTATACTGGGTGAGTTCACCTTGAAGTTGATGTTCCCTTATCACTCACCATATGATATAATATATTATATCGCATACAATTACATTTTCACAAAATTAGGTTATTACTCTATGACTATGATATTAGCGTTCATATGTTATATTTCTCACATTTTGTCAGGGTGATTTTCTTATGAAAAGTAAATGTTTGTCGTCTACATAATAGAAGTTTCATTTCCTTAGATAATCTCAGTACCACAAGTTTTTTTATGTACTATTTAACACCAGCTCGTTTTTTTTTTAACATCGTTATTTAAATCGAGTGATGTTTCTTGGCTTTCCATGACTCGAAATCTTTATTGATTAATCATAAAATCAAAAGCCAAGTGGCGCCCGTTTTCTTTCTTTATTGAATTTAACACAGTCCTTAACTTCACCCATGCTCGCCAAGACGAACAGCTGCCGGAGTAGTAACTAGTTTTTTTTAATAAAAAAAAAAAAAAAAAAAAAAAAAAAAAAAGAAAAGGTTACAAGTAGCGCTGCCAACGTGGGGCACGATTGTGTTAATTTCATATTTTCATTAAACAAAATAAGAAGTCAAAAAAAAAATTATTGTGGAAGATTATCAGAGGAAATAGACACAAACAAATAAAACGAAACTATCATTCAAGGTTGGTATGTATGCTCTATTATTCGAAAATATATACAGGGTGTCCACGACAAAGGTGATCAGGAAATTGTCAGAACCATTATTCGGTGGTTCCCCATTCACAATTTGTTATGTTCGGGTGAGTCTATTTTTTTTGTAGGTGAAGTGAGTATCTCATTTTTTGTATGAATATTTTCGCATAGAAAATTCTGTGAGACATTTCAGCGAATCCTGATTTAATATTTTCCAAATCCAAATTTCTTATTGCAAAATGGAAGATACATTCAAACCGGTACACCTACTATTTGATGAACTAAGTTACGAATTAGCAATCAGGGGTATAACCACGACTAGAAATCAAGAAGATAGGCGAAAAATTATAGGTCGTATGTTAGAAAGAGAAAAAATAATCCAGGGAGTCATATTGCCATGAATCTTTACCGTTTTGATTTTCCGACGGAAAAAGCTGCAATTGAGGCAACTTTAAATTCCATTCAGGCTCTAATACTCGAATTTGAGGGTACCTCACAGGATTCATTGTATAAGCGTTTGAAGTCTCGTATCATTCATGTAACTGGTAGAATAAAAAGAATGCCAACACCTGCCGATAATTTGGAGGAAACAACCACTTTCAAGAATGAATCTTTGGCCACTTGTTTCATATTAGAGGCAGATTTAGAAGATAAACTTGTAGTTCCTACAGTTCCAAGTTCAGATCAATCATTCACGCAACCCGTTATAAATATTCCACAACCAGTAGTCACTTATAATATGAGACATGTACCGATTTCAGATTGGGGCCTTAAGTTTAGCGGTGATTCGAAAGAACTCCATACGTTTCTAGATAAAATTTCGGAATATTCCCAAGCACGGGGTTTAGATAAAACAGAATTATTCAAATCGGCTGCCGAACTTTTTACAGGTGACGCGTTTTTGTGGTTCATGCAAATAAAAGGTAGTTTATCTGATTGGGATTCCTTAGTGAACAAAATGAAAACGGATTTTTTGCCTCCACATGTTGAAGACGATATTTGGGATTCGATAAAATCGCGTAAACAGGGAAAACAAGAATCAATTGTTATATTTTCTGCAGTTATGGAAAACTTATTCAATAGACTGAGTCATCCTCCTCATGAAACTACGAAGGTCAGAACAATCAGAAAAAATTTACTACCTGATTACATCTCACATCTAGCTTTGACAGATATTAACAGTGTTGCCGATTTGATAAAATTATGTAAACGTTTGGAAGAAGCGAACTATATAAAATCTAAGTCAAATGTCCAGTCGTCAAATTCAAAAAGTAAATCATTCGAAGTTATTTGTTCCTGTCAAGAAAATAACAAGTCTTATGTTCCTGAGATGCAAGCTTGCGTTGCCAAAACAGCTAACAATTATATGAATTCTCATTCAAGGAACGGAAATAATTTCCGACCTTCTAGGTTTACCAATCGAAATAAGAATAACAATCCGAGTATTCATGTAAAAAAAAAAACAAACTTGGGTACAAGATCTAGTCCAAATAGATCAAATGGCCAGGAACAGGTACCTCAAAGTTCCCAATCAGAAAATACAGTCAACGCAAATATGACAGGTAATCCCAAATCATTGATTTGTTGGAATTGTCGTTTTCCTAACCACACTTTCCATAACTGTACAATGAAGAGAAATAAATTTTGTTTCAAATGCGGGGCACAAAACGTGACTTCAAAAGATTGCACAAAGTGTAGGAAAATATCCAGGAATTCGGAAAACTAACTTGCAGGGGTGATCTAAACGACCGAAGAACTCCCCTCAGAACATTTAAGGTCGATGCGGAAAATTCCGGTTTTGAATACATAGATACGATTAGATGGAAATCATGGTTAAGTCATGTTTAATATTTTTATAAAAATTTCAAGACTTTGAATTTTCAAAGACAAGTTGCGCCAGTTTTTGTTGAGAAAGACAAAGACAATAGACCGTACATTTCGGTAAAATTAGTTGATCAGTTTATTACTGTACTCCTAGATTCAGGTTCTACTGTGAGTTTGATAGGTGGAGAAGGTATCGAGTTAATCAAAAAGTTAGGGCTAGAAAAAACCGTACAGAACTATGGAATTAAAAACATCACTACTGCGGACGGAACAAAAAACTCAGTTTTAGGATTTGTCGATTTGCCAATCTGCATCGGTGAAGTTTGTCAAATTGTGAAAACTCTAGTTGTACCATCTGTAAAACATCCTTTTATTTTTTGTAGCGATTTTGCGAAGCAGTTTCTCATTCGTATGGATTTCAAAAAGAATATGTGGGATATACAGAGTGACCTCGGTAACTGTAAAGTTAATATTCCGGAATTTGAAAGTTACGACTTGCCTCGGGATTTATGCACTTTAGATTCTCTTTCCTTCGATCAACGTAAGCGAGTGGATGACACTATCCGTTCCTTTAGTGAAATAAGTGGTGATACTGGACTCGGGCGTACAGATAAAATTAAGATGCATATAGAGACTGGTGATGCGCGACCAGTTAGACAAAGACAATATGCTATGTCCCCTTACATGCTAAAAATTTTGAACAAAGAATTAGATGATATGATTAATCTAGGAGTAGTGGAACCTAGCCAAAGTGATTGGTGTTCTCCAGTCCTACTCGTGAGGAAATCTAATGGTGAAATGAGATTGTGCTTCGACGGCCGTAAATTAAATGAACTCACGAAGCACGACAGTTACCCTTTGCCTAGAGTTGATAGAATTTTGAGTATGTTAAGAAATGCAAAATATATCTCGTCCATTGATTTGCGTAAAGCATTTTGGCAAATTCCGCTGGACCAAGATTCTCGAGAAAAGACAGCCTTCAGTGTGGCTGGTAGAGGACTTTTTCACTTTACGGTGGTACCTTTCGGTTTAGTTAATTCCGCTCAAACACTGTGTCGTTTAATTGACGCCATTTTCGGTCCGAAGTATGAGCCGAATATTTTCACGTACCTAGATGATATAATTGTAATCTCATCCACATTAGATGAGCATTTGACACTATTAGGTGAAGTTAAAACCCGTTTAGCGGAGGCAAAGTTGACAGTTAATCTAGAAAAATGTGAATTTTTGAAACCTTCATTAAAATATCTTGGCTTTGTGATTGATTACAATGGCATCCGCACGGATACTGATAAGGTAGCTGTCATGGTTAATTACCCAAGAACAGCTACTAGTACCGAAATGAAACGATTTTTAGGGCTTTGCTCGTGGTATAGAAGATTCATAAATCATTTTTCTACTTTAGTTGCGCCCCTCAATGCTTTGCTTACCGGGAAGAAGAAAAATCAGTCGATAAGTTGGAATGAAGAAGCTGAAAATTCTTTTATTCGTATAAAACAAGCCTTAGTATCATCACCTATACTCTGTAGCCCCGATTTTTCGAAACCTTTCACTATTCAGTGCGATGCCAGTGATACAGGTGTCGGAGGTGTCTTATTACAAATCATTGATGATGAAGAGAGGGTTATAGCATACGCGAGTAGGTCTCTTTCGCGTACGGAAAGAAATTGGACTGTTACACAACGCGAACTGATGGCTGTAATATTTAGCATTGAAAAATTTCGGAGCTATGTAGAGGGGGTAAAGTTCTCTATCGAAACTGATCATTATTCATTGTTATGGTTGAATAACTTGAAAAATCCAACGGGAAAATTGGCTAGGTGGGCCGTCAAACTTCGACAGTATAATTTCGATTTGAAACATCGTAAGGGTTCTTCAAATATTGTTCCAGACGCTTTGTCAAGAATTCATTCGAATATACCTAAAAAAAAATGACGACGAAGAGGTTGCTACGGTTGATTTTATTCCCAATAACTCAGATTCGTGGTATAACTCGTTGTTAAATAAAATTCAGGACAAACCAGAATTATTTCCACAATGGAAAATTGAAGAAGGTAAAATTTATAAATTGATTAATTCCAAGAAATTCACTGGTACCAATGTGATTAATTGGAAACTACTAGTCCCAAAATCACAAAGAAATTCTATCATTAAATCAGTTCACGACCCACCTACAAGTGGTCATTTCGGTTTCCATAAGACTATACAGAGAGTACGGGATTTCTTTTACTGGCCAAAAATGAAGTATGATGTGTTGAAATATATCAGGTCCTGCAAGGTATGTGGCTCACAGAAGATATCAACTACTCCTCGTATGGGCTTGATGGGGGCAGAGAAATCTGTGGATTTTCCTTGGCAGATCATTGCAGCTGATTTGATGGGACCGTTTCCACGTTCAAAGAAAGGAAATAGCTATTTATTGGTAGTCGCGGACTGGTTAACTAAATATACTCTTCTTTGTCCAATGAGAAAAGCTACAGCGCAAAATGTTTGTAAGTTCATGGAAAATGATGTATTCCTAACTTTCGGAGTTCCCCAGTACATTATTGTGGATAATGGGGTCCAATTTGCTGAAACTATATTCAAAAATTTGGCACTCCGTTATCAGGTACAGAAAATTTGGTATAACGCTAGATACCATCCACAATGTAACTTTGTCGAGCGCATAAATAAAACCGTAGGAACTACAATTCGTTGTTATGTAAACGAGCACACTGAATGGGATTTGGAATTGCCAAAAATTGCTCATGCTATCAACACAGCCAAGCATGAAGTAACCGGTTTTTCCCCTTGTTTTTTAAATTTTGGCAGACACGTTCCATTATCGGAAAACTATTATGGCGTAGTTCAATCTACCGAAGATGTAGAAATTTTACCCGGTGATAGAGAAACATATGCATCAGAACTCAATTCATTAACTGAAATCTTCAGTGAAGTTAGAAATAAACTGCATAAATCATATGTAAAGAATGCAACTCGTTATAATCTTCGTAAAAGAGATAGTTCTTTCGAATTGGGAGAGAAAGTATGGCGTCGAAACAAAGTACTTTCGAACGCGTCTTCCAAATTTACATCTAAGTTGGCGCCTAAATATGTGCTATGCACCATTGAAAAAAAAGTATCTAGACTTGTTTACACTTTGAAAAATGCTGACGGTTCGCCTGGAGGTGATTGGCATATCAAAGATTTAAAAAGGTACTTTGGATCTAATTCTGATGTATCCGTAGGCTAATGAACAGTATTTTTTTTGTATATAATGTACTAACCTGTGGGTGTTGGGTATATGTAAGATAGAGTTAGTTATATAAGGTCGACCTGCTCTATAGATAGTTTTTTTATTAAATTATAAATATAGTAAATTCGCCTGATCACCGAATTACTTATTGTTTTTCTCTCATATTATTTGACGGTATTAAGATAGTTCTGTTTCCGTTCAGTTTGCTGCGAGATTTACCGATAATTGACTCAACTCGAAAATGACATATTCCTGGATTTTGACCATTACTCAACTTTGTCACCAATTTAACTTTGGCGTATAGTACACGTAGTTACTGAATAGCAAAACTGAATGATAAACCAATAATATACTATTTAAATTTAATTCACCTTCAAATGGATACTCTATATTTTGAAGAAGTAAATATAGTTTTGAATGTCTAGTAATATTTTAATAAGATAGGTTATACTTATAGGTCAATAAAAAAAAATACTTAGTCTTCGTAATTTTTTTTTTTGAAAGGGGGTGGTGTAACATTTCCAAATTTCTATAATGAATATTATATATGTCACAAAATTTCACGATGCCCTTAAGTCGTCAAATCAAAAAGAAATGTTCGAAAGGAGGCAAAGTGATAAAAAGTGTTTTTTTTGCTTACTCGAGAGACGAGAGAGAGAGAGTGGTAAACCTGCGAGGGTTTTTCTCCGTCTTGATGCTTAGGTGAATAGCGGCGCGAGAAGTAGATATTCATTTTTTTATGTGCGATTGAAAATCAAAAATCGAAGGAAGGCCCAGTTTTGTGAACCACATATCCCTAAATTTGTCGAAAGATTTCGTCTGGAGAAACAATAGATCAGAGGTATAGTGGCCGACCATTTTGTGAGACCATGGTTTTCTTGCTGAAATAAATGAGGCGCTTCGAGAATTACTAGTGGTTCTAAAAACCCTTTTTGATTACACTACTACCCTCCTTTGTGAGGTAAGTTATAAAAAAAAATAGAGAGAGAGAGATAGTTAAGTAAAGATATCCATTTTTTTTACTTTAGGGTCGTACGGCGTAGGTCACATGTACCTATAGTTGCTAAAGTTTTTCTTTCATTCCTGCCAATGAGCCCCTATTCGAGGCGCTACACATCGTGGACACAGAACGTTATAAATTACGTTGGCCATCAGCAAAGGATGAATTGACCATTGTGCTCATTCAATTTCCTAGTTTTTCAACCAATCGAGAAAATTACCTTAGACCAGAGGACACTCCGCGTCGTTGGACATCCCGAGAAAACAGCTATGTATCATACCCAGACGATATCCTTGATTTGATGTTGTTTTACTTCCCAAAGTGTAACTACATAATCGTCCCCGTAATTACCTATATATGTCACCCATGGTTTTTAGAATTCTCAATCAGAATTAATTACACACATTGTTTATCAATCAGTACAAGGCAACACACAGTATACTGGGTGAGTTCACCTTGAAGTTGATGTTCCCTTATCACTCACCATATGATATAATATATTATATCGCATACAATTACATTTTCACAAAATTAGGTTATTACTCTATGACTATGATATTAGCGTTCATATGTTATATTTCTCACATTTTGTCAGGGTGATTTTCTTATGAAAAGTAAATGTTTGTCGTCTACATAATAGAAGTTTCATTTCCTTAGATAATCTCAGTACCACAAGTTTTTTTATGTACTATTTAACACCAGCTCGTTTTTTTTTAACATCGTTATTTAAATCGAGTGATGTTTCTTGGCTTTCCATGACTCGAAATCTTTATTGATTAATCATAAAATCAAAAGCCAAGTGGCGCCCGTTTTCTTTCTTTATTGAATTTAACACAGTCCTTAACTTCACCCATGCTCGCCAAGACGAACAGCTGCCGGAGTAGTAACTAGTTTTTTTTTAAGAAAAAAAAAAAAAAAAAAAAAAAAAAAAGAAAAGGTTACAACCTACAAAAAGAGAGATTCTCAAAGTTGTTATGTCGATTTTCGATCCTCTGGGATTCTTAGCTAACTTCATGATTATTGGAAAAATTCTTCTACAAGATATATGGCGGAGTCAAATTGGATGGGACGACGAAACGAAATCACTGATATTCTCAACAAGAAATGGGAGAATTGGATCAAAGATTTGAAAAATATTTCTCACTTCAGCATTCCAAGACAGTATTGTACGTTGGATAGACAAACAAGTGAAATTCAAATCCACGTTTTCTGTGATGCCTCTGAAAATGCTTGTGCAAGTGTAGATTATTTGCGCTGGCAGAAGAACAGTGAAGTGAAAGTCTGTTTCGTGAGTGCTAAAACGAGTGCACCTCTGAAGCCAACTTCAATTCCGAGACTGGAATTGCAAGCAGCTCTAATGGGAGCACGATTGGGAACTATTTTGAAAGATAATTTGGAATTGATAATCACCGAAACATTTTATTGGACTGATTCGAAAACAGTATTGAACTGGATCAATTCTGAAGCTCGCGGTTTCATGGTTTATGTTGCACAGAGAATTGGAGAAATTCAGGAATTGACTAACCCTTCCCAATGGAGACACGTAGGATCAAAACAAAATGTCGCTGATGAGGCTACAAAATATTATGAATTCATGGATTATTCATCGAGCAGTAGATGGATCCATGGTCCATCATTTTTATACAAACCCAATGAAGAGTGGCCACCAGTAGATTTAAATGATATATCTGGACAGGATGATGATGGAAAAGAACGAAGAGAATTCGTATTCGTTAACTTTATTAAAGAAAATTTTTATACACCTGATCCTGAGAGATTTTCAAAATGGACAAGACTGTTGAGAGCAACTACGTGGATGAAGAGATTCATAGATAATTGCCGAAATAAGAATAACAGGAAAGACATGCTCGATCTCACAGAACTGAAGGAATCCGAAAAGATTTTGTTTAGAAAAATGCAAGAGGATTCATTTCCGGAAGAAGTCACCCTTTTATCGAAGAATAAATATTTATCTAAATCCAGCAGACTCTTTACATTCAACTGTGAATTTGATCCCAACGAGAGACTGATACGGTTGGGGGGAAGATTGAATAATTGCCGACAACTAGGTATAAATGCCAAAAACCCTATAATTTTAGACCCTAAACACAAAATTACAAAATTGATTATTCAACATTATCATGAAGAAGTCAACCATCATGGACAAGAAACTGTCATTAATAATTTGAGACAAAATTTCTGGATACTGCGAATGCGACAGGCTGTGAGGAGTTGTTGGACAAATTGCCAGAAGTGTAAGAACAGAAAATCCTTACCAAAGATTCCGATAATGGGACAACTACCGATATGTCGTTTGGAACCCACAGTCAGACCATTTATAAAAACTGGAGTTGATTATTTCAGACCGATTGAAGTAGCTGTTAAAAGAAGTATCGTCAAAAGATATGGCGTTATTTTCACCTGCATGGTGACTCGGGCAATTCATTTAGAAATTGCAAATGACCTGAGTACTGATGGATTTATCCATGTGCTGAGGCAATTCGGTTGTAGGAGAGGATTCCCGGAAGAAATTTATAGTGACAATGGTTCGTGTTTCAAAGGAGCTGATCGTGAACTTTCAGAAAATCTCGAGAAACTGAATCAATCTGATATCAAAAAATATTGTACCTTGAAAAGTAACAAATGGTTTTGGAATCCTAGCTCAGCACCCCATATGGGAGGGACTTGGGAAAGACTAATACAATCAATAAAGAAGAACATGAAAGAAATACTCAAAAACAAACATCCACAAGAATACATTTTGAGAACTATTTTCGCAGAAATTGAAAATATTTTGAATTCACGACCACTGACCCACGTTTCTGTTGACCCAGACGACCCAGAAGCATTGACTCCAAATCACTTTCTGATAGGACCGTCTTACGCTGCTTTGCCCTGTACAGATACAGATGAGAAGAATATTGATTTGATGTCAAAATGGAGAACTGCTCAGAAAATCATCGATATTTTTTGGCAAAGGTGGTCGAAAGAATATTTACCATCCATCTCAAAACGAACAAAATGGTTCAAAGATCAAGATATCATCAAATTGAATGATATCGTCTTGATAGTAGACCCAAATGGTCTCAGAAATACTTGGCACAAAGGTAAAGTGACTAAACTGTATCCAGCCAAGGATGGAAGGATAAGAGTAGTTGATGTTACTACTTCGAATGGTAACACACTTAAACGACCCGTTTCAAGACTGTGTATACTAGATGTAACAAGAAAAGAACAGGAAGAAAAGAAGACTGAAGAAATGAAGAAGTAGTATTTGATTTCTGTAGGAACAAATACTGTGGGGAAGAATGTTGTAGATTGTTTAATTGAAAATAATTGAATTATTAATTTTGTTAGTTACGGTGAAAAACAAACATACATAATAATAAATAAATTTGACTTTGACACGAATTTTCTGGAATTTATATTTTTGCTTTTCGAACCTGGATATTAATAGATATATTACAGGTAAGACTGAAACAATTATATCGTGATGACGTTCATATAGAAATACTCAACAGGTTACTGTTATTTCGTTATACATACGAGCAACCGAATCGAACAGAAGGTTGAATGGATAGTATATGGGTTGTATTCGATTATGATGTTATGCTGTGTATATAGTTATACACATGAGGTGACGGTATTCCCGTTTTACTTACGAGCGACCGAAAGGAACAGAAAGTTGAATGGATAGACTGAACAATCAATGTATCTGGGTGGTATCCGATTATATCGCAATACTGTATATATAGTGATACTTACCAGGTGACGGTACTTCCGTTACACATACTAGCGACTGAATCGAACAGAAGGTTAAATGGTTAGACGAAACGATAATTGTATCTCTGAGTTGTATTCGATGATATCGTGATGATGTTTGTATAGCAATACTCACCAGTTAACTGTTGTTCCGTTATACATACAAGCGACCGAATCGAGCAGAAGGTTAAATGGATAGATTGAACAAAAATCGTATCTGAGTTGTATTCGATTATGTTTATATAGTTATACTCACCAGGTACCTGTTCTTCCGATATACATACGAGCAACCGAATCGAACATAAGGTTGAATGGATAGATTGAACAATCATCGTATCTGAGTTGTTTTCGATTATGTTTATATAGTTATACTCACCAAGTAACTGTTCTTCCGTTATACATACGAGCGACTGAATTGAACAGAAGGTTGAATGGATATACTAAACAATGATCGTATCTGGGGTTGTATTCGATTATATCGTGATGATGATCATATAGTTATACTCACCAGGTAACTGTTCTCCAGTTATACATGAGAGCGACTGAACTGAACAGAAGTTTGTATAGATAGACTGAACAATCATCGTATCTGGGTTGTATTCGATTATTTCGTGATGATTATTAAATATTATGTCTAACCAGGTAACTGTTCTTCCGTTATACATACGAGCAACCGAATCGAACATAAGGTTGAAAGGATAGATTGAACAATCATTGTATCTGGGTTGTCTCCGATTATATCGTTATGTTGTATATTTAACTACACCTACCATGTAACGGTTCTTTCGTTACACATACGAGCGTCTTAATCGAACATAAGGTTGGATGGTTAGACGGAACGATAATTGTAACTAAGTTGTATTCGATTATATCGTGATGACGTTCATATAGAAATACTCACCAGGTTACTGTTCTTTCGTTATACATACGAGCAACCGAATCGAACAGAAGGTTGAATGGATAGTATCTGGGTTGTATTCGATTATGATGTTATGCTGTGATATAGTTATACACATAAGGTGACGGTATTCCCGTTTCACATACGAGCGACCGAAACGAACAGAAAGTTGAATGGATAGACTGAACAATCAATGTATCTGGGTGGTATCCGATTATATTGCAATACTGTATATATAGTGATACTTACCAGGTGACGGTACTTCCGTTACACATACTAGCGACTGAATCGAAAAGAAGGTTAAATGGTTAGACGAAACGATAATTGTATCTGAGTTGTATTCGATGATATCGTGATGATGTTTATATAGCAATACTCACCAGGTAACTGTTCTTCCGTTTTACATACAAGCGACCGAATCGAGCAGAAGGTTGAATTCAGTATAGATTGAACAATCATCGTATCTGGGTTGTATTCGATTATGTTTATATAGTTATACTCACCAGGTAACTGTTCTTCCGTTATACATACGAGCGACTGAATTGAACAGAAGGTTGAATGGATAGTATATGGGTTGTATTCGATTATGATGTTATGCTGTGTATATAGTTATACACACTAGGAGACGGTATTCCCGTTTTACATACGAGCGACCGAAACGAAAAGAAAGTTGAATGGATAGACTGAACAATCAATGTATCTGGGTGGTATCCGATTATATCGCAATACTGTATATATAGTGATACTTACCAGGTGACGATACTTCCGTTACACATACTAGCGACTGAATCGAAAAGAATGTTGAATGGTTAGACGAAACGATAATTGTATCTGAGTTGTATTCGATGATATCGTGATGATGTTTATATAGCAATACTCACCAGGTAACTTTCCTTCCGTTTTACATACAAGCGACCGAATCGAGCAGAAGGTTGAATGGATAGATTGAACAATCATCGTATCTGAGTTGTATTCGATTATGTTTATATAGATATACTCACCAGGTAATTGTTCTTCCGTTATACATACGAGCGACTGAATTGAACTGAAGGTTGAATGGATAGACTAAACAATGATCGTATCTGGGGTTGTATTCGATTATATCGTGATGATGTTCATATAGTTATACTCACCAGGTAACTGTTCTCCAGTTATACATAAGAGCGACTGAACTGAACAGAAGGTTGAATGGATAGACTGAACAATCATCGTATCTGGGTTGTATTCGATTATTTTGTGATGATTATTATATATTATGTCTAACCAGGTAACTGTTCTTTCGTTATACATACTAGCAACCGAATCGAACATAAGGTTGAATGGATAGATTGAACAATCATTGTATCTGGGTTGTCTCCGATTATATCGTTATGTTGTATATTTAACTACACCTACCATGTAACGGTTCTTTCGTTACACATACGAGCGTCTGAATCGAACATAAGGTTGGATGGTTAGACGGAACTATAATTGTAACTAAGTTGTATTCGATTATATCGTGATGACGTTCATATAGAAATACTCACCAGGTTACTGTTCTTTCGTTATACATACGAGCAACCGAATCGAACAGAAGGTTGAATGGATAGTATCTGGGTTGTATTCGATTATGATGTTATGCTGTGATATAGTTGTATAACGAAATAACAGTAACCTGGTGAGTATTTCTATATGAACGCCATCACGATATAATCGAATACAACTTAGTTACAATTATCGTTCCGTCTAACCATCCAACCTTATGTTCGATTCAGACGCTCGTATGTGTAACGAAAGAACCGTTACATGGTAGGTGTAGTTAAATATACAACATAACGATATAATCGGAGACAACCCAGATACAATGATTGTTCAATCTATCCATTCAACCTTAGGTTCGATTCGGTTGCTAGTATGTATAACGAAAGAACAGTTACCTGGTTAGACATAATATATAATAATCATCACGAAATAATCGAATACAACCCAGATACGATGATTGTTCAGTCTATCCATTCAACCTTCTGTTCAGTTCAGTCGCTCTTATGTATAACTGGAGAACAGTTACCTGGTGAGTATAACTATATGAACATCATCACGATATAATCGAATACAACCCCAGATACGATCATTGTTTAGTCTATCCATTCAACCTTCAGTTCAATTCAGTCGCTCGTATGTATAACGGAAGAACAGTTACCTTGTGAGTATATCTATATAAACATAATCGAATACAACTCAGATACGACGATTGTTCAATCTATCCATTTAACCTTCTGCTCGATTCGGTCGCTTGTATGTAAAACGGAAGGACAGTTACCTGGTGAGTATTGCTATATAAACATCATCACGATATCATCGAATACAACTCAGATACAATTATCGTTTCGTCTAACCATTTAAATTTCTGTTCGATTCAGTCGCTAGTATGTGTAACGGAAGTACCGTCACCTGGTAAGTATCACTATATATACAGTATTGCGATATAATCGGATACCACCCAGATACATTGATTGTTCAGTCTATCCATTCAACTTTCTGTTCGTTTTGGTCGCTCGTATGTGAAACGGGAATACCGTCACCTTATGTGTATAACTATATCACAGCATAACATCATAATCGAATACAACCCAGATACTATCCATTCAACCTTCTGTTCGATTCGGTTGCTCGTATGTATAACGAAAGAACAGTAACCTGGTGAGTATTTTTATATGAACGTCATCACGATATAATCGAATACAACTTAGTTACAATTATCGTTCCGTCTAACCATCCAACCTTATGTTCGATTCAGACGCTCGTATGTGTAACGAAAGAACCGTTACATGGTAGGTGTAGTTAAATATACAACATAACGATATAATCGGAGACAACCCAGATACAATGATTGTTCAATCTATCCATTCAACCTTATGTTCGATTCGGTTGCTAGTATGTATAACGAAAGAACAGTTACCTGGTTAGACATAATATATAATAATCATCACGAAATAATCGAATACAACCCAGATACATTGATTGTTCAGTCTATCCATTCAACTTTCTTTTTGTTTCGGTCGCTCGTATGTAAAACGGGAATACCGTCTCCTAGTGTGTATAACTATATACACAGCATAACATCATAATCGAATACAACCCATATACTATCCATTCAACCTTCTGTTCAATTCAGTCGCTCGTATGTATAACGGAAGAACAGTTACCTGGTGAGTATAACTATATAAACATAATCGAATACAACCCAGATACGATGATTGTTCAATCTATACTGAATTCAACCTTCTGCTCGATTCGGTCGCTTGTATGTAAAACGGAAGAACAGTTACCTGGTGAGTATTGCTATATAAACATCATCACGATATCATCGAATACAACTCAGATACAATTATCGTTTCGTCTAACTATTTAACCTTCTGTTCGATTCAGTCGCTAGTATGTGTAACGGAAGTACCGTCACCTGGTAAGTATCACTATATATACAGTATTGCGATATAATCGGATACCACCCAGATACATTGATTGTTCAGTCTATCATTTCAACTTCCTGTTCGTTTCGGTCGCTCGTATGTGAAACGGAAATACCGTCACCTTATGTGTATAACTATATACACAGCATAACATCATAATCGAATACAACCCAGATACTATCCATCCAACCTTCTGTTCGATTCGGTTGCTCGAATGTATAACGAAAGAACAGTAACCTGGTGAGTATTTCTGTATGAACGTCATCACGATATAATCGAATACAACTTAGTTACAATTATCGTTCCGTCAAACCATCCAACCTTATGTTCGATTCAGACGCTCGTATGTGTAACGAAAGAACCGTTACATGGTAGGTGTAGTTAAATATACAACATAACGATATAATCGGAGACAACCCAGATACAATGATTGTTCAATCTATCCATTCAACCTTATGTTCGATTCGGTTGCTAGTATGTATAACGAAAGAACAGTTACCTGGTTAGACATAATATATAATAATCATCACGAAATAATCGAATACAACCCAGATACGATGATTGTTCAGTCTTTCCATTCAACCTTCTGTTCAGTTCAGTCGCTCTTATGTATAACTGGAGAACAGTTACCTGGTGAGTATAACTATATGAACATCATCACGATATAATCGAATACAACCCCAGATACGATCATTGTTTAGTCTATCCATTTAACCTTCAGTTCAATTCAGTCGCTCGTATGTATAACGGAAGAACAGTTACCTGGTGAGTATAACTATATAAACATAATCGAATACAACGCAGATACGATGATTGTTCAATATATCCATTCAACCTTATGTTCGATTCGGTTGCTCGTTTGTATATCGGAAGAACAGGTACCTGGTGAGTATATCTATATAAACATAATCGAATACAACTCAGATACATTGATTGTTCAGTCTATCCATTCAACTTTCTGTTCGTTTCGGTCGCTCGTATGTGGAACGGGAATACCGTCACCTTATGTGTGTTGAATGGATAGATTGAACAATCATTGTATCTGGGTTGTCTCCGATTATATCGTTATGTTGTATATTTAACTACACCTACCATGTAACGGTTCTTTCGTTACACATACGAGCGTCTGAATCGAACATAAGGTTGGATGGTTAGACGGAACGATAATTGTAACTAAGTTGTATTCGATTATATCGTGATGACGTTCATATAGAAATACTCACCAGGTAACTGTTCTTCCGTTATACATACGAGCGAATGAATTGAACAGCAGGTTGAATGGATAGTATATGGGTTGTATTCGATTATGATGTTATGCTGTGTATATAGTTATACACACTAGGAGACGGTATTCCCGTTTTACATACGAGCGACCGAAACGAAAAGAAAGTTGAATGGATAGACTGAACAATCAATGTATCTGGGTGGTATCCGATTATATCGCAATACTGTATATATAGTGATACTTACCAGGTGACGATACTTCCGTTACACATACTAGCGACCGAATCGAACAGAATGTTGGATGGTTAGACGAAACGATAATTGTATCTGAGTTGTATTCGATGATATCGTGATGATGTTTATATAGCAATACTCACCAGGTAACTGTCCTTCCGTTTTACATAAAAGCGACCGAATCGAGCAGAAGGTTAAATGGATAGATTGAACAATCATCGTATCTGAGTTGTATTCGATTATGTTTATATAGATATACTCACCAGGTAACTGTTCTTCCGTTATACATACGAGCGACTGAATTGAACTGAAGGTTGAATGGATAGACTAAACAATGATCGTATCTGGGGTTGTATTCGATTATATCGTGATGATGTTCATATAGTTATACTCACCAGGTAACTGTTCTCCAGTTATACATAAGAGCGACTGAACTGAACAGAAGGTTGAATGGATAGACTGAACAATCATCGTATCTGGGTTTTATTCGATTATTTTGTGATGATTATTATTTATTATGTCTAACCAGGTAACTGTTCTTTCGTTATACATACTAGCAACCGAATCGAACATAAGGTTGAATGGATAGATTGAACAATCATTGTATCTGGGTTGTCTCCGATTATATCGTTATGTTGTATATTTAACTACACCTACCATGTAACGGTTCTTTCGTTACACATACGAGCGTCTGAATCGAACATAAGGTTGGATGGTTAGACGGAACGATAATTGTAACTAAGTTGTATTCGATTATATCGTGATGACGTTCATATAGAAATACTCACCAGGTAACTGTTCTTCCGTTATACATACGAGCGAATGAATTGAACAGCAGGTTGAATGGATAGTATATGGTTTGTATTCGATTATGATGTTATGCTGTGTATATAGTTATACACACTAGGAGACGGTATTCCCGTTTTACATACGAGCGACCGAAACAAAAAGAAAGTTGAATGGATAGACTGAACAATCAATGTATCTGGGTGGTATCCGATTATATCGCAATACTGTATATATAGTGATACTTACCAGGTGACGATACTTCCGTTACACATACTAGCGACTGAATCGAACAGAATGTTGAATGGTTAGACGAAACGATAATTGTATCTGAGTTGTATTCGATGATATCGTGATGATGTTTATATAGCAATACTCACCAGGTTACTGTTCTTTCGTTATACATACGAGCAACCGAATCGAACAGAAGGTTGAATGGATAGTATCTGGGTTGTATTCGATTATGATGTTATGCTGTGATATAGTTATACACATAAGGTGACGGTATTCCCGTTTCACATACGAGCGACCGAAACGAACAGAAAGTTGAATGGATAGACTGAACAATCAATGTATCTGGGTGGTATCCGATTATATCGCAATACTGTATATATAGTGATACTTACCAGGTGACGGTACTTCCGTTACACATACTAGCGACTGAATCGAACAGAAGGTTAAATGGTTAGACGAAACGATAATTGTATCTGAGTTGTATTCGATGATATCGTGATGATGTTTATATAGCAATACTCACCAGGTAACTGTTCTTCCGTTTTACATACAAGCGACCGAATCGAGCAGAAGGTTGAATTCAGTATAGATTGAACAATCATCGTATCTGGGTTGTATTCGATTATGTTTATATAGTTATACTCACCAGGTAACTGTTCTTCCGTTATACATACGAGCGACTGAATTGAACAGAAGGTTGAATGGATAGTATATGGGTTGTATTCGATTATGATGTTATGCTGTGTATATAGTTATACACACTAGGAGACGGTATTCCCGTTTTACATACGAGCGACCGAAACGAAAAGAAAGTTGAATGGATAGACTGAACAATCAATGTATCTGGGTGGTATCCGATTATATCGCAATACTGTATATATAGTGATACTTACCAGGTGACGATACTTCCGTTACACATACTAGCGACCGAATCGAACAGAATGTTGAATGGTTAGACGAAACGATAATTGTATCTGAGTAGTATTCGATGATATCGTGATGATGTTTATATAGCAATACTCACCAGGTAACTGTCCTTCCGTTTTACATACAAGCGACCGAATCGAGCAGAAGGTTAAATGGATAGATTGAACAATCATCGTATCTGAGTTGTATTCGATTATGTTTATATAGATATACTCACCAGGTAACTGTTCTTCCGTTATACATACGAGCGACTGAATTGAACTGAAGGTTGAATGGATAGACTAAACAATGATCGTATCTGGGGTTGTATTCGATTATATCGTGATGATGTTCATATAGTTATACTCACCAGGTAACTGTTCTCCAGTTATACATAAGAGCGACTGAACTGAACAGAAGGTTGAATGGAAAGACTGAACAATCATCGTATCTGGGTTGTATTCGATTATATCGTGATGATGTTCATATAGTTATACTCACCAGGTAACTGTTCTCCAGTTATACATAAGAGCGACTGAACTGAACAGAAGGTTGAATGGAAAGACTGAACAATCATCGTATCTGGGTTGTATTCGATTATGTTTATATAGTTATACTCACCAGGTAACTGTTCTTCCGTTATACATACGAGCGACTGAATTGAACTGAAGGTTAAATGGATAGACTAAACAATGATCTTATCTGGGGTTGTATTCGATTATATCGTGATGATGTTCATATAGTTATACTCACCAGGTAACTGTTCTCCAGTTATACATAAGAGCGACTGAACTGAACAGAAGGTTGAATGGAAAGACTGAACAATCATCGTATCTGGGTTGTATTCGATTATTTCGAGATGATTATTATATATTATGTCTAACCAGGTAACTGTTCTTTCGTTATACATACTAGCAACCGAATCGAACATAAGGTTGAATGGATAGATTGAACAATCATTGTATCTGGGTTGTCTCCGATTATATCGTTTTGTTGTATATTTAACTACACCTACCATGTAACGGTTCTTTCGTTACACATACGAGCGTCTGAATCGAACATAAGGTTGGATGGTTAGACGAAACGATAATTGTAACTAAGTTGTATTCGATTATATCGTGATGACGTTCATATAGAAATACTCACCAGGTTACTGTTCTTTCGTTATACATTCGAGCAACCGAATCGAACAGAAGGTTGGATGGATAGTATCTGGGTTGTATTCGATTATGATGTTATGCTGTGTATATAGTTATACACATAAGGTGACGGTATTCCCGTTTCACATACGAGCGACCGAAACGAACAGAAAGTTGAAATGATAGACTGAACAATCAATGTATCTGGGTGGTATCCGATTATATCGCAATACTGTATATATAGTGATACTTACCAGGTGACGGTACTTCCGTTACACATACTAGCGACTGAATCGAACAGAAGGTTAAATGGTTAGACGAAATGATAATTGTATCTGAGTTGTATTCGATGATATCGTGATGATGTTTATATAGCAATACTCACCAGGTAACTGTTCTTCCGTTTTACATACAAGCGACCGAATCGAGCAGAAGGTTGAATTCAGTATAGATTGAACAATCATCGTATCTGGGTTGTATTCGATTATGTTTATATAGTTATACTCACCAGGTAACTGTTCTTCCGTTATACATACGAGCGACTGAATTGAACAGAAGGTTGAATGGATAGTATATGGGTTGTATTCGATTATGATGTTATGCTGTGTATATAGTTATACACACTAGGAGACGGTATTCCCGTTTTACATACGAGCGACCGAAACAAAAAGAAAGTTGAATGGATAGACTGAACAATCAATGTATCTGGGTGGTATCCGATTATATCGCAATACTGTATATATAGTGATACTTGCCAGGTGACGTTACTTCCGTCACACATACTAGCGACTGAATCGAACAGAATGTTGAATGGTTAGACGAAACGATAACTGTATCTGAGTTGTATTCGATGATATCGTGATGATGTTTATATAGCAATACTCACCAGGTAACTGTTCTTCCGTTTTACATACAAGCGACCGAATCGAGCAGAAGGTTGAATGGATAGATTGAACAATCATCGTATCTGAGTTGTATTCGATTATGTTTATATAGTTATACTCACCAGGTAACTGTTCTTCCGTTATACATACGAGCGACTGAATTGAACTGAAGGTTGAATGGATAGACTAAACAATGATCGTATCTGCGGTTGTCTTCGATTATATCGTGATGATGTTCATATAGTTATACTCACCAGGTAACTGTTCTCCAGTTATACATGAGAGCGACTGAACTGAACAGAAGGTTGAATGGATAGACTGAACAATCATCGTATCTGGGTTGTATTCGATTATTTCGTGATGATTATTATATATTATGTCTAACCAGGTAACTGTTCTTTCGTTATACATACTAGCAACCGAATCGAACATAAGGTTGAATGGATAGATTGAACAATCATTGTATCTGGGTTGTCTCCGATTATATCGTTATGTTGTATATTTAACTACACCTACCATGTAACAGTTCTTTCGTTACACATACGAGCGTCTGAATCGAACATAAGGTTGGATGGTTAGACGGAACGATAATTGTAACTAAGTTGAATTCGATTATATCGTGATGACGTTCATATAAAAATACTCACCAGGTTACTGTTCTTTCGTTATACATACGAGCAACCGAATCGAACAGAAGGTTGAATGGATAGTATCTGGGTTGTATTCGATTATGATGTTATGCTGTGATATAGTTATACACATAAGGTGACGGTATTCCCGTTTCACATACGAGCGACCGAAACGAACAGAAAGTTGAATGGATAGACTGAACAATCAATGTATCTGGGTGGTATCCGATTATATCGCAATACTGTATATATAGTGATACTTACCAGGTGACGGTACTTCCGTTACACATACTAGCGACTGAATCGAACAGAAGGTTAAATGGTTAGACGAAACGATAATTGTATCTGAGTTGTATTCGATGATATCGTGATGATGTTTATATAGCAATACTCACCAGGTAACTGTTCTTCCGTTTTACATACAAGCGACCGAATCGAGCAGAAGGTTGAATTCAGTATAGATTGAACAATCATCGTATCTGGGTTGTATTCGATTATGTTTATATAGTTATACTCACCAGGTAACTGTTCTTCCGTTATACATACGAGCGACTGAATTGAACAGAAGGTTGAATGGATAGTATATGGGTTGTATTCGATTATGATGTTATGCTGTGTATATAGTTATACACACTAGGAGACGGTATTCCCGTTTTACATTCGAGCGACCGAAACGAAAAGAAAGTTGAATGGATAGACTGAACAATCAATGTATCTGGGTGGTATCCGATTATATCGCAATACTGTATATATAGTGATACTCACCAGGTGACGATACTTCCGTTACACATACTAGCGACTGAATCGAACAGAATGTTGAATGGTTAGACGAAACGATAATTGTATCTGAGTTGTATTCGATGATATCGTGATGATGTTTATATAGCAATACTCACCAGGTAACTGTCCTTCCGTTTTACATACAAGCGACCGAATCGAGCAGAAGATTAAATGGATAGATTGAACAATCATCGTATCTGAGTTGTATTCGATTATGTTTATATAGTTATACTCACCAGGTAACTGTTCTTCCGTTATACATACGAGCGACTGAATTGAACTGAAGGTTAAATGGATAGACTAAACAATGATCGTATCTGGGGTTGTATTCGATTATATCGTGATGATGTTCATATAGTTATACTCACCAGGTAACTGTTCTCCAGTTATACATAAGAGCGACTGAACTGAACAGAAGGTTGAATGGAAAGACTGAACAATCATCGTATCTGGGTTGTATTCGATTATTTCGTGATGATTATTATATATTATGTCTAACCAGGTAACTGTTCTTTCGTTATACATACTAGCAACCGAATCGAACATAAGGTTGAATGGATAGATTGAACAATCATTGTATCTGGGTTGTCTCCGATTATATCGTTTTGTTGTATATTTAACTACACCTACCATGTAACGGTTCTTTCGTTACACATACGAGCGTCTGAATCGAACATAAGGTTGGATGGTTAGACGGAACGATAATTGTAACTAAGTTGTATTCGATTATATCGTGATGACGTTCATATAGAAATACTCACCAGGTTACTGTTCTTTCGTTATACATACGAGCAACCGAATCGAACAGAAGGTTGGATGGATAGTATCTGGGTTGTATTCGATTATGATGTTATGCTGTGTATATAGTTATACACATAAGGTGACGGTATTCCCGTTTCACATACGAGCGACCGAAACGAACAGAAAGTTGAAATGATAGACTGAACAATCAATGTATCTGGGTGGTATCCGATTATATCGCAATACTGTATATATAGTGATACTTACCAGGTGACGGTACTTCCGTTACACATACTAGCGACTGAATCGAACATCAAATGGTTAGACGAAATGATAATTGTATCTGAGTTGTATTCGATGATATCGTGATGATGTTTATATAGCAATACTCACCAGGTAACTGTTCTTCCGTTTTACATACAAGCGACCGAATCGAGCAGAAGGTTGAATTCAGTATAGATTGAACAATCATCGTATCTGGGTTGTATTCGATTATGTTTATATAGTTATACTCACCAGGTAACTGTTCTTCCGTTATACATACGAGCGACTGAATTGAACAGAAGGTTGAATGGATAGTATATGGGTTGTATTCGATTATGATGTTATGCTGTGTATATAGTTATACACACTAGGAGACGGTATTCCCGTTTTACATACGAGCGACCGAAACAAAAAGAAAGTTGAATGGATAGACTGAACAATCAATGTATCTGGGTGGTATCCGATTATATCGCAATACTGTATATATAGTGATACTTGCCAGGTGACGTTACTTCCGTCACACATACTAGCGACTGAATCGAACAGAATGTTGAATGGTTAGACGAAACGATAACTGTATCTGAGTTGTATTCGATGATATCGTGATGATGTTTATATAGCAATACTCACCAGGTAACTGTTCTTCCGTTTTACATACAAGCGACCGAATCGAGCAGAAGGTTGAATGGATAGATTGAACAATCATCGTATCTGAGTTGTATTCGATTATGTTTATATAGTTATACTCACCAGGTAACTGTTCTTCCGTTATACATACGAGCGACTGAATTGAACTGAAGGTTGAATGGATAGACTAAACAATGATCGTATCTGCGGTTGTCTTCGATTATATCGTGATGATGTTCATATAGTTATACTCACCAGGTAACTGTTCTCCAGTTATACATGAGAGCGACTGAACTGAACAGAAGGTTGAATGGATAGACTGAACAATCATCGTATCTGGGTTGTATTCGATTATTTCGTGATGATTATTATATATTATGTCTAACCAGGTAACTGTTCTTTCGTTATACATACTAGCAACCGAATCGAACATAAGGTTGAATGGATAGATTGAACAATCATTGTATCTGGGTTGTCTCCGATTATATCGTTATGTTGTATATTTAACTACACCTACCATGTAACAGTTCTTTCGTTACACATACGAGCGTCTGAATCGAACATAAGGTTGGATGGTTAGACGGAACGATAATTGTAACTAAGTTGAATTCGATTATATCGTGATGACGTTCATATAAAAATACTCACCAGGTTACTGTTCTTTCGTTATACATACGAGCAACCGAATCGAACAGAAGGTTGAATGGATAGTATCTGGGTTGTATTCGATTATGATGTTATGCTGTGATATAGTTATACACATAAGGTGACGGTATTCCCGTTTCACATACGAGCGACCGAAACGAACAGAAAGTTGAATGGATAGACTGAACAATCAATGTATCTGGGTGGTATCCGATTATATCGCAATACTGTATATATAGTGATACTTACCAGGTGACGGTACTTCCGTTACACATACTAGCGACTGAATCGAACAGAAGGTTAAATGGTTAGACGAAACGATAATTGTATCTGAGTTGTATTCGATGATATCGTGATGATGTTTATATAGCAATACTCACCAGGTAACTGTTCTTCCGTTTTACATACAAGCGACCGAATCGAGCAGAAGGTTGAATTCAGTATAGATTGAACAATCATCGTATCTGGGTTGTATTCGATTATGTTTATATAGTTATACTCACCAGGTAACTGTTCTTCCGTTATACATACGAGCGACTGAATTGAACAGAAGGTTGAATGGATAGTATATGGGTTGTATTCGATTATGATGTTATGCTGTGTATATAGTTATACACACTAGGAGACGGTATTCCCGTTTTACATTCGAGCGACCGAAACGAAAAGAAAGTTGAATGGATAGACTGAACAATCAATGTATCTGGGTGGTATCCGATTATATCGCAATACTGTATATATAGTGATACTCACCAGGTGACGATACTTCCGTTACACATACTAGCGACTGAATCGAACAGAATGTTGAATGGTTAGACGAAACGATAATTGTATCTGAGTTGTATTCGATGATATCGTGATGATGTTTATATAGCAATACTCACCAGGTAACTGTCCTTCCGTTTTACATACAAGCGACCGAATCGAGCAGAAGATTAAATGGATAGATTGAACAATCATCGTATCTGAGTTGTATTCGATTATGTTTATATAGTTATACTCACCAGGTAACTGTTCTTCCGTTATACATACGAGCGACTGAATTGAACTGAAGGTTAAATGGATAGACTAAACAATGATCGTATCTGGGGTTGTATTCGATTATATCGTGATGATGTTCATATAGTTATACTCACCAGGTAACTGTTCTCCAGTTATACATAAGAGCGACTGAACTGAACAGAAGGTTGAATGGAAAGACTGAACAATCATCGTATCTGGGTTGTATTCGATTATTTCGTGATGATTATTATATATTATGTCTAACCAGGTAACTGTTCTTTCGTTATACATACTAGCAACCGAATCGAACATAAGGTTGAATGGATAGATTGAACAATCATTGTATCTGGGTTGTCTCCGATTATATCGTTTTGTTGTATATTTAACTACACCTACCATGTAACGGTTCTTTCGTTACACATACGAGCGTCTGAATCGAACATAAGGTTGGATGGTTAGACGGAACGATAATTGTAACTAAGTTGTATTCGATTATATCGTGATGACGTTCATATAGAAATACTCACCAGGTTACTGTTCTTTCGTTATACATACGAGCAACCGAATCGAACAGAAGGTTGGATGGATAGTATCTGGGTTGTATTCGATTATGATGTTATGCTGTGTATATAGTTATACACATAAGGTGACGGTATTCCCGTTTCACATACGAGCGACCGAAACGAACAGAAAGTTGAAATGATAGACTGAACAATCAATGTATCTGGGTGGTATCCGATTATATCGCAATACTGTATATATAGTGATACTTACCAGGTGACGGTACTTCCGTTACACATACTAGCGACTGAATCGAACATCAAATGGTTAGACGAAATGATAATTGTATCTGAGTTGTATTCGATGATATCGTGATGATGTTTATATAGCAATACTCACCAGGTAACTGTTCTTCCGTTTTACATACAAGCGACCGAATCGAGCAGAAGGTTGAATTCAGTATAGATTGAACAATCATCGTATCTGGGTTGTATTCGATTATGTTTATATAGTTATACTCACCAGGTAACTGTTCTTCCGTTATACATACGAGCGACTGAATTGAACAGAAGGTTGAATGGATAGTATATGGGTTGTATTCGATTATGATGTTATGCTGTGTATATAGTTATACACACTAGGAGACGGTATTCCCGTTTTACATACGAGCGACCGAAACAAAAAGAAAGTTGAATGGATAGACTGAACAATCAATGTATCTGGGTGGTATCCGATTATATCGCAATACTGTATATATAGTGATACTTGCCAGGTGACGTTACTTCCGTCACACATACTAGCGACTGAATCGAACAGAATGTTGAATGGTTAGACGAAACGATAACTGTATCTGAGTTGTATTCGATGATATCGTGATAATGTTTATATAGCAATACTCACCAGGTAACTGTTCTTCCGTTTTACATACAAGCGACCGAATCGAGCAGAAGGTTGAATGGATAGATTGAACAATCATCGTATCTGAGTTGTATTCGATTATGTTTATATAGTTATACTCACCAGGTAACTGTTCTTCCGTTATACATACGAGCGACTGAATTGAACTGAAGGTTGAATGGATAGACTAAACAATGATCGTATCTGCGGTTGTCTTCGATTATATCGTGATGATGTTCATATAGTTATACTCACCAGGTAACTGTTCTCCAGTTATACATGAGAGCGACTGAACTGAACAGAAGGTTGAATGGATAGACTGAACAATCATCGTATCTGGGTTGTATTCGATTATTTCGTGATGATTATTATATATTATGTCTAACCAGGTAACTGTTCTTTCGTTATACATACTAGCAACCGAATCGAACATAAGGTTGAATGGATAGATTGAACAATCATTGTATCTGGGTTGTCTCCGATTATATCGTTATGTTGTATATTTAACTACACCTACTATGTAATGGTTCTTTCGTTACACATACGAGCGTCTGAATCGAACATAAGGTTGGATGGTTAGACGGAACGATAATTGTAACTAAGTTGTATTCGATTATATCGTGATGACGTTCATATAAAAATACTCACCAGGTTACTGTTCTTTCGTTATACATACGAGCAACCGAATCGAACAGAAGGTTGAATGGATAGTATCTGGGTTGTATTCGATTATGATGTTATGCTGTGATATAGTTATACACATAAGGTGACGGTATTCCCGTTTCACATACGAGCGACCGAAACGAACAGAAAGTTGAATGGATAGACTGAACAATCAATGTATCTGGGTGGTATCCGATTATATCGCAATACTGTATATATAGTGATACTTACCAGGTGACGGTACTTTCGTTACACATACTAGCGACTGAATCGAACAGAAGGTTAAATGGTTAGACGAAACGATAATTGTATCTGAGTTGTATTCGATGATATCGTGATGATGTTTATATAGCAATACTCACCAGGTAACTGTCCTTCCGTTTTACATACAAGCGACCGAATCGAGCAGAAGGTTAAATGGATATATTGAACAATCATCGTATCTGAGTTGTATTCGATTATGTTTATATAGATATACTCACCAGGTAACTGTTCTTCCGTTATACATACGAGCGACTGAATTGAACTGAAGGTTGAATGGATAGACTAAACAATGATCGTATCTGGGGTTGTATTCGATTATATCGTGATGTTCATATAGTTATACTCACCAGGTAACTGTTCTCCAGTTATACATAAGAGCGACTGAACTGAACAGAAGGTTGAATGGATAGACTGAACAATCATCGTATCTGGGTTGTATTCGATTATTTCGTGATGATTATTATATATTATGTCTCTCAGTACACAACAGTCGCTTGAATGCATTATTCTTACTCTCTGGTAGAATTTGATTTTCATTTTTCCACAACAATCCTGTTTCAAATTTGTTACCTACTCTTCTCATTGTTGAATCGAGAATTCCTTGTGCTCGAACGTCTTCTTTTGACATTACCTTTTTGGTACTACCAATGTTCTCCGTCTTCCATTGTTCCTTGACAAGTTTATGGAGTATATCCAAGTCGTCTTTGACTTTGGAATTGATGAAGCAAACCATTTGTTTAGATGGAGTCCTTTCATTAGTGCCATAGTTTCCATGCAGTACCCATCCAAGAAGAGTCTTACTTATAGCTGGACCATTCCAAGGACCATCGATTATTTGACGACTGACCAATAAAGGCCAATTATCTTGTCCTATCAATAGCTTGGGTTCTGCTTGAAACATGGAAATTATTCTATGATCTACATAAGGATAATCACGGCAAATGTCTTCCATATTGATAGTTTGTCTTGGTAATGAAAGTCCTTGTATTGTCCTCACATGTCGTAAATAATAATTCGAATTCTTATCTGTCTGATGAGAATGAATTTTGAAACTAACAACCCTAGAGTCGTCTAGTTCATTAACTTGATTGTTAGTCCACTGTAAACATAATGATTGTTTTGGTCCAGTCAAATGTAATTCATCAGCTAAATCTTGATCAATTAATGAAACAGTTGAAGCATCGTCTAGCAAGGCAAAAGTTTCGATTGATTCATCACCATTTGAAATGATAACTGGCAAGATTTTCAACAAAACTTTATTTTTTGTTAATATGTGGCAATTACTTTCGATTATTGCATTGTTTTCGATGGCTGGTGTTGAATTAGTCGATTCATTTGTTTTATGATGCAATAATTCATGATGAGGTTTTTGACATCCATCAATATTACATTTCTTCTTTTTTCTACAGTCTTTGATGCCATGATAAGGTAAAAGACATGAAAAACACATTTTATTATTCGTTATAAATGACCATCTTTCATCGGTCGAATATGATTTGAAAGAGGGACATAAACTCAGATGATGAATATCCTTGGTACAACAAGAGCACTTTTTATTTGCCGTCTTCGTTGTCAACGTTACGTCTCTTTTGGCATTTCTATATTTTGATTTTTGGTTGTCAAAGTTATTGTCAGAAAATTGAGGAATTTGTAGCTGACATGCTGCATTTGATTTGATTTCTAGCCAAGAACTGAATTCGACAAGTTTGTGTTCGACATCTAGAGTTTTAGAAATATGTTCTATCCATGTGAGTCTGTAATTCATTGGTAGTTTATTCAAGAGGTCATTTAACAACATGGGATTTCTCAAATGGTCATATTCTTCTAGCGCTTCAATTGTGCCTATGAAATTCTTTACTTCATCTGAGAAATTAATGAGCATGTCTAATTTGTCTTCTCTTATGTTAGGTAGTTTCTTTATCCTATCCAATAACAAAAATATAATATGTTCAGGTCGTCCAAATCTATTTTCTAACAGGCTTATAACTTTATCAACATTCTGAGGCAAGATTAATAAAGATTGTACTATTTTCTTAGCATTGCCTTTCAAGCATTTATTCAGTCTACATTGATTCTCTTCATTAGAAAAACCACATAATTTCGTAGAATTTCTGTATTGAACTATAAAATTAGGCCATTCAGTAGGGTCTCCACTAAATATCGGTAACTCTTTAGGAACTGACTGTCTAGTTAAAATCTTAGTGATTTGAGGATTAACTGTCTGATATTGCTTTGTTGTATCAACGATAATAGATTTTTCTGAATTCTGTATTCGCGATCGATTTACTTGGGAAGGTATTCTTGACATTTTATCATTCCATGGATCGCCTCCATTCATCCATGTATCAATATTTGGAGTAACACTTACCACTGACTCAGTTCTCATACCATTCTCGTCTTTGTCTGACTCACTTTCCTCCTCAATGTTCGCCAATCTGAGTGCTGTCTGTAAATTCCATATCTCTTGTTGTTTCTTCAGGAGTTCTTGTTCTAATTCAGCCTTCTTCAGATTGATTTCAAGTTCCATCACCTTCTTTTGTTGGCTTGAAACTCCACTTGATCTCGATTTCCTGGATCTTGTCTTATTTTCTGATTTATTGGTTTCTGCTTTCTTTGTGCTGTCTGCTATGCTGTCTGCTTTCTTGATGCTGTCTGCTTTCGTTGTGCTGTCTGCTATGCTGTCTGCTTTCTTTGAAGAAGAATATTCGGTCAATACTTTTGTCGAATCTTCTTGTTTTTTCGCGAGTCGTTCACTTCGTCGTACTTCGGACATTGTTTTATTTCCAAAGGTATTGGTTCAGTAATAGCGATGAAGGACCAGATGTTTCAGTCTTACCTGTAATATATCTATTAATATCCGGCTCGAAGGACCAGATGTTTCAGTCTTACCTGTAATATATCTATTAATATCCAGGTTCGAAAGGCAAGAATATAAATTCCAGAAAATTCGTGTCAAAGTCAAATTTATTTATTATTATGTATGTTTGTTTTTCACCGTAACTAACAAAATTAATAATTCAATTATTTTCAATTAAACAATCTACAACAATAATCGAATACAACTCAGATACAATGATCATTCCGTCTATCCATCCAACCTTCTGTTCGATTGGGTCGCTCGTATGTATAACGCAAGAACAGTCACCTGGTGAGTATTACTATATAAACATCACCACGATATAATCGAATACAACTCAGTTACAATTATAGTTTCGTCTAACCATCCAACTTTATGTTCGATTCAGATGCTCGTATGTGTAACGAAAGAACCGTTACATGGTAGGTGTAACTAAATATACAGCATAACGATATAATCGGAGACAACCCAGATACAATGATTGTTCAATCTATATCCATCCAACCTTATGTTCGATTCGGTTGCTCGTATGTATAACGGAAGAACTGTTACCTGGTTAGACATACTATATGATAATAATCACGATATAATCAAATACAACCCCAGATACGATTATTGTTTAGTCTATCCATTCAACTTTCTGTTCAATTCAGTCGTTCTTATGAAAAACGGAAGAACAGTTACCTGGTGAGTATAACTATATAAACCTAATCGAATATAACCCAGATACGATGAATTTTCAATCTATTCATTTAACCTTCTTCTCGATTCGGTCGCTTTTATGTAAAACGGAAGAACAGTTACCTGGTGAGTATCGCTATATAAACATCATCACGATATCATCGAATACAACTCAGAGATACAATTATCGTTTCGTCTAACCATTTAACCTTCTGTTCGATTCAGTCTCTAGTATGTGTAACGGAAGTACCGTCACCTGGTAAGTATCACTAAATATACACTATTGCGATATAATCGGATACCACCCAGATACATTGATTGTTCAGTCTATCCATCCAACTTTCTGTTCAGTTTAGTCGCTCTTATGTATAACTGGAGAACAGTTTCCTGGTGAGTATAACTATGTGAACATCATCAAGATATAATCGAATATAACCCCAGATACGATTATTGTTTAGTCTATCCATTCAACCTTCTGTTCAATTCAGTCGCTCGTATGTATAACGAAAGAACAGTTACCTGGTGAGTATAACTATATAAACATAATCGAATACAACCCAGATACGATGATTGTTCAATCTCTACTAAATTTAAGCTTCTGCTCGATTCGGTCGCTTGTATGTAAAACGGAAGAACAGTTACCTGGTGAGTATCGCTATATAAACATCATCACGATATCATCGAATACAACTCAGAGATACAATTATCGTTTCGTCTAACCATTTAACCTTCTGTTCGATTCAGTCTCTAGTATGTGTAACGGAAGTACCGTCACCTGGTAAGTATCACTATATATACAGTATTGCGATATAATCGGATACCACCCAGATACATTGATTTTTCAGTCTATCCATTCAACTTTCTGTTCGTTTCGGTCTCTCGTATGTAAAACGGGAATACCGTCACCTGATGTGTATAACTATATACACAGCATAACATCATAATCGAATACAACCCAGATACTATCCATTAAACCTTCTGTTCGATTCGGTTGCTCGTATGTATAACGGAAGAACAGTAACCTGGTGAGTATTTCTATATGAACGTCATCACGATATAATCGAATACAACTCAGATACAATGATCATTCCGTCTATCCATCCAACCTTATGTTCGATTCAGACGCTCGTATGTGTAACGAAATAACCGTTACATGGTAGGTGTAACTGAATATACAGCATAAAGATATATTCGGAGACAACCCAGATACAATGATTGTTCAATCTATACATCCAACCTTATGTTCGATTCGGTTGCTCGTATGTTTAACGGATGAACTGTTACCTGGTTAGACATACTATATGATAATCATCACGATATACTCGAATACAACCCCAGATACGATTATGCTGCAAAGGGGGCCCCCTTGGAATTTTTTCGAACTCTTCATATCGCCTCAACTTCCGAACGGATGGACCGATTTTCATCTTCGATCATACCAATCTGCTTGTTTTTTTTTTTCATAGAATCCATTTCTTCAATCGAAAAAACCGAAATCGAAAAAAAAAATTAACAAAGGGGGCCCCCTTGGAACTTTTTCGAATTCTTCAGATCGCCTTAACTTCCGAACGGATGGATCGATTTTCAACTTCGATCATACCAATCTGTTTTTTTTTTCATAAAATCCATTTCTTCAATCGAAAAAACCGAAATCGAAAAATAAATGCATCAAAGGGGGCCTCCTTGGAACTTTTTCGAATTCTTCAGATCGCCTTAACTTCCAAACGGATGGACCGATTTTCAACTTCGATCATACCAATCTGCTTGTTTTTTTTTTCATAAAATCCATTTCTCCAATCGAAAAAACCGAAATCGAAAAAAAAATTGCATCAAAGGGGGTCCCCTTGGAACTTTTTCGAATTCTTCAGATCGCCTCAACTTCCGAACGGATGGACCTATTTTCAACTTTGATCATACCAATCTGCTTGTTTTTTTCCATAGAATCCATTTCTCCAATCGGAAAAACCGGAATCGAAAAAAAAAATTGCATCAAAGGGGGTCCCCTTGGAACTTTATCGAATTCTTCAGATCGCCTTAACTTCCGAACGGATGGACCGATTTTCAACTTCCATCATACCAATCTGCTTGTTTTTTTTCATAGAATCCATTTCTCCAATCGAAAAAACCGAAATCGAAAAAACAATGCATCAAAGGGGGCCCCCTTGGAACTTTTTCGAATTCTTCAGATCGCCTTAACTTCCGAACGGATGGATCGATTTTCAACTTCGATCATACCAATCTGCTTGTTTTTTTTCATAGAATCCATTTCTCCAATAGAAAAAACCGAAATCGAAAAAAAAATTCATCAAAGGGAGCTCCCTTGGAACTTTTTCGAATTCTTCAGATCGCCTTAACTTCCGAACGGATGGACCGATTTTCAACTTCCATCATACCAATCTGTTTTTTTTTTTTTTCATAAAATCCATTTCTCCAATCAAGAAAACCGAAATCGAAAAAAAAATGCATCAAAGGGGGCCCCCTTGAAACTTTTTCGAATTCTTCAGATCGCCTTAACTTCCGAACGGATGGACCGATTTTCAACTTCGATCATACCAATCAGTTTGTTTTTTTCATAGAATCCATTTCTCCAATCGAAAAAACCGAAATCGAAAAAAAATATGCATCAGAGGAACTTTTTCGAATTCTTCAGATCGCCTTAACTTCCGAACGGATGGACCGATTTTCATCTTCGATCATACCAATCTGCTTGTTTTTTTCATAGAATCCATTTCTTTAATCGAAAAAACCGAAATGGAAAAAAAATGCATCAAAGGGGGCCCCCTTGGAACTTTTTCGAAATCTTCAGATCAACTTAACATCCGAACGGATGGACCGATTTTCAACTTTGTACATGCCAACTTGTTTTTTTTTTTCATAAAATCCATTTCTCCAATCGAAAAAACCGAAATCGAAAAAAAATTGCATCAAAAGGGGCCCCCTTGGAACTTTTTCGAATTCTTCAGATCGCCTTAACTTCCGAACGGATGGACCGATTTTCAACTTCGATTATACCAATCTGCCTGTTTTTTTTCATAGAATCCATTTCTCCAATCGAAAAAACCGAAATCGAAAAATAAAATTGCATCAAAGGGGGCCCCCTTGGAACTTTTTCGAATTCTTCAGACCGCCTTAACTTCCGAACGGATGGACCGATTTTCAATTTCGCGCATACCAATTTGCTTGTTTTTTCATAGAATCCATTTCTTCAATAGAAAAAACCAAAATCGAAAAAAAATTTGCATCAATGGGGGTCCTCTTGGAACTTTCTCGAATTCTTCAGATCGCCTTAACTTCCGAACGGATGGACCGATTTTCAACTTCGATCATACCAATCTGCTTGTTTTTTTTTTTCATAGAATCCATTTCTCTAATCAAAAAAACCGAATTCGAAAAAATAAAAAGCATCAATGGGAGCCCCCTTGGAACTTTTTCGAATTCTTCAGATCGCCTTAACTTCCGAACGGATGGACCGATTTTCAACTTCGATCATACGAATCTGCTTGTTTATTTTCATAGAATCCATTTCTCCAATCGAAAAAACCGAAATCGAAAAAAAATGCATCAAAGGGGGCCCCCTTGGAACTTTTTCGAATTCTTCAGATCGACTTATCTTCCGAACGGATGGACCGATTTTCAACTTCGATCATACCAATCTGCTTGTTTTTTTTTTCATAGAATCCATTTCTCCAATCGAAAAAACCGAAATCTAAAAAAAAATTTGCATCAAAGGGGGCCCCCTTGGAACTTTTTCGAATTCTTCAGATCGCCTCTACTTCCAAACGGATGGACCGATTTTCAACTTCGATCATACCAAACTGCTTGTTTTTTTCATAGAATCCATTTCTTCAATCGAAAAAACCGAAATAAAGAAAAAAATTGCATCAAAGGGGGTCCCCTTGGAACTTTTTCGAATTCTTCAGATCGCCTTAACTTCCAAACGGATGGACCGATTTTCAACATCGATCATACCAATCTGCTTGTTTTTTTCATAGAATCCATTTCTCCAATCGAAAAAACCGAAATCTAAAAAAAAAATTGCATCAAAGGGGGAACCCTTGGAACTTTTTCGAATTCTTCAGATCGCCTTAACTTCCGAACGGATGGACCGATTTTCAACTTCGATCATACCAATCTGCTTGTTTTTTTTCATAGAATCCTTTTCTTCAATCGAAAAAACCGAAAAAAAAAAAAAAAAATGCATCAAAGGGGGCCCCCTTGGAACTTTTTCGAATTCTTCAGATCGCCTTAACTTCCGAACGGATGGACCGATTTTCAACTTCGATCATACCAATCTGCTTGTTTTTTTTCATAGAATCCATTTCTCCAATCGAAAAAACCGAAATAAAAAAAATGCATCAAAGGGGGCCCCCTTGGAACTTTTTCGAATTCTTCAGATCGCCTAACTTCCGAACGGATGGAACGATTTTCAACTTCGATCATACCAATTTGCTTGTTTTCTTTCATATAATCCATTTCTGCAATCGAAAAAACCGAAATCGAAAAAAAAATGCATCAAAGGGGGCCCCCTTGGAACTTTGTCGAATTCTTCAGATCGCCTTAACTTCCGAACGGATGGACCGATTTTCAACTTCGATCATACCAATCTGCTTGTTTTTTTTCATAGAATCCATTTCTCCAATCGAAAAAACCGAAATCGAAAAATAAAATTGCATCAAAGGGGGCCCCCTTGGAACTTTTTCGAATTCTTCAGACCGCCTTAACTTCCGAACGGATGGACCGATTTTCAATTTCGCGCATACCAATTTGCTTGTTTTTTCATAGAATCCATTTCTTCAATAGAAAAAACCAAAATCGAAAAAAAATTTGCATCAATGGGGGTCCTCTTGGAACTTTATCGAATTCTTCAGATCGCCTTAACTTCCGAACGGATGGACCGATTTTCAACTTCCATCATACCAATCTGCTTGTTTTTTTTCATAGAATCCATTTCTCCAATCGAAAAAACCGATATCGAAAAAAAAATGCATCAAAGGGGGCCCCCTTGGAACTTTTTCGAATTCTTCAGGTCGCCTTAACTTCCGAACGGATGGACCGATTTTCATCTTCGATCATACCAATCTGCTTGTTTTTTTCATAGAATCCATTTCTTTAATCGAAAAAACCGAAATGGAAGAAAAAATGCATCAAAGGGGGCCCCCTTGGAACTTTTTCGAATTCTTCAGATCGCCTTAACTTCCGAACGGATGGACCGATTTTCAACTTCGATCATACCAATCTGTCTGTTTTTTTTCATAGAATCCATTTCTCCAATCGAAAAAACCGAAATCGAAAAAAAAAATGCATCAAAGGGGGCCCCCTTGAAACTTCTTCGAATTCTTCAGATCGCCTTAAATTCCGAACGGATGGATCGATTTTCAACTTCGATCATATCAATCTGCTTGTTTTTTTCTCATAGAATCCATTTCTCCAATAGAAAAAAAATTCATCAAAGGGAGCTCCCTTGGAACTTTTTCGAATTCTTCAGATCGCCTTAACTTCCGAACGGATGGACCGATTTTCAACTTCGATCATACCAATCAGTTTGTTTTTTTCATAGAATCCATTTCTTCAATCGAAAAAACCGAAATGGAAAAAAAATGCATCAAAGGGGGCCCCCTTGGAACTTTTTCGAATTCTTCAGATCGCCTTAACTTCCGAACGGATGGACCGATTTTCAACTTCGATCATACCAATCTGTCTGTTTTTTTTTCATAGAATCCATTTCTCCAATCGAAAAAACCGAAATCAAAAAAAATTGCATCAAAGGGGGCCCCCTTGAAACTTCTTCGAATTCTTCAGATCGCCTTAAATTCCGAACGGATGGATCGATTTTCAACTTCGATCATATCAATCTGTTTGTTTTTTTTCATAGAATCCATTTCTCCAATAGAAAAAACCGAAATCAAAAAAAAAAATTCATCAAAGGAAGCTCCCTTGGAACTTTTTCGAATTCTTCAGATCGCCTCAACTTCCAAACGGATGGACCGATTTTCAACTTCGATCATACCAATCTGCTTGTTTTTTTTCATTGAATCCATTTCTCCAATCAAAAAAACCGAAATCGAAAAAAAAAAAATGCATCAAAGGGGGCCCCCTTGAAACTTCTTCGAATTCTTCAGATCGCCTTAACTTCCGAACGGATGGATCGATTTTCAACTACGATCATACCAATCTGCTTGTTTTTTTTTCATAGAATCCATTTTTCCAATAGAAAAAACCGAAATCGAAAAAAAAATTCATCAAAGGGAGCTCCCTTGGAACTTTTTCGAATTCTTCAGATCGCCTTAACTTCCGAACGGATGGACCGATTTTCAACTTCCATCATACCAATCTGTTTGTTTTTTTTTCATAAAATCCATTTCTCCAATCAAGAAAACCGAAATCGAAAAAAAAAATGCATCAAAGGGGGCCCCCTTGAAACTTCTTCGAATTCTTCAGATCGCCTTAAATTCCGAACGGATTGATCGATTTTCAACTTCGATCATATCAATCTGCTTGTTTTTTTTTTCATAGAATCCATTTCTCCAATAGAAAAAAAATTCATCAAAGGGAGCTCCCTTGGAACTTTTTCGAATTCTTCAGATCGCCTTAACTTCCGAACGGATGGACCGATTTTCAACTTCGATCATACCAATCAGTTTTTTTCATAGAATCCATTTCTTCAATCGAAAAAACCGAAATGGAAAAAAAATGCATCAAAGGGGGCCCCCTTGGAACTTTTTCGAATTCTTCAGATCGCCTTAACTTCCGAACGGATGGACCGATTTTCAACTTCGATCATACCAATCTGTCTGTTTTTTTTTCATAGAATCCATTTCTCCAATCGAAAAAACCGAAATCAAAAAAAATTGCATCAAAGGGGGCCCCCTTGAAACTTCTTCGAATTCTTCAGATCGCCTTAAATTCCGAACGGATGGATCGATTTTCAACTTCGATCATATCAATCTGCTTGTTTTTTTTCATAGATATCTGAAGCTGAATGGGATGATGTTTTAGGGGAACATGATCCAGAAATATGTGCAAATGTGTTTATTAGAAAACTGCAAAGATATATTAATGAATGTACTAGTTTGATAAGAAGTAGTAATAGGAAAATGAGACTGAAACCATGGATCACAAGTGGCCTCCTGATATCAATCAGAAAAAGGGATAAAAAGAAAAAATTTTGCACTTTGAATCCAAATGATATGAATGCAAAAAATGAATACAAGCAATACAGGAATAATCTGTCAAAACTAATCAAGAAGTCAAAACATGAATTCTATAAGTCCAAAGTGGAACAAAACTTCCAAAATTCAAGTAAAATTTGGAAGGTGATAAAGGAGGCCACAAATGACCAGGGAAGTAGAACTGAGATTAAGGCTATTGTTGGAGAAAATGGTGTTATGCTGAATGATGGGGTGTTGATTGCTAATGAATTTAATAGATTCTACAGTGGCGTAGGCAAAAAATTGGCGGAAGGTATAGAATCACAGGAATTGAATAATATCGGTAAAACATCTGCTTTCAACCCAACATCGATTTATTTAACACCAATCACAGATAACGAAATTATCAGCCAACTTAGCGCTCTGAAGAAAGGTAAAGCATGTGGAGATGATGGAATTACACCAGAGGCCCTGAAGGCGAATCATATGTATCTACTAAGGCCCCTTAAACATATAATAAACAATGTCCTCAGTACTGGGGTCTACCCAACTATTTTGAAAAATGCACTTATCATACCAATATACAAACAGGGAGACAACAAACTAACAACAAATTACAGACCAATTGCTTTGACAAGTACTATCAGCAAATTATTGGAGAAATGTATTAAACTCAAAATCACTGCTTTTCTTGAAAAATATGAAATATTATCTGATCATCAGTATGCCTTTAGAGAGGATACAAGCACTGAGGATGCCTTGAGTCAAGTAACCCAGCAAATATCATTGAGCCTAGATGAAAAAAACAAAACTATTGAAATTTTTCTGGACTTGGCCAAAGCCTTTGATACTATATCACACCGTATATTGTTAGAAAGACTTGATAATATAGGTATAAGAGGAATTGCAAATAAACTATTTGAGTCTTACTTGGGTAGAAGAACTCAACAAGTGAAAATATCAGATGTAATAAGCGGGCCTTTGGAGATGACATATGGTGTGCCACAGGGTACCGTACTGGGACCATTGCTCTTCAATATTTATATCAATGATATTACGTCGGTCATAGAAGATGGAAAGGTATATTGTTTCGCTGATGATACTGTGATAATAGTAACAGGCCATACATGGGAATCTGCAATGCATAAGGCTGAAGTGGCAATCACTAAAATAAAAAGGTGGTTAGATTGCAGCTTACTCACATTGAATGTGGAAAAAACCAAATTCATAGCTTTTGGTGTGACTCAAAAAAACTTGCCGGGATTTCGTTCCCTGAAAATTCATGATCGCAACTGCAAAATGGAAAATACCCCCTGTAAATGTGAAAATACAATCAAGAGAAAGGAATATATGAAATATCTAGGCATATTAGTTGATGAAAACCTTACATGGAAATTTCATGTGAACCATATAACAAATAAAATTAGAAAATTAATCTACAAGTTTTATGAGCTGAGATATGTATTGAATTTCAAAACCTTAAAAATGGTCTATTTTGCGCTGGTAGAGTCAATAATTAATTATGGTTTGGTAATATGGGGAAATGCCCGCAAAAATACTTTAACATCTCTATATGTTGCACAAAAATATATAATAAAAATCATGTTATTCAAAAACAGAACCTTTCCTACTGAGGCATTATTCGAGGAAAGTAGATTGATGAATATTGAGCAACTCTACATAAAATCAATAATAAGATTCATGGTTGCAAAAAAATACTATAAGAATGAACTGCAACACCAATTCAACACTCGATATGCAACACGGCAGAATGTTCTAGTTCCTAGTGTGACATTATCAGTGACTCAAGGACACATAGTTTATATTGGTCCAAAGGTCTATAATTTTTTGCCACTCCACCTAAGAAATAAGACATACAAACAAGTTAAATATAAAATTAATAATTGGATATTGGAAACTCAAATAACACTAAAAAATCTACAAGACACCCCATAACATCATATCACATATATTATGATATTTAGCAAAAATGTTAACCAAATAGATATTATTATTATGTTTGTTGTTTATTGTTTATTAGATATATAAGTAGAAAGTGAGTTCCATGGGTTGCACACACAGATTTATCTAATCCATTGTGCACCCAAAGTTGATGTATAACTGTAAACTTATTATTATGCATTAATAAATTGAAATTGAAAAAAAATTGAAAAATTTCTCCAATAGAAAAAACCGAAATCGAAAAAAAAAAATTCATCAAAGGAAGCTCCCATGGAACTTTTTCGAATTCTTCAGATCGCCTCAACTTCCAAACGGATGGACCGATTTTCAACTTCGATCATACCAAACTGGTTGTTTTTTTTCATTGAATCCATTTCTCCAATCAAAAAAACCGAAATCGAAAAAAAAATCGCATCAAAGGGGGCTCCCTTGGAACTTTTTCGAATTCTTCAGATCGCCTTAACTTCCGAACGGATGGACCGATTTTCAACTTCGATCATACCAATCTGTCTGTTTTTTTTTTCATAGAATCCATTTCTGAAATCGAAAAAACCGAAATCGAAAAAAAAAAAATGCATCAAAGGGGGCCCCCTTGAAACTTCTTCGAATTCTTCAGATCGCCTTAACTTCCGAACGGATGGATCGATTTTCAACTTCGATCATACCAATCTGCTTGTTTTTTTTTTCATAGAATCCATTTTTCCAATAGAAAAAACCGAAATCGAAAAAAAAATTCATCAAAGGGAGCTCCCTTGAAACTTTTTCGAATTCTTCAGATCGCCTTAACTTCCAAACGGATGGACCGATTTTCAACTTCGATCATACCAATCTGCTTGTTTTTTTTTCATTGAATCCATTTCTTCAATCAAAAAAACCGAAATCGAAAAAAAAAAATGCATCAAAGGGGGCCCCCTTGGAACTTTTTCGAATTCTTCAGATCGCCTTAACTTCCGAACGGATGGACCGATTTTCATCTTCGATCATACCAATCTGCTTGTTTTTTTCATAGAATCCATTTCTTTAATCGAAAAAACCGAAATCAAAAAAAAATGCATCAAAGGGGGCCCTCTTGGAACTTTTTCGAAATCTTCAGATCAACTTAACTTCCGAACGGATAGACCGATTTTCAACTTTGTACATGCCAATTTGCTTGTTTTTTTTTTCATAAAATCCATTTCTCCAATCGAAAAAACCGAAATCGAAAAAAAATTGCATCAAAAGGGGTCCCCATGGAACTTTTTCGAATTGTTCAGATCGCCTTAACTTCCGAACGGATGGACCGATTTTCAACTTCGATCATACCAATCTGTTTGTATTTTTTTCATAAAATCCATTTCTCCAATCGAAAAAACCGAAATCGAAAAAAAAATGCATCAAAGGGGGCCCCCTTGGAACTTTTTCGAATTCTTCAGATCGCCTAACTTCCGAACGGATGGAACGATTTTCAACTTCGATCATACCAATTTGCTTGTTTTCTTTCATATAATCCATTTCTGCAATCGAAAAAACCGAAATCGAGAAAAAAATGCATCAAAGGGGGCCCCCTTGGAACTTTTTCGAATTCTTCAGATCGCCTTAACTTCCGAACGGATGGACCGATTTTCAACTTCGATTATACCAATCTGCTTGTTTTTTTTTCATAGAATCCATTTCTCCAATCGGAAAAACCGAAATCAAAAAATAAAATTGCATCAAAGGGGGCCCCCTTGGAACTTTTTCGAATTCTTCAGACCGCCTTAACTTCCGAACGGATGGACCGATTTTCAATTTCGCGCATACCAATTTGCTTGTTTTTTCATAGAATCCATTTCTTCAATAGAAAAAACCAAAATCGAAAAAAAATTTGCATCAATGGGGGTCCCCTTGGAACTTTTTCGAATTCTTCAGATCGCCTTAACTTCCGAACGGATGGACCGATTTTCAACTTCGATCATACGAATCTGCTTGTTTATTTTCATAGAATCCATTTCTCCAATCGAAAAAACCGAAATCGAAAAAAAATGCATCAAAGGGGGCCCCCTTGGAACTTTTTCGAATTCTTCAGATCGACTTATCTTCCGAACGGATGGACCGATTTTCAACTTCGATCATACCAATCTGCTTGTTTTTTTTCATAGAATCCATTTCTCCAATCAAAAAAACCGAAATCTAAAAAAAAATTTGCATCAAAGGGGGCCCCCTTGGAACTTTTTCGAATTCTTCAGATCGCCTTTACTTCCAAACGGATGGACCGATTTTCAACTTCGATCATACCAAACTGCTTGTTTTTTTCATAGAATCCATTTCTTCAATCGAAAAAACCGAAATTAAAAAAAAAATTGCATGAAAGGGGGTCCCCTTGGAACTTTTTCGAATTCTTCAGATCGCCTTAACTTCCAAACGGATGGACCGATTTTCAACATCGATCATACCAATCTGCTTGTTTTTTTTCATAGAATCCATTTCTCCAATCGAAAAAACCGAAATCTAAAAAAAAATTGCATCAAAGGGGGAACCCTTGGAACTTTTTCGAATTCTTCAGATCGCCTTAACTTCCGAACGGATGGACCGATTTTCAACTTCGATCATACCAATCTGCTTGTTTTTTTTTCATAGAATCCATTTCTCCAATCGAAAAAACCGAAATCGAAAAAAAATGCATCAAAGGGGGCCCCTTGGAACTTTTTCGAATTCTTCAGATCACCTTAACTTTCGAACGTATGGACCGATTTTCAACTTCGATCATACCAATCTGCTTATTTTTTTTTTCATAGAATCCATTTCTTCAATCGAAAAAACCGAAATCAAAAAAAAAATGCATCAAAGGGGGCCCCCTTGAAACTTCTTCGAATTCTTCAGATCGCCTTAAATTCCGAACGGATATATCGATTTTCAACTTCGATCATATCAATCTGCTTGTTTTTTTTCATAGAATCCATTTCTCCAATCAAAAAAACAGGAATCGAAAAAAAAATGCATCAAAGGGGGCCCCCTTGGAACTTTTTCGAATTCTTCAGATCGCCTTAACTTCCGAACGGATAAACCGATTTTCAATTTCGATCATACCAATCTGTCTGTTTTTTTTCATAGAATCCATTTCTCCAATCGAAAAAACCGAAATCGAGAAAAAAAAATGCATCAAAGGGGGCCCCCTTGAAACTTCTTCGAATTCTTCAGATCGCCTTAAATTCCGAACGGATATATCGATTTTCAACTTCGATCATATCAATCTGCTTGTTTTTTTTCATAGAATCCATTTCTCCAATAGAAAAAACCAAAATCGAAAAAAAAAATTCATCAAAGGGAGCTCCCTTGGAACTTTTTCGAATTCTTCAGATCGCCTTAACTTCCGAACGGATGGACCGATTTTCAACTTCGATCATACCAATCTGTCTGTTTTTTTTCATAGAATCCATTTCTCCAATCGAAAAAACCAAAATCAAAAAAAATTGCATCAAAGGGGGCCCCCTTGAAACTTCTTCGAATTCTTCAGATCGCCTTAAATTCCGAACGGATGGATCGATTTTCAACTTCGATCATATCAATCTGCTTGTTTTTTTTCATAGAATCCATTTCTCCAATAGAAAAAACCGAAATCGAAAAAAAAAATTCATCAATGGGAGCTCCCTTGGAACTTTTTCGAATTCTTCAGATCGCCTCAACTTCCAAACGGATGGACCGATTTTCAACTTCGATCATACCAATCTGCTTGTTTTTTTTTTCATTGAATCCATTTCTCCAATCAAAAAAACAGGAATCGAAAAAAAAATGCATCAAAGGGGGCCCCCTTGGAACTTTTTCGAATTCTTCAGATCGCCTTAACTTCCGAACGGATGGACCGATTTTCAACTTCGATTATACCAATCTGCTTGTTTTTTTTTCATAGAATCCATTTCTCCAATCGGAAAAACCGATTATATCGCAATTCTGTATATATAGTGATACTTACCAGGTGACGGTACTTCCGTTACACATACTAGCGACTGAATCAAACTTAAGGTTAAATGGTAAGACGAAACGATAATTGTATCTGAGTTGTATTCGATGATATCGTGATGATGTTTATATAGCAATACTCACCAGGTAACTGTTCTTCCGTTTTACATACAAGCGACCGAATCGAGCAGAAGGTTGAATTTAGTATGGATTGAACAATCATCGTATCTGGGTTGTATTCGATTATGTTTATATAGTTATACACACCAGGTAACTGTTCTTCCGTTATACATACTAGCGACTGAATCGAACAGAGTGTTGAATGGTTAGACGAAACGATTATTGTATCTGAGATGTATTCGATGATATCGTGATGATGTTTATATAGCAATACTCACCAGGTAACTGTCCTTCAGTTTTACATACAAGTGACCGAATCGAGCAGAAGGTTGAATGGATAGATTGAACAATCATCGTATCTGAGTTGTATTCGATTATGTTTATATAGTTATACTCACCAAGTAACTGTTCTTCCGTTATACATACGAGCGACTGAATTGAACAGAAGGTTGAATGGATAGACTAAACAATGATCGTATCTGGGGTTGTATTCGATTATATCGTGATGATGTTTATATAGTTATACTCACCAGGTAACTGTTCTCCAGTTATACATAAGAGCGACTGAACTGAATAGAAAGTTGTATAGATAGAGTGAACAATCATCGTATCTGGGTTGTATTCGATTATTTCGTGATGATTATTATATATTATGTCTAACCAGGTAACTGTTCTTCCGTTATACATACGAGCAACCGAATCGAACATAAGATTGAATGGATAGATTGAACAATCATTGTATCTGGGTTGTCTCCGATTATATCGTTATGCTGTATATTCAGATACACCTACCATGTAACGGTTCTTTCGTTACACATACGAGCGTCTGAATCGAACATAAGGTTGGATGGTTAGACGGAACGATAATTGTAACTGAGTTGTATTCGATTATATCGTGGGAATGTTTATATAGTAATACTCACCAGGTGACTGTTCTTGCGTTATACGTACGAGCGACCCAATCGAACAGAAGGTTAGATGGATAGACGGAATGATCATTGTATCTGAGTTGTATTCGATTATATCGTGATGAAGTTTATATAGAAATACTCACCAGGTTACTGTTCTTTCGTTATACATACGAGCAACCGAATCGAACAGAAGGTTGAATGGATAGTATCTGAGTTGTATTCGATTATGATGATATGCTGTGTATATAGTTATACACACTAGGTGACGGTATTCCCGTTTTACATACGAGCGACCGAAACGAACAGAAAGTTGAATGGATAGACTGAACAATCAATGTATCTGTTTTGTATCCGATTATATCGCAATACTGTATATATAGTGATACTTACCAGGTGACGGTACTTCCGTTACACATACTAGCGACTGAATCGAACAGAAGGTTAAATGGTTAGACGAAGCGATAATTGTATCTGAGTTGTATTCGATGATATCGTGATGATGTTTATATAGCAATACTCACCAGGTAACTGTTCTTCCGTTTTACATAAAAGCGACCAAATCCAGCAGAAGGTTAAATGGATAGATTGAAAATTCATCGTATCTGGGTTGTATTCGATTAGGTTTATATAGTTATACTCACCAGGTAACTGTTTTTCCGTTATACATAAGAACGACTGAATTGAACAGAAGGTTGAATGGATAGACTAAACAATAATCGTATCTGGGGTTGTATTCGAGTATAGATATAGATAAACTACAGAAAATCCAAAAGTTTTTTTTGAAAATTATAAACCATAAACCACGTACCTACCCTACAAATGAATTATATAATGAAACCCATGTTCTTGATATACGGCAATTGTTTTTTGTTGCAACGGTGACAAGACAGCACAAGCACAAAAATGATCTTATTAAAATATCGCATATGTATGATACCCGATATAGAACAAACTCTTCATACGTCCCAAAACCTGAAAAAAATATTTTACAACGGAGTTATATTTACCTGGGACCCAAACTCTATAATACCGTTTCCCTCGAAATAAGGCATTTGAATTCTCTCAAAATGTTCAAGAATAAAATAAAAAAATGGATACTTAGTATGCCTCGAATGATAATTCACCAGTATATCGATACTAAAAATACATATTACTGTAATCATTGATTATAATTAGTAATTATTCCTTGATATTGTATGATTGTGTATATACCTATCATGTATTAAAATATAGTCATATCCTCCTCTAATTGGAAATCTCTACCTGATATGTATGTCAATTATTTGAATAAAATGAAAAACCACATTCAAGGTTCTCCTTTTGTGGTCCTCCTTTCAATTTATTCACTTTTTTTTTTTTGTTATGCATTTCCATGCTCATTATGTATTATGTATGGGTGAATAAATATTATTATTATTATTATCATTATTATTATTATTATTATTATTATTATTATTATATCGTGATGATTATCATATAGTATGTCTAACCAGGTAACAGTTCTTCCGTTAAACATACGAGCAACCGAATCGAACATAAGGTTGGATGGATAGATTGAACAATCATTGTATCTGGGTTGTCTCCGATTATATCTTTATGCTGCATATTCGGTTACACCTACCATGTAACGGTTATTTCGTTACACATACGAGCGTCTGAATCAAACATAAGGTTGGATGGTTAGACGGAACGATAATTGTAACTGAGTTGTATTCGATTATATCGTGGTGATGTTTATATAGTAATACTCACCAGGTGACTGTTCTTGCGTTATACATACGAGCGACCCAATCGAACAGAAGGTTGGATGGATAGACGGAATGATCATTGTATCTGAGTTGTATTCGATTATATCGTGATGACGTTCATTTAGAAATACTCACCAGGTTACTGTTCTTTCGTTATACATACGAGCAACCGAATCGAACAGAAGGTTGAATGGATAGTATCTGGGTTGTATTCGATTATGATGTTATGCTGTGTATATAGTTATACACATTAGGTGACGGTATTCCCGTTTTACATACGAGCGACCGAAACGAACAGAAAGTTGAATGGATAGACTGAACAATCAATGTATCTGGGTGGTATCCGATTAATTATCGCAATACTGTATATATAGTGAAACTTACCAGGTGACGGTACTTCCGTTACACATACTAGAGACTGAATCGAACAGAAGGTTAAATGGTTAGACGAAACGATAATTGTATCTCTGAGTTGTATTCGATGATATCGTGATGATGTTTATATAGCGATACTCACCAGGTAACTGTTCTTTCGTTTTACATACAAGCGACCGAATCGAGCAGAAGCTTAAATTTAGTAGAGATTGAACAATCATCGTAACTGGGTTGTATTCGATTATGTTTATATAGTTATACTCACCAGGTAACTGTTCTTTCGTTATACATACGAGCGACTGAATTGAACAGAAGGTTGAATGGATAGACTAAACAATAATCGTATCTGGGGTTGTATTCGATTATATCTTGATGATGTTCATATAGTTATACTCACCAGGAAACTGTTCTCCAGTTATACATAAGAGCGACTAAACTGAACAGAAAGTTGAATGGATAGACTAAACAATGATCGTATCTGAGGTTGTATACGATTATATCGTGATGATGTTTATATAGCAATACTCACCAGGTAACTGTCCTTCCGCTTTACATACAAGCGACCGAATCGAGCAGAAGGTTTAATGGATAGATTGAACAATCATCGTATCTGAGTTGTATTCGATTATGTTTATATAGTTATACTCACCAGGTACCATGTTATTCCGTTATACATACGAGCAACCGAATCGAACATAAGGTTGAATGGATAGATTGAACGATCATCGTATCTGAGTTGTATTCAATTATGTTTATATAGTTATACCTACCAAGTAACTGTTCTTCCGTTATACATACGAGCGACTGAATTGAACAGAAGGTTGAATGGATAGACTAAACAATTATCGTATCTGGGGTTGTATTCGATGATATCGTGATGATGTTTATATAGTTATACTCACCAGGTAACTGTTCTCCAGTTATACATAAGAGCGACTGAACTGAACAGAAGGATGAATGGATAGACTGAATAATCATCGTATCTGGGTTGTATTCGATTATTTCGTGATGATTATTATATATTATGTCTAACCAGGTAACTGTTCTTTCGTTATACACACGAGCAACCGAATCGAACATAAGGTTGAATGGATAGATTGAACAATCATTGTATCTGGGTTGTCTACGATTATATCGTTATGCTGTATAATTAGATACACCTACCATGTAACGGTTCTTTCGTTACACATACGAGCGTCTGAATCGAACATAAGGTTGGATTGGTTAGACAGAACGATAATTGTAACTGAGTTGTATTCGATTATATCGTGGTAATGTTTATATAGTTATACACACCAGGTGACTGTTCTTTCGTTATACATACGAGCAACCGAATCGAACAGAAGGTTGAATGGATGGTATCTGGGTTGTATTCGATTATGATGTTATGCTGTGTATATAGTTATACACACTAGGTGACGGTATTCCCGTTTTACATACGAGCGACCGAAACGAACAGAAAGTTGAATGGATAGACTGAACAATCAATGTATCTGGTTGGTATCCGATTATATCGCAATACTGTATATATAGTGATACTTACCAGGTGACGGTACTTCCGTTACACATACTAGCGACTGAATCGAACAGAAGGTTAAATGGTTAGACGAAGCGATAATTGTATCTGAGTTGTATTCGATGATATCGTGATGATGTTTATAGCAATACTCCCCAGGTAACTGTTCTTACGTTTTACATACAAGCGACCGAATCGAGCAGAAGGTTAAATAGATAGATTGAACAATCATCGTATCTGGGTTGTATTCGATTATGTTTATATAGTTATACTCACCAGGTAACTGTTCTTCCGTTATACATACGAGCGACTGAATTGAACAAAAGGTTGAATGGATAGACTAAACAATGATCGTATCTGGGGTTGTATTCGATGATATCGTGATGATGTTTATATAGTTATACTCACCAGGTCACTGTTCTCCAGTTATACATGAAAGCGACTGAACTGAACAGAAGGTTGAATGGATAGACTGAACAATCATTGTATCTGGGTTGTATTCGATTATATCGTGATGATTATCATATAGTATGTCTTACCATGTAACAGTTCTTCTGTTACACATACGAGCAACCGAATCGAACATAAGGTTGAATGGATAGATTGAACAATCATTGTATCTGGGTTGTCTCCGATTATATCGTTATGCTGTATATTCAGATACACCTACCATGTAACGGTTCTTTCGTTACACATACGAGCGTCTGAATCGAACATAAGGTTGGATGGTTAGACGGAACGATAATTGTAACTGAGTTGTATTCGATTATATCGTGGGAATGTTTATATAGTAATACTCACCAGGTGACTGTTCTTGCGTTATACGTACGAGCGACCCAATCGAACAGAAGGTTAGATGGATAGACGGAATGATCATTGTATCTGAGTTGTATTCGATTATATCGTTGTTTCATGTTTTTTCTCTTCTCTCTATATATGTTGAATGTAATGTCAGGTTTTGACAAGTAATATAGGAATTGTTCTGCCATTAATTCCTTATTATTTATAGTATTTGCCTGAAGTAAAAGGTCCTTCGATATTTAGCCAAGGATTATTTGCCAATCCAGTCTAAGCCCGAAACATTTGGTCCTTCGAGCAGCGAAACTTATCATGTCGACCAAAAGTGGAAAGCAGTCAAGAATCGAAAGTGGAAGAAAGTCTGATGATACTGTGAGTCAGAAAGTATCAGAAGATTCCAAAATATATAAACAGAAGACTAGATCAATTCAAAAAACCGCCAGCAATGTATCAAAAGAATCAAATAATTCAAAAAGACTTATGGAGCTAGAAAAAATGAAACTTAAGAAGAAACTTGAGTACGAACTGAAATTAATAGATTTGGAAGAGAAGTATTTGAATAATGGAAGTGATGAAAATGAAGAAACTAGAAGTGAACACACATCGGTCAAAACCGAACCCCAAAAGGTCGAAAAATGGTTAGAAAAGTTGAACATAGTGCCAAGTGAAAATGAAGAAAATATTCACTCTAAGAAAGAAGATGTTCGACTTAACAATTTTTTAATGAGGCAATCAACTTCAAAAGATTTAGCAATTTTTGCAGGTGATCCATTAGATTGGCCAAGTTTTATAACACAATTCAGAGAAACTACTGACCTGTGTAAATATTCGAAACGGGAAAACATGAGTCGACTCCATCGTTGTTTACGAGGTAAAGCCAAGGAAAGTGTGGAGTATCTTTTGAATTATCCAGATCAATTAGATAAAGTTTTATCTGTACTGGAGAGAAGATTTGGTAGATCAGAATATATCGTCGAAGAAATAATAAAGAAAATCAATCAGGTACCATATATAAAGGAATATCAATTCGAATCTATAATAGACTTTTCCAATAAAGTATTAAATTTAGTAGCAACAATCGAGAGCTCAGGTCACAATGGACAACTCTATAACACCCAAGTTCTGAATGAAATGGTGAATAAACTTCCTTCTAGTCTGAAGATTCAGTGGGGTTCTGTATTGAACCAGGGAGAAGTTGCGAATCTGAAAACATTCTCGAATTGGATGGAAAACATTTCAGAAAGTTTGTGCCATGTATCCAGACCAAAATATGATGACCGACGAAAACAGGCGACAGCCTCAGCAAAAGCAGAAGTCAACTTTTCTATCCGAAGCGAAAATATTCGAACATGCCTGTATTGTGGAGATAAGAGTAATCATTGTATAAACAAATGCCAAATATTTGAGAAACTGTCTATAAACGATCGATGGAAATGGGTAAAATCAAAGAGAATTTGTTTTTCATGCTTCAAACAGAATCATCAGATACAACAGTGTCGCAATAAGAAGGTTTGTGGTATAAATAATTGCAAGAAGCTTCACAATTCTTTGCTGCATGAAGATGATTCTGCACAAGTTGATAAGCAGCATGTTAACGAACCTGGTTCTTCTGGAATCTGCAACTCCAATCCTCAATCTGAAAGAAATTTGAATATTTCGAGTACAACACATAGAAATATTCTTCTGAGAATTGTCCCTGTCATATTGACAAGTTCAACCGGAGTCCAAGTACAAACTTATGCACTTTTCGATGAAGCCTCTACAGTAACCATGCTAGACGAGGACATTTCGAATACATTGGGTCTACAAGGTGAAAATAGACCACTTTCACTACAATGGACCAACGATTTTTCAAATTATATACACAATTCTAAAATCGTGTCATTGAAAATAGCAGGAGTTGCTCCAGGAAGTAAAACATTCACCCTATATCATGTTAGAACTGCCAAAAACCTGTCACTGCCGATTCAAACTGTAAATATAGAAGATCTCTGTAAACGTTGGCCGTATATACAGAATGTTCCCGTCAATTCATTGAATAATGCTCAACCAACAATACTGATTGGACAGGATAACTGGCCACTCACAATTCCTCGCAGTCATATTCAGAAAAGTTGGAATGATCCTGTACTAACAAAAACTTGGTTGGGATGGGTGATTCATGGAATAATCACATCTAATGAGCCGAAGAGAGAATACAATTATTTAATAAATAATGCTCATGAACAAGATGAAAATTTATATAACCTAGTGAAAAATTCATTCAGAATCGAAGACGTTGGTACCAAATTCCCAGAGAAATCGAAAGATGAAATATACGCAGAGGAAATTTTAGAAAAAAATACAAAAAGAATAAGTAAATATAAATGGGAAACAGGTTTATTATGGAAAAATGATGAAATTAAGTTGCCAGAGAGTAAGAATAATGCATTTTTTAGACTCAAATATATCGAAAGAAGAATGAAACAGGATGGATCCTTTGCCGAAGCTTATAAAAATAAAATTCATGATTATGTAAATAAAGGATACGCTAGGAAGTTGACCATCCAGGAATTGGACAAGAAAGAAGAGAACGAGTGGTATTTACCGCATTTTGCAGTTGTTAACCATAACAAACCAAACAAGATACGAGTAGTCTTCGATGCAGCAGCGAAATCGAATGCTGTCAGCCTAAACGACATGCTTTTACCTGGTCCAGATTTATACAACTCCATCATAAGTGTAATATGGAAATTTAGACAACAGAAAATTGCATTTAGTGGAGACGTGAAAGAAATGTTTTTACAAATTAATGTTAGAAAAGAGGATTTGCCTGCCCAGAGATTTTTGTGGAGAGAAAGTGATCAAGAAGAGCCGGGAGTTTACGAAATGTCTGTCATGTTATTTGGTACAGTATGTTCACCAAGTATAGCCCAATTTGTGAGAAACAAAAATAGCAATGAATTTAAAGATATATATCCAGAAGCCTCCAATGCTATTATAAGTTACCATTACATGGATGATTACCTAGATAGTTGTGCCGATGAAGAGAAGGCAATCCAGTTGATCCGTCAAGTGATAGAAATACATAAACATGCTGGATTTTCTATATGTAATTGGAATTGCAATTCTAAAAATGTTCTCAAACTCATTCCTGAAAATTTGCGAGATAATCGTAACAAAGATTTAAATTTGAATGATGGTGAGATGCCTTGTGAGAGAGTACTTGGTTTACAATGGGACCCGAACACAGATGAATTTTTCTTCAAATTGAAATTTCACAATCTGAATCCTGAAATATTGAATGGTACTTGTATACCAACCAAACGACAGTTATTAAAAATAACGATGTCTATTTTCGATCCACTTGGTTTCATAGCGAATGTTGTTGTATTCTTGAAAATCTTATTACAAAGTTTATGGAAAATAAAAATTGGTTGGGATGAAGAAATACCAAAAGAATACAATACCCAATGGCAAAAATGGAGAAAACTTATACTAAATTTGGAATCCCTAAGAATAAGAAGATCGCTTTTCACATGCTCATGGGATAACCAATCAGTACAGTTGCACATTTTTGCGGATTCAAGTGAAAAAGCCTACTCAGCAAGTGCCTATTTGCGATTAGAAAGTAATGTAATCGAAACAGCTTTCCTGATGTCTAAAACAAGAGTTGTGCCATTGAAGCGAGTACCATCTATTCCTAGACTTGAATTACAAGCTGCGCTTTTATCAAGTAATCTTTATAAATTCATCAAAATCAATTTTCCTATAACTTTTTCGAAAGTATTTCTCTGGTCAGATTCAAAAATTGTTATATTTTGGATCAAAAATGATAATGGAAAATTAAAACAATACGTGGCAAATAGAATCACACAGATACAAGAAATAACGAATACGGATTGGTGGCATTGGATTAGCACTAAAGATAACGTAGCAGATGAAGGTACAAAATGGACAAAAATTCCAAAAATTAGTTCAGAGAGTAGATGGTTACAAGGACCAGAGTTTTTGAAACTTCCAGAACCTCAATGGCCAAAAGAAGAAACTAATTTTGATGTGAAAGAGGATGAAATGGAGCTCAAGCATGAAATATTAGTGGTTACACACTTTCGAAGGAATTCAGCTCTTCCCGATATAGAAAGATTCTCGAAATTCTTGAAACTCATTCGTACAACAGGATGGATAATAAAATTCAAAGAAAAAATCACACACAGATTGGTCAATGGTGCATTATCTGTAGGACAATTGAATGAAGCTGAAACTGCATGGTGGATAGAAGTTCAGAAGGAAAGTTTTCCAGAGGAAGTAACCATACTCATGAAAAATAAAATTATAAGTAAAAACAGCAAATTATATAATTTGACACCATTCATCGATGAGAAACAGGTGATGCGGATGAGAGGTCGAATAAGTCTCACTTGTGTAGCAGATGAAAACATGAAAAATCCAGTTATTCTACCATCAAATCATCGATTCACAAAATTACTTGTAGAATATTTTCATGAAGAATACAAACATTCGGGTCAAGATTATATAGTGAATCAAATAAGACAGAAATACTGGATACTGAATATTCGACAGCTGGTGAAGAAAGTATCAAGAAATTGCCTTATTTGTAAAAAAAGAAGATGTAAGCCTGAAGAACCAATGATGAGTGAGTTACCAGAAGGAAGAGTTGCTGCTTATGTTCTACCTTTTACTCATACTGGTATGGACTATTTTGGGCCTTTGGAAGTAACAGTTGGCAGAAGAAGAGAAAAAAGATATGGTGTGATATTCACATGTTTGACAATACGAGCAGTTCATGTTGAGGTGGCTTGCTCACTGGATACCAATTCGGCCATAATGGCAATCCGAAGATTTATGGCAAGAAGAGGAAAACCACTCCATATCTATTCTGATAACGGTACCAACCTCCGAGGAGCCGAAAAAGAGTTGAAACAAGCAATATTAGGAATCGATCAGGAAAAAGTTTCAGAAGAGTTGGTTAACCGACATATAAATTGGCATTTCATACCTGCAGCATCTCCCCATATGGGTGGGTCGTGGGAACGATTAATACGATCCATTAAAACAGCTTTATATGTTGTACTCAGAGAAAGAACTCCCAGGGAAGAAGTTCTGACTACCTTGTTAGTTGAAGCGGAGAACATAGTAAATGGAAGACCATTAACCCATGTTTCTATAGATCCAAATGATATGGAAAGTTTGTCACCCAATCATTTTTTGATAGGAACGAACAATAGAACTGACGCACCTGGAAGTTTTTCTGAAAAAGATTTGTGTTCTAAAAGACAATGGAGAATTGCTCAAACACTATCCGAAATGTTCTGGAAGAGATGGGTGAAGGAATATCTTCCAACCTTGACAAAGAGGACGAAATGGTACACGAAATCAAATCCTTTGAAAATAGGAGACATAGTTCTCGTAGTAGATGATAAGCAACCCAGAAATTCGTGGCCTTTAGGACGAATAACGAATATATTTCCCGGAAAAGACGGACAGGTTAGAGTTGTGGATGTGAAAATTAGATCAACGGTATATAGAAGACCTACAACAAAAATTTGTAAACTCAATGTGGAAACCACCAGAGAATTGAATGAAGAATCAGAAGAGGATAATAGAAAATAAATGAAAGAAGAAAAAGAATCGGAGAATGTATAATTTATTATTATACGGGGGGAGAAATGTTTCATGTTTTTTCTCTTCTCTCTATATATGTTGAATGTAATGTCAGGTTTTGACAAGTAATATAGGAATTGTTCTGCCATTAATTCCTTATTATTTATAGTATTTGCCTGAAGTAAAAGGTCCTTCGATATTTAGCCAAGGATTATTTGCCAATCCAGTCTAAGCCCGAAACAATCGTGATGAAGTTTATATAGAAATACTCACCAGGTTACTGTTCTTTCGTTATACATACGAGCAACCGAATCGAACAGAAGGTTGAATGGATAGTATCTGAGTTGTATTCGATTATGATGTTATGCTGTGTATATAGTTATACACACTAGGTGACGGTATTCCCGTTTTACATACGAGCGACCGAAACGAACAGAAAGTTGAATGGATAGACTGAACAATCAATGTATCTGGTTTGTATCCGATTATATCGCAATACTGTATACATAGTCATACTTACCAGGTGACGGTACTTCCGTTACACATACTAGCGACTGAATCGAACAGAAGGTTAAATGGTTAGACGAAGCGATAATTGTATCTGAGTTGTATTCGATGATATCGTGATGATGTTTATATAGCAATACTCACCAGGTAACTGTTCTTCCGTTTTACATAAAAGCGACCAAATCCAGCAGAAGGTTAAATGGATAGATTGAAAATTCATCGTATCTGGGTTGTATTCGATTAGGTTTATATAGTTATACTCACCAGGTAACTGTTTTTCCGTTATACATAAGAACGACTGAATTGAACAGAAGGTTGAATGGATAGACTAAACAATAATCGTATCTGGGGTTGTATTCGAGTATATCGTGATGATTATCATATAGTATGTCTAACCAGGTAACAGTTCTTCCGTTAAACATACGAGCAACCGAATCGAACATAAGGTTGGATGGATATATTGAACAATCATTGTATCTGGGTTGTCTCCGATTATATCTTTATGCTGCATATTCGGTTACACCTACCATGTAACGGTTATTTCGTTACACATACGAGCATCTGAATCAAACATAAGGTTGGATGGTTAGACGGAACGATAATTGTAACTGAGTTGTATTCGATTATATCGTGGTGATGTTTATATAGTAATACTCACCAGGTGACTGTTCTTGCGTTATACATACGAGCGACCCAATCGAACAGAAGGTTGGATGGATAGACGGAATGATCATTGTATCTGAGTTGTATTCGATTATATCGTGATGACGTTCATATAGAAATCCTCACCAGGATACTGTTCTTTCGTTATACATACGAGCAACCGAATCGAACAGAAGGTTGAATGGATAGTATCTGGGTTGTATTCGATTATGATGTTATGCTGTGTATATAGTTATACACATTAGGTGACGGTATTCCCGTTTTACATACGAGCGACCGAAACGAACAGAATGTTGAATGGATAGACTGAACAATCAATGTATCTGGGTGGTATCCGATTAATTATCGCAATACTGTATATATAGTGAAACTTACCAGGTGACGGTACTTCCGTTACACATACTAGAGACTGAATCGAACAGAAGGTTAAATGGTTAGACGAAACGATAATTGTATCTCTGAGTTGTATTCGATGATATCGTGATGATGTTTATATAGCGATACTCACCAGGTAACTGTTCTTTCGTTTTACATACAAGCGACCGAATCGAGCAGAAGCTTAAATTTAGTAGAGATTGAACAATCATCGTAACTGGGTTGTATTCGATTATGTTTATATAGTTATACTCACCAGGTAACTGTTCTTTCGTTATACATACGAGCGACTGAATTGAACAGAAGGTTGAATGGATAGACTAAACAATAATCGTATCTGGGGTTGTATTCGATTATATCTTGATGATGTTCATATAGTTATACTCACCAGGAAACTGTTCTCCAGTTATACATAAGAGCGACTAAACTGAACAGAAAGTTGAATGGATAGACTAAACAATGATCGTATCTGGGGTTGTATACGATTATATCGTGATGATGTTAATATAGCAATACTCACCAGGTAACTGTCCTTCCGCTTTACATACAAGCGACCGAATCGAGCAGAAGGTTTAATGGATAGATTGAACAATCATCGTATCTGAGTTGTATTCGATTATGTTTATATAGTTATACTCACCAGGTACCATGTTATTCCGTTATACATACGAGCAACCGAATCGAACATAAGGTTGAATGGATAGATTGAACGATCATCGTATCTGAGTTGTATTCAATTATGTTTATATAGTTATACCTACCAAGTAACTGTTCTTCCGTTATACATACGGGCGACTGAATTGAACAGAAGGTTGAATGGATAGACTAAACAATTATCGTATCTGGGGTTGTATTCGATGATATCGTGATGATGTTTATATAGTTATACTCACCAGGTAACTGTTCTCCAGTTATACATAAGAGCTACTGAACTGAACAGAAGGATGAATGGATAGACTGAATAATCATCGTATCTGGGTTGTATTCGATTATTTCGTGATGATTATTATATATTATGTCTAACCAGGTAACTGTTCTTCCGTTATACATACGAGCAACCGAATCGAACATAAGGTTGAATGGATAGATTGAACAATCATTGTATCTGGGTTGTCTACGATTATATCGTTATGCTGTATAATTAGATACACCTACCATGTAACGGTTCTTTCGTTACACATACGAGCGTCTGAATCGAACATAAGGTTGGATTGGTTAGACAGAACGATAATTGTAACTGAGTTGTATTCGATTATATCGTGGTAATGTTTATATAGTTATACACACCAGGTGACTGTTCTTGCGTTATACGTACGAGCGACCCAATCGAACAGAAGGTTGGATGGATAGACGGAATGATCATTGTATCTGAGTTGTATTCGATTATATCGTGATGAAGTTCATATAGAAATACTCACCAGGTTACTGTTCTTTCGTTATACATACGAGCAACCGAATCGAACAGAAGGTTGAATGGATGGTATCTGGGTTGTATTCGATTATGATGTTATGCTGTGTATATAGTTATACACACTAGGTGACGGTATTCCCGTTTCACATACGAGCGACCGAAACGAACAGAAAGTTGAATGGATAGACTGAACAATCAATGTATCTGGTTGGTATCCGATTATATCGCAATACTGTATATATAGTGATACTTACCAGGTGACGGTACTTCCGTTACACATACTAGCGACTGAATCGAACAGAAGGTTGAATGGTTAGACGAAGCGATAATTGTATCTGAGTTGTATTCGATGATATCGTGATGATGTTTATAGCAATACTCACCAGGTAACTGTTCTTACGTTTTACATACAAGCGACCGAATCGAGCAGAAGGTTAAATAGATAGATTGAACAATCATCGTATCTGGGTTGTATTCGATTATGTTTATATAGTTATACTCACCAGGTAACTGTTCTTCCGTTATACATACGAGCGACTGAATTGAACAAAAGGTTGAATGGATAGACTAAACAATGATCGTATCTGGGGTTGTATTCGATGATATCGTGATGATGTTTATATAGTTATACTCACCAGGTCACTGTTCTCCAGTTATACATGAAAGCGACTGAACTGAACAGAAGGTTGAATGGATAGACTGAACAATCATTGTATCTGGGTTGTATTCGATTATATCGTGATGATTATCATATAGTATGTCTTACCATGTAACAGTTCTTCTGTTACACATACGAGCAACCGAATCGAACATAAGGTTGAATGGATAGATTGAACAATCATTGTATCTGGGTTGTCTCCGATTATATCGTTATGCTGTATATTTAGTTACACCTACCATGTAACGGTTCTTTAGTTACACATACGAGCGTATGCATCGAACATAAGGTTGGATGATTAGACGGAACGATAATTGTAACTACTGAGTTGTATTCTATTATATCGTGGTGATGTTTATATAGTAATACTCACCAGGTGACTGTTCTTGCGTTATACATACGAGCGACCCAATCGAACAGGAGGTTGGATGGATAGACGGAATGATCATTGTATCTCAGTTGTATTCGATTATATCGTGATGAAGTTTATATAGAAATACTCACCAGGTTACTGTTCTTTCGTTATACATACGAGCAACCGAATCGAACAGAAGGTTGAATGGATAGTATCTGGGTTGTATTCGATTATGATCTTATGCTGTGTATATAGTTATACACATTTGATGACGGTATTCCCGTTTTACATACGAGCGACCGAAAAGAACAGAAAAATGAATGGATAGACTGAACAATCAATGTATCTGGGTGGTATCCGATTATATCGCTATACTGTATATATAGTGATACTTACCAGGTGACGGTACTTCCGTTACACATACTAGCGACTGAATCGAACAGAAGGTTGAATGGTTAGACGAAACGATAATTGTATCTGAGTTGTATCCGATGATATCGTGATGATGTTTATATAGCAATAATAACCAGGTAACTATTCTTCCGTTTCACATACAAGCGACCGAATCGAGCAGAAGGTTGAATGTATAGATTGAACAATCATCGTATCTGGGTTGTATTTGATTATGTTTATATAGTTATACTCACCAGGTACCTGTTCTTCCGTTATACATACGAGCGACTGAATTGAACAGAAGGTTGAATGGATAGACTAAACAATAATCGTATCTGGGGTTGTTTTCGATTATATCTTGATGATGTTCATATAGTTATACTCACCAGGAAACTTTTCTCCAGTAATACATAAGAGCGACTGAACTGAACAGAAAGTTGAATGGATAGACTGAACAATCAACGTATCTGGGTGGTATTCGATTATATCGTGATGATTATCATATAGTATGTCTAACCAGGTAACAGTTCTTCTGTTACACATACGAGCAACCGAATCGAACATAAGGTTGAATGGATAGATTGAACAATCATTGTATCTGGGTTGTCTCCGATTATATCGTTATGCTGTATATTAAGTTACACCAACCATGTAACGGTTCTTTCGTTACACATACGAGCGTCTGAATCGAACATAAGGTTGGATGATTAGACGAAACAATAATTGTATCTGAGTTGTATTCGATGATATCGTGATGATGTTTATATAGCAATACTCACCAGGTAACTGTTTTTCCGTTTCACATACAAGCGACCGAATCGAGCAGAAGATTAAATTTAGTATGGATTGAACAATCATCGTATCTGGGTTGTATTCGATTATGTTCATATAGTTATACTCACCAGGTAACTGTTCGTCCGTTATACATACTAGCGACTGAATCGAACAGAATGTTGAATGGTTAGACGAAACGATAATTGTATCTGAGTTGTATTCGATGATATCGTGATGATGTTTATATAGCAATACTCACCAGGTAACTGTCCTTCAGTTTTACATACAAGTGACCGAATCGAGCAGAAGGTTAAATGGATAGATTGAACAATCATCGTATCTGAGTTGTATTCGATTATGTTTATATAGTTATACTCACCAGGTACCTGTTCTTCCGTTATACATACGAGCAACCGAATCGAACATAAAGTTGATTGGATAGATTGAACAATCATCGTATCTGAGTTGTATTCGATTATGTTTATATAGTTATACTCACCAAGTAAATGTACTTCCGTTATACATACGGGCGACTGAATTGAACAGAAGGTTGAATGGATAGACTAAACAATGATCGTATCTGGGGTTGTATTCGATTATATCGTGATGATGTTTATATAGTTATACTCACCAGGTAACTATTCTCCAGTTATACATAAGAGCGACTGAACTGAACAGAAGGTTGTATGGATAGACTGAACAATCATCGTATCTGGGTTGTATTCGATTATTTCGTGATGATTAGTATATATTATGTCTAACCAGGTAACTGTTCTTTCGTTATACATACGAGCAACCGAATCGAACATAAGGTTGAATGTATAGATTGAACAATCATTGTATCTGGGTTGTCTCCGATTATATCGTTATGCTGTATATTTAGATACACCTACCATGTAACGGTTCTTTCGTTACACATACGAGCGTCTGAATCGAACATAAGGTTGGATGGTTAGACGGAACGATAATTGTAACTGAGTTGTATTCGATTATATCGTGGGAATGTTTATATAGTAATACTCACCAGGTGACTGTTCTTGCGTTATACGTACGAGCAAACCAATCAAACAGAAGGTTAGATGGATAGACGGAATGATCATTGTATCTGAGTTGTATTCGATTATATCGTGATGAAGTTTATATAGAAATACTCACCAGGTTACTGTTCTTTCGTTATACATACGAGCAACCGAATCGAACAGAAGGTTGAATGGATAGTATCTGAGTTGTATTCGATTATGATGTTATGCTGTGTATATAGTTATACACACTAGGTGACGGTATTCCCGTTTTACATACGAGCGACCGAAACGAAACTAAAAGTTGAATGGATAGACTGAACAATCAATGTATCTGGTTGGTATCCGATTATATCGCAATACTGTATATATAGTTATACTTACCAGGTGACGGTACTTCCGTTACACATACTAGCGACTGAATCGAACAGAAGGTTGAATGGTTAGACGAAGCGATAATTGTATCTGAGTTGTATTCGATGATATCGTGATGATATTTTTATAGCAATACTCACCAGGTAGCTGTTCTTCCGTTTTACATAAAAGCGACCGAATCGAGCAGAAGGTTTAATGGATAGATTGAAAATTCATCGTATCTGGGTTGTATTCGATAAGGTTTATATAGTTATACTCACCAGGTAAATGTTCTTCCGTTATACATACGAGCGACTGAATTGAACAGAAGGTTGAATGGATAGACTAAACAATAATCATATCTGGGGTTGTATTCGATTATATCTTGATGATGTTCATATAGTTATACTCACCAGGAAACTGTTTTCCAGTTATACATAAGAGCGACTGAACTGAACAGAAAGTTGAATGGATAGACTGAACAATCAATGTATCTGGGTGGTATTCGATTATATCGTGATGATTATCATATAGTATGTCTTACCAGGTAACAGTTCTTCTGTTACACATACGAGCAACCGAATCGAACATAAGGTTGAATGGATATCTGGGTTGTCTCCGATTATATCGTTATGCTGTATATTAAGTTACACCTACCATGTAACGGTTCTTTCGTTACACATACGAGCGTCTGAATCGAACATAAGGTTGGATGATTAGACGGAACAATAATTGTAACTGAGTTGTATTCGATTATATCGTGGTGATGTTTATATAGTAATACTCACCAGGTGACTGTTCTTGCGTTATACATACGAGCGACCCAATCGAACAGAAGTTTGGATAAATAGACGGAATGATCATTGTATCTGAGTTGTATTCGATTATATCGTGATGACGTTCATATAGAAATACTCACCAGGTTACTGTTTTTTCTTTATACATACGAGCATCCGAATCGAACAGAAGGTTGAATGGATAGTATCTGGGTTGTATTCGATTATGATGTTATGCTGTGTATATAGTTATACACATTAGGTGACGGTATTCCCGTTTTACATACGAGCGACCGAAACGAACAGAAAGTTGAATGGATAGACTGAACAATCAATATATCTGGGTGGTATCCGATTATATCGCAATACTGTATATATAGTGATACTTACCAGGTGACGGTACTTCCGTTGCACATACTAGCGACTGAATCGAACTTAAGGTTAAATGGTAAGACGAAACGATAATTGTATCTGAGTTGTATTCGATGATATCGTGATGATGTTTATATAGCAATACTCACCAGGTAACTGTTTTTCCGTTTCACATACAAGCGACCGAATTGAGCAGAAGGTTAAATTTAGTATGGATTGAACAATCATCATATCTGGGTTGTATTCGATTATGTTCATATAGTTATACTCACCAGGTAACTGTTCTTCCGTTATACATACTAGCGACTGAATCGAACAGAATGTTGAATGGTTAGACGAAACGATAATTGTATCTGAGTTGTATTCGATGATATCGTGATGATGTTTATATAGCAATACTCACCAGGTAACTGTCCTTCAGTTTTACATACAAGTGACCGAATCGAGCAGAAGGTTAAGATTGAACAATCATCGTATCTGAGTTGTATTCGATTATGTTTATATAGTTATACTCACCAAGTGAATGTACTTCCGTTATACATACGAGCGACAGAATTGAACAGAAGGTTGAATGGATAGACTAAACAATGATCGTATCTGGGGTTGTATTCGATTATATCGTGATGATGTTTATATAGTTATACTCACCAGGTAACTGTTCTCCAGTTATACATAAGAGCGACTGAACTGAACAGAAGGTTGAATGGATAGACTGAATAATCATCGTATCTGGGTTGTATTCGATTATTTCGTGATGATTATTATATATTATGTCTAACCAGGTAACTGTTCTTCCGTTATACATACGAGCAACCGAATCAAACATAAGGTTGGATGGATAGATTGAAAAATCATTGTATCTGGGTTGTCTCTGATTATATCGTTATGCTGTATAATTAGATACACCTACCATGTAACGGTTCTTTCGTTACACATACGAGCGTCTGAATCGAACATAAGGTTGGATGGTTAGAGATAATTGTAACTGAGTTGTATTCGATTATATCGTGGTAATGTTTATATAGTAATACTCACCAGGTGACTGTTCTTGCGTTATACGTACGAGCGACCCAATCGAACAGAAGGTTGGATGGATAGACGGAATGATCATTGTATCTGAGTTGTATTCGATTATATCGTGATGAAGTTTATATAGAAATACTCACCAGGTTACTGTTCTTTCGTTATACATACGAGCAACCGAATCGAACAGAAGGTTGAATGAATGATATCTGGGTTGTATTCGATTATGATGTTATGCTGTGTATATAGTTATACACACTAGGTGACGGTATTTCCGTTTTACATACGAGCGACCGAAACGAACAGAAAGTTGAATGGTTAGACTGAACAATCAATGTATCTGGGTGGTATCCGATTATATCGCAATACTGTATATAAAGTGATACTTACCAGGTGACGGTACTTCCGTTACACATACTAGCGACTGAATCGAACAGAAGGTTAAATGGTTAGACGAAACGATAATTGTATCTGAGTTGAATTCGATGATATCGTGATGATGTTTATATAGCAATACTCACCAGGTAACTGCTCTTCCGTTTTACATACAAGCGACCGAATCGAGCAGAAGGTTAAATTTAGTATAGATTGAACAATCATCGTATCTGGGTTGTATTCGATTATGTTTATATAGTTATACTCACCAGGTAACTGTTCTTCCGTTATACATACGAGCGACTGAATTGAACAGAAGGTTGAATGGATAGACTAAACAATAATCGTATCTGGGGTTGTATTCGATTATATCTTGATGATGTTCATATAGTTATACTCACCAGGAAACTGTTCTCCAGTTTTACATAAGAGCGACTGAACTGAACAGAAAGTTGAATGGATAGACCGAACAATCAATGTATCTGGGTGGTATCCGATTATATCGCAATACTGTATATATAGTGATACTTACCAGGTGACGGTACTTCCGTTACACATACTAGCGACTGAATCGAACAGAATGTTAAATGGTTAGACGAAGCGATAATTGTATCTGAGTTGTATTCGATGATATCGTGATGATGTTTATATAGCAATATTCACCAGGTAACTGTTCTTTCGTTTTACATAAAAGCGACCGAATCGAGCAGAAGGTTGAATGGATAGATTGAAAATTCATCGTATCTGGGTTGTATTCGATTAGGTTTATATAGTTATACTCACCAGGTAACTGTTCTTCCGTTATACATACGAGCGACTGAATTGAACAGAAGGTTGAATGGATAGTATATGGGTTGTATTCGATTATGATGTTATGCTGTGTATATAGTTATACACACTAGGAGACGGTATTCCCGTTTCACATACGAGCGACCGAAACGAAAAGAAAGTTGAATGGATAGACTGAACAATCAATGTATCTGGGTGGTATCCGATTATATCGCAATACTGTATATATAGTGATACTTACCAGGTGACGATACTTCCGTTACACATACTAGCGACTGAATCGAACAGAATGTTGAATGGTTAGACGAAACGATAATTGTATCTGAGTTGTATTCGATGATATCGTGATGATGTTTATATAGCAATACTCACCAGGTAACTGTCCTTCCGTTTTACATACAAGCGACCGAATCGAGCAGAAGGTTAAATGGATAGATTGAACAATCATCGTATCTGAGTTGTATTCGATTATGTTTATATAGATATACTCACCAGGTACCTGTTCTTCCGATATACATACGAGCAACCGAATCGAACATAAGGTTGAATGGATAGATTGAACAATCATCGTATCTGAGTTGTATTCGATTATGTTTATATAGTTATACTCACCAGGTAACTGTTCTTCCGTTATACATACGAGCGACTGAATTGAACTGAAGGTTGAATGGATAGACTAAACAATGATCGTATCTGGGGTTGTATTCGATTATATCGTGATGATGTTCATATAGTTATACTCACCAGGTAACTGTTCTCCAGTTATACATAGGAGCGACTGAACTGAACAGAAGGTTGAATGGATAGACTGAACAATCATCGTATCTGGGTTGTATTCGATTATTTCGTGATGATTATTATTTATTATGTCTAACCAGGTAACTGTTTATTCGTTATACATACTAGCAACCGAATCGAACATAAGGTTGAATGGATAGATTGAACAATCATTGTATCTGGGTTGTCTCCGATTATATCGTTATGTTGTATATTTAACTACACCTACCATATAACGGTTCTTTCGTTACACATACGAGCGTCTGAATCGAACATAAGGTTGGATGGTTAGACGGAACGATAATTGTAACTAAGTTGTATTCGATTATATCGTGATGACGTTCATATTGAAATACTCACCAGGTTACTGTTCTCTCGTTATACATACGAGCAACCGAATCGAACAGAAGGTTGAATGGATAGTATCTGGGTTGTATTCGATTATGATGTTATGCTGTGTATATAGTTATACACATAAGGTGACGGTATTCCCGTTTCACATACGAGCGACCGAAACGAACAGAAAGTTGAATGGATAGTCTAAACAATCAATGTTTCTGGGTGGTATCCGATTATATCGCAATACTGTATATATAGTGATACTTACCAGGTGACGGTACTTCCGTTACACATACTAGCGACTGAATCGAACTGAAGGTTAAATGGTTAGACGAAACGATAATTGTATCTGAGTTGTATTCGATGATATCGTGATGATGTTTATATAGCAATACTCACCAGGTAACTGTTGTTCCGTTTTACATACAAGCGACCGAATCGAGCAGAAGGTTGAATTCAGTATAGATTGAACATTAATCGTATCTGGGTTGTATTCGATTATGTTTATATAGTTATACTCACCAGGTAACTGTTCTTCCGTTATACATACGAGCGACTGAATTGAACAAAAGGTTGAATGGATAGTATATGGGTTGTATTCGATTATGATGTTATGCTGTGTATATAGTTATAAACACTAGGAGACGGTATTCCCGTTTTACATACGAGCGACCGAAACGAAAAGAAAGTTGAATGGATAGTCTGAACAATCAATGTTTCTGGGTGGTATCCGATTATATCGCAATACTGTATATATAGTGATACTTACCAGGTGACGGTACTTCCGTTACACATACTAGCGACTGAATCGAACAGAATGTTGAATGGTTAGACAAAACGATAATTGTATCTGAGTTGTATTCGATGATATCGTGATGATGTTTATATAGCAATACTCACCAGGTAACTGTCCTTCTGTTTTACATACAAGCGACCGAATCGAGCAGAAGGTTAAATGGATAGATTGAACAATCATCGTATCTGAGTTGTATTCGATTATGTTTATATAGATATACTCACCAGGTACCTGTTCTTCCGATATACATACGAGCAACCGAATCGAACATAAGGTTGAATGGATAGATTGAACAATCATCGTATCTGAGTTGTATTCGATTATGTTTATATAGTTATACTCACCAGGTAACTGTTCTTCCGTTATACATACGAGCGACTGAATTGAACTGAAGGTTGAATGGATAGACTAAACAATGATCGTATCTGGGGTTGTATTCGATTATATCGTGATGATGTTCATATAGTTATACTCACCAGGTAACTGTTCTCCAGTTATACATAAGAGCGACTGAACTGAACAGAAGGTTGAATGGATAGACTGAACAATCATCGTATCTGGGTTGTATTCGATTATTTCGTGATGATTATTATATATTATGTCTAACCAGGTAACTGTTCTTTCGTTATACATACTAGCAACCGAATCGAACATAAGGTTGAATAGATAGATTGAACAATCATTGTATCTGGGTTGTCTCCGATTATATCGTTTTGTTGTATATTCAACTACACCTACCATGTAACGGTTCTTTCGTTACACATACGAGCGTCTGAATCGAACATAAGGTTGGATGGTTAGACGGAACGATAATTGTAACTAAGTTGTATTCGATTATATCGTGATGACGTTCATATAGAAATACTCACCAGGTTACTGTTCTTTCGTTATACATACGAGCAACCGAATCGAACAGAAGGTTGAATGGATAGTATCTGGGTTGTATTCGATTATGATGTTATGCTGTGTATATAGTTATACACATAAGGTGACGGTATTCCCGTTTCACATACGAGCGACCGAAACGAACAGAAAGTTGAATGGATAGTCTGAACAATCAATGTATCTGGGTGGTATCCGATTATATCGCAATACTGTATATATTGTGATACTAACCAGGTGACGGTACTTCCGTTACACATACTAGCGACTGAATCGAAAAGAAGGTTAAATGGTTAGACGAAACGATAATTGTATCTGAGTTGTATTCGATGATATCGTGATGATGTTTATATAGCAATAGTCACCAGGTAACTGTTCTTCCGTTTTACATACAAGCGACCGAATCGAGCAGGAGGTTGAATTCAGTATAGATTGAACAATCATCGTATCTGGGTTGTATTCGATTATGTTTATATAGTTATACTCACAGGTAACTGTTCTTCCGTTATACATACGAGCGACTGAATTGAACAGAAGGTTGAATGGATAGTATATGGGTTGTATTCGATTATGATGTTATGCTGTGTATATAGTTATACACACTAGGAGACGGTATTCCCGTTTTACATACGAGCGACCGAAACGAAAAGAAAGTTGAATGGATAGACTGAACAATCAATGTATCTGGGTGGTATCCGATTATATCGCAATATTGTATATATAGTGATACTTACCAGGTGACGATACTTCCGTTACACATACTAGCGACTGAATCGAACAGAATGTTGAATGGTTAGACGAAACGATAATTGTATCTGAGTTGTATTCGATGATATCGTGATGATGTTTATATAGCAATACTCACCAGGTAACTGTCCTTCCGTTTTACATACAAGCGACCGAATCGAGCAGAAGGTTAAATGGATAGATTGAACAATCATCGTATCTGAGTTGTATTCGATTATGTTTATATAGATATACTCACCAGGTACCTGTTCTTCCGATATACATACGAGCAACCGAATCAAACATAAGGTTGAATGGATAGATTGAACAATCATCGTATCTGAGTTGTATTCGATTATGTTTATATAGTTATACTCACCAGGTAACTGTTCTTCCGTTATACATACGAGCGACTGAATTGAACTGAAGGTTGAATGGATAGACTGAACAATGATCGTATCTGGGGTTGTATTCGATTATATCGTGATGATGTTCATATAGTTATACTCACCAGGTAACTGTTCTCCAGTTATACTTAAGAGCGACTGAACTGAACAGAAGATTGAATGGATAGACTGAACAATCATCGTATCTGGGTTGTATTCGATTATTTCGTGATGATTATTATATATTATGTCTAACCAGGTAACTGTTCTTTCGTTATACATACGAGCAACCGAATCGAACAGAAGGTTGAATGGATAGTATCTGGGTTGTATTCGATTATGATGTTATGCTGTGTATATAGTTATACACATAAGGTGACGGTATTCCCGTTTCACATACGAGCGACCGAAACGAACAGAAAGTTGAATGGATAGTCTGAACAATCAATGTATCTGGGTGGTATCCGATTATATCGCAATACTGTATATATTGTGATACTAACCAGGTGACGGTACTTCCGTTACACATACTAGCGACTGAATCGAAAAGAAGGTTAAATGGTTAGACGAAACGATAATTGTATCTGAGTTGTATTCGATGATATCGTGATGATGTTTATATAGCAATACTCACCAGGTAACTGTTCTTCCGTTTTACATACAAGCGACCGAATCGAGCAGAAGGTTGAATTCAGTATAGATTGAACATTAATCGTATCTGGGTTGTATTCGATTATGTTTATATAGTTATACTCACCAGGTAACTGTTCTTCCGTTATACATACGAGCGACTGAATTGAACAAAAGGTTGAATGGATAGTATATGGGTTGTATTCGATTATGATGTTATGCTGTGTATATAGTTATACACACTAGGAGACGGTATTCCCGTTTTACATACGAGCGACCGAAACGAAAAGAAAGTTGAATGGATAGTCTGAACAATCAATGTTTCTGGGTGGTATCCGATTATATCGCAATACTGTATATATAGTGATACTTACCAGGTGACGGTACATCCGTTACACATACTAGCGACTGAATCGAACAGAATGTTGAATGGTTAGACGAAACGATAATTGTATCTGAGTTGTATTCGATGATACCGTGATGATGTTTATATAGCAATACTCACCAGGTAACTGTCCTTCTGTTTTACATACAAGCGACCGAATCGAGCAGAAGGTTAAATGGATAGATTGAACAATCATCGTATCTGAGTTGTATTCGATTATGTTTATATAGATATACTCACCAGGTACCTGTTCTTCCGATATACATACGAGCAACCGAATCGAACATAAGGTTGAATGGATAGATTGAACAATCATCGTATCTGAGTTGTATTCGATTATGTTTATATAGTTATACTCACCAGGTAACTGTTCTTCCGTTATACATACGAGCGACTGAATTGAACTGAAGGTTGAATGGATAGACTAAACAATGATCGTATCTGGGGTTGTATTCGATTATATCGTGATGATGTTCATATAGTTATACTCACCAGGTAACTGTTCTCCAGTTATACATAAGAGCGACTGAACTGAACAGAAGGTTGAATGGATAGACTGAACAATCATCGTATCTGGGTTGTATTCGATTATTTCGTGATGATTATTATATATTATGTCTAACCAGGTAACTGTTCTTTCGTTATACATACTAGCAACCGAATCGAACATAAGGTTGAATAGATAGATTGAACAATCATTGTATCTGGGTTGTCTCCGATTATATCGTTTTGTTGTATATTCAACTACACCTACCATGTAACGGTTCTTTCGTTACACATACGAGCGTCTGAATCGAACATAAGGTTGGATGGTTAGACGGAACGATAATTGTAACTAAGTTGTATTCGATTATATCGTGATGACGTTCATATAGAAATACTCACCAGGTTACTGTTCTTTCGTTATACATACGAGCAACCGAATCGAACAGAAGGTTGAATGGATAGTATCTGGGTTGTATTCGATTATGATGTTATGCTGTGTATATAGTTATACACATAAGGTGACGGTATTCTTGTTTTACATACGAGCGACCGAAACGAACAGAAAGTTGAATGGATAGTCTGAACAATCAATGTATCTGGGTGGTATCCGATTATATCGCAATACTGTATATATTGTGATACTAACCAGGTGACGGTACTTCCGTTACACATACTAGCGACTGAATCGAAAAGAAGGTTAAATGGTTAGACGAAACGATAATTGTATCTGAGTTGTATTCGATGATATCGTGATGATGTTTATATAGCAATAGTCACCAGGTAACTGTTCTTCCGTTTTACATACAAGCGACCGAATCGAGCAGGAGGTTGAATTCAGTATAGATTGAACAATCATCGTATCTGGGTTGTATTCGATTATGTTTATATAGTTATACTCACAGGTAACTGTTCTTCCGTTATACATACGAGCGACTGAATTGAACAGAAGGTTGAATGGATAGTATATGGGTTGTATTCGATTATGATGTTATGCTGTGTATATAGTTATACACACTAGGAGACGGTATTCCCGTTTTACATACGAGCGACCGAAACGAAAAGAAAGTTGAATGGATAGACTGAACAATCAATGTATCTGGGTGGTATCCGATTATATCGCAATATTGTATATATAGTGATACTTACCAGGTGACGATACTTCCGTTACACATACTAGCGACTGAATCGAACAGAATGTTGAATGGTTAGACGAAACGATAATTGTATCTGAGTTGTATTCGATGATATCGTGATGATGTTTATATAGCAATACTCACCAGGTAACTGTCCTCCCGTTTTACATACAAGCGACCGAATCGAGCAGAAGGTTAAATGGATAGATTGAACAATCATCGTATCTGAGTTGTATTCGATTATGTTTATATAGATATACTCACCAGGTACCTGTTCTTCCGATATACATACGAGCAACCGAATCAAACATAAGGTTGAATGGATAGATTGAACAATCATCGTATCTGAGTTGTATTCGATTATGTTTATATAGTTATACTCACCAGGTAACTGTTCTTCCGTTATACATACGAGCGACTGAATTGAACTGAAGGTTGAATGGATAGACTGAACAATGATCGTATCTGGGGTTGTATTCGATTATATCGTGATGATGTTCATATAGTTATACTCACCAGGTAACTGTTCTCCAGTTATACTTAAGAGCGACTGAACTGAACAGAAGATTGAATGGATAGACTGAACAATCATCGTATCTGGGTTGTATTCGATTATTTCGTGATGATTATTATATATTATGTCTAACCAGGTAACTGTTCTTTCGTTATACATACGAGCAACCGAATCGAACAGAAGGTTGAATGGATAGTATCTGGGTTGTATTCGATTATGATGTTATGCTGTGTATATAGTTATACACATAAGGTGACGGTATTCCCGTTTCACATACGAGCGACCGAAACGAACAGAAAGTTGAATGGATAGTCTGAACAATCAATGTATCTGGGTGGTATCCGATTATATCGCAATACTGTATATATTGTGATACTAACCAGGTGACGGTACTTCCGTTACACATACTAGCGACTGAATCGAAAAGAAGGTTAAATGGTTAGACGAAACGATAATTGTATCTGAGTTGTATTCGATGATATCGTGATGATGTTTATATAGCAATACTCACCAGGTAACTGTTCTTCCGTTTTACATACAAGCGACCGAATCGAGCAGAAGGTTGAATTAAGTATAGATTGAACATTAATCGTATCTGGGTTGTATTCGATTATGTTTATATAGTTATACTCACCAGGTAACTGTTCTTCCGTTATACATACGAGCGACTGAATTGAACAAAAGGTTGAATGGATAGTATATGGGTTGTATTCGATTATGATGTTATGCTGTGTATATAGTTATACACACTAGGAGACGGTATTCCCGTTTTACATACGAGCGACCGAAACGAAAAGAAAGTTGAATGGATAGTCTGAACAATCAATGTTTCTGGGTGGTATCCGATTATATCGCAATACTGTATATATAGTGATACTTACCAGGTGACGGTACTTCCGTTACACATACTAGCGACTGAATCGAACAGAATGTTGAATGGTTAGACGAAACGATAATTGTATCTGAGTTGTATTCGATGATACCGTGATGATGTTTATATAGCAATACTCACCAGGTAACTGTCCTTCTGTTTTACATACAAGCGACCGAATCGAGCAGAAGGTTAAATGGATAGATTGAACAATCATCGTATCTGAGTTGTATTCGATTATGTTTATATAGATATACTCACCAGGTACCTGTTCTTCCGATATACATACGAGCAACCGAATCGAACATAAGGTTGAATGGATAGATTGAACAATCATCGTATCTGAGTTGTATTCGATTATGTTTATATAGTTATACTCACCAGGTAACTGTTCTTCCGTTATACATACGAGCGACTGAATTGAACTGAAGGTTGAATGGATAGACTAAACAATGATCGTATCTGGGGTTGTATTCGATTATATCGTGATGATGTTCATATAGTTATACTCACCAGGTAACTGTTCTCCAGTTATACATAAGAGCGACTGAACTGAACAGAAGGTTGAATGGATAGACTGAACAATCATCGTATCTGGGTTGTATTCGATTATTTCGTGATGATTATTATATATTATGTCTAACCAGGTAACTGTTCTTTCGTTATACATACTAGCAACCGAATCGAACATAAGGTTGAATAGATAGATTGAACAATCATTGTATCTGGGTTGTCTCCGATTATATCGTTTTGTTGTATATTCAACTACACCTACCATGTAACGGTTCTTTCGTTACACATACGAGCGTCTGAATCGAACATAAGGTTGGATGGTTAGACGGAACGATAATTGTAACTAAGTTGTATTCGATTATATCGTGATGACGTTCATATAGAAATACTCACCAGGTTACTGTTCTTTCGTTATACATACGAGCAACCGAATCGAACAGAAGGTTGAATGGATAGTATCTGGGTTGTATTCGATTATGATGTTATGCTGTGTATATAGTTATACACATAAGGTGACGGTATTCCCGTTTCACATACGAGCGACCGAAACGAACAGAAAGTTGAATGGATAGTCTGAACAATCAATGTATCTGGGTGGTATCCGATTATATCGCAATACTGTATATATTGTGATACTAACCAGGTGACGGTACTTCCGTTACACATACTAGCGACTGAATCGAAAAGAAGGTTAAATGGTTAGACGAAACGATAATTGTATCTGAGTTGTATTCGATGATATCGTGATGATGTTTATATAGCAATAGTCACCAGGTAACTGTTCTTCCCTTTTACATACAAGCGACCGAATCGAGCAGAAGGTTGAATTCAGTATAGATTGAACAATCATCGTATCTGGGTTGTATTCGATTATGTTTATATAGTTATACTCACAGGTAACTGTTCTTCCGTTATACATACGAGCGACTGAATTGAACAGAAGGTTGAATGGATAGTATATGGGTTGTATTCGATTATGATGTTATGCTGTGTATATAGTTATACACACTAGGAGACGGTATTCCCGTTTTACATACGAGCGACCGAAACGAAAAGAAAGTTGAATGGATAGACTGAACAATCAATGTATCTGGGTGGTATCCGATTATATCGCAATATTGTATATATAGTGATACTTACCAGGTGACGATACTTCCGTTACACATACTAGCGACTGAATCGAACAGAATGTTGAATGGTTAGACGAAACGATAATTGTATCTGAGTTGTATTCGATGATATCGTGATGATGTTTATATAGCAATACTCACCAGGTAACTGTCCTTCCGTTTCACATACAAGCGACCGAATCGAGCAGAAGGTTAAATGGATAGATTGAACAATCATCGTATCTGAGTTGTATTCGATTATGTTTATATAGATATACTCACCAGGTACCTGTTCTTCCGATATACATACGAGCAACCGAATCAAACATAAGGTTGAATGGATAGATTGAACAATCATCGTATCTGAGTAGTATTCGATTATGTTTATATAGTTATACTCACCAGGTAACTGTTCTTCCGTTATACATACGAGCGACTGAATTGAACTGAAGGTTGAATGGATAGACTGAACAATGATCGTATCTGGGGTTGTATTCGATTATATCGTGATGATGTTCATATAGTTATACTCACCAGGTAACTGTTCTCCAGTTATACTTAAGAGCGACTGAACTGAACAGAAGATTGAATGGATAGACTGAACAATCATCGTATCTGGGTTGTATTCGATTATTTCGTGATGATTATTATATATTATGTCTAACCAGGTAACTGTTCTTTCGTTATACATACTAGCAACCGAATCGAACATAAGGTTGAATGGATAGATTGAACAATCATTGTATCTGGGTTGTCTCCGATTATATCGTTATGTTGTATATTTAACTACACCTACCATGTAACGGTTCTTTCGTTACACATACGAGCGTATGAATCGAACATAAGGTTGGATGGTTAGACGGAACGATATTGTAACTAAGTTGTATTCGATTATATCGTGATGACGTTCATATAGAAATACTCACCAGGTTACTGTTCTTTCGTTATACATACGAGCAACCGAATCGAACAGAAGGTTGAATGGATAGTATCTGGGTTGTATTCGATTATGATGTTATGCTGTGTATATAGTTATACACATAAGGTGACGGTATTCCCGTTTCACATACGAGCGACCGAAACGAACAGAAAGTTGAATGGATAGACTGAACAATCAATGTATCTGGTTGGTATCCGATTATATCGCAATACGGTATATATAGTGATACTTACCAGGTGACGGTACTTCCGTAACACATACTAGCGACTGAATCGAACAGAAGGTTACATGGTTAGACGAAACGATAATTGTATCTGAGTTGTATTCGATGATATCGTGATGATGTTTATATAGCAATACTCAGCAGGTACCTTTCCTTCCGTTTTACATACAAGCGACCGAATCGAGCAGAAGGTTAAATGGATAGATTGAACAATCATCGTATCTGAGTTGTATTCGATTATGTTTATATAGATATACTCACCAGGTACCTGTTCTTCCGATATACATACGAGCAACCGAATCGAACACAAGGTTGAATGGATAGATTGAACAATCATTGTATCTGGGTTGTCTCCGATTATATCGTTATGTTGTATATTTAACTACACCTACCATGTAACGGTTCTTTCGTTACACATACGAGCGTCTGAATCGAACATAAGGTTGGAACGATATTGTAAATAAGTTGTATTCGATTATATCGTGATGACGTTCATATAGAAATACTCACCAGGTTACTGTTCTTTCGTTATACATACGAGCAACCGAATCGATCAGAAGGTTGAATGGATAGTATCTGGGTTGTATTCGATTATGATGTTATGCTGTGTATATAGTTATACACATAAGGTGACGGTATTCCCGTTTCACATACGAGCGACCGAAACGAACAGAAAGTTGAATGGATAGACTGAACAATCAATGTATCTGGGTGGTATCCGATTATATCGCAATACTGTATATATAGTGATACTAAACCAGGTGACGATACTTTCGTTACACATACTAGCGACTGAATCGAACAGAATGTTGAATGGTTAGACGAAACGATAATTCTATCTGAGTTGTATTCGATGATATCGTGATGATGTTTATATAGCAATACTCACCAGGTAAATGTCCTTCCGTTTTACATACAAGCGACCGAATCGAGCAGAAGGTTAAATGGATAGATTGAACAATCATCGTATCTGAGTTGTATTCGATTATGTTTATATAGATATACACACCAGGTACCTGTTCTTCCGATATACATACGAGCAACCGAATCGAACATAAGGTTGAATGGATAGATTGAACAATCATCGTATCTGAGTTGTATTCGATTATGTTTATATAGTTATACTCACCAGGTAACTGTTCTTCCGTTATACATACGAGCGACTGAATTGAACTGAAGGTTGAATGGATAGACTAAACAATGATCGTATCAGGGGTTGTATTCGATTATATCGTGATGATGTTTATATAGTTATACTCACCAGGTAACTCTTCTCCAGTTGAACATAAGAGCGACTGAACTGAACAGAAGGTTGAATGGATAGACTGAACAATCATCGTATCTGGGTTGTATTCGATTATTTCGTGATGATCATTATATATTATGTCTAACCAGATAACTGTTCTTTCGTTTTACATACTAGCAACCGAATCGAACATAAGGTTGAATGGATAGATTGAACAATCATTGTATCTGGGTTGTCTCCGATTATATCGTTATGTTGTATATTTAACTACACCTACCATGTAACGGTTCTTTCGTTACACATACGAGCGTCTGAATCGAACATAAGGTTACATGGTTAGACGGAACGATATTGTAACTAAGTTGTATTCGATTATATCGTGATGACGTTCATATAGAAATACTCACCAGGTTACTGTTCTTTCGTTATACATACGAGCAACCGAATCGAACAGAAGGTTGAATGGATAGTATCTGGGTTGTATTCGATTATGATGTTATGCTGTGTATATAGTTATACACATAAGGTGACGGTATTCCCGTTTCACATACGAGCGACCGAAACGAACAGAAAGTTGAATGGATAGACTGAACAATCAATGTATCTGGTTGGTATCCGATTATATCGCAATACTGTATATATAGTGATACTTACCAGGTGACGGTACTTCCGTAACACATACTAGCGACTGAATTGAACAGAAGGTTAAATGGTTAGACGAAACGATAATTGTATCTGAGTTGTATTCGATGATATCGTGATGATGTTTATATAGCAATACTCACCAGGTAACTGTTCTTCCGTTTTACATACAAGCGACCGAATCGAGCAGAAGGTTGAATTCAGTATAGATTGAACAATCATCGTATCTGGGTTGTATTCGATTATGTTTATATAGCAATACTCAGCAGGTACCTTTCCTTCCGTTTTACATACAAGCGACCGAATCGAGCAGAAGGTTAAATGGATAGATTAAACAATCATCGTATCTGAGTTGTATTCGATTATGTTTATATAGATATACTCACCAGGTACCTGTTCTTCCGATATACATACGAGCAACCGAATCGAACACAAGGTTGAATGGATAGATTGAACAATCATTGTATCTGGGTTGTCTCCGATTATATCGTTATGTTGTATATTTAACTACACCTACCATGTAACGGTTCTTTCGTTACACATACGAGCGTCTGAATCGAACATAAGGTTGGATGGTTAGACGGAACGATATTGTAACTAAGTTGTATTCGATTATATCGTGATGACGTTCATATAGAAATACTCACCAGGTTACTGTTCTTTCGTTATACATACGAGCAACCGAATCGATCAGAAGGTTGAATGGATAGTATCTGGGTTGTATTCGATTATGATGTTATGCTGTGTATATAGTTATACACATAAGGTGACGGTATTCCCGTTTCACATACGAGCGACCGAAACGAACAGAAAGTTGAATGGATAGACTGAACAATCAATGTATCTGGGTGGTATCCGATTATATCGCAATACTGTATATATAGTGATACTAAACCAGGTGACGATACTTCCGTTACACATACTAGCGACTGAATCGAACAGAATGTTGAATGGTTAGACGAAACGATAATTCTATCTGAGTTGTATTCGATGATATCGTGATGATGTTTATATAGCAATACTCACCAGGTAAATGTCCTTCCGTTTTACATACAAGCGACCGAATCGAGCAGAAGGTTAAATGGATAGATTGAACAATCATCGTATCTGAATTGTATTCGATTATGTTTATATAGATATACTCACCAGGTACCTGTTCTTCCGATATACATACGAGCAACCGAATCGAACATAAGGTTGAATGGATAGATTGAACAATCATCGTATCTGAGTTGTATTCGATTATGTTTATATAGTTATACTCACCAGGTAACTGTTCTTCCGTTATACATACGAGCGACTGAATTGAACTGAAGGTTGAATGGATAGACTAAACAATGATCGTATCAGGGGTTGTATTCGATTATATCGTGATGATGTTTATATAGTTATACTCACCAGGTAACTCTTCTCCAGTTGAACATAAGAGCGACTGAACTGAACAGAAGGTTGAATGGATAGACTGAACAATCATCGTATCTGGGTTGTATTCGATTATTTCGTGATGATCATTATATATTATGTCTAACCAGATAACTGTTCTTTCGTTTTACATACTAGCAACCGAATCGAACATAAGGTTGAATGGATAGATTGAACAATCTTTGTATCTGGGTTGTCTCCGATTATATCGTTATGTTGTATATTAAACTACACCTACCATGTAACGGTTCTTCCGTAACACATACTAGCGACTGAATCGAACAGAAGGTTAAATGGTTAGACGAAACGATAATTGTATCTGAGTTGTATTCGATGATATCGTGATGATGTTTATATAGCAATACTTACCAGGTAACTGTTCTTCCGTTTCACATACAAGCGACCGAATCGAGCAGAAGGTTGAATTCAGTATAGATTGAACAATCATCGTATCTGGGTTGTATTCGATTATGTTTATATAGTTATACTCACCAGGTAACTGTTCTTCCGTTATACATACGAGCGACTGAATTGAACAGAAGGTTGAATGGATAGTATATGGGTTGTATTCGATTATGATGTTATGCTGTGTATATAGTTATACACACTAGGAGACGGTATTCCCGTTTTACATACGAGCGACCGAAACGAAAAGAAAGTTGAATGGATAGACTGAACAATCAATGTATCTGGGTGGTATCCGATTATATCGCAATACTGTATATATAGTGATACTTACCAGGTGACGATACTTCCGTTACACATACTAGCGACTGAATCGAACAGAATGTTGAATGGTTAGACGAAACGATAATTGTATCTGAGTTGTATTCGATGATATCGTGATGATGTTTATATAGCAATACTCACCAGGTAACTGTCCTTCCGTTTTACATACAAGCGACCGAATCGAGCAGAAGGTTAAATGGATAGATTGAACAATCATCGTATCTGAGTTGTATTCGATTATGTTTATATAGATATACTCACCAGGTACCTGTTCTTCCGATATACATACGAGCAACCGAATCGAACACAAGGTTGAATGGATAGATTGAACAATCATTGTAACTGGGTTGTCTCCGATTATATCGTTATGTTGTATATTCAACTACACCTACCATGTAACGGTTCATTCGTTACACATACGAGCGTCTGAATCGAACATAAGGTTGGATGGTTAGACGGAACGATAATTGTAACTAAGTTGTATTCGATTATATCGTGATGACGTTCATTTAGAAATACTCACCAGGTTACTGTTCTTTCGTTATACATACGAGCAACCGAATCGAACAGAAGGTTGAATGGATAGTATCTGGGTTGTATTCGATTATGATGTTATGCTGTGTATATAGTTATACACATAAGGTGACGGTATTCCCGTTTCACATACGAGCGACCGAAACGAACAGAAAGTTGAATGGATAGACTGAACAATCAATGTATCTGGGTGGTATCCGATTATATCGCAATACTGTATATATAGTGATACTTACCAGGTGACGGTACTTCCGTTACACATACTAGCGACTGAATCGAACAGATGGTAAAATGGTTAGACGAAACGGTAATTGTAACTGAGTTGTATTCGATGATATCGTGTTGATGTTTATATAGCAATACTCACCAGGTAACTGTTCTTCCGTTTTACATACAAGCGACCGAATCGAGCAGAAGGTTTAATGGATAGATTGAACAATCATCGTGTCTGAGTTGTATTCGATTATGTTTATATAGATATACTCACCAGGTACCTGTTCTTCCGATATACATACGAGCAATCGAATCGAACATAAGGTTGAATGGATAGATTGAACAATCATCGTATCTGAGTTGTATTCGATTATGTTTATATAGTTATACTCACCAGGTAACTGTTCTTCCGTTATACATACGAGCGACTGAATTGAACTGAAGGTTGAATGGATAGACTGAACAATGATCGTATCTGGGGTTGTATTCGATTATATCGTGATGCTGTTCATATAGTTATACTCACCAGGTAACTGTTCTCCAGTTATACATAAGAGCGACTGAACTGAACAGAAGGTTGAATGGATAGACTGAACAATCATCGTATCTTGGTTGTATTCGATTATTTCTTGATGATTATTATATATTATGTCTTACCAGGTAACTGTTCTTTCGTTATACATACTAGCAACCGAATCGAACATAAGGTTGAATGGATAGATTGAACAATCATTGTATCTGAATTGTCTCCGATTATATCGTTATGTTGTATATTTAACTACACCTACCATGTAACGGTTCTTTCGTTACACATACGAGCGTCTGAATCGAACATAAGGTTGGATGGTTAGACGGAACGATAATTGTAACTAAGTTGTATTCGATTATATCGTGATGACGTTCATATAGAAATACTCACCAGGTTACTGTTCTTTCGTTATACATACGAGCAACCGAATCGAACAGAAGGTTGAATGGATAGTATCTGGGTTGTATTCGATTATGATGTTATGCTCTGTATATAGTTATACACATAAGGTGACGGTATTCCCGTTTCACATACGAGCGACCGAAACGAACAGAAAGTTGAATGGATAGACTGAACAATCAATGTATCTGGGTGGTATCCGATTATATCGCAATACTGTATATATAGTGATACTTACCAGGTGACGGTACTTCCGTTACACATACTAGCGACTGAATCGAACAGAAGGTTAAATGGTTAGACGAAACGATAATTGTATCTGAGTTGTATTCGATGATATCGTGATGATGTTTATATAGCAATACTCACCAGGTAACTGTTCTTCCGTTTCACTTACAAGCGACCGAATCGAGCAGAAGGTTGAATTCAGTATAGATTGAACAATCATCGTATCTGGGTTGTATTCGATTATGTTTATATAGTTATACTCACCAGGTAACTGTTCTTCCGTTATACATACGAGCGACTGAATTGAACAGAAGATTGAATGGATAGTATCTGGGTTGTATTCGATTATGATGTTATGCTGTGTATATAGTTATACACATAAGGTGACGGTATTCCCGTTTCACATACGAGCGACCGAAACGAACAGAAAGTTGAATGGATAGACTGAACAATCAATGTATCTGGGTGGTTTCCGATTATATCGCAATACTGTATATATAGTGATACTTACCAGGTGACGATACTTCCGTTACACATACTAGCGACTGAATCGAACAGAATGTTGAATGGTTAGACGAAACGATAATTGTATCTGAGTTGTATTCGATGATATCGTGATGATGTTTATATAGCAATACTCACCAGGTAACTGTTCATCCGTTTTACATACAAGCGACCGAATCGAGCAGAAGGTTGAATTCAGTATAGATTGAACAATCATCGTATCTGGGTTGTATTCGATTATGTTTATATAGTTATACTCACCAGGTAACTGTTCTTCCGTTATACATTTGAGCGACTGAATTGAACAGAAGGTTGAATGGATAGTATATGGGTTGTATTCGATTATGATGTTATGCTGTGTATATAGTTATACACACTAGGAGACGGTATTCCCGTTTTACATACGAGCGACCGAAACGAAAAGAAAGTTGAATGGATAGACTGAACAATCAATGTATCTGGGTGGTATCCGATTATATCGCAATACTGTATATATAGTGATACTTACCAGGTGACGATACTTCCGTTACACATACTAGCGACTGAATCGAACAGAATGTTGAATGGTTAGACGAAACGATAATTGTATCTGAGTTGTATTCGATGATATCGTGATGATGTTTATATAGCAATACTCACCAGGTAACTGTCCTTCCGTTTTACATACAAGCGACCGAATCGAGCAGAAGGTTAAATGGATAGATTGAACAATCATCGTATCTGAGTTGTATTCGATTATGTTTATATATACTCACCAGGTACCTGTTCTTCCGATATACATACGAGCAACCGAATCGAACATAAAGTTGAATGGATAGATTGAACAATCATCGTATCTGAGTTGTATTCGATTATGTTAATATAGTTATACTCACCAGGTAACTGTTCTTCCGTTATACATACGAGCGACTGAATTGAACTGAAGGTTGAATGGATAGACTGAACAATGATCGTATCTGGGGTTGTATTCGATTATATCGTGATGATGTTCATATAGTTATACTCACCAGGTAACTGTTCTCCAGTTATACATAAGAGCGACTGAACTGAACAGAAGGTTGAATGGATAGACTGAACAATCATCGTATCTTGGTTGTATTCGATTATTTCGTGATGATTATTATATATTATGTCTTACCAGGTAACTGTTCTTTCGTTATACATACTAGCAACCGAATCGAACATAAGGTTGAATGGATAGATTGAACAATCATTGTATCTGAATTGTCTCCGATTATATCGTTATGTTGTATATTTAACTACACCTACCATGTAACGGTTCTTTCGTTACACATACGAGCGTCTGAATCGAACATAAGGTTGGATGGTTAGACGGAACGATAATTGTAACTAAGTTGTATTCGATTATATCGTGATGACGTTCATATAGAAATACTCACCAGGTTACTGTTCTTTCGTTATACATACGAGCAACCGAATCGAACAGAAGGTTGAATGGATAGTATCTGGGTTGTATTCGATTATGATGTTATGCTGTGTATATAGTTATACACATAAGGTGACGGTATTCCCGTTTCACATACGAGCGACCGAAACGAACAGAAAGTTGAATGGATAGACTGAACAATCAATGTATCTGGGTGGTATCCGATTATATCGCAATACTGTATATATAGTGATACTTACCAGGTGACGGTACTTCCGTTACACATACTAGCGACTGAATCGAACAGAAGGTTAAATGGTTAGACGAAACGATAATTGTATCTGAGTTGTATTCGATGATATCGTGATGATGTTTATATAGCAATACTCACCAGGTAACTGTTCTTCCGTTTTACATACAAGCGACCGAATCGAGCAGAAGGTTGAATTCAGTATAGATTAAACAATCATCATATCTGGGTTGTATTCGATTATGTTTATATAGTTATACTCACCAGGTAACTGTTCTTCCGTTATACATACGAGCGACTGAATTGAACAGAAGGTTGAATGGATAGTATCTGGGTTGTATTCGATTATGATGTTATGCTGTGTATATAGTTATACACATAAGGTGACGGTATTCCCGTTTCACATACGAGCGACCGAAACGAACAGAAAGTTGAATGGATAGACTGAACAATCAATGTATCTGGGTGGTATCCGATTATATCGCAATACTGTATATATAGTGATACTTACCAGGTGACGATACTTCCGTTACACATACTAGCGACTGAATCGAACAGAATGTTGAATGGTTAGACGAAACGATAATTGTATCTGAGTTGTATTCGATGATATCGTGATGATGTTCATATAGCAATACTCACCAGGTAACTGTTCATCCGTTTTACATACAAGCGACCGAATCGAGCAGAAGGTTAAATGGATAGATTGAACAATCATCGTATCTGAGTTGTATTCGATTATGTTTATATATACTCACCAGGTACCTGTTCTTCCGATATACATACGAGCAACCGAATCGAACATAAGGTTGAATGGATAGATTGAACAATCATCGTATCTGGGTTGTATTCGATTATGTTTATATAGTTATACTCACCAGGTAACTGTTCTTCCGTTATACATACGAGCGACTGAATTGAACAGAAGGTTGAATGGATAGTATATGGGTTGTATTCGATTATGATGTTATGCTGTGTATATAGTTATACACACTAGGAGACGGTATTCCCGTTTTACATACGAGCGACCGAAACGAAAAGAAAGTTGAATGGATAGACTGAACAATCAATGTATCTGGGTGGTATCCGATTATATCGCAATACTGTATATATAGTGATACTTACCAGGTGACGATACTTCCGTTACACATACTAGCGACTGAATCGAACAGAATGTTGAATGGTTAGACGAAACGATAATTGTATCTGAGTTGTATTCGATGATGTCGTGATGATGTTTATATAGCAATACTCACCAGGTAACTGTCCTTCCGTTTTACATACAAGCGACCGAATCGAGCAGAAGGTTAAATGGATAGATTGAACAATCATCGTATCTGAGTTGTATTCGATTATGTTTATATATACTCACCAGGTACCTCTTCTTCCGACATACATACGAGCAACCGAATCGAACATAAGGTTGAATGGATAGATTGAACAATCATCGTATCTGAGTTGTATTCGATTATGTTTATATAGTTATACTCACCAGGTAACTGTTCTTCCGTTATACATACGAGCGACTGAATTGAACTGAAGGTTGAATGGATAGACTAAACAATGATCGTATCTGGGGTTGTATTCGATTATATCGTGATGATTTTCATATAGTTATACTCACCAGGTAACTGTTCTCCAGTTATACATAAGAGCGACTGAACTGAACAGAAGGTTGAATGGATAGACTGAACAATCATCGTATCTGGGTTGTATTCGATTATTTCGTGATGATTATTATATATTATGTCTTACCAGGTAACTGTTCTTTCGTTATACATACTAGCAATCGAATCGAACATAAGGTTGAATGGATAGATTGAACAAACAATCATTGTATCTGGGTTGTCTCCGATTATATCGTTATGTTGTATATTTAACTACACCTACCATGTAACGGTTCTTTCGTTACACATACGAGCGTCTGAATCGAACATAAGGTTGGATGGTTAGACGGAACGATAATTGTAACTAAGTTGTATTCGATTATATCGTGATGACGTTCATATAGAAATACTCACCAGGTTACTGTTCTTTCGTTATACATACGAGCAACCGAATCGAACAGAAGGTTGAATGGATAGTATCTGGGTTGTATTCGATTATGATGTTATGCTGTATATATAGTTATACATATAAGGTGACGGTATTCCCGTTTCACATACGAGCGACCGAAACGAACAGAAAGTTGAATGGATAGACTGAACAATCAATGTATCTGGGTGGTATCCGATTATATCGCAATACTGTATATATAGTAATACTTACCAGGTGACGGTACTTCCGTTACACTTACTAGCGACTGAATCGAATAGAAGGTTAAATGGTTAGACGAAACGATAATTGTATCTGAGTTGTATTCGATGATATCGTGATGATGTTTATATAGCAATACTCACCAGGTAACTGTTCTTCCGTTTTACATACAAGCGACCGAATCGAGCAGAAGGTTGAATTCAGTATGGATTGAACAATCATCGTATCTGGGTTGTATTCAATTATGTTTATATATATATACTCACCAGGTAACTGTTCTTCCGTTATACATACGAGCGACTGAATTGAACAGAAGGTTGAATGGATAATATATGTGTTGTATTCGATTATGATGTTATGCTGTGTATATAGTTATACACACTAGGAGACGGTATTCCCGTTTCACATACGAGCGACCGAAACAAAAAGAAAGTTGAATGGATAGACTGAAAAATCAATATATCTGGGTGGTATCCGATTATATCGCAATACTGTATATATAGTGATACTTACCAGGTGACGATACTTCCGTTACACATACTAGCGACTGAATCGAACAGAATGTTGAATGGTTAGACGAAACGATAATTGTATCTGAGTTGTATTCGATGATATCGTGATGATGTTTATATAGCAATACTCACCAGGTAACTGTCCTTCCGTTTTACATACAAGCGACCGAATCGAGCAGAAGGTTAAATGGATAGGTTGAACAATCATCGTATCTGAGTTGTATTCGATTATGTTTATATATACTCACCAGGTACCTGTTCTTCCGATATACATACGAGCAACCGAATCGAACATAAAGTTGAATGGATAGATTGAACAATCATCGTATCTGAGTTGTATTCGATTATGTTTATATAGTTATACTCACCAGGTAACTGTTCTTCTGTTATACATACGAGCGACTGAATTGAACTGAAGGTTGAATGGATAGACTGAACAATGATCGTATCCGGGGTTGTATTCGATTATATCGTGATGATGTTCATATAGTTATACTCACCAGGTAACTGTTCTCCAGTTATACATAAGAGCGACTGAACTGAACAGAAGGTTGAATGGATAGACTGAACATTCATCGTATCTTGGTTGTATTCGATTATTTCGTGATGATTATTATATATTATGTCTTACCAGGTAACTGTTCTTTCGTTATACATACTAGCAACCGAATCGAACATAAGGTTGAATGGATAGATTGAACAATCATTGTATCTGAATTGTCTCCGATTATATCGTTATGTTGTATATTTAACTACACCTACCATGTAACGGTTCTTTCGTTACACATTCGAGCGTCTGAATCGAACATAAGGTTGGATGGTTAGACGGAACGATAATTGTAACTAAGTTGTATTCGATTATATCGTGATGACGTTCATATAGAAATACTCACCAGGTTACTGTTCTTCCGTTATACATACGAGCGACTGAATTGAACAGAAGGTTGAATGGATAGTATCTGGGTTGTATTCGATTATGATGTTATGCTGTGTATATAGTTATACACATAAGGTGACGGTATTCCCGTTTCACATACGAGCGACCGAAACGAACAGAAAGTTGAATGGATAGACTGAACAATCAATGTATCTGGGTGGTATCCGATTATATCGCAATACTGTATATATAGTGATACTTACCAGGTGACGATACTTCCGTTTCACATACTAGCGACTGAATCGAACAGAATGTTGAATGGTTAGACGAAACGATAATTGTATCTGAGTTGTATTCGATGATATCGTGATGATGTTTATATAGCAATACTCACCAGGTAACTGTTCATCCGTTTTACATACAAGCGACCGAATCGAGCAGAAGGTTGAATTCAGTATAGATTGAACAATCATCGTATCTGGGTTGTATTCGATTATGTTTATATAGTTATACTCACCAGGTAACTGTTCTTCCGTTATACATACGAGCGACTGAATTGAACAGAAGGTTGAATGGATAGTATATGGGTTGTATTCGATTATGATGTTATGCTGTGTATATAGTTATACACACTAGGAGACGGTATTCCCGTTTTACATACGAGCGACCGAAACGAAAAGAAAGTTGAATGGATAGACTGAACAATCAATGTATCTGGGTGGTATCCGATTATATCGCAATACTGTATATATAGTGATACTTACCAGGTGACGATACTTCCGTTACACATACTAGCGACTGAATCGAACAGAATGTTGAATGGTTAGACGAAACGATAATTGTATCTGAGTTGTATTCGATGATGTCGTGATGATGTTTATATAGCAATACTCACCAGGAAACTGTCCTTCCGTTTTACATACAAGCGACCGAATCGAGCAGAAGGTTAAATGGATAGATTGAACAATCATCGTATCTGAGTTGTATTCGATTATGTTTATATATACTCACCAGGTACCTGTTCTTCCGATATACATACGAGCAACCGAATCGAACATAAGGTTGAATGGATAGATTGAACAATCATCGTATCTGAGTTGTATTCGATTATGTTTATATAGTTATACTCACCAGGTAACTGTTCTTCCGTTATACATACGAGCGACTGAATTGAACTGAAGGTTGAATGGATAGACTAAACAATGATCGTATCTGGGGTTGTATTCGATTATATCTTGATGATGTTCACATAGTTATACTCACCAGGTAACTGTTCTCCAGTTATACATAAGAGCGACTGAACTGAACAGAAGGTTGAATGGATAGACTGAACAATCATCGTATCTGGGTTGTATTCGATTATTTCGTGATGATTATTATATATTATGTCTTACCAGGTAACTGTTCTTTCGTTATACATACTAGCAATCGAATCGAACATAAGGTTGAATGGATAGATTGAACAAACAATCATTGTATCTGGGTTGTCTCCGATTATATCGTTATGTTGTATATTTAACTACACCTACCATGTAACGGTTCTTTCGTTACACATACGAGCGTCTGAATCGAACATTAGGTTGGATGGTTAGACGGAACGATAATTGTAACTAAGTTGTATTCGATTATATCGTGATGACGTTCATATAGAAATACTCACCAGGTTACTGTTCTTTCGTTATACATACGAGCAACCGAATCGAACAGAAGGTTGAATGGATAGTATCTGGGTTGTATTCGATTATGATGTTATGCTGTGTATATAGTTATACACATAAGGTGACGGTATTCCCGTTTCACATACGAGCGACCGAAACGAACAGAAAGTTGAATGGATAGACTGAACAATCAATGTATCTGGGTGGTATCCGATTATATCGCAATACTGTATATATAGTGATACTTACCAGGTGACGGTACTTCCGTTACACATACTAGCGACTGAATCGAACAGAAGGTTAAATGGTTAGACGAAACGATAATTGTATCTGAGTTGTATTCGATGATATCGTGATGATGTTTATATAGCAATACTCACCAGGTAACTGTTCTTCCGTTTTACATACAAGCGACCGAATCGAGCAGAAGGTTGAATTCAGTATAGATTGAACAATCATCGTATCTGGGTTGTATTGGATTATGTTTATATAGTTATACTCACCAGGTAACTGTTCTTCCGTTATACATACGAGCGACTGAATTGAACAGAAGGTTGAATGGATAGTATCTGGGTTGTATTCGATTATGATGTTATGCTGTGTATATAGTTATACACATAAGGTGACGGTATTCCCGTTTCACATACGAGCGACCGAAACGAACAGAAAGTTGAATGGATAGACTGAACAATCAATGTATCTGGGTGGTATCCGAATATATCGCAATACTGTATATATAGTGATACTTACCAGGTGACGATACTTCCGTTACACATACCAGCGACTGAATCGAACAGAATGTTGAATGGTTAGACGAAACGATAATTGTATCTGAGTTGTATTCGATGATATCGTGATGATGTTTATATAGCAATACTCACCAGGTAACTGTTCATCCGTTTTACATACAAGCGACCGAATCGAGCAGAAGGTTGAATTCAGTATAGATTGAACAATCATCGTATCTGGGTTGTATTCGATTATGTTTATATAGTTATACTCACCAGGTAACTGTTCTTCCGTTATACATACGAGCGACTGAATTGAACAGAAGGTTGAATGGATAGTATATGGGTTGTATTCGATTATGATGTTATGCTGTGTATATAGTTATACACACTAGGAGACGGTATTCCCGTTTTACATACGAGCGACCGAAACGAAAAGAAAGTTGAATGGATAGACTAAACAATCGATGTATCTGGGTGGTATCCGATTATATCGCAATACTGTATATATAGTGATACTTACCAGGTGACGATACTTCCGTTACACATACTAGCGACTGAATCGAACAGAATGTTGAATGGTTAGACGAAACGATAATTGTATCTGAGTTGTATTCGATGATGTCGTGATGATGTTTATATAGCAATACTCACCAGGTAACTGTCCTTCCGTTTTACATACAAGCGACCGAATCGAGCAGAAGGTTAAATGGATAGATTGAACAATCATCGTATCTGAGTTGTATTCGATTATGTTTATATAGTTATACTCACCAGGTAACTGTTCTTCCGTTATACATACGAGCGACTGAATTGAACTGAAGGTTGAATGGATAGACTAAACAATGATCGTATCTGGGGTTGTATTCGATTATATCGTGATGATTTTCATATAGTTATACTCACCAGGTAACTGTTCTCCAGTTATACATAAGAGCGACTGAACTGAACAGAAGGTTGAATGGATAGACTGAACAATCATCGTATCTGGGTTGTATTCGATTATTTCGTGATGATTATTATATATTATGTCTTACCAGGTAACTGTTCTTTCGTTATACATACTAGCAATCGAATCGAACATAAGGTTGAATGGATAGATTGAACAAACAATCATTGTATCTGGGTTGTCTCCGATTATATCGTTATGTTGTATATTTAACTACACCTACCATGTAACGGTTCTTTCGTTACACATACGAGCGTCTGAATCGAACATAAGGTTGGATGGTTAGACGGAACGATAATTGTAACTAAGTTGTATTCGATTATATCGTGATGACGTTCATATAGAAATACTCACCAGGTTACTGTTCTTTCGTTATACATACGAGCAACCGAATCGAACAGAAGGTTGAATGGATAGTATCTGGGTTGTATTCGATTATGATGTTATGCTGTATATATAGTTATACATATAAGGTGACGGTATTCCCGTTTCACATACGAGCGACCGAAACGAACAGAAAGTTGAATGGATAGACTGAACAATCAATGTATCTGGGTGGTATCCGATTATATCGCAATACTGTATATATAGTGATACTTACCAGGTGACGGTACTTCCGTTACACATACTAGCGACTGAATCGAATAGAAGGTTAAATGGTTAGACGAAACGATAATTGTATCTGAGTTGTATTCGATGATATCGTGATGATGTTTATATAGCAATACTCACCAGGTAACTGTTCTTCCGTTTTACATACAAGCGACCGAATCGAGCAGAAGGTTGAATTCAGTATAGATTGAACAATCATCGTATCTGGGTTGTATTCGATTATGTTTATATATATATACTCACCAGGTAACTGTTCTTCCGTTATACATACGAGCGACTGAATTGAACAGAAGGTTGAATGGATAATATATGGGTTGTATTCGATTATGATGTTATGCTGTGTATATAGTTATACACACTTGGAGACGGTATTCCCGTTTCACATACGAGCGACCGAAACAAAAAGAAAGTTGAATGGATAGACTGAACAATCAATATATCTGGGTGGTATCCGATTATATCGCAATACTGTATATATAGTGATACTTACCAGGTGACGATACTTCCATTACACATACTAGCGACTGAATCGAACAGAATGTTGAATGGTTAGACGAAACGATAATTGTATCTGAGTTGTATTCGATGATATCGTGATGATGTTTATATAGCAATACTCACCAGGTAACTGTTCTTCCATTTTACATACAAGCGACCGAATCGAGCAGAAGGTTGAATTCAGTATAGATTGAACAATCATCGTATCTGGGTTGTATTCGATTATGTTTATATAGTTATACTCACCAGGTAACTGTTCTTCCGTTATACATACGAGCGACTGAATTGAACAGAAGGTTGAATGGATAGTATATGGGTTGTATTCGATTATGATGTTATGCTGTGTATATAGTTATACACATAAGGTGACGGTATTCCCGTTTCACATACGAGCGACCGAAACGAAAAGAAAGTTGAATGGATAGACTGAACAATCAATGTATCTGGGTGGTATCCGATTATATCGCAATACTGTATATATAGTGATACTTACCAGGTGACGATACTTCCGTTACACATACTAGCGACTGAATCGAACAGAAGGTAAAATGGTTAGACGAAACGATAATTGTATCTGAGTTGTATTCGATGATATCGTGATGATGTTTATATAGCAATACTCACCAGGTAACTGTCCTTCCGTTTTACATACAAGCGACCGAATCAAGCAGAAGGTTAAATGGATAGATTGAACAATCATCGTATCTGAGTTGTATTCGATTATGTTTATATAGATATACTCACCAGGTACCTGTTCTTCCGATATACATACGAGCAACCGAATCGAACATAAGGTTGAATGGATAGATTGAACAATCATCGTATCTGAGTTGTATTCGATTATGTTTATATAGTTATACTCACCAGGTAACTTTTCTTCCGTTATACATACGAGCGACTGAATTGAACAGAAGGTTGAATGGATAGTATATGGGTTGTATTCGATTATGATGTTATGCTGTGTATATAGTTATACACACTAGGAGACGGTATTCCCGTTTTACATACGAGCGACCGAAACGAAAAGAAAGTTGATTGGATAGACTTAACAATCAATGTATCTGGGTGATATCCGATTATATCGCAATACTGTATATATAGTGATACTTACCAGGTGACGATACTTCCGTTACACATACTAGCGACTGAATCGAACAGAATGTTGAATGGTTAGACGAAACGATAATTGTATCTGAGTTGTATTCGATGATATCGTGATGATGTTTACATAGCAATACTCACCAGGTAACTGTCCTTCCGTTTTACATACAAGCGACCGAATCGAGCAGAAGGTTGAATGGATAGATTGAACAATCATCGTATCTGAGTTGTATTCGATTATGTTTATATAGATATACTCACCAGGTACCTGTTCTTCCGATATACATACGAGCAACCGAATCGAACATAAGGTTGAATGGATAGATTGAACAATCATCGTATCTGAGTTGTATTCGATTATGTTTATATAGTTATACTCACCAGGTAACTGTTCTTCCGTTATACATACGAGCGACTGAATTGAACTGAAGGTTGAATGGATAGACTAAACAATGATCGTATCTGGGGTTGTATTCGATTATATCGTGATGATGTTCATATAGTTATACTCACCAGGTAACTGTTCTCCAGTTATACATAAGAGCGACTGAACTGAACAGAAGGTTGAATGGATAGACTGAACAATCATCGTATCTGGGTTGTATTCGTTTATTTCGTGATGATTATTATATATTATGTCTAACCAGGTAACTGTTCTTTCGTTATACATACTAGCAACCGAATCGAACATAAGGTTGAATGGATAGATTGAACAATCATTGTATCTGGGTTGTCTCCGATTATATCGTTATGTTGTATATTTAACTACACCTACCATGTAACGGTTCTTTCGTTACACATACGAGCGTCTGAATCGAACATAAGGTTGGATGGTTAGACGGAACGATAATTGTAACTAAGTTGTATTCGATTATTCGTGATGACGTTCATATAGAAATACTCACCAGGTTACTGTTCTTTCGTTATACATACGAGCAACCGAATCGAACAGAAGGTTGAATGGATAGTATCTGGGTTGTATTCGATTATGATGTTATGCTGTGTATATAGTTATACACATAAGGTGACGGTATTCCCGTTTCACATACGAGCGACCGAAACGAACAGAAAGTTGAATGGATAGACTGAACAATCAATGTATCTGGGTGGTATCCGATTATATCGCAATACTGTATATATAGTGATACTTACCAGGTGACGGTGCTTCCGTTACACATACTAGCGACTGAATTGAACAGAAGGTTAAATGGTTAGACGAAACGATAATTGTATCTGAGTTGTATTCGATGATATCGTGATGATGTTTATATAGCAATACTCACCAGGTAACTGTCCTTCCGTTTTACATACAAGCGACCGAATCGAGCAGAAGGTTAAATGGATAGATTGAACAATCATCGTATCTGAGTTGTATTCGATTATGTTCATATAGATATACTCACCAGGTACCTGTTCTTCCGATATACATACGAGCAACCGAATCGAACATAAGGTTGAATGGATAGATTGAACAATCATCGTATCTGAGTTGTATTCGATTATGTTTATATAGTTATACTCACCAGGTAACTGTTCTCCCGTTATACATACGAGCGACTGAATTGAACAGAAGGTTGAATGGATAGTATATGGGTTGTATTCGATTATGATGTTATGCTGTGTATATAGTTATACACACTAGAAGACGGTATTCCCGTTTTACATACGAGCGACCGAAACGAAGAGAAAGTTGAATGGATAGACTGAACAATCAATGTATCTGGGTGGTATCCGATTATATCGCAATACTGTATATATAGTGATACTAACCAGGTGACGATACTTCCGTTACACATACTAGCGACTGAATCGAGCAGAAGGTTAAATGGATAGATTGAACAATCATCGTATCTGAGTTGTATTCGATTATGTTTATATAGATATACTCACCAGGTACCTGTTCTTCCGATATACATACGAGCAACCGAATCGAACATAAGGTTGAATGGATAGATTGAACAATCATCGTATCTGAGTTGTATTCGATTATGTTTATATAGTTATACTCACCAGGTAACTGTTCTTTCGTTATACATACCAGCGACTGAATTGAACTGAAGGTTGAATGGATAGACTAAACAATGATCGTATCTGGGGTTGTATTCGATTATATCGTGATGATGTTCATATAGTTATACTCACCAGGTAACTGTTCTCCAGTTATACATAAGAGCGACTGAACTGAACAGAAGGTTGAATGGATAGACTGAACAATCATCGTATCTGGGTTGTATTCGATTATTTCGTGATGATTATTATATATTATGTCTAACCAGGTAACTGTTCTTTCGTTATACATACTAGCAACCGAATCGAACATAAGGTTGAATGGATAGATTGAACAATCATTGTATCTGGGTTGTCTCCGATTATATCGTTATGTTGTATATTTAACTACACCTACCATGTAACGGTTCTTTCGTTACACATACGAGCGTCTGAATCGAACATGAGGTTGGATGGTTAGACGGAACGATAATTGTAACTAAGTTGTATTCGATTATATCGTGATGACGTTCATATAGAAATACTCACCAGGTTACTGTTTTTTCGTTATACATACCAGCAACCGAATCGTACAGAAGGTTGAATGGATAGTATCTGGGTTGTATTCGATTATGATGTTATGCTGTGTATATAGTTATACACATAAGGTGACGGTATTCCCGTTTCACATACGAGCGACCGAAACGAACAGAAAGTTGAATGGATAGACTGAACAATCAATGTATCTGGGTGGTATCCGATTATATCGCAATACTGTATATATAGTGATACTTACCAGGTGACGGTACTTCCGTTACACATACTAGCGACTGAATCGAATAGAAGGTTAAATGGTTAGACGAAACGATACATGTATCTGAGTTGTATTCGATGATATCGTGATGATGTTTATATAGCAATACTCAACAGGTAACTGTTCTTCCGTTTTACATACAAGCGACCGAATCGAGCAGAAGGTTGAATTCAGTATAGATTGAACAATCATCGTATCTGGGTTGTATTCGATTATGTTTATATAGTTATACTCACCAGGTAACTGTTCTTCCGTTATACATACGAGCGACTGAAATGAACGGAAGGTTGAATGGATTGTATATGGGTTGTATTCGATTATGATGTTATGCTGTGTATATGTTATACACACTAGGAGACGGTATTCCCGTTTTACATACGAGCGACCGAAACGAAAAGAAAGTTGAATGGATAGACTGAACAATCAATGTATCTGGGTGGTATCCGATTATATCGCAATACTGTATATATAGTGATACTTACCAGGTGACGATACTTCCGTTACACATACTAGCGACTGAATCGAACAGAATGTTGAATGGTTAGACGAAACGATAATTGCATCTGAGTTGTATTCGATGATATCGTGATGATGTTTATATAGCAATACTCACCAGGTAACTGTCCTTCTGTTTTACATACAAGTGACCGAATCGAGCAGAAGGTTAAATGGATAGATTGAACAATCATCGTATCTGAGTTGTATTCGATTATGTTTATATAGATATACTCACCAGGTACCTGTTCTTCCGATATACATACGAGCAACCGAATCGAACATAAGGTTCAATGGATAGATTGAACAATCATCGTATCTGAGTTGTATTCGATTATGTTTATATAGTTATACTCACCAGGTAATAGTTCTCCAGTTATACATAAGAGCGACTGAACTGAACAGAAGGTTGAATGGATAGACTGAACAATCATCGTATCTGGGTTGTATCCGATTATTTCGTGATGATTATTATATATTATGTCTAACCAGGTAACTGTTCTTTCGTTATACATACTAGCAACCGAATCGAACATAAGGTTGAATGGATAGATTGAACAATCATTGTATCTGGGTTGTCTCCGATTATATCGTTATGTTGTATATTTAACTACACCTACCATGTAACGGTTCTTTCGTTACACATACGAGCGTCTGAATCGAACATAAGGTTGGATGGTTAGACGGAACGATAATTGTAACTAAGTTGTATTCGATTATATCGTGATGACGTTCATATAGAAATACTCACCAGGTTACTGTTCTTTCGTTATACATACGAGCAACCGAATCGAACAGAAGGTTGAATGGATAGTATCTGGGTTGTATTCGATTATGATGTTATGCTGTGTATATAGTTATACACATAAGGTGACGGTATTCCCGTTTCACATACGAGCGACCGAAACGAACAGAAAGTTGAATGGATAGACTGAACAATCAATGTATCTGGGTGGTATCCGATTATATCGCAATACTGTATATATAGTGATACTTACCAGGTGACGGTGCTTCCGTTACACATACTAGCGACTGAATCGAACAGAAGGTTAAATGGTTAGAAGAAACGATAATTGTATCTGAGTTGTATTCGATGATATCGTGATGATGTTTATATAGCAATACTCACCAGGTAACTGTCCTTCCGTTTTACATACAAGCGACCGAATCGAGCAGAAGGTTAAATGGATAGATTGAACAATCATCGTATCTGAGTTGTATTCGATTATGTTCATATAGATATACTCACCAGGTACCTGTTCTTCCGATATACATACGAGCAACCGAATCGAACATAAGGTTGGATGGATAGATTGAACAATCATCGTATCTGAGTTGTATTCGATTATGTTTATATAGTTATACTCACCAGGTAACTGTTCTCCCGTTATACATACGAGCGACTGAATTGAACAGAAGGTTGAATGGATAGTATATGGGTTGTATTCGATTATGATGTTATGCTGTGTATATAGTTATACACACTAGGAGACGGTATTCCCGTTTTACATACGAGCGACCGAAACGAAGAGAAAGTTGAATGGATAGACTGAACAATCAATGTATCTGGGTGGTATCCGATTATATCGCAATACTGTATATATAGTGATACTTACCAGGTGACGATACTTCCGTTACACATACTAGCGACTGAATCGAACAGAATGTTGAATGGTTAGACGAAACGATAATTGTATCTGAGTTGTATTCGATGATATCGTGATGATGTTTATATAGCAATACTCACCAGGTAACTGTCCTTCCGTTTTACATACAAGCGACCGAATCGAGCAGAAGGTTAAATGGATAGATTGAACAATCATCGTATCTGAGTTGTATTCGATTATGTTTATATAGATATACTCACCAGGTACCTGTTCTTCCGATATACATACGAGCAACCGAATCGAACATAAGGTTGAATGGATAGATTGAACAATCATCGTATCTGAGTTGTATTCGATTATGTTTATATAGTTATACTCACCAGGTAACTGTTCTTTCGTTATACATACGAGCGACTGAATTGAACTGAAGGTTGAATGGATAGACTAAACAATGATCGTATCTGGGGTTGTATTCGATTATATCGTGATGATGTTCATATAGTTATACTCACCAGGTAACTGTTCTCCAGTTATACATAAGAGCGACTGAACTGAACAGAAGGTTGAATGGATAGACTGAACAATCATCGTATCTGGGTTGTATTCGATTATTTCGTGATGATTATTATATATTATGTCTAACCAGGTAACTGTTCTTTCGTTATACATACTAGCAACCGAATCGAACATAAGGTTGAATGGATAGATTGAACAATCATTGTATCTGGGTTGTCTCCGATTATATCGTTATGTTGTATATTTAACTACACCTACCATGTAACGGTTCTTTCGTTACACATACGAGCGTCTGAATCGAACATGAGGTTGGATGGTTAGACGGAACGATAATTGTAACTAAGTTGTATTCGATTATATCGTGATGACGTTCATATAGAAATACTCACCAGGTTACTGTTCTTTCGTTATACATACCAGCAACCGAATCGTACAGAAGGTTGAATGGATAGTATATGGGTTGTATTCGATTATGATGTTATGCTGTGTATATAGTTATACACACTAGGAGACGGTATTCCCGTTTTACATACGAGCGACCGAAACGAAGAGAAAGTTGAATGGATAGACTGAACAATCAATGTATCTGGGTGGTATCCGATTATATCGCAATACTGTATATATAGTGATACTTACCAGGTGACGATACTTCCGTTACACATACTAGCGACTGAATCGAACAGAATGTTGAATGGTTAGACGAAACGATAATTGTATCTGAGTTGTATTCGATGATATCGTGATGATGTTTATATAGCAATACTCACCAGGTAACTGTCCTTCCGTTTTACATACAAGCGACCGAATCGAGCAGAAGGTTAAATGGATAGATTGAACAATCATCGTATCTGAGTTGTATTCGATTATGTTTATATAGATATACTCACCAGGTACCTGTTCTTCCGATATACATACGAGCAACCGAATCGAACGAAAGGTTGAATGGATAGATTGAACAATCATCGTATCTGAGTTGTATTCGATTATGTTTATATAGTTATACTCACCAGGTAACTGTTCTTTCGTTATACATACGAGCGACTGAATTGAACTGAAGGTTGAATGGATAGACTAAACAATGATCGTATCTGGGGTTGTATTCGATTATATCGTGATGATGTTCATATAGTTATACTCACCAGGTAACTGTTCTCCAGTTATACATAAGAGCGACTGAACTGAACAGAAGGTTGAATGGATAGACTGAACAATCATCGTATCTGGGTTGTATTCGATTATTTCGTGATGATTATTATATATTATGTCTAACCAGGTAACTGTTCTTTCGTTATACATACTAGCAACCGAATCGAACATAAGGTTGAATGGATAGATTGAACAATCATTGTATCTGGGTTGTCTCCGATTATATAGTTATGTTGTATATTTAACTACACCTACCATGTAACGGTTCTTTCGTTACACATACGAGCGTCTGAATCGAACATGAGGTTGGATGGTTAGACGGAACGATAATTGTAACTAAGTTGTATTCGATTATATCGTGATGACGTTCATATAGAAATACTCACCAGGTTACTGTTCTTTCGTTATACATACCAGCAACCGAATCGTACAGAAGGTTGAATGGATAGTATCTGGGTTGTATTCGATTATGATGTTATGCTGTGTATATAGTTATACACATAAGGTGACGGTATTCCCGTTTCACATACGAGCGACCGAAACGAACAGAAAGTTGAATGGATAGACTGAACAATCAATGTATCTGGGTGGTATCCGATTATATCGCAATACTGTATATATAGTGATACTTACCAGGTGACTCGAATAGAAGGTTAAATGGTTAGACGAAACGATACATGTATCTGAGTTGTATTCGATGATATCGTGATGATGTTTATATAGCAATACTCAACAGGTAACTGTTCTTCCGTTTTACATACAAGCGACCGAATCGAGCAGAAGGTTGAATTCAGTATAAATTGAACAATCATCGTATCTGGGTTGTATTCGATTATGTTTATATAGTTATACTCACCAGGTAACTGTTCTTCCGTTATACATACGAGCGACTGAAATGAACGGAAGGTTGAATGGATTGTATATGGGTTGTATTCGATTATGATGTTATGCTGTGTATATGTTATACACACTAGGAGACGGTATTCCCGTTTTACATACGAGCGACCGAAACGAAAAGAAAGTTGAATGGATAGACTGAACAATCAATGTATCTGGGTGGTATCCGATTATATCGCAATACTGTATATATAGTGATACTTACCAGGTGACGATACTTCCGTTACACATACTAGCGACTGAATCGAACAGAATGTTGAATGGTTAGACGAAACGATAATTGTATCTGAGTTGTATTCGATGATATCGTGATGATGTTTATATAGCAATACTCACCAGGTAACTGTCCTTCTGTTTTACATACAAGTGACCGAATCGAGCAGAAGGTTAAATGGATAGATTGAACAATCATCGTATCTGAGTTGTATTCGATTATGTTTATATAGATATACTCACCAGGTACCTGTTCTTCCGATATACATACGAGCAACCGAATCGAACATAAGGTTCAATGGATAGATTGAACAATCATCGTATCTGAGTTGTATTCGATTATGTTTATATAGTTATACTCACCAGGTAATAGTTCTCCAGTTATACATAAGAGCGACTGAACTGAACAGAAGGTTGAATGGATAGACTGAACAATCATCGTATCTGGGTTGTATCCGATTATTTCGTGATGATTATTATATATTATGTCTAACCAGGTAACTGTTCTTTCGTTATACATACTAGCAACCGAATCGAACATAAGGTTGAATGGATAGATTGAACAATCATTGTATCTGGGTTGTCTCCGATTATATCGTTATGTTGTATATTTAACTACACCTACCATGTAACGGTTCTTTCGTTACACATACGAGCGTCTGAATCGAACATAAGGTTGGATGGTTAGACGGAACGATAATTGTAACTAAGTTGTATTCGATTATATCGTGATGACGTTCATATAGAAATACTCACCAGGTTACTGTTCTTTCGTTATACATACGAGCAACCGAATCGAACAGAAGGTTGAATGGATAGTATCTGGGTTGTATTCGATTATGATGTTATGCTGTGTATATAGTTATACACATAAGGTGACGGTATTCCCGTTTCACATACGAGCGACCGAAACGAACAGAAAGTTGAATGGATAGACTGAACAATCAATGTATCTGGGTGGTATCCGATTATATCGCAATACTGTATATATAGTGATACTTACCAGGTGACTCGAATAGAAGGTTAAATGGTTAGACGAAACGATACATGTATCTGAGTTGTATTCGATGATATCGTGATGATGTTTATATAGCAATACTCAACAGGTAACTGTTCTTCCGTTTTACATACAAGCGACCGAATCGAGCAGAAGGTTGAATTCAGTATAAATTGAACAATCATCGTATCTGGGTTGTATTCGATTATGTTTATATAGTTATAATCACCAGGTAACTGTTCTTCCGTTATACATACGAGCGACTGAAATGAACGGAAGGTTGAATGGATTGTATATGGGTTGTATTCGATTATGATGTTATGCTGTGTATATGTTATACACACTAGGAGACGGTATTCCCGTTTTACATACGAGCGACCGAAACGAAAAGAAAGTTGAATGGATAGACTGAACAATCAATGTATCTGGGTGGTATCCGATTATATCGCAATACTGTATATATAGTGATACTTACCAGGTGACGATACTTCCGTTACACATACTAGCGACTGAATCGAACAGAATGTTGAATGGTTAGACGAAACGATAATTGTATCTGAGTTGTATTCGATGATATCGTGATGATGTTTATATAGCAATACTCACCAGGTAACTGTCCTTCTGTTTTACATACAAGTGACCGAATCGAGCAGAAGGTTAAATGGATAGATTGAACAATCATCGTATCTGAGTTGTATTCGATTATGTTTATATAGATATACTCACCAGGTACCTGTTCTTCCGATATACATACAAGCAACCGAATCGAACATAAGGTTCAATGGATAGATTGAACAATCATCGTATCTGAGTTGTATTCGATTATGTTTATATAGTTATACTCACCAGGTAATAGTTCTCCAGTTATACATAAGAGCGACTGAACTGAACAGAAGGTTGAATGGATAGACTGAACAATCATCGTATCTGGGTTGTATCCGATTATTTCGTGATGATTATTATATATTATGTCTAACCAGGTAACTGTTCTTTCGTTATACATACTAGCAACCGAATCGAACATAAGGTTGAATGGATAGATTGAACAATCATTGTATCTGGGTTGTCTCCGATTATATCGTTATGTTGTATATTTAACTACACCTACCATGTAACGGTTCTTTCGTTACACATACGAGCGTCTGAATCGAACATAAGGTTGGATGGTTAGACGGAACGATAATTGTAACTAAGTTGTATTCGATTATATCGTGATGACGTTCATATAGAAATACTCACCAGGTTACTGTTCTTTCGTTATACATACGAGCAACCGAATCGAACAGAAGGTTGAATGGATAGTATCTGGGTTGTATTCGATTATGATGTTATGCTGTGTATATAGTTATACACATAAGGTGACGGTATTCCCGTTTCACATACGAGCGACCGAAACGAACAGAAAGTTGAATGGATAGACTGAACAATCAATGTATCTGGGTGGTATCCGATTATATCGCAATACTGTATATATAGTGATACTTACCAGGTGACGGTGCTTCCGTTACACATACTAGCGACTGAATCGAACAGAAGGTTAAATGGTTAGAAGAAACGATAATTGTATCTGAGTTGTATTCGATGATATCGTGATGATGTTTATATAGCAATACTCACCAGGTAACTGTCCTTCCGTTTTACATACAAGCGACCGAATCGAGCAGAAGGTTAAATGGATAGATTGAACAATCATCGTATCTGAGTTGTATTCGATTATGTTCATATAGATATACTCACCAGGTACCTGTTCTTCCGATATACATACGAGCAACCGAATCGAACATAAGGTTGGATGGATAGATTGAACAATCATCGTATCTGAGTTGTATTCGATTATGTTTATATAGTTATACTCACCAGGTAACTGTTCTCCCGTTATACATACGAGCGACTGAATTGAACAGAAGGTTGAATGGATAGTATATGGGTTGTATTCGATTATGATGTTATGCTGTGTATATAGTTATACACACTAGGAGACGGTATTCCCGTTTTACATACGAGCGACCGAAACGAAGAGAAAGTTGAATGGATAGACTGAACAATCAATGTATCTGGGTGGTATCCGATTATATCGCAATACTGTATATATAGTGATACTTACCAGGTGACGATACTTCCGTTACACATACTAGCGACTGAATCGAACAGAATGTTGAATGGTTAGACGAAACGATAATTGTATCTGAGTTGTATTCGATGATATCGTGATGATGTTTATATAGCAATACTCACCAGGTAACTGTCCTTCCGATTTACATACAAGCGACCGAATCGAGCAGAAGGTTAAATGGATAGATTGAACAATCATCGTATCTGAGTTGTATTCGATTATGTTTATATAGATATACTCACCAGGTACCTGTTCTTCCGATATACATACGAGCAACCGAATCGAACATAAGGTTGAATGGATAGATTGAACAATCATCGTATCTGAGTTGTATTCGATTATGTTTATATAGTTATACTCACCAGGTAACTGTTCTTTCGTTATACATACGAGCGACTGAATTGAACTGAAGGTTGAATGGATAGACTAAACAATGATCGTATCTGGGGTTGTATTCGATTATATCGTGATGATGTTCATATAGTTATACTCACCAGGTAACTGTTCTCCAGTTATACATAAGAGCGACTGAACTGAACAGAAGGTTGAATGGATAGACTGAACAATCATCGTATCTGGGTTGTATTCGATTATTTCGTGATGATTATTATATATTATGTCTAACCAGGTAACTGTTCTTTCGTTATACATACTAGCAACCGAATCGAACATAAGGTTGAATGGATAGATTGAACAATCATTGTATCTGGGTTGTCTCCGATTATATTGTTATGTTGTATATTTAACTACACCTACCATGTAACGGTTCTTTCGTTACACATACGAGCGTCTGAATCGAACATGAGGTTGGATGGTTAGACGGAACGATAATTGTAACTAAGTTGTATTCGATTATATCGTGATGACGTTCATATAGAAATACTCACCAGGTTACTGTTCTTTCGTTATACATACCAGCAACCGAATCGTACAGAAGGTTGAATGGATAGTATCTGGGTTGTATTCGATTATGATGTTATGCTGTGTATATAGTTATACACATAAGGTGACGGTATTCCCGTTTCACATACGAGCGACCGAAACGAACAGAAAGTTGAATGGATAGACTGAACAATCAATGTATCTGGGTGGTATCCGATTATATCGCAATACTGTATATATAGTGATACTTACCAGGTGACTCGAATAGAAGGTTAAATGGTTAGACGAAACGATACATGTATCTGAGTTGTATTCGATGATATCGTGATGATGTTTATATAGCAATACTCAACAGGTAACTGTTCTTCCGTTTTACATACAAGCGACCGAATCGAGCAGAAGGTTGAATTCAGTATAGATTGAACAATCATCGTATCTGGGTTGTATTCGATTATGTTTATATAGTTATACTCACCAGGTAACTGTTCTTCCGTTATACATACGAGCGACTGAATTGAACAGAAGGTTGAATGGATTGTATATGGGTTGTATTCGATTATGATGTTATGCTGTGTATATAGTTATACACACTAGGAGACGGTATTCCCGTTTTACATACGAGCGACCGAAACGAAAAGAAAGTTGAATGGATAGACTGAACAATCAATGTATCTGGGTGGTATCCGATTATATCGCAATACTGTATATATAGTGATACTTACCAGGTGACGATACTTCCGTTACACATACTAGCGACTGAATCGAACAGAATGTTGAATGGTTAGACGAAACGATAATTGTATCTGAGTTGTATTCGATGATATCGTGATGATGTTTATATAGCAATACTCACCAGGTAACTGTCCTTCCGTTTTACATACAAGTGACCGAATCGAGCAGAAGGTTAAATGGATAGATTGAACAATCATCGTATCTGAGTTGTATTCGATTATGTTTATATAGATATACTCACCAGGTACCTGTTCTTCCGATATACATACGAGCAACCGAATCGAACATAAGGTTCAATGGATAGATTGAACAATCATCGTATCTGAGTTGTATTCGATTATGTTTATATAGTTATACTCACCAGGTAACTGTTCTCCAGTTATACATAAGAGCGACTGAACTGAACAGAAGGTTGAATGGATAGACTGAACAATCATCGTATCTGGGTTGTATCCGATTATTTCGTGATGATTATTATATATTATGTCTAACCAGGTAACTGTTCTTTCGTTATACATACTAGCAACCGAATCGAACATAAGGTTGAATGGATAGATTGAACAATCATGGTATCTGGGTTGTCTCCGATTATATCGTTATGTTGTATATTTAACTACACCTACCATGTAACGGTTCTTTCGTTACACATACGAGCGTCTGAATCGAACATAAGGTTGGATGGTTAGACGGAACGATAATTGTAACTAAGTTGTATTCGATTATATCGTGATGACGTTCATATAGAAATACTCACCAGGTTACTGTTCTTTCGTTATACATACGAGCAACCGAATCGAACAGAAGGTTGAATGGATAGTATCTGGGTTGTATTCGATTATGATGTTATGCTGTGTATATAGTTATACACATAAGGTGACGGTATTCCCGTTTCACATACGAGCGACCGAAACGAACAGAAAGTTGAATGGATAGACTGAACAATCAATGTATCTGAGTGGTATCCGATTATATCGAATTACTGTATATATAGTGATACTTACCAGGTGACGATACTCCCGTTACACATACTAGCGACTGAATCGAACAGAATGTTGAATGGTTAGACGAAACGATAATTGTATCTGAGTTGTATTCGATGATATCGTGATGATGTTTATATAGCAATACTCACCAGGTAACTGTCCTTCCGTTTCACATACAAGCGACCGAATCGAGCAGAAGGTTAAATGGATAGATTGAACAATCAAGGTATCTGAGTTGTATTCGATTATGTTTATATAGATATACTCACCAGGTACCTGTTCTTCCGATATACATACGAGCAACCGAATCGAACATAAGGTTGAATGGATAGATTGAACAATCATCGTATCTGAGTTGTATTCGATTATGTTTATATAGTTATACTCACCAGGTAACTGTTCTTCCGTTATACATACGAGCGACTGAATTGAACTGAAGGTTAAATGGATAGACTAAACAATGATCGTATCTGGGGTTGTATTCGATTATATCGTGATGATGTTCATATAGTTATACTCACCAGGTAACTGTTCTCCAGTTATACATAAGAGCGACTGAACTGAACAGAAGGTTGAATGGATAGACTGAACAATCATCGTATCTGGGTTGTATTCGATTATTTCGTGATGATTATTATATATTATGTCTAACCAGGTAACTGTTCTTTCGTTATACATACTAGCAACCGAATCGAACATAAGGTTGAATGGATAGATTGAACAATCATTGTATCTGGGTTGTCTCCGATTATATCGTTATGTTGTATATTTAACTACACCTACCATGTAACGGTTCTTTCGTTACACATACGAGCGTCTGAATCGAACATAAGGTTGGATGGTTAGACGGAACGATAATTGTAACTAAGTTGTATTCGATTATATCGTGATGACGTTCATATAGAAATACTCACCAGGTTACTGTTCTTCCGTTATACATAAGAGCAACCGAATCGAACAGAAGGTTGAATGGATAGTATCTGGGTTGTATTCGATTATGATGTTATGCTGTGTATATAGTTATACACATGAGGTGACGGTATTCCCGTTTCACATACGAGCGACCGAAACGAACAGAAAGTTGAATGGATAGACTGAACAATCAATGTATCTGGGTGGTATCCGATTATATCGCAATACTGTATATATAGTGATACTTACCAGGTGACGATACTTCCGTTACACATACTAGCGACTGAATCGAACAGAATGTTGAATGGTTAGACGAAACGATAATTGTATCTGAGTTGTATTCGATGATATCGTGATGATGTTTATATAGCAATACTCATTAGGTAACTGTTCTTCCGTTCAACATACAAGCGACCGAATCGAGCAGAAGGTTGAATTCAGTATAGATTGAACAATCATCGTATCTGGGTTGTATTCGATTATGTTTATATAGTTATACTCATCAGGTAACTGTTCTTCCGTTATACATACGAGCGACTGAATTGAACAGAAGGTTGAATGGATAGTATATGGGTTGTATTCGATTATGATGTTATGCTGTGTATATAGTTATACACACTAGGAGACGGTATTCCCGTTTTACATACGAGCGACCGAAACGAAAAGAATGTTGAATGGATAGACTGAACAATCAATGTATCTGGGTGGTATCCGATTATATCGCAATACTGTATATATAGTGATACTTACCAGGTGACGATACTTCCGTTACACATACTAGCGACTGAATCGAACAGAATGTTGAATGGTTAGACGAAACGATAATTGTATCTGAGTTGTATTCGATGATATCGTGATGATGTTTATATAGCAATACTCACCAGGTAACTGTCCTTCCGTTTTACATACAAGCGACCGAATCGAGCAGAAGGTTAAATGGATAGATTGAACAATCATCGTATCTGAGTTGTATTCGATTATGTTTATATAGATATACTCACCAGGTACCCGTTCTTCCGATATACATACGAGCAACCGAATCGAACATAAGGTTGAATGGATAGATTGAACAATCATCGTATCTGAGTTGTATTCGATTATGTTTATATAGTTATACTCACCAGGTAACTGTTCTTCCGTTATACATACGAGCAACTGAATTGAACTGAAGGTTGAATGGATAGACTAAACAATGATCGTATCTGGGGTTGTATTCGATTATATCGTGATGATGTTCATATAGTTATACTCACCAGGTAACTGTTCTCCAGTTATACATAAGAGCGACTGAACTGAACAGAAGGTTGAATGGATAGACTGAACAATCATCGTATCTGGGTTGTATTCGATTATTTCGTGATGATTATTATATATTATGTCTTACCAGGTAACTGTTCTTTCGTTATACATACTAGCAACCGAATCGAACATAAGGTTGAATGGATAGATTGAACAATCATTGTATCTGGGTTGTCTCCGATTATATCGTTATGTTGTATATTTAACTACACCTACCATGTAACGGTTCTTTCGTTACACATACGAGCGTCTGAATCGAACATAAGGTTGGATGGTTAGACGGAACGATAATTGTAACTAACTTGTATTCGATTATATCGTGATGACGTTCATATAGAAATACTCACCAGGTTGCTGTTCTTTCGTTATACATACGAGCAACCGAATCGAACAGATTATATCGCGATTATATCGCGATTATATCGCAATACTGTATATATAGTGATACTTACCAGGTGACGGTACTTCCGTTACACATACTAGCGACTGAATCGAACAGAAGGTTTAATTGATAGACGAAACGACAATTATATCTGAGTTGTATTCGATGATATCGTGATGATGTTTATATAGCAATACTCACCAGGTAACTGTCCTTCCGTTTTACATACAAGCGACCGAATCGAGCAGAAGGTTGAATGGATAGATTGAACAATCATCGTATCTGAGTTGTATTCGATTATGTTTATATAGATATACTCACCAGGTACCTGTTCATCCGATATACATACGAGCAACCGAATCGAACATAAGGTTGAATGGATAGATTGAACAATCATCGTATCTGAGTTGTATTCGATTATGTTTATATAGTTATACTCACCAGGTAACTGTTCTTTCGTTATACATACGAGCGACTGAATTGAACTGAAGGTTGAATGGATAGACTAAACAATGATCGTATCTGGGGTTGTATTCGATTATATCGTGATGATGTTCATATAGTTATACTCACCAGGTAACTGTTCTCCAGTTATACATAAGAGCGACTGAACTGAACAGAAGGTTGAATGGATAGACTGAACAATCATTGTATCTGGGTTGTATTCGATTATTTCGTGATGATTATTATATATTATGTCTAACCAGGTAACTGTTCTTTCGTTATACATACTAGCAACCGAATCGAACATAAGGTTGAATGGATAGATTGAACAATCATTGTATCTGGGTTGTCTCCGATTATATCGTTATGTTGTATATTTAACTACACCTACCATGTAACGGTTCTTTCGTTACACATACGAGCGTCTGAATCGAACATGAGGTTGGATGGTTAGACGGAACGATAATTGTAACTAAGTTGTATTCGATTATATCGTGATGACGTTCATATAGAAATACTCACCAGGTTACTGTTCTTTCGTTATACATACCAGCAACCGAATCGTACAGAAGGTTGAATGGATAGTATCTGGGTTGTATTCGATTATGATGTTATGCTGTGTATATAGTTATACACATAAGGTGACGGTATTCCCGTTTCACATACGAGCGACCGAAACGAACAGAAAGTTGAATGGATAGACTGAACAATCAATGTATCTGGGTGGTATCCGATTATATCGCAATACTGTATATATAGTGATACTTACCAGGTGACGGTACTTCCGTTACACATACTAGCGACTGAATCGAATAGAAGGTTTAATGGTTAGACGAAACGATACATGTATCTGAGTTGTATTCGATGATATCGTGATGATGTTTATATAGCAATACTCAACAGGTAACTGTTCTTTCGTTTTACATACAAGCGACCGAATCGAGCAGAAGGTTGAATTCAGTATAGATTGAACAATCATCGTATCTGGGTTGTATTCGATTATGTTTATATAGTTATACTCACCAGGTAACTGTTCTTCCGTTATACATACGAGCGACTGAATTGAACAGAAGGTTGAATGGATTGTATATGGGTTGTATTCGATTATGATGTTATGCTGTGTATATAGTTATACACACTAGGAGACGGTATTCCCGTTTTACATACGAGCGACCGAAACGAAAAGAAAGTTGAATGGATAGACTGAACAATCAATGTATCTGGGTGGTATCCGATTATATCGCAATACTGTATATATAGTGATACTTACCAGGTGACGATACTTCCGTTACACATACTAGCGACTGAATCGAACAGAATGTTGAATGGTTAGACGAAACGATAATTGTATCTGAGTTGTATTCGATGATATCGTGATGATGTTTATATAGCAATACTCACCAGGTAACTGTCCTTCCGTTTTACATACAAGTGACCGAATCGAGCAGAAGGTTAAATGGATAGATTGAACAATCATCGTATCTGAGTTGTATTCGATTATGTTTATATAGATATACTCACCAGGTACCTGTTCTTCCGATATACATACGAGCAACCGAATCGAACATAAGGTTCAATGGATAGATTGAACAATCATCGTATCTGAGTTGTATTCGATTATGTTTATATAGTTATACTCACCAGGTAACTGTTCTCCAGTTATACATAAGAGCGACTGAACTGAACAGAAGGTTGAATGGATAGACTGAACAATCATCGTATCTGGGTTGTATCCGATTATTTCGTGATGATTATTATATATTATGTCTAACCAGGTAACTGTTCTTTCGTTATACATACTAGCAACCGAATCGAACATAAGGTTGAATGGATAGATTGAACAATCATGGTATCTGGGTTGTCTCCGATTATATCGTTATGTTGTATATTTAACTACACCTACCATGTAACGGTTCTTTCGTTACACATACGAGCGTCTGAATCGAACATAAGGTTGGATGGTTAGACGGAACGATAATTGTAACTAAGTTGTATTCGATTATATCGTGATGACGTTCATATAGAAATACTCACCAGGTTACTGTTCTTTCGTTATAAATACGAGCAACCGAATCGAACAGAAGGTTGAATGGATAGTATCTGGGTTGTATTCGATTATGATGTTATGCTGTGTATATAGTTATACACATAAGGTGACGGTATTCCCGTTTCACATACGAGCGACCGAAACGAACAGAAAGTTGAATGGATAGACTGAACAATCAATGTATCTGAGTGGTATCCGATTATATCGAAATACTGTATATATAGTGATACTTACCAGGTGACGATACTCCCGTTACACATACTAGCGACTGAATCGAACAGAATGTTGAATGGTTAGACGAAACGATAATTGTATCTGAGTTGTATTCGATGATATCGTGATGATGTTTATATAGCAATACTCACCAGGTAACTGTCCTTCCGTTTCACATACAAGCGACCGAATCGAGCAGAAGGTTAAATGGATAGATTGAACAATCAAGGTATCTGAGTTGTATTCGATTATGTTTATATAGATATACTCACCAGGTACCTGTTCTTCCGATATACATACGAGCAACCGAATCGAACATAAGGTTGAATGGATAGATTGAACAATCATCGTATCTGAGTTGTATTCGATTATGTTTATATAGTTATACTCACCAGGTAACTGTTCTTCCGTTATACATACGAGCGACTGAATTGAACTGAAGGTTAAATGGATAGACTAAACAATGATCGTATCTGGGGTTGTATTCGATTATATCGTGATGATGTTCATATAGTTATACTCACCAGGTAACTGTTCTCTAGTTATACATAAGAGCGACTGAACTGAACAGAAGGTTGAATGAATAGACTGAACAATCATCGTATCTGGGTTGTATTCGATTATTTCGTGATGATTATTATATATTATGTCTAACCAGGTAACTGTTCTTTCGTTATACATACTAGCAACCGAATCGAACATAAGGTTGAATGGATAGATTGAACAATCATTGTATCTGGGTTGTCTCCGATTATATCGTTATGTTGTATATTTAACTACACCTACCATGTAACGGTTCTTTCGTTACACATACGAGCGTCTGAATCGAACATAAGGTTGGATGGTTAGACGGAACGATAATTGTAACTAAGTTGTATTCGATTATATCGTGATGACGTTCATATAGAAATACTCACCAGGTTACTGTTCTTCCGTTATACATAAGAGCAACCGAATCGAACAGAAGGTTGAATGGATAGTATCTGGGTTGTATTCGATTATGATGTTATGCTGTGTATATAGTTATACACATAAGGTGACGGTATTCCCGTTTCACATACGAGCGACCGAAACGAACAGAAAGTTGAATGGATAGACTGAACAATCAATGTATCTGGGTGGTATCCGATTATATCGCAATACTGTATATATAGTGATACTTACCAGGTGACGATACTTCCGTTACAGATACTAGCGACTGAATCGAACAGAATGTTGAATGGTTAGACGAAACGATAATTGTATCTGAGTTGTATTCGATGATATCGTGATGATGTTTATATAGCAATACTCATTAGGTAACTGTTCTTCCGTTTAACATACAAGCGACCGAATCGAGCAGAAGGTTGAATTCAGTATAGATTGAACAATCATCGTATCTGGGTTGTATTCGATTATGTTTATATAGTTATACTCATCAGGTAACTGTTCTTCCGTTATACATACGAGCGACTGAATTGAACAGAAGGTTGAATGGATAGTATATGGGTTGTATTCGATTATGATGTTATGCTGTGTATATAGTTATACACACTAGGAGACGGTATTCCCGTTTTACATACGAGCGACCGAAACGAAAAGAATGTTGAATGGATAGACTGAACAATCAATGTATCTGGGTGGTATCCGATTATATCGCAATACTGTATATATAGTGATACTTACCAGGTGACGATACTTCCGTTACACATACTAGCGACTGAATCGAACAGAATGTTGAATGGTTAGACGAAACGATAATTGTATCTGAGTTGTATTCGATGATATCGTGATGATGTTTATATAGCAATACTCACCAGGTAACTGTCCTTCCGTTTTACATACAAGCGACCGAATCGAGCAGAAGGTTAAATGGATAGATTGAACAATCATCGTATCTGAGTTGTATTCGATTATGTTTATATAGATATACTCACCAGGTACCCGTTCTTCCGATATACATACGAGCAACCGAATCGAACATAAGGTTGAATGGATAGATTGAACAATCATCGTATCTGAGTTGTATTCGATTATGTTTATATAGTTATACTCACCAGGTAACTGTTCTTCCGTTATACATACGAGCAACTGAATTGAACTGAAGGTTGAATGGATAGACTAAACAATGATCGTATCTGGGGTTGTATTCGATTATATCGTGATGATGTTCATATAGTTATACTCACCAGGTAACTGTTCTCCAGTTATACATAAGAGCGACTGAACTGAACAGAAGGTTGAATGGATAGACTGAACAATCATCGTATCTGGGTTGTATTCGATTATTTCGTGATGATTATTATATATTATGTCTTACCAGGTAACTGTTCTTTCGTTATACATACTAGCAACCGAATCGAACATAAGGTTGAATGGATAGATTGAACAATCATTGTATCTGGGTTGTCTCCGATTATATCGTTATGTTGTATATTTAACTACACCTACCATGTAACGGTTCTTTCGTTACACATACGAGCGTCTGAATCGAACATAAGGTTGGATGGTTAGACGGAACGATAATTGTAACTAACTTGTATTCGATTATATCGTGATGACGTTCATATAGAAATACTCACCAGGTTGCTGTTCTTTCGTTATACATACGAGCAACCGAATCGAACAGATTATATCGCGATTATATCGCGATTATATCGCAATACTGTATATATAGTGATACTTACCAGGTGACGGTACTTCCGTTACACATACTAGCGACTGAATCGAACAGAAGGTTTAATTGATAGACGAAACGACAATTATATCTGAGTTGTATTCGATGATATTGTGATGATGTTTATATAGCAATACTCACCAGGTAACTGTTCTTCCGTTTTACATACAAGCGACCGAATCGAGCAGAAGGTTGAATTCAGTATAGATTGAACAAACATCGTATCTGGGTTGTATTCGATTATGTTTATATAGTTATACTCACCAGGTAACTGTTCTTCCGTTATACATACGAGCGACTGAATTGAACAGAAGGTTGAATGGATAGACTAAACAATGATCGTATCTGGGGTTGTATTCGATTATATCGTGATGATGTTCATATAGTTATACTCACCAGGTAACTGTTCTCCAGTTATACATAAGAGCGACTGAACTGAACAGAAGGTTGAATGGATAGACTGAACAATCATCGTATCTGGGTTGTATTCGATTATTTCGTGATGATTATTATATATTATGTCTAACCAGGTAACTGTTCTTTCGTTATACATACTAGCAACCGAATCGAACATAAGGTTGAATGGATAGATTGAACAATCATTGTATCTGGGTTGTCTCCGATTATATCGTTATGTTGTATATTTAACTACACCTACCATGTAACTGTTCTTTCGTTACACATACGAGCGTCTGAATAGAACATAAGGTTGGATGGTTAGACGGAACGATAATTGTAACTAAGTTGTATTCGATTATATCGTGATGACGTTCATAAAGAAATACTCACCAGGTTACTGTTCTTTCGTTATACATACGAGCAACCGAATCGAACAGAAGGTTGACAGGTTGAATGGATAGTATCTGGGTTGTATTCGATTATGATGTTATGCTGTGTATATAGTTATACACATAAGGTGACGGTATTCCCGTTTCACATACGAGCGACCGAAACGAACAGAAAGTTGAATGGATAGACTGAACAATCAATGTATCTGGGTGGTATCCGATTATATCGCAATACTGTATATATAGTGATACTTACCAGGTGACGGTACTTCCGTTACACATACTAGCGACTGAATCGAACAGAAGGTTTAATTGATAGACGAAACGACAATTGTATCTGAGTTGTATTCGATGATATCGTGATGATGTTTATATAGCAATACTCACCAGGTAACTGTTCTTCCGTTTTACATACAAGCGACCGAATCGAGCAGAAGGTTGAATTCAGTATATATTGAACAATCATCGTATCTGGGTTGTATTCGATTATGTTTATATAGTTATACTCACCAGGTAACTGTTCTTCCGTTATACATACGAGCGACTGAATTGAACAGAAGGTTGAATGGATAGTATATGGGTTGTATTCGATTATGATGTTATGCTGTGTATATAGTTATACACACTAGGAGACGGTATTCCCGTTTTACATACGAGCGACCGAAACAAAAAGAAAGTTGAATGGTTAGACTGAACAATCAATGTATCTGGGTGGTATCCGATTATATCGCAATACTGTATATATAGTGATACTCACCAGGTGACGATACTTCCGTTACACATACTAGCGACTGAATCGAACAGAATGTTGAATGGTTAGACGAAACGATAATTGTATCTGAGTTGTATTCGATGATATCGTGATGATGTTTATATAGCAATACTCACCAGGTAACTGTCCTTCCGTTTTACATACAAGCGACCGAATCGAGCAGAAGGTTAAATGGATAGATTGAACAACCATCGTATCTGAGTTGTATTCGATTATGTTTATATAGATATACTCACCAGGTAGCTGTTCTTCCGATATACATACGAGCAACCGAATCGAACATAAGGTTGAATGGATAGATTGAACAATCATCGTATCTGAGTTGTATTCGATTAGGTTTATATAGTTATACTCACCAGGTAACTGTTCTTCCGTCATACATACGAGCGACTGAATTGAACTGAAGGTTGAATGGATAGACTAAACAATGATCGTATCTGGGGTTGTATTCGATTATATCGTGATGATGTTCATATAGTTATACTCACCAGGTAACTGTTCTCCAGTTATGCATAAAAGCGACTGAACTGAACAGAAGGTTGAATGGATAGACTGAACAATCATCGTATCTGGGTTGTATTCGATTATTTCGTGATGATTATTATATATTATGTCTTACCAGGTAACTGTTCTTTCGTTATACATACTAGCAACCGAATCGAACATAAGGTTGAATGGATAGATTGAACAATCATTGTATCTGGGTTGTCTCCGATTATATTGTTATGTTGTATATTTAACTACACCTACCATGTAACGGTTCTTTCGTTACACATACGAGCGTCTGAATCGAACAGAAGGTTAAATGGTTAGACGAAACGATAATTGTATCTGAGTTGTATTCGATGATATCGTGATGATGTTTATATAGCAATACTCACCAGGTAACTGTTCTTCCGTTTTACATACAAGCGACCGAATCGAGCAGAAGGTTGAATTCAGTATAGATTGAAAAATCATCGTATCTGGGTTGTATTCGATTATGTTTATATAGTTATACTCACCAGGTAACTGTTCTTTCGTTATACATACGAGCGAATGAATTGAACAGAAGGTTGAATGGATAGTATATGGGTTGTATTCGATTATGATGTTATGCTGTGTATATAGTTATACACACTAGGAGACGGTATTTCCGTTTTACATACGAGCGACCGAAACAAAAAGAAAGTTGAATGGATAGACTGAACAATCAATGTATCTGGGTGGTATCCGATTATATCGCAATACTGTATATATAGTGATACTTACCAGGTGACGATACTTCCGTTACACATACTAGCGACTGAATCGAACAGAATGTTGAATGGTTAGACGAAACGATAATTGTATCTGAGTTGTATTCGATGATATCGTGATGATGTTTATATAGCAATACTCACCAGGTTACTGTTCTTTCGTTATACATATGAGCAACCGAATCGAACAGAAGGTTGAATGGATAGTATCTGGGTTGTATTCGATTATGATGTTATGCTGTGTATATAGTTATACACATAAGGTGACGGTATTCCCGTTTCACATACGAGCGACCGAAACGAACAGAAAGTTGAATGGATAGACTGAACAATCAATGTATCTGGGTGGTATCCGATTATATCGCAATACTGAATATATAGTGATACTTACCAGGTGACGGTACTTCCGTTACACATACTAGCGACTGAATCGAACAGAAGGTTAAATGGTTAGACGAAACGATAATTGTATCTGAGTTGTATTCGATGATATCGTGATGATGTTTATATAGCAATACTCACCAGGTAACTGTCCTTCCGTTTTACATACAAGCGACCGAATCGAGCAGAAGGTTAATTGGATAGATTGAACAATCATCGTATCTGAGTTGTATTCGATTATGTTTATATAGATATACTCACCAGGTACCTGTTCTTCCGATATACATACAAGCGACTGAATTGAACTGAAGGTTGAATGGATAGACTAAACAATGATCGTATCTGGGGTTGTATTCGATTATATCGTGATGATGTTCATATAGTTATACTCACCAGGTAACTGTTCTTTAGTTATACATAAGAGCGACTGAACTGAACAGAAGGTTGAATGGATAGACTGAACAATCATCGTATCTGGGTTGTATTCGATTATTTCGTGATGATTATTATTTATTATATCTAACCACGTTACTGTTCTTTCGTTATACATACTAGCAACCGAATCGAACATAAGGTTGAATGGATAGATTGAACAATCATTGTATCTGGGTTGTCTCCGATTATATCGTTATGGTGTATATTTAACTACACCTACCATGTAACGGTTCTTTCGTTACACATACGAGCGTCTGAATCGAACATAAGGTTGGATGGTTAGACGGAACGATAATTGTAACTAAGTTGTATTCGATTATATCGTGATGACGTTCATATAGAAATACTCACCAGGTTACTGTTCTTTCGTTATACATACGAGCAACCGAATCGAACAGAAGGTTGAATGGATAGTATCTGGGTTGTATTCGATTATGATGTTATGCTGTGTATATAGTTATACACATGAGGTGACGGTATTCCCGTTTCACATACAAGCGACCGAAACGAACAGAAAGTTGAATGGATAGACTGAACAATCAATGTATCTGGGTGGTATCCGATTATATCGCAATACTGTATATATAGTGATACTTACCAGGTGACGGTATTTCCGTTACACATACTAGCGACTGAATCGAACAGAAGGTTAAATGGTTAGACGAAACGATAATTGTATCTGAGTTGTATTCGATGATATCGTGATGATGTTTATATAGCAATACTCACCAGGTAACTGTCCTTCCGTTTTACATACAAACGACCGAATCGAGCAGAAGGTTGAATTCAGTATAGATTGAACAATCATCGTATCTGGGTTGTATTCGATTATGTTTATATAGTTATACTCACCAGGTAACTGTTCTTCCGTTATACATACGAGCGACTGAATTGAACAGAAGGTTGAATGGATAGACTAAACAATAATCGTATCTGGGGTTATATTCGATTATATCTTGATGATGTTCATATAGTTATACTCACCAGGAAACTGTTCTCCAGTTATACATAAGAGCGACTAAACTGAACAGAAAGTTGGATGGATAGACTGAACAATCAATGTATCTGGGTGGTATCCGATTATATCGCAATACTGTATATTTAGTGATACTTACCAGGTGACGGTACTTCCGTTACACATACTAGAGACTGAATCGAACAGAAGGTTAAATGGTTAGACGAAACGATAATTGTATCTCTGAGTTGTATTCGATGATATCGTGATGATGTTTATATAGCGATACTCACCAGGTAACTGTTCTTCCGTTTTACATAAAAGCGACCGAATCGAGAAGAAGGTTAAATGAATAGATTGAAAATTCATCGTATCTGGGTTGTATTCGATTAGGTTTATATAGTTATACTCACCAGGTAACTGTTCTTCCGTTTTTCATAAGAACGACTGAATTGAACAGAAAGTTGAATGGATAGACTAAACAATAATCGTATCTGGGGTTGTATTTGATTATATCGTGATTATTATCATATAGTATGTCTAACCAGGTAACAGTTCTTCCGTTATACATACGAGCAACATAAGGTTGGATGGATATAGATTGAACAATCATTGTATCTGGGTTGTCTCCGATTATATCGTTATGCTGTATATTTAGTTACACCTACCATGTAACGGTTCTTTCGTTACACATACGAGCATCTGAATCGAACATAAAGTTGGATGGTTAGACGAAACTATAATTGTAACTGAGTTGTATTCGATTATATCGTGGTGATGTTTATATAGTAATACTCACCAGGTGACTGTTCTTGCGTTATACATACGAGCGACCCAATCGAACAGAAGGTTGGATGGATAGACGGAATGATCATTGTATCTGAGTTGTATTCGATTATTGTTGTAGATTGTTTAATTGAAAATAATTGAATTATTAATTTTGTTAGTTACGGTGAAAAACAAACATACATAATAATAAATAAATTTGACTTTGACACGAATTTTCTGGAATTTATATTCTTGCCTTTCGAACCTGGATATTAATAGATATATTACAGGTAAGACTGAAACATCTGGTCCTTCGAGCCGGATATTAATAGATATATTACAGGTAAGACTGAAACATCTGGTCCTTCATCGCTATTACTGAACCAATACCTTTGGAAATAAAACAATGTCCGAAGTACGACGAAGTGAACGACTCGCGAAAAAACAAGAAGATTCGACGAAAGTATTGACCGAATATTCTTCTTCAAAGAAAGCAGACAGCATAGCAGACAGCACAACGAAAGCAGACAGCATCAAGAAAGCAGACAGCATAGCAGACAGCACAAAGAAAGCAGAAACCAATAAATCAGAAAATAAGACAAGATCCAGGAAATCGAGATCAAGTGGAGTTTCAAGCCAACGAAAGAAGGTGATGGAACTTGAAATCAATCTGAAGAAGGCTGAATTAGAACAAGAACTCCTGAAGAAACAACAAGAGATATGGAATTTACAGACAGCACTCAGATTGGCGAACATTGAGGAGGAAAGTGAGTCAGACAAAGACGAGAATGGTATGAGAACTGAGTCAGTGGTAAGTGTTACTCCAAATATTGATACATGGATGAATGGAGGCGATCCATGGAATGATAAAATGTCAAGAATACCTTCCCAAGTAAATCGATCGCGAATACAGAATTCAGAAAAATCTATTATCGTTGATACAACAAAGCAATATCAGACAGTTAATCCTCAAATCACTAAGATTTTAACTAGACAGTCAGTTCCTAAAGAGTTACCGATATTTAGTGGAGACCCTACTGAATGGCCTAATTTTATAGTTCAATACAGAAATTCTACGAAATTATGTGGTTTTTCTAATGAAGAGAATCAATGTAGACTGAATAAATGCTTGAAAGGCAATGCTAAGAAAATAGTACAATCTTTATTAATCTTGCCTCAGAATGTTGATAAAGTTATAAGCCTGTTAGAAAATAGATTTGGACGACCTGAACATATTATATTTTTGTTATTGGATAGGATAAAGAAACTACCTAACATAAGAGAAGACAAATTAGACATGCTCATTAATTTCTCAGATGAAGTAAAGAATTTCATAGGCACAATTGAAGCGCTAGAAGAATATGACCATTTGAGAAATCCCATGTTGTTAAATGACCTCTTGAATAAACTACCAATGAATTACAGACTCACATGGATAGAACATATTTCTAAAACTCTAGATGTCGAACACAAACTTGTCGAATTCAGTTCTTGGCTAGAAATCAAATCAAATGCAGCATGTCAGCTACAAATTCCTCAATTTTCTGACAATAACTTTGACAACCAAAAATCAAAATATAGAAATGCCAAAAGAGACGTAACGTTGACAACGAAGACGGCAAATAAAAAGTGCTCTTGTTGTACCAAGGATATTCATCATCTGAGTTTATGTCCCTCTTTCAAATCATATTCGACCGATGAAAGATGGTCATTTATAACGAATAATAAAATGTGTTTTTCATGTCTTTTACCTTATCATGGCATCAAAGACTGTAGGAAAAAGAAGAAATGTAATATTGATGGATGTCAAAAACCTCATCATGAATTATTGCATCATAAAACAAATGAATCGACTAATTCAACACCAGCCATCGAAAACAATGCAATAATCGAAAGTAATTGCCACATATTAACAAAAAATAAAGTTTTGTTGAAAATCTTGCCAGTTATCATTTCAAATGGTGATGAATCAATCGAAACTTTTGCCTTGCTAGACGATGCTTCAACTGTTTCATTAATTGATCAAGATTTAGCTGATGAATTACATTTGACTGGACCAAAACAATCATTATGTTTACAGTGGACTAACAATCAAGTTAATGAACTAGACGACTCTAGGGTTGTTAGTTTCAAAATTCATTCTCATCAGACAGATAAGAATTCGAATTATTATTTACGACATGTGAGGACAATACAAGGACTTTCATTACCAAGACAAACTATCAATATGGAAGACATTTGCCGTGATTATCCTTATGTAGATCATAGAATAATTTCCATGTTTCAAGCAGAACCCAAGCTATTGATAGGACAAGATAATTGGCCTTTATTGGTCAGTCGTCAAATAATCAATGGTCCTTGGAATGGTCCAGCTATAAGTAAGACTCTTCTTGGATGGGTACTGCATGGAAACTATGGCACTAATGAAAGGACTCCATCTAAACAAATGGTTTGCTTCATCAATTCCAAAGTCAAAGACGACTTGGATATACTCCATGAACTTGTCAAGGAACAATGGAAGACGGAGAACATTGGTAGTACCAAAAAGGTAATGTCAAAAGAAGACGTTCGAGCACAAGGAATTCTCGATTCAACAATGAGAAGAGTAGGTAACAAATTTGAAACAGGATTGTTGTGGAAAAATGAAAATCAAATTCTACCAGAGAGTAAGAATAATGCATTCAAGCGACTGTTGTGTACTGAGAGAAAGATGGACAAGAATAAAACTTACGGAAATATGTACTGTGAGAAAATACTAGACATGGAAAAGAAAGGTTATATCACTAAACTGAGCAACGAAGAAACAAGAGAATACAAAGAGAAGCTATGGTACTTACCTCATTTTGGTGTAGTCAACCCAAATAAGCCAAATAAACTTCGAATTGTATTCGATGCTGCAGCAAAGTCCAATGGTGTAAGCCTTAATGACTGTATTTTATCTGGTCCAGACTTATATAATTCACTCTACACCATATTGCTAAATTTCAGAATAAAAAGAGTAGCCTTCACTGCAGATATCAAAGAAATGTTTCTTCAAGTGAATGTGAGGAAAGACGATCGTGCAGCTCAACGGATCTTGTTTAGAGGAATGAATAGGCAAGAACCACCTGAAACCTACGAAATTAATGTAGTGTTTTTTGGCTCAACCAGTGGACCATGTCTAGCCCAAGAAGCCAAGAATAGAAATGCAAGAGACTTCGCAGATCGTTATCCAGAAGCTGTCAAAGCAATCACTAACTACCATTATATGGATGACTATCTAGGAAATGCTGATTGCGAAGAAGAGGCGAAAAGATTGGTCAATGAAGTAATCAACATTCATAAACATGGAAGGTTCACCATATGCAATTGGATAACCAACACACCAGAGGTGATTCGAGACTTGAATCCAATCTTAGTAGCTGATAGTCAAAAATGTTTGGAAAATAATACTGAAACGTCGACTGAAAGAATTATAGGAGTTTGGTGGAATCCAGAAGAAGATTCATTCTGTTTCAAAACAAAATTTCACAAAATTGATAAAGCAATATTGGATAATGAGAGAAGACCTACAAAAAGAGAGATTCTCAAAGTTGTTATGTCGATTTTCGATCCTCTGGGATTCTTAGCTTACTTCATGATTATTGGAAAAATTCTTCTACAAGATATATGGCGGAGTCAAATTGGATGGGACGACGAAATCACTGATATTCTCAACAAGAAATGGGAGAATTGGATCAAAGATTTGAAAAATATTTCTCACTTCAGCATTCCAAGACAGTATTGTACGTTGGATAGACAAACAAGTGAAATTCAAATCCACGTTTTCTGTGATGCCTCTGAAAATGCTTGTGCAAGTGTAGCATATTTGCGCTGGCAGAAAAACAGTGAAGTGAAAGTCTGTTTCGTGAGTGCTAAAACGAGTGCACCTCTGAAGCCAACTTCAATTCCGAGACTGGAATTGCAAGCAGCTCTAATGGGAGCACGATTCGGAACTATTTTGAAAGATAATTTGGAATTGATAATCACCGAAACATTTTATTGGACTGATTCGAAAACAGTATTGAACTGGATCAATTCTGAAGCTCGCAGTTTCATGGTTTATGTTGCACAGAGAATTGGAGAAATTCAGGAATTGACTAACCCTTCCCAATGGAGACACGTAGGATCAAAACAAAATGTCGCTGATGAGGCTACAAAATATTATGAATTCATGGATTATTCATCGAGCAGTAGATGGATCCATGGTCCACCATTTTTATACAAACCCAATGAAGAGTGGCCACCAGTAGATTTAAATGATATATCTGGACAGGATGATGATGGAAAAGAACGAAGAGAATTCGTATTCGTTAACTTTATTAAAGAAAATTTTTATACACCTGATCCTGAGAGATTTTCAAAATGGACAAGACTGTTGAGAGCAACTACGTGGATGAAGAGATTCATAGATAATTGCCGAAATAAGAATAACAGGAAAGACATGCTCGATCTCACAGAACTGAAGGAATCCGAAAAGATTTTGTTTAGAAAAATGCAAGAGGATTCATTTCCGGAAGAAGTCACCCTTTTATCGAAGAATAAATATTTAACTAAATCCAGCAGACTCTTTACATTCAACTGTGAATTTGATCCCAACGAGAGACTGATACGGTTGGGGGGAAGATTGAATAATTGCCGACAACTAGGTATAAATGCCAAAAACCCTATAATTTTAGACCCTAAACACAAAATTACAAAATTGATTATTCAACATTATCATGAAGAAGTCAACCATCATGGAAAAGAAACTGTCATTAATAATTTGAGACAAAATTTCTGGATACTGCGAATGCGACAGGCTGTGAGGAGTTGTTGGACAAATTGCCAGAAGTGTAAGAACAGAAAATCCTTACCAAAGATTCCGATAATGGGACAACTACCGATATGTCGTTTGGAACCCACAGTCAGACCATTTATAAAAACTGGAGTTGATTATTTTGGACAGATTGAAGTAGCTGTTAAAAGAAGTATCGTCAAAAGATATGGCGTTATTTTCACCTGCATGGTGACTCGGGCAATTCATTTAGAAATTGCAAATGACCTGAGTACTGATGGATTTATCCATGTGCTGAGGCAATTCGGTTGTAGGAGAGGATTCCCGGAAGAAATTTATAGTGACAATGGTTCGTGTTTCAAAGGAGCTGATCGTGAACTTTCAGAAAATCTCGAGAAACTGAATCAATCTGATATCAAAAAATATTGTACCTTGAAAAGTATCAAATGGTTTTGGAATCCTAGCTCAGCACCCCATATGGGAGGGACTTGGGAAAGACTAATACAATCAATAAAGAAGAACATGAAAGAAATACTCAAAAACAAACATCCACAAGAATACATTTTGAGAACTATTTTCGCAGAAATTGAAAATATTTTGAATTCACGACCACTGACCCACGTTTCTGTTGACCCAGACGACCCAGAAGCATTGACTCCAAATCACTTTCTGATAGGACCGTCTTACGCTGCTTTGCCCTGTACAGATACAGATGAGAAGAATATTGATTTGATGTCAAAATGGAGAACTGCTCAGAAAATCATCGATATTTTTTGGCAAAGGTGGTCGAAAGAATATTCACCATCCATCTCAAAACGAACAAAATGGTTCAAAGATCAAGATATCATCAAATTGAATGATATCGTCTTGATAGTAGACCCGAATGGTCCCAGAAATACTTGGCACAAAGGTAAAGTGACTTAACTGTATCCAGCCAAGGATGGAAGGATAAGAGTAGTTGATGTTACTACTTCGAATGGTAACACACTTAAACGACCCGTTTCAAGACTGTGTATACTAGATGTAACAAGAAAAGAACAGGAAGAAAAGAAGACTGAAGAAATGAAGAAGTAGTATTTGATTCCTGTAGAAACAAATACTGAAGGGAAGAATGTTGTAGATTGTTTAATTGAAAATAATTGAATTATTAATTTTGTTAGTTACGGTGAAAAACAAACATACATAATAATAAATAAATTTGACTTTGACACGAATTTTCTGGAATTTATATTTTTGCCTTTCGAACCTGGATATTAATAGATATATTACAGGTAAGACTGAAACAATTATATCGTGATGACGTTCATATAGAAATACTCACCAGGTTACTGTTATTTCGTTATACATACGAGCAACCGAATCGAACAGAAGGTTGAATGGATAGTATATGGGTTGTATTCGATTACGATGTTATGCTGTGTATATAGTTATACACATGAGGTGACGGTATTCCCGTTTTACTTACGAGCGACCGAAACGAACAGAAAGTTGAATGGATAGACTGAACAATCAATGTATCTGGGTGGTATCCGATTATATCGCAATACTGTATATATAGTGATACTTACCAGGTGACGGTACTTCCGTTACACATACTAGCGACTGAATCGAACAGAAGGTTAAATGGTTAGACGAAACGATAATTGTATCTCTGAGTTGTATTCGATGATATCGTGATGATGTTTGTATAGCAATACTCACCAGGTAACTGTTCTTCCGTTATACATACAAGCGACCGAATCGAGCAGAAGGTTAAATGGATAGATTGAACAAAAATCGTATCTGAGTTGTATTCGATTATGTTTATATAGTTATACTCACCAGGTACCTGTTCTTCCAATATACATACGAGCAACCGAATCGAACATAAGGTTGAATGGATAGATTGAACAATCATCGTATCTGAGTTGTATTCGATTATGTTTATATAGTTATACTCACCAAGTAACTGTTCTTCCGTTATACATACGAGCGACTGAATTGAACAGAAGGTTGAATGGATATACTAAACAATGATCGTATCTGGGGTTGTATTCGATTATATCGTGATGATGTTTATATAGTTATACTCACCAGGTAACTGTTCTCCAGTTATACATGAGAGCGACTGAACTGAACAGAAGGTTGTATAGATAGACTGAACAATCATCGTATCTGGGTTGTATTCGATTATTTCGTGATGATTATTATATATTATGTCTAACCAGGTAACTGTTCTTCCGTTATACATACGAGCAACCGAATCGAACATAAGGTTGAATGGATAGATTGAACAATCATTGTATCTGGGTTGTCTCCGATTATATCGTTATGTTGTATATTTAACTACACCTACCATGTAACGGTTCTTTCGTTACACATACGAGCGTCTTAATCGAACATAAGGTTGGATGGTTAGACGGAACGATAATTGTAACTAAGTTGTATTCGATAATATCGTGATGACGTTCATATAGAAATACCCACCAGGTTACTGTTCTTTCGTTATACATACGAGCAACCGAATCGAACAGAAGGTTGAATGGATAGTATCTGGGTTGTATTCGATTATGATGTTATGCTGTGATATAGTTATACACATAAGGTGACGGTATTCCCGTTTCACATACGAGCGACCGAAACGAACAGAAAGTTGAATGGATAGACTGAACAATCAATGTATCTGGGTGGTATCCGATTATATCGCAATACTGTATATATAGTGATACTTACCAGGTGACGGTACTTCCGTTACACATACTAGCGACTGAATCGAAAAGAAGGTTAAATGGTAAGACGAAACGATAATTGTATCTGAGTTGTATTCGATGATATCGTGATGATGTTTATATAGCAATACTCACCAGGTAACTGTTCTTCCGTTTTACATACAAGCGACCGAATCGAGCAGAAGGTTGAATTCAGTATAGATTGAACAATCATCGTATCTGGGTTGTATTCGATTATGTTTATATAGTTATACTCACCAGGTAACTGTTCTTCCGTTATACATACGAGCGACTGAATTGAACAGAAGGTTGAATGGATAGTATATGGGTTGTATTCGATTATGATGTTATGCTGTGTATATAGTTATACACACTAGGAGACGGTATTCCCGTTTTACATACGAGCGACCGAAACGAAAAGAAAGTTGAATGGATAGACTGAACAATCAATGTATCTGGGTGGTATCCGATTATATCGCAATACTGTATATATAGTGATACTTACCAGGTGACGATACTTCCGTTACACATACTAGCGACTGAATCGAACAGAATGTTGAATGGTTAGACGAAACGATAATTGTATCTGAGTTGTATTCGATGATATCGTGATGATGTTTATATAGCAATACTCACCAGGTAACTGTCCTTCCGTTTTACATACAAGCGACCGAATCGAGCAGAAGGTTAAATGGATAGATTGAACAATCATCGTATCTGAGTTGTATTCGAATGGACCAATTTTCAACCAATTTTCAACTTCGATCATACCAATCTGCTTGTTTTTTTTCAAAGAATCCATTTCTCCAATCGAAAAAACCGAAATCGAAAAAAATATGCATCAAAGGGGGTCCCCTTGGAACTTTTTCGAATTCTTCAGATCGCCTTAACTTCCGAACGGATGGACCGATTTTCAACTTCGATCATACCAATCTGCTTGTTTTTTTTTCGAAGAATCCATTTCTCCAATCGAAAAAACCGAAATCGAAAAAAAAAATGCATTGAAGGGGGCCCCCTTGAAACTTGTTCGAATTCTTCAGATCGCCTTAACTTCCGAACGGATGGATCGATTTTCAACTTCGCGCATACCAATTTGCTTGTTTTTTTTTCATAGAATCCATTTCTCCAATCGAAAAAACCGAAATCGAAATAAAAATTGCATCAAAGGGGGTCCCCTTGGAACTTTTTTGAATTCTTCAGATTGCCTTAACTTCCGAACGGATGGACCGATTTTCAACTTCGATCATACCAATCTGCTTGTTTTTTTTTCATAGAATCCATTTCTCCAATCGAAAAAACCGAAATCGAAAAAAAATGCATCGAAGGGGGCCCCCTTGGAACTTTTTCGAATTCTTCAGATCGCCTTAACTTCCGAACGGACGGACCGATTTTCAACTTCGATCATACCAATCTGCTTGTTTTTTTTCATAGAATCCATTTCTCCAATCGAAAAAATCGAAATCGAAAAAAAATTGCATCAAAGGGGGCCCCCTTGGAACTTTTTCGAATTCTTCAGATCGCCTTAACTTCCGAACGGATGGACCAATTTTCAACTTCGATCATACCAATCTGCTTGTTTTTTTTTCAAAGAATCCATTTCTCCAATCGAAAAAACCGAAATTGAAAAAAATATGCATCAAAGGGAGCCCCCTTGGAACTTTTTCGAATTCTTCAGATCGCCTTAACTTCCGAACGGATGGACCGATTTTCAACTTCGATCATACCAATCTGTTTGTTTTTTTTCAAAGACTCCATTTCTCCAATCGTAAAAAACGAAATCGAAAAAAAAATGCATCGAAGGGGGCCCCCTTGGAACTTGTTCGAATACTTCAGATCGCCCCGACATCCGAACGGATGGACCGATTTTCAACTTCGCGCATACCAATTTTCTTTTTTTTTTCATAGAATCCATTTCTCCAATCGAAAAAACCGAAATCGAAATAAAAGTTGCATCAAAGGGGGTCCCCTTGGAACTTTTTCGAATTCTTCAGATCGCCTTAACTTCCGAACGGATGGACCGATTTTCAACTTCGATCATACCAATCTGCTTGTTTTTTTTTCATAGAATCCTTTTCTCCAATCAAAAAAACCGAAATCGAAAAAAATGCATCAAAGGGGGCCCCCTTGGAACTTTTTCGAATTCTTCAGATCGCCTTAACTTCCGAACGGACGGACCGATTTTCAACTTCGATCATACCAACCTGCTTGTTTTTTTTTTCATAGAATCCATTTCTCCAATCAAAAAAATCGATATCGAAAAAAAATTGCATCAAAGGTGGCCCTCTTGGAACTTTTTCGAATTCTTCAGACCGCCTTAACTTCCGAACGGATGGACCGATTTTCAACTTCGATCATACCAAACTGCTTGTTTTTTTTTTCATAGAATCTCCAATCGAAAAAATCGAAATCGAAAAAAAAAATGCATCAAAGGGGGTCCCCTTGGAACTTTTTCGAATTCTTCAGATCGCCTTGACTTCCGAACGGATGGACCGATTTTCAACTTCGCGCATACCAATTTGCTTGTTTTTTTTTATAGAATCCATTTCTCCAATCGAAAAAACCGAAATTGAAAAAAAAATGCATCAAAGGGGGTCCCCTTGGAACTTTTTCGAATTCTTCAGATCGCCTCAACTTCCGAACGGATGGACCGATTTTCAACTTCGATCATACCAATCTGCTTGTTTTTTTTTCATAGAATCCATTTCTTCAATCGAAAAAACCGAAATCGAAAAAAAAAGCATCAAAGGGGGCCCCCTTGGAACTTTTTCGAATTCTTCAGATCGCCTTAACTTCCGAACGGACGGACCGATTTTCAACTTCGATCATACCAACCTGCTCGTTTTTTTTCATAGAATCCATTTCTCCAATCAAAAAAATCGAAATCGAAAAAAAATTGCATCAAAGGGGGCCCTCTTGGAACTTTTTCGAATTCTTCAGACCGCCTTAACTTCCGAACGGATGGACCAATTTTCAACTTCGATCATACCAATCTGCTTGTTTTTTTTCAATAAATCCATTTCTCCAATCGAAAAAACCGAAATCGAAAAAAATATGCATCAAAGGGGGTCCCCTTGGAACTTTTTCGAATTCTTCAGATCGCCTTAACTTCCGAACGGATGGACCGATTTTCAACTTCGATCATACCAATCTGTTTGTTTTTTTTTCAAAGAATCCATTTCTCCAATCGTAAAAAACGAAATCGAAAAAAAAATGCATCGAAGGCGGCCCCCTTGGGAATCGAATGGGTTCGAATTCATCAGATCGCCTTGACTTCCGAACGGATGGACCGATTTTCAACTTCGCGCATACCAATTTGCTTGTTTTTTTTTTCATAGAATCCATTTCTCCAGTCGAAAAAACCGAAATCGAAATAAAAATTGCATCAAAGGGGGTCCCCTTGGAACTTTTTCGAATTCTTCAGATCGCCTTAACTTCCGAACGGATGGACCGATTTTCAACTTCGATCATACCAATCTGCTTGTTTTTTTTCATAGAATCCTTTTCTCCAATCGAAGAAACCGAAATCGAAAAAAAAAATTGCATCAAAGGGGATCCCCTTGGAACTTTTTCGAATTCTTCAGATCGCCTTAACTTCCGAACGGATGGACCAATTTTCAACTTCGATCATACCAATCTGCTTGTTTTTTTTTCAAAGAATCCATTTCTCCAATCAAAAAAACCGAAATCGAAAAAAATATGCATCAAAGGGGTTCCCCTTGGAACTTTTTCGAATTCTTCAGATCGCCTCAACTTCCGAACGGATGGACCGATTTTCAACTTCGATCATACCAATCTGTTTGTTTTTTTTCAAAGAATCCATTTCTCCAATCGTAAAAAACGAAATCGAAAAAAAAATGCATCGAAGGGGGCCCCCTTGGAACTTGTTCGAATTCTTCAGATCGCCTTGACTTCCGAACGGATGGACCGATTTTCAACTTCGCGCATACCAATTTGCTTGTTTTTTTTCATAGAATCCATTTCTCCAATCGAAAAAACCGAAATCGAAAAAAAAGTTGCATCAAAGGGGGTCCCCTTGGAACTTTTTCGAATTCTTCAGATCGCCTTAACTTCCGAACGGATGGACCGATTTTCAACTTCGATCATACCAATCTGCTTGTTTTTTTTTTCATAGAATCCTTTTCTCCAATCGAAGAAACCGAAATCGAAAAAAAATGCATCAAAGGGGGCCCCCTTGGAACTTTTTCGAATTCTTCAGATCGCCTTAACTTCCGAACGGACGGACCGATTTTCAACTTCGATCATACCAACCTGCTTGATTTTTTTTCATAGAATCCATTTCTCCAATCGAAAAAATCGAAATCGAAAAAAAATTGCATGAAAGGGGGCCCTCTTGGAACTTTTTCGAATTCTTCAGACCGCCTTAACTTCCGAACGGATGGACCAATTTTCAACTTCGATCATACCAATCTGCTTGTTTTTTTTCAAAGAATCCATATCTCCAATCGATAAAACCGAAATCGAAAAAAATATGCATCAAAGGGGGTCCCCTTGGAACTTTTTCGAATTCTTCAGATCGCCTTGACTTCCGAACGGATGGACCGATTTTCAACTTCGCGCATACCAATTTGCTTGTTTTTTTCATAGAATCCATTTCTCCAATCGAAAAAACCGAAATTGAAAAAAAAATGCATCAAAGGGGGTCCCCTTGAAACTTTTTCGAATTCTTCAGATCGCCTTAACTTCCGAACGGATGGACCGATTTTCAACTTCGATCATACCAATCTGCTTGTTTTTTTTTCATAGAATCCATTTCTTCAATCAAAAAAACCGAAATCGAAAAAAAATGCATCAAAGGGGGCCCCCTTGGAACTTTTTCGAATTCATCAGATCGCCTTAACTTCCGAACGGACGGACCGATTTTCAACTTCGATCATACCAACCTGCTTGTTTTTTTTTCATAGAATCCATTTCTCCAATCGAAAAAATCGAAATCGAAAAAAAATTGCATCAAAGGGGGCCCTCTTGGAACTTTTTCGAATTCTTCAGACCGCCTTAACTTCCGAACGGATGGACCAATTTTCAACTTCGATCATACCAATCTGTTTGTTTTTTTTTCAAAGAATCCATTTCTCCAATCGTAAAAAACGAAATCGAAAAAAAAAAATGCATCGAAGGGGGCCCCCTTGGGACTTGTTCGAATTCATCAGATCGCCTTGACTTCCGAACGGATGGACCGATTTTCAACTTCGCGCATACCAATTTGCTTGTTTTTTTTCATAGAATCCATTTCCCCAATCGAAAAAACCGAAATCGAAATAAAAATTGCATCAAAGGGGGTCCCCTTGGAACTTTTTCGAATTCTTCAGATCGCCTTAACTTCCGAACGGATGGACCGATTTTCAACTTCGATCATACCAATCTGCTTGTTTTTTGTCATAGAATCCTTTTCTCCAATCGAAGAAACCGAAATCGTAAAAAAAAAATTGCATCAAAGGGGATCCCCTTGGAACTTTTTCGAATTCTTCAGATCGCCTTAACTTCCGAACGGATGGACCGATTTTTATCTTCAATCATACCAATCTGCTTGTTTTTTCCATAGAATCCATTTTTCCAATCGAAAGAACTGAAATCGAAAAAAAAGTGCATCGAAGGAGGTCCCCTTGGAACTTTTTCGAATTCTTCAGATCGCCTTAACTTCCGAACGGATGGACCTATTTTCAACTTCGATCATACCAATCTGCTCGTTTTTTTTTCATAGAATCCATTTTTCAAAATCGAAAAAACCGAAATCGAAAAAAAAAATTGTATCAAAGGGAACCCTCTTGGAACTTTTTCGAATTCTTCAGGTCGCCTTAACTTCCGAACGGATGGACCGATTTTCAACTTCGATCATACCAATCTGCTTGTTTTTTCTCATAGAATCCATTTCTTCAATCAAAAAAACCAAAATCGAGAAAAAAGTGCATCAAAGGGAGCCCCCTTGGAACTTTTTCGAATTCTTCAGATCGCCTTAACTTCCGAACGGATGGACCGATTTTCAACTTCGATCATACCAATCTGCTTGTTTTTTTTTCATAGAATCCAATTCTCCAATCGAAAAAACCGAAATCGAAAAAAAATGCATCAAAGGGGGCCCCCTTGGAACTTTTTCGAATTCTTAAGATCGCCTTAACTTCCGAACGGACGGACCGATTTTCAACTTCGATCATACCAACCTGTTTGTTTTTTTTTTCATAGAATCCATTTCTCCAATCGAAAAAATCGAAATCGAAAAAAAATTGCATCAAAGGGGGCCCTCTTGGAACTTTTTCGAATTCTTCAGACCGCCTTAACTTCCGAACGGATGGACCAATTTTCAACTTCGATCATACCAATCTGCTTGTTTTTTTCAAAGAATCCATTTCTCCAATCGAAAAAACCGAAATAGAAAAAAATATGCATCAAAGGGGGTCCCCTTGGAACCTTTTCGAATTCTTCAGATCGCCTTAACTTCCGTACGGATGGACCGATTTTCAACTTCGATCATACCAATCTGTTTGTTTTTTTTCAAAGAGTCCATTTCTCCAATCGTAAAAAACGAAAACGAAAAAAAAAATGCATCGAAGGGGGCCCCCTTGGGACTTGTTCGAATTCATCAGATCGCCTTGACTTCCGAACGGATGGACCGATTTTCAACTTCGCGCATACCAATTTGCTCGTTTTTTTTCATAGAATCCATTTCTCCAATCGAAAAAACCGAAATCGAAATAAAAATTCCATCAAAGGGGGTCCCCTTGGAACTTTTTCGAATTCTTCAGATCGCCTTAACTTCCGAACGGATGGACCGATTTTCAACTTCGATCATACCAATCTGCTTGTTTTTTTTCATAGAATCCTTTTCTCCAATCGAAAAAACCGAAATCGAAAAAAAAAAAATTGCATCAAAGGGGATCCCCTTGGAACTTTTTCGAAATCTTCAGATCGCCTTAACTTCCGAACGGATGGACCGATTTTTATCTTCAATCATACCAATCTGCTTGTTTTTTTCATAGAATCCATTTTTCCAATCGAAAGAACTGAAATCGAAAAAAAAGTGCATCGAAGGAGGTCCCCTTGGAACTTTTTCGAATTCTTCAGATCGCCTTAACTTCCGAACGGATGGACCGATTTTCAACTTCGATCATACCAATCTGCTCGTTTTTTTTTCATAGAATCCATTTTTCCAATCGAAAAAACCGAAATCGAAGAAAAAATTGTATCAAAGGGAACCCCCTTGGAACTTTTTCGAATTCTTCAGGTCGCCTTAACTTCCGAACGGATGGACCGATTTTCAACTTCGATCATACCAATCTGCTTGTTTTTTTTCATAGAATCCATTTCTCCAATCGAAAAAATCGAAATCGAAAAAAAATTGCATCAAAGGGGGCCCTCTTGGAACTTTTTCGAATTCTTCAGACCGCCTTAACTTCCGAACGGATGGACCAATTTTCAACTTCGATCATACCAATCTGTTTGTTTTTTTTTCAAAGAATCCATTTCTCCAATCGTTAAAAACGAAATCGGAAAAAAAAATGCATCGAAGGGGGCCCCCTTGGGACTTGTTCGAATTCATCAGATCGCCTTGACTTCCGAACGGATGGACCGATTTTCAACTTCGCGCATACCAATTTGCTTGTTTTTTTTCATAGAATCCATTTCCCCAATCGAAAAAACCGAAATCGAAATAAAAATTGCATCAAAGGGGGTCCCCTTGGAACTTTTTCGAATTCTTCAGATCGCCTTAACTTCCGAACGGATGGACCGATTTTCAACTTCGATCATACCAATCTGCTTGTTTTTTGTCATAGAATCCTTTTCTCCAATCGAAGAAACCGAAATCGTAAAAAAAAAAATTGCATCAAAGGGGATCCCCTTGGAACTTTTTCGAATTCTTCAGATCGCCTTAACTTCCGAACGGATGGACCGATTTTTATCTTCAATCATACCAATCTGCTTGTTTTTTCCATAGAATCCATTTTTCCAATCGAAAGAACTGAAATCGAAAAAAAAGTGCATCGAAGGAGGTCCCCTTGGAACTTTTTCGAATTCTTCAGATCGCCTTAACTTCCGAACGGATGTACCTATTTTCAACTTCGATCATACCAATCTGCTCGTTTTTTTTTTCATAGAATCCATTTTTCCAATCGAAAAAACCGAAATCGAAAAAAAAATTGTATGAAAGGGAACCCTCTTGGAACTTTTTCGAATTCTTCAGGTCGCCTTAACTTCCGAACGGATGGACCGATTTTCAACTTCGATCATACCAATCTGCTTGTTTTTCTTCATAGAATCCATTTCTTCAATCAAAAAAACCAAAATCGAGAAAAAAGTGCATCAAAGGGAGCCCCCTTGGAACTTTTTCGAATTCTTCAGATCGCCTTAACTTCCGAACGGATGGACCGATTTTCAACTTCGATCATACCAATCTGCTTGTTTTTTTTCATAGAATCCATTTCTCCAATCGAAAAAACCGAAATCGAAAAAAAATGCATCAAAGGGGGCCCCCTTGGAACTTTTTCGAATTCTTAAGATCGCCTTAACTTCCGAACGGACGGACCGATTTTCAACTTCGATCATACCAACCTGTTTGTTTTTTTTTTCATAGAATCCATTTCTCCAATCGAAAAAATCGAAATCGAAAAAAAATTGCATCAAAGGGGGCCCTCTTGGAACTTTTTCGAATTCTTCAGACCGCCTTAACTTCCGAACGGATGGACCAATTTTCAACTTCGATCATACCAATCTGCTTGTTTTTTTTCAAAGAATCCATTTCTCCAATCGAAAAAACCGAAATAGAAAAAAATATGCATCAAAGGGGGTCCCCTTGGAACCTTTTCGAATTCTTCAGATCGCCTTAACTTCCGTACGGATGGACCGATTTTCAACTTCGATCATACCAATCTGTTTGTTTTTTTTCAAAGAGTCCATTTCTCCAATCGTAAAAAACGAAAACGAAAAAAAAAAATGCATCGAAGAGGGCCCCCTTGGGACTTGTTCGAATTCATCAGATCGCCTTGACTTCCGAACGGATGGACCGATTTTCAACTTCGCGCATACCAATTTGCTTGTTTTTTTTCATAGAATCCATTTCCCCAATCGAAAAAACCGAAATCGAAATAAAAATTGCATCAAAGGGGGTCCCCTTGGAACTTTTTCGAATTCTTCAGATCGCCTTAACTTCCGAACGGACGGACCGATTTTCAACTTCGATCATACCAACCTGCTTGTTTTTTTTTCATAGAATCCATTTCTTCAATCGAAAAAATCGAAATCGAAAAAAAATTGCATCAAAGGGGGCCCTCTTGGAACTTTTTCGAATTCTTCAGACCGCCTTAACTTCCGAACGGATGGACCAATTTTCAACTTCGATCATACCAATCTGTTTGTTTTTTTTTCAAAGAATCCATTTCTCCAATCGTAAAAAACGAAATCGGAAAAAAAAAATGCATCGAAGGGGGCCCCCTTGGGACTTGTTCGAATTCATCAGATCGCCTTGACTTCCGAACGGATGGACCGATTTTCAACTTCGCGCATACCAATTTGCTTGTTTTTTTTCATAGAATCCATTTCCCCAATCGAAAAAACCGAAATCGAAATAAAAATTGCATCAAAGGGGGTCCCCTTGGAACTTTTTCGAATTCTTCAGATCGCCTTAACTTCCGAACGGATGGACCGATTTTCAACTTCGATCATACCAATCTGCTTGTTTTTTGTCATAGAATCCTTTTCTCCAATCGAAGAAACCGAAATCGTAAAAAAAAAAATTGCATCAAAGGGGATCCCCTTGGAACTTTTTCGAATTCTTCAGATCGCCTTAACTTCCGAACGGATGGACCGATTTTTATCTTCAATCATACCAATCTGCTTGTTTTTTCCATAGAATCCATTTTTCCAATCGAAAGAACTGAAATCGAAAAAAAAGTGCATCGAAGGAGGTCCCCTTGGAACTTTTTCGAATTCTTCAGATCGCCTTAACTTCCGAACGGATGGACCTATTTTCAACTTCGATCATACCAATCTGCTCGTTTTTTTTTTCATAGAATCCATTTTTCCAATCGAAAAAACCGAAATCGAAAAAAAAAATTGTATCAAAGGGAACCCTCTTGGAACTTTTTCGAATTCTTCAGGTCGCCTTAACTTCCGAACGGATGGACCGATTTTCAACTTCGATCATACCAATCTGCTTGTTTTTTTTCATAGAATCCATTTCTTCAATCAAAAAAACCAAAATCGAGAAAAAAGGGCATCAAAGGGAGCCCCCTTGGAACTTTTTCGAATTCTTCAGATCGCCTTAACTTCCGAACGGATGGACCGATTTTCAACTTCGATCATACCAATCTGCTTGTTTTTTTTCATAGAATCCATTTCTCCAATCGAAAAAACCGAAATCGAAAAAAAATGCATCAAAGGGGGCCCCCTTGGAACTTTTTCGAATTCTTAAGATCGCCTTAACTTCCGAACGGACGGACCGATTTTCAACTTCGATCATACCAACCTGTTTGTTTTTTTTTTCATAGAATCCATTTCTCCAATCGAAAAAATCGAAATCGAAAAAAAATTGCATCAAAGGGGGCCCTCTTGGAACTTTTTCGAATTCTTCAGACCGCCTTAACTTCCGAACGGATGGACCAATTTTCAACTTCGATCATACCAATCTGCTTGTTTTTTTCAAAGAATCCATTTCTCCAATCGAAAAAACCGAAATAGAAAAAAATATGCATCAAAGGGGGTCCCCTTGGAACCTTTTCGAATTCTTCAGATCGCCTTAACTTCCGTACGGATGGACCGATTTTCAACTTCGATCATACCAATCTGTTTGTTTTTTTTCAAAGAGTCCATTTCTCCAATCGTAAAAAACGAAAACGAAAAAAAAAATGCATCGAAGGGGGCCCCCTTGGGACTTGTTCGAATTCATCAGATCGCCTTGACTTCCGAACGGATGGACCGATTTTCAACTTCGCGCATACCAATTTGCTTGTTTTTTTTCATAGAATCCATTTCTCCAATCGAAAAAACCGAAATCGAAATAAAAATTCCATCAAAGGGGGTCCCCTTGGAACTTTTTCGAATTCTTCAGATCGCCTTAACTTCCGAACGGATGGACCGATTTTCAACTTCGATCATACCAATCTGCTTGTTTTTTTTCATAGAATCCTTTTCTCCAATCGAAAAAACCGAAATCGAAAAAAATAAAAATTGCATCAAAGGGGATCCCCTTGGAACTTTTTCGAAATCTTCAGATCGCCTTAACTTCCGAACGGATGGACCGATTTTTATCTTCAATCATACCAATCTGCTTGTTTTTTTCATAGAATCCATTTTTCCAATCGAAAGAACTGAAATCGAAAAAAAAGTGCATCGAAGGAGGTCCCCTTGGAACTTTTTCGAATTCTTCAGATCGCCTTAACTTCCGAACGGATGGACCTATTTTCAACTTCGATCATACCAATCTGCTCGTTTTTTTTTTCATAGAATCCATTTTTCCAATCGAAAAAACCGAAATCGAAAAAAAAATTGTATCAAAGGGAACCCTCTTGGAACTTTTTCGAATTCTTCAGGTCGCCTTAACTTCCGAACGGATGGACCGATTTTCAACTTCGATCATACCAATCTGCTTGTTTTTTTTCATAGAATCCATTTCTTCAATCAAAAAAACCAAAATCGAGAAAAAAGTGCATCAAAGGGAGCCCCCTTGGAACTTTTTCGAATTCTTCAGATCGCCTTAACTTCCGAACGGATGGACCGATTTTCAACTTCGATCATACCAATCTGCTTGTTTTTTTTCATAGAATCCATTTCTCCAATCGAAAAAACCGAAATCGAAAAAAAATGCATCAAAGGGGGTCCCCTTGGAACTTTTTCGAATTCTTAAGATCGCCTTAACTTCCGAACGGACGGACCGATTTTCAACTTCGATCATACCAACCTGTTTGTTTTTTTTTTCATAGAATCCATTTTTCCAATCGAAAAAATCGAAATCGAAAAAAAATTGCATCAAAGGGGGCCCTCTTGGAACTTTTTCGAATTCTTCAGACCGCCTTAACTTCCGAACGGATGGACCAATTTTCAACTTCGATCATACCAATCTGCTTGTTTTTTTTCAAAGAATCCATTTCTCCAATCGAAAAAACCGAAATAGAAAAAAATATGCATCAAAGGGGGTCCCCTTGGAACCTTTTCGAATTCTTCAGATCGCCTTAACTTCCGTACGGATGGACCGATTTTCAACTTCGATCATACCAATCTGTTTGTTTTTTTTCAAAGAGTCCATTTCTCCAATCGTAAAAAACGAAAACGAAAAAAAAAATGCATCGAAGGGGGCCCCCTTGGGACTTGTTCGAATTCATCAGATCGCCTTGACTTCCGAACGGATGGACCGATTTTCAACTTCGCGCATACCAATTTGCTTGTTTTTTTTTCATAGAATCCATTTCTCCAATCGAAAAAACCGAAATCGAAATAAAAATTCCATCAAAGGGGGTCCCCTTGGAACTTTTTCGAATTCTTCAGATCGCCTTAACTTCCGAACGGATGGACCGATTTTCAACTTCGATCATACCAATCTGCTTGTTTTTTTTCATAGAATCCTTTTCTCCAATCGAAAAAACCGAAATCGAAAAAAAAAAAATTGCATCAAAGGGGATCCCCTTGGAACTTTTTCGAAATCTTCAGATCGCCTTAACTTCCGAACGGATGGACCGATTTTTATCTTCAATCATACCAATCTGCTTGTTTTTTTCATAGAATCCATTTTTCCAATCGAAAGAACTGAAATCGAAAAAAAAGTGCATCGAAGGAGGTCCCCTTGGAACTTTTTCGAATTCTTCAGATCGCCTTAACTTCCGAACGGATGGACCGATTTTCAACTTCGATCATACCAATCTGCTCGTTTTTTTTTTCATAGAATCCATTTTTCCAATCGAAAAAACCGAAATCGAAGAAAAAATTGTATCAAAGGGAACCCCCTTGGAACTTTTTCGAATTCTTCAGGTCGCCTTAACTTCCGAACGGATGGACCGATTTTCAACTTCGATCATACCAATCTGCTTGTTTTTTTTCATAGAATCCATTTCTTCAATCAAAAAAACCGAAATCGAAAATAAAAATGCATCAAAGGGGGCCCCCTTGAAACTTCTTCTAATTCTTCAGATCGCCTTAACTTCCGAACGGATGGACCGATTTTCAACTTCGATCATACCAATCTGCTTGTTTTTTTTTCATAGAATCCATTTCTCCAATCGAAAAAATCGAAATCGAAAAAAAAATTGCATCAAAGGGGGCCCCCTTGGAACTTTTTCGAATTCTTCAGATCGCCTTAACTTCCGAACGGATGGACCGATTTTCAACTTCGATCATACCAATCTGCTTGTTTTTTTTCGAAGAATCCATTTCTCCAATCGAAAAAACCGAAATCGAAAAAAAAAATGCATCGAAGGGGGCCCCTTTGGAACTTGTTCGAATTCTTCAGATCGCCTTAACTTCCGAACGGATGGACCGATTTTCAACTTCGCGCATACCAATTTGCTTGTTTTTTTTCATAGAATCCATTTCTCCAATCGAAAAAACCGAAATCGAAATAAAAATTGCATCAAAGGGGGTCCCCTTGGAACTTTTTCGAATTCTTCAGATCGCCTTAACTTCCGAACGGATGGACCTATTTTCAACTTCGATCATACCAATCTGCTCGTTTTTTTTTTCATAGAATCCATTTTTCCAATCGAAAAAACCGAAATCGAAAAAAAAATTGTATCAAAGGGAACCCTCTTGGAACTTTTTCGAATTCTTCAGGTCGCCTTAACTTCCGAACGGATGGACCGATTTTCAACTTCGATCATACCAATCTGCTTGTTTTTTTTCATAGAATCCATTTCTTCAATCAAAAAAACCAAAATCGAGAAAAAAGTGCATCAAAGGGAGCCCCCTTGGAACTTTTTCGAATTCTTCAGATCGCCTTAACTTCCGAACGGATGGACCGATTTTCAACTTCGATCATACCAATCTGCTTGTTTTTTTTCATAGAATCCATTTCTCCAATCGAAAAAACCGAAATCGAAAAAAAATGCATCAAAGGGGGCCCCCTTGGAACTTTTTCGAATTCTTAAGATCGCCTTAACTTCCGAACGGACGGACCGATTTTCAACTTCGATCATACCAACCTGTTTGTTTTTTTTTTCATAGAATCCATTTCTCCAATCGAAAAAATCGAAATCGAAAAAAAATTGCATCAAAGGGGGCCCTCTTGGAACTTTTTCGAATTCTTCAGACCGCCTTAACTTCCGAACGGATGGACCAATTTTCAACTTCGATCATACCAATCTGCTTGTTTTTTTTCAAAGAATCCATTTCTCCAATCGAAAAAACCGAAATAGAAAAAAATATGCATCAAAGGGGGTCCCCTTGGAACCTTTTCGAATTCTTCAGATCGCCTTAACTTCCGTACGGATGGACCGATTTTCAACTTCGATCATACCAATCTGTTTGTTTTTTTTCAAAGAGTCCATTTCTCCAATCGTAAAAAACGAAAACGAAAAAAAAAAAATGCATCGAAGGGGGCCCCCTTGGGACTTGTTCGAATTCATCAGATCGCCTTGACTTCCGAACGGATGGACCGATTTTCAACTTCGCGCATACCAATTTGCTTGTTTTTTTTCATAGAATCCATTTCTCCAATCGAAAAAACCGAAATCGAAATAAAAATTCCATCAAAGGGGGTCCCCTTGGAACTTTTTCGAATTCTTCAGATCGCCTTAACTTCCGAACGGATGGACCGATTTTCAACTTCGATCATACCAATCTGCTTGTTTTTTTTCATAGAATCCTTTTCTCCAATCGAAAAAACCGAAATCGAAAAAAAAAAAATTGCATCAAAGGGGATCCCCTTGGAACTTTTTCGAAATCTTCAGATCGCCTTAACTTCCGAACGGATGGACCGATTTTTATCTTCAATCATACCAATCTGCTTGTTTTTTTCATAGAATCCATTTTTCCAATCGAAAGAACTGAAATCGAAAAAAAAGTGCATCGAAGGAGGTCCCCTTGGAACTTTTTCGAATTCTTCAGATCGCCTTAACTTCCGAACGGATGGACCGATTTTCAACTTCGATCATACCAATCTGCTCGTTTTTTTTTTCATAGAATCCATTTTTCCAATCGAAAAAACCGAAATCGAAGAAAAAATTGTATCAAAGGGAACCCCCTTGGAACTTTTTCGAATTCTTCAGGTCGCCTTAACTTCCGAACGGATGGACCGATTTTCAACTTCGATCATACCAATCTGCTTGTTTTTTTTCATAGAATCCATTTCTTCAATCAAAAAAACCGAAATCGAAAATAAAAATGCATCAAAGGGGGCCCCCTTGAAACTTCTTCTAATTCTTCAGATCGCCTTAACTTCCGAACGGATGGACCGATTTTCAACTTCGATCATACCAATCTGCTTGTTTTTTTTTCATAGAATCCATTTCTCCAATCGAAAAAATCGAAATCGAAAAAAAAATTGCATCAAAGGGGGCCCCCTTGGAACTTTTTCGAATTCTTCAGATCGCCTTAACTTCCGAACGGATGGACCGATTTTCAACTTCGATCATACCAATCTGCTTGTTTTTTTTCGAAGAATCCATTTCTCCAATCGAAAAAACCGAAATCGAAAAAAAAAAATGCATCGAAGGGGGCCCCTTTGGAACTTGTTCGAATTCTTCAGATCGCCTTAACTTCCGAACGGATGGACCGATTTTCAACTTCGCGCATACCAATTTGCTTGTTTTTTTTCATAGAATCCATTTCTCCAATCGAAAAAACCGAAATCGAAATAAAAATTGCATCAAAGGGGGTCCCCTTGGAACTTTTTCGAATTCTTCAGATCGCCTTAACTTCCGAACGGATGGACCGATTTTCAACTTCGATCATACCAATCTGCTTGTTTTTTTTCATAGAATCCTTTTCTCTAATCGAAAAAACCGAAATCAAAAAAAGTGCATCAAAGGGGGTCCCCTTGGAACTTTTTCGAATTCTTCAGATCGCCTTAACTTCCGAACGGATGGACCGATTTTCAACTTCGATCATACCAATCTGCTTGTTTTTTTTTCATAGAATCCATTTCTCCAATCGAAAAAACCGAAATCGAAAAAAAATGCATCAAAGGGGGCCCCCTTGGAACTTTTTCGAATTCTTCAGATCGCCTTAACTTCCGAGGGCCCCCTTTGATGCATTTTTTTTTCGATATCGGTTTTTTCGATTGGAGAAATGGATTCTATGAAAAAAAAACAAGCAGATTGGTATGATCGAAGTTGAAAATCGGTCCATCCGTTCGGAAGTTAAGGCGATCTGAAGAATTCGAAAAAGTTCCAAGGGGACCCCCTTTGATGCATTTTTTTTTATTTCGGTTTTTTCGATTAGAGAAAAGGATTCTATGAAAAAAAACAAGCAGATTGGTATGATCGAAGTTGAAAATCGGTCCATCCGTTCGGAAGTTAAGGCGATCTGAAGAATTCGAAAAAGTTCCAAGGGGACCCCCTTTGATGCAATTTTTATTTCGATTTCGGTTTTTTCGATTGAAGAAATGTATTCTATGAAAAAAAACAAGCAAATTGGTATGCGCCAAGTTGAAAATCGGTCCGTTCGGAAGTCAAGGCGATCTAAAGAATTCGAACAAGTTCCAAGGGGGCCCCCTTCGATGCATTTTTTTTTCGATTTCGTTTTTTACGATTGGAGAAATGGATTCTTTGAAAAAAACAAACAGATTGGTATGATCGAAGTTGAAAATCGGTCCGTCCGTTCGGAAGTTAAGGCGATCTGAAGAATTCGAAAAAGTTCCAAGGGGGCCCCCTTTGATGCATTTTTTTTCGATTTCGGTTTTTTCGATTGGAGAAATGGATTCTATGAAAAAAAACTAGCAGATTGGTATGATCGAAGTTGAAAATCGGTCCATCCGTTCGGAAGTTAAGGCGATCTGAAGAATTCGAAAAAGTTCCAAGGGGACCCCCTTTGATGCATTTTTTTTTTCGATTTCGGTTTTTTCGATTAGAGAAAAGGATTCTATTAAAAAAAACAAGCAGATTGGTATGATCGAAGTTGAAAATCGGTCCATCCGTTCGGAAGTTAAGGCGATCTGAAGAATTCGAAAAAGTTCCAAGGGGACCCCCTTTGATGCATTTTTTTTTTCGATTTCGGTTTTTTCGATTGGAGAAATGGATTCTTCGAAAAAAAACAAGCAGATTGGTATGATCGAAGTTGAAAATCGGTCCATCCGTTCGGAAGTTAAGGCGATCTGAAGAATTCGAAAAAGTTCCAAGGGGGCCATCTTTGATGCAATTTTTATTTCGATTTCGGTTTTTTCGATTGGAGAAATGGATTATATGAAAAAAAACAAGCAAATCGGCATGCGCGAAGTTGAAAATCGGTCCATCCGTTCGGAAGTCAAGGCGATCTGATGAATTCGAACAAGTCCCAAGGGGGCCCCCTTCGATGCATTTTTTTTTTCGATTTCGTTTTTTACGATTAGAGAAATGGATTCTTTGAAAAAAAACAAACAGATTGGTATGATCAAAGTTGAAAATCGGTCCATCCGTTCGGAAGTTGAGGCGATCTGAAGAATTCGGAAAAGTTCCAAGGGGACCCCCTTTGATGCATATTTTTTTCGATTTCGGTTTTTTCGATTGGAGAAATAGATTCTTTGAAAGAAAAAACAAGCAGATTGGTATGATCGAAGTTGAAAATTGGTCCATCCGTTCGGAAGTTAAGGCGGTCTGAAGAATTCGAAAAAGTTCCAAGAGGGCCCCCTTTGATGCAATTTTTTTTTTTTTAAAACAAGCAGGTTGGTATGATCGAAGTTGAAAATCGGTCCGTCCGTTCGGAAGTTAAGGCGATCTGAAGAATTCGAAAAAGTTCCAAGGGGGCCCCCTTTGATGCATTTTTTTTCGATTTCGGTTTTTTCGATTGGAGAAATGGATTCTATGAAAAAAAAACAAGCAGATTGGTATGATCGAAGTTGAAAATCGGTCCATCCGTTCGGAAGTTAAGGCGATCTGAAGAATTCGAAAAAGTTCCAAGGGGACCCCCTTTGATGCATTTTTTTTATTTCGGTTTTTTCGATTAGAGAAAAGGATTCTATGAAAAAAAACAAGCAGATTGGTATGATCGAAGTTGAAAATCGGTCCATCCGTTCGGAAGTTAAGGCGATCTGAAGAATTCGAAAAAGTTCCAAGGGGACCCCCTTTGATGCAATTTTTATTTCGATTTCGGTTTTTTCGATTGGAGAAATGTATTCTATGAAAAAAAACAAGCAAATTGGTATGCGCCAAGTTGAAAATCGGTCCGTTCGGAAGTCAAGGCGATCTAAAGAATTCGAACAAGTTCCAAGGGGGCCCCCTTCGATGCATTTTTTTTTTCGATTTCGTTTTTTACGATTGGAGAAATGGATTCTTTGAAAAAGAACAAACAGATTGGTATGATCGAAGTTGAAAATCGGTCCGTCCGTTCGGAAGTTAAGGCGATCTGAAGAATTCGAAAAAGTTCCAAGGGGGCCCCCTTTGATGCATTTTTTTTCGATTTCGGTTTTTTCGATTGGAGAAATGGATTCTATGAAAAAAAACTAGCAGATTGGTATGATCGAAGTTGAAAATCGGTCCATCCGTTCGGAAGTTAAGGCGATCTGAAGAATTCGAACAAGTTCCAAAGGGGCCCCCTTCGATGCATTTTTTTTTTCGATTTCAGTTTTTTCGATTGGAGAAATGGATTCTTCGAAAAAAAAACAAGCAGATTGGTATGATCGAAGTTGAAAATCGGTCCATCCGTTCAGAAGTTAAGGCGATCTGAAGAATTCGAAAAAGTTCCAAGGGGGCCCCCTTTGATGAAATTTTTTTTTCGATTTCGATTTTTTCGATTGGAGAAATGGATTCTATGAAAAAAAAAACAAGCAGATTGGTATGATCGAAGTTGAAAATCGGTCCATCCGTTCGGAAGTTGAGGCGATCTGAAGAATTCGAAAAAGTTCCAAGGGGGCCCCCTTTGATGCATTTTTATTTAAGATTTCGGTTTTTTTGATTGAAGAAATGGATTCTATGAAAAAAAACAAGCAGATTGGTATGATCGAAGTTGAAAATCGGTCCATCCGTTCGGAAGTTAAGGCGACCTCAAGAATTCGAAAAAGTTCCAAGGGGGTTCCTTTTGATACAATTTTTTTTTCGATTTCGGTTTTTTCGATTGGAAAAATGGATTCTATGAAAAAAAACGAGCAGATTGGTATGATCGAAGTTGAAAATCGGTCCATCCGTTCGGAAGTTAAGGCGATCTGAAGAATTCGAAAAAGTTCCAAGGGGACCTCCTTCGATGCACTTTTTTTTCGATTTCAGTTCTTTCGATTGGAAAAATGGATTCTATGAAAAAAACAAGCAGATTGGTATGATTGAAGATAAAAATCGGTCCATCCGTTCGGAAGTTAAGGCGATCTGAAGAATTCGAAAAAGTTCCAAGGGGATCCCCTTTGATGCAATTTTTTTTTTCGATTTCGGTTTTTTCGATTGGAGAAAAGGATTCTATGAAAAAAAACAAGCAGATTGGTATGATCGAAGTTGAAAATCGGTCCATCCGTTCGGAAGTTAAGGCGATCTGAAGAATTCGAAAAAGTTCCAAGGGGACCCCATTTGATGCAATTTTTATTTCGATTTCGGTTTTTTCGATTGGAGAAATGGATTCAATGAAAAAAAACAAGCAAATTGGTATGCGCGAAGTTGAAAATCGGTCCATCCGTTCGGAAGTCAAGGCGATCTGATGAATTCGAACAAGTCCCAAGAGGGCCCCCTTCGATGCATTTTTTTTTTCGTTTTCGTTTTTTACGATTGGAGAAATGGACTCTTTGTAAAAAAACAAACAGATTGGTATGATCGAAGTTGAAAATCGGTCCATCCGTACGGAAGTTAAGGCGATCTGAAGAATTCGAAAAGGTTCCAAGGGGACCCCCTTTGATGCATATTTTTTTCTATTTCGGTTTTTTCGATTGGAGAAATGGATTCTTTGAAAAAAAAACAAGCAGATTGGTATGATCGAAGTTGAAAATTGGTCCATCCGTTCGGAAGTTAAGGCGGTCTGAAGAATTCGAAAAAGTTCCAAGAGGGCCCCCTTTGATGCAATTTTTTTTCGATTTCGATTTTTTCGATTGGAGAAATGGATTCTATGAAAAAAAAACAAACAGGTTGTTATGATCGAAGTTGAAAATCGGTCCGTCCGTTCGGAAGTTAAGGCGATCTTAAGAATTCGAAAAAGTTCCAAGGGGGCCCCCTTTGATGCATTTTTTTTCGATTTCGGTTTTTTCGATTGGAGAAATGGATTCTATGAAAAAAAAAACAAGCAGATTGGTATGATCGAAGTTGAAAATCGGTCCGTCCGTTCGGAAGTTAAGGCGATCTGAAGAATTCGAAAAAGTTCCAAGGGGGCTCCCTTTGATGCACTTTTTTCTCGATTTCGGTTTTTTTGATTGAAGAAATGGATTCTATGAAAAAAAACAAGCAGATTGGTATGATCGAAGTTGAAAATCGGTCCATCCGTTCGGAAGTTAAGGCGACCTGAAGAATTCGAAAAAGTTCCAAGGGGGTTCCCTTTGATACAATTTTTTTTTCGATTTCGGTTTTTTCGATTGGGAAAATGGATTCTATGAAAAAAAAACAAGCAAATTGGTATGCGCGAAGTTGAAAATCGGTCCATCCGTTCGGAAGTCAAGGCGATCTGAAGAATTCGAAAAAGTTCCAAGGGGACCTCCTTCGATGCAATTTTTTTTCGATTTCAGTTCTTTCGATTGGAAAAATGGATTCTATGAAAAAAACAAGCAGATTGGTATGATTGAAGATAAAAATCGGTCCATCCGTTCGGAAGTTAAGGCGATCTGAAGAATTCGAAAAAGTTCCAAGGGGATCCCCTTTGATGCAATTTTTTTTCGATTTCGATTTTTTCGATTGGAGAAATGGATTCTATGAAAAAAAACAAGCAGGTTGGTATGCGCGAAGTTGAAAATCGGTCCATCCGTTCGGAAGTCAAGGCGATCTGATGAATTCGAACAAGTCCCAAGGGGGCCCCCTTCGATGCATTTTGTTTTTCGTTTTCGTTTTTTACGATTGGAAAAATGGACTCTTTGTAAAAAAACAAACAGATTGGTATGATCGAAGTTGAAAATCGGTCCATCCGTACGGAAGTTAAGGCGATCTGAAGAATTCGAAAAGGTTCCAAGGGGACCCCCTTTGATGCATATTTTTTTCTATTTCGGTTTTTTCGATTGGAGAAATGGATTCTTTGAAAAAAAAAAACAAGCAGATTGGTATGATCGAAGTTGAAAATTGGTCCATCCGTTCGGAAGTTAAGGCGGTCTGAAGAATTCGAAAAAGTTCCAAGAGGGCCCCCTTTGATGCAATTTTTTTTCGATTTCGATTTTTTCGATTGGAGAAATGGATTCTATGAAAAAAAAACAAACAGGTTGTTATGATCGAAGTTGAAAATCGGTCCGTCCGTTCGGAAGTTAAGGCGATCTTAAGAATTCGAAAAAGTTCCAAGGGGGCCCCCTTTGATGCATTTTTTTTCGATTTCGGTTTTTTCGATTGGAGAAATGGATTCTATGAAAAAAAAAAACAAGCAGATTGGTATGATCGAAGTTGAAAATCGGTCCGTCCGTTCGGAAGTTAAGGCGATCTGAAGAATTCGAAAAAGTTCCAAGGGGGCTCCCTTTGATGCACTTTTTTCTCGATTTCGGTTTTTTTGATTGAAGAAATGGATTCTATGAAAAAAAACAAGCAGATTGGTATGATCGAAGTTGAAAATCGGTCCATCCGTTCGGAAGTTAAGGCGACCTGAAGAATTCGAAAAAGTTCCAAGGGGGTTCCCTTTGATACAATTTTTTTTTCGATTTCGGTTTTTTCGATTGGAAAAATGGATTCTATGAAAAAAAACAAGCAAATTGGTATGCGCGAAGTTGAAAATCGGTCCATCCGTTCGGAAGTCAAGGCGATCTGAAGAATTCGAAAAAGTTCCAAGGGGACCTCCTTCGATGCAATTTTTTTTCGATTTCAGTTCTTTCGATTGGAAAAATGGATTCTATGAAAAAAACAAGCAGATTGGTATGATTGAAGATAAAAATCGGTCCATCCGTTCGGAAGTTAAGGCGATCTGAAGAATTCGAAAAAGTTCCAAGGGGATCCCCTTTGATGCAATTTTTTTTCGATTTCGATTTTTTCGATTGGAGAAATGGATTCTATGAAAAAAAACAAGCAGGTTGGTATGATCGAAGTTGAAAATCGGTCCGTCCGTTCGGAAGTTAAGGCGATCTGAAGAATTCGAAAAAGTTCCAAGGGGGCCCCCTTTGATGCATTTTTTTTCGATTTCGGTTCTTTTGATTGAAGAAATGGATTCTATGAAAAAAAAACAAGCAGATTGGTATGATCGAAGTTGAAAATCGGTCCATCCGTTCGGAAGTTAAGGCGATCTGAAGAATTCGAAAAAGTTCCAAGGGGACCCCCTTTGATGCATTTTTTTTTTCAATTTCGGTTTTTTCGATTGGAGAAATGGATTCTATGAAAAAAAAACAAGCAAATTGGTATGCGCGAAGTTGAAAATCGGTCCATCCGTTCGGAAGTCAAGGCGATCTGAAGAATTCGAAAAAGTTCCAAGGGGACCCCCTTTGATGCATATTTTTTTCGATTTCGGTTTTTTCGATTGGAGAAATGGATTCTTTGAAAAAAAAACAAGCAGATTGGTATGATCGAAGTTGAAAATTGTTCCATCCGTTCGGAAGTTAAGGCGGTCTGAAGAATTCGAAAAAGTTCCAAGAGGGCCCCCTTTCATGCAATTTTTTTTCGATTTCGATTTTTTCGATTGGAGAAATGGATTCTATGAAAAAAAATCAAGCAGGTTGGTATGATCGAAGTTGAAAATCGGTCCGTCCGTTCGGAAGTTAAGGCGATCTGAAGAATTCGAAAAAGTTCCAAGGGGGCCCCCTTTGATGCATTTTTTTTCGATTTCGGTTTCTTCGATTAGAGAAAAGGATTCTATGAAAAAAAAAACAAGCAGATTGGTATGATCGAAGTTGAAAATCGGTCCATCCGTTCGGAAGTTAAGGCGATCTGAAGAATTCGAAAAAGTTCCAAGGGGACCCCATTTGATGCAATTTTTATTTCGATTTCGGTTTTTTCGATTGGAGAAATGGATTCAATGAAAAAAAACAAGCAAATTGGTATGCGCGAAGTTGAAAATCGGTCCATCCGTTCGGAAGTCAAGGCGATCTGATGAATTCGAACAAGTCCCAAGGGGGCCCCCTTCGATGCATTTTTTTTTTCGTTTTCGTTTTTTACGATTGGAGAAATGGACTCTTTGTAAAAAAACAAACAGATTGGTATGATCGAAGTTGAAAATCGGTCCATCCGTACGGAAGTTAAGGCGATCTGAAGAATTCGAAAAGGTTCCAAGGGGACCCCCTTTGATGCATATTTTTTTCTATTTCGGTTTTTTCGATTGGAGAAATGGATTCTTTGAAAAAAAACAAGCAGATTGGTATGATCGAAGTTGAAAATTGGTCCATCCGTTCGGAAGTTAAGGCGGTCTGAAGAATTCGAAAAAGTTCCAAGAGGGCCCCCTTTGATGCAATTTTTTTTCGATTTCGATTTTTTCGATTGGAGAAATGGATTCTATGAAAAAAAAAACAAACAGGTTGTTATGATCGAAGTTGAAAATCGGTCCGTCCGTTCGGAAGTTAAGGCGATCTTAAGAATTCGAAAAAGTTCCAAGGGGGCCCCCTTTGATGCATTTTTTTTCGATTTCGGTTTTTTCGATTGGAGAAATGGATTCTATGAAAAAAAAAACAAGCAGATTGGTATGATCGAAGTTGAAAATCGGTCCATCCGTTCGGAAGTTAAGGCGATCTGAAGAATTCGAAAAAGTTCCAAGGGGGCTCCCTTTGATGCACTTTTTTCTCGATTTCGGTTTTTTTGATTGAAGAAATGGATTCTATGAAAAAAAACAAGCAGATTGGTATGATCGAAGTTGAAAATCGGTCCATCCGTTCGGAAGTTAAGGCGACCTGAAGAATTCGAAAAAGTTCCAAGGGGGTTCCCTTTGATACAATTTTTTTTTCGATTTCGGTTTTTTCGATTGGAAAAATGGATTCTATGAAAAAAAACGAGCAGATTGGTATGATCGAAGTTGAAAATAGGTCCATCCGTTCGGAAGTTAAGGCGATCTGAAGAATTCGAAAAAGTTCCAAGGGGACCTCCTTCGATGCACTTTTTTTTCGATTTCAGTTCTTTCGATTGGAAAAATGGATTCTATGAAAAAAACAAGCAGATTGGTATGATTGAAGATAAAAATCGATGTCCATCCGTTCGGAAGTTAAGGCGATCTGAAGAATTCGAAAAAGTTCCAAGGGGATCCCCTTTGATGCAATTTTTTTTCGATTTCGATTTTTTCGATTGGAGAAATGGATTCTATGAAAAAAAACAAGCAGGTTGGTATGATCGAAGTTGAAAATCGGTCCGTCCGTTCGGAAGTTAAGGCGATCTGAAGAATTCGAAAAAGTTCCAAGGGGGCCCCCTTTGATGCATTTTTTTTCGATTTCGGTTCTTTTGATTGAAGAAATGGATTCTATGAAAAAAAAACAAGCAGATTGGTATGATCGAAGTTGAAAATCGGTCCATCCGTTCGGAAGTTAAGGCGATCTGAAGAATTCGAAAAAGTTCCAAGGGGACCCCCTTTGATGCATATTCTTTTCGATTTCGGTTTTTTCGATTGGAGAAATGGATTCTTTGAAAAAAAACAAGCAGATTGGTATGATCGAAGTTGAAAATTGTTCCATCCGTTCGGAAGTTAAGGCGGTCTGAAGAATTCGAAAAAGTTCCAAGAGGGCCCCCTTTCATGCAATTTTTTTTCGATTTCGATTTTTTCGATTGGAGAAATGGATTCTATGAAAAAAAATCAAGCAGGTTGGTATGATCGAAGTTGAAAATCGGTCCGTCCGTTCGGAAGTTAAGGCGATCTGAAGAATTCGAAAAAGTTCCAAGGGGGCCCCCTTTGATGCATTTTTTTTCGATTTCGGTTTCTTCGATTAGAGAAAAGGATTCTATGAAAAAAAAAACAAGCAGATTGGTATGATCGAAGTTGAAAATCGGTCCATCCGTTCGGAAGTTAAGGCGATCTGAAGAATTCGAAAAAGTTCCAAGGGGACCCCCTTTGATGCAACTTTCATTTCGATTTCGGTTTTTTCGATTGGAGTAATGGATTTTATGAAAAAAAACAAGCAAATTGGTATGCGCGAAGTTGAAAATCGGTCCATCCGTTCGGAAGTCAAGGCGATCTGAAGAATTCGAACAAGTTCCAAGGGGGCCCCCTTCGATGCATTTTTTTTTCGATTTCGTTTTTTACGATTGGAGAAATGGATTCTTTGAAAAAAAAACAAACAGATTGGTATGATCGAAGTTGAAAATCGGTCCATCCGTTCGGAAGTTGAGGCGATCTGAAGAATTCGAAAAAGTTCCAAGGGGGCCCCCTTTGATGCATATTTTTTTCGATTTCGGTTTTTTCGATTGGAGAAATGGATTCCTTGAAAAAAAAACAAGCAGATTGGTATGATCGAAGTTGAAAATTGGTCCATCCGTTCGGAAGTTAAGGCGATCTGAAGAATTCGAAAAAGTTCCAAGGGGATCCCCTTTGATGCAATTTTTTTTTTCGATTTCGGTTTCTTCGATTGGAGAAAAGGATTCTATGAAAAAAAACAAGCAGATTGGTATGATCGAAGTTGAAAATCAGTCCATCCGTTCGGAAGTTAAGGCGATCTGAAGAATTCGAAAAAGTTCCAAGGGGACCCCCTTTGATGCAATTTTTATTTCGATTTCGGTTTTTTCGATTGGAGAAATGGATTCTATGAAAAAAAACAAGCAAATTGGTATGCGCGAAGTTGAAAATCGGTCCATCCGTTCGGAAGTCAAGGCGATCTGATGAATTCGAACAAGTCCCAAGGGGGCCCCCTTCGATGCATTTTTTTTTCGATTTCGTTTTTTACGATTGGAGAAATGGATTCTTTGAAAAAAAAACAAACAGATTGGTATGATCGAAGTTGAAAATCGGTCCATCCGTTCGGAAGTTAAGGCGATCTGAAGAATTCGAAAAAGTTCCAAGGGGACCCCCTTTGATGCATATTTTTTTCGATTTCGGTTTTTTCGATTGGAGAAATGGATTCTTTGAAAAAAAACAAGCAGATTGGTATGATCAAAGTTGAAAATTGGTCCATCCGTTCGGAAGTTAAGGCGGTCTGAAGAATTCGAAAAAGTTCCAAGAGGGCCCCCTTTGATGCAATTTTTTTTCGATTTCGATTTTTTTGATTGGAAAAATGGATTCTATGAAAAAAAAACGAGCAGGTTGGTATGATCGAAGTTGAAAATCGGTCCGTCCGTTCGGAAGTTTAGGCGATCTGAAGAATTCGAAAAAGTTCCAAGGGGGCCCCCTTTGATGCATTTTCTTTCGATTTCGGTTTTTTCGATTGGAGAAATGGATTCTATGAAAAAAAAACAAGCAGATTGGTATGATCGAAGTTGAAAATCGGTCCATCCGTTCGGAAGTTGAGGCGATCTGAAGAATTCGAAAAAGTTCCAAGGGGACCCCCTTTGATGCATTTTATTTTTCAATTTCGGTTTTTTCGATTGGAGAAATGGATTCTATGAAAAAAAAACAAGCAAATTGGTATGCGCGAAGTTGAAAATCGGTCCATCCGTTCGGAAGTCAAGGCGATCTGAAGAATTCGAAAAAGTTCCAAGGGGACCCCCTTTGATGCATATTTTTTTCGATTTCGGTTTTTTCGATTGGAGAAATGGATTCTTTGAAAAAAAACAAGCAGATTGGTATGATCGAAGTTGAAAATTGGTCCATCCGTTCGGAAGTTAAGGCGGTCTGAAGAATTCGAAAAAGTTCCAAGAGGGCCCGCTTTGATGCAATTTTTTTTCGATTTCGATTTTTTTGATTGGAGAAATGGATTCTATGAAAAAAAAACAAGCAGGTTGGTATGATCGAAGTTGAAAATCGGTCCGTCCGTTCGGAAGTTAAGGCGATCTGAAGAATTCGAAAAAGTTCCAAGGGGGCCCCCTTTGATGCATTTTTTTTCGATTTCGGTTTTTTTGATTGGAGAAAAGGATTCTATGAAAAAAAAACAAGCAGATTGGTATGATCGAAGTTGAAAATCGGTCCATCCGTTCGGAAGTTAAGGCGATCTGAAGAATTCGAAAAAGTTCCAAGGGGACCCCCTTTGATGCAACTTTTATTTCGATTTCGGTTTTTTCGATTGGAGAAATGGATTCTATGAAAAAAAAACAAGCAAATTGGTATGCGCGAAGTTGAGAATCGGTCCATCCGTTCGGAAGTCGAGGCAATCTGAAGAATTCGAACAAGTTCCAAGAGGGCCCCCTTCGATGCATTTTTTTTTCGATTTCGTTTTTCACGATTGAAGAAATGGATTCTTTGAAAAAAAACAAACAGATTGGTATGATCGAAGTTGAAAATCGGTCCATCCGTTCGGAAGTTAAGGCGATCTGAAGAATTCGAAAAAGTTCCAAGGGGGCTCCCTTTGATGCATATTTTTTTCGATTTCGGTTTTTTTGATTGGAGAAATGGATTCTTTGAAAAAAAACAAGCAGATTGGTATGATCGAAGTTGAAAATTGGTCCATCCGTTCGGAAGTTAAGGCGATCTGAAGAATTCGAAAAAGTTCCAAGGGGGCCCCCTTTGATGCAATTTTTTTTCGATTTCGATTTTTTCGATTGGAGAAATGGATTCTATGAAAAAAAACAAGCAGATTGGTATGATCGAAGTTGAAAATCGGTCCGTCCGTTCGGAAGTTAATGCGATCTGAAGAATTCGAAAAAGTTCCAAGGGGGCCCCCTTCGATGCATTTTTTTTCGATTTCGGTTTTTTCGATTGGAGAAATGGATTCTATGAAAAAAAAACTAGCAGATTGGTATGATCGAAGTTGAAAATCGGTCCATCCGTTCGGAAGTTAAGGTGATCTGAAGAATTCGAAAAAGTTCCAAGGAGGCCCCCTTTGATGCATTTTTATTTTCGATTTCGGTTTTTTTGATTGAAGAAATGGATTCTATGAAAAAAAAACAAGCAGATTGGTATGATCGAAGTTGAAAATCGGTCTATCCGTTCGGAAGTTAAGGCGACCTGAAGAATTCGAAAAAGTTCCAAGGGGGTTCCCTTTGATACAAATTTTTTTTCGATTTCGGTTTTTTCGATTGGAGAAATGGATTCTATGAAAAATAAAACAAGCAGATTGGTATGATCGAAGTTGAAAATCGGTCCATCCGTTCGGAAGTTGAGGCGATCTGAAGAATTCGAAAAAGTTCCAAGGGGACCTCCTTCGATGCACTTTTTTTTCGATTTCAGTTCTTTCGATTGGAAAAATGGATTCTATGAAAAAAAACAAGCAGATTGGTATGATTGAAGATAAAAATCGGTCCATCCGTTCGGAAGTTAAGGCGATCTGAAGAATTCGAAAAAGTTCCAAGCTGACCCCCTTTGATGCAATTTTTATTTTCGATTTCGGTATTTTCGATTGGAGAAATGGATTCCATGAAAAAAAACAAGCAGTTTGGTATGATCGAAGTTGAAAATCGGTCCATCCGTTCGGAAGTTAAGGCGATCTGAAGAATTCGAAAAAGTTCCAAGGGGACCCCCTTTGATTCAATTTTTTTTTCGATTTCGGTTTTTTCGATTGGAGAAATGGATTCTATGAAAAAACAAGCAAATTGGTATGCGCTAAAATTAAAATCGGTCCATTCGTTCGGAAGTTAAGGCGATCTGAAGAATTCGAAAAAGTTCCAAGGGGGCCCCCTTTGATGCATTTTTTTTTTTCGATTGCGGTTTTTTAGATTGGAGAAATGGATTCTATAAAAAAAAACAAGCAGATTGGTATGATCGAAGTTGAAAATCGGTCCATCCGTTCGGAAGTTAAGGCGATCTGAAAAATTCGAAAAAGTTCCATGGGGGCCCCCTTTGATGCATTTTTTTTTTCGATTTCGGTTCTTTCGATTGGAGAAATGGATTCTATGAAAAAAACAAGCAGATTGGTATGATCGAAGTTGAAAATCGGTCCATCCGTTCGGAAGTTAAGGCGATCTGAAGAATTCGAAAAAGTTCCAAGGGGGCCCCCTTTGATGCATTTTTTTTTTTCGATTTCGGTTTTTCTGATTGGAAAAGTGGATTCTATGAAAAAAAACAAGCAGATTGGTATGATCTAAGTTGAAAATCGGTCCATCCGTTCGGAAGTTAAGGCGATCTGAAGAATTCGAAAAAGTTCCAAGCGGGCCCCCTTTGATGCATTTTTTTTTTTCGATTTCGGTTTTTTCGATTGGAGAAATGGATTCTATGAATAAAAACAAGCAGATTGGTATGATCCAAGTTGAAAATCGGTCCATCCGTTCGGAAGTTAAGCCGATCTGAAGAATTCGAAAAAGTTCCAAGGGGGCTCCCTTTGATACAATTTTTTTTTCGATTTCGGTTTTTTCGATTGGAGAAATGGATTCTATGAAAAATAAAACAAGCAGATTGGTATGATCGAAGTTGAAAATCGGTCCATCCGTTCGGAAGTTGAGGCGATCTGAAGAATTCGAAAAAGTTCCAAGGGGACCTCCTTCGATGCACTTTTTTTTCGATTTCAGTTCTTTCGATTGGAAAAATGGATTCTATGAAAAAAAACAAGCAGATTGGTATGATTGAAGATAAAAATCGGTCCATCCGTTCGGAAGTTAAGGCGATCTGAAGAATTCGAAAAAGTTCCAAGCTGACCCCCTTTGATGCAATTTTTATTTTCGATTTCGGTATTTTCGATTGGAGAAATGGATTCCATGAAAAAAAACAAGCAGTTTGGTATGATCGAAGTTGAAAATCGGTCCATCCGTTCGGAAGTTAGGGCGATCTGAAGAATTCGAAAAAGTTCCAAGGGGACCCCCTTTGATTCAATTTTTGTTTCGATTTCGGTTTTTTCGATTGGAGAAATGGATTCTATGAAAAAACAAGCAAATTGGTATGCGCTAAAATTAAAATCGGTCCATCCGTTCGGAAGTTAAGGCGATCTGAAGAATTCGAAAAAGTTCCAAGGGGGCCCCCTTTGATGCATTTTTTTTTTTCGATTTCGGTTTTTCTGATTGGAAAAGTGGATTCTATGAAAAAAAACAAGCAGATTGGTATGATCTAAGTTGAAAATCGGTCCATCCGTTCGGAAGTTAAGGCGATCTGAAGAATTCGAAAAAGTTCCAAGCGGGCCCCCTTTGATGCATTTTTTTTTTCGATTTCGGTTTTTTCGATTGGAAAAATGGATTCTATGAATAAAAACAAGCAGATTGGTATGATCCAAGTTGAAAATCGGTCCATCCGTTCGGAAGTTAAGCCGATCTGAAGAATTCGAAAAAGTTCCAAGGGGGCTCCCTTTGATGCACTTTTTTTTCGATTTTAGTTTTTTCGATTGGAGAAATGGATTCTATGAAGAAAAAAAAAGCAGATTGGTATGATCGAAGTTGAAAATCGGTTTATCCGTTCGGAAGTTAAGGCGATCTGAAGAATTCGAAAGAGTTCCAAGGGGGCCCCCTTCGATGCATTTTTTTTTCGATTCCGGATTTTTCGATTGGAGAAATGGATTCTATGAAAAAAACAAGCAGATTGGTATGATCGAAGTTGAAAATCGGTCCATCCGTTCGGAAGTTTAGGCGATCTGAAGAATTCGAAAAAGTTCCAAGCGGGCCCCCTTTGATGCATTTTTTCTTTCGATTTCTGTTTTTTCGATTGGAGAAATGGATTCTATGAAAAAAAACAAGCAGATTGGTATGATCGAAGTTGAAAATCGGTCCATCCGTTCGGATTGATGCATTTTTTGTTCGATTTCGGTTTTTTCTATTGGAGAACGAACAGAAAGTTGAATGGATAGACTGAACAATCAATGTATCTGGGTGGTATCCGATTATATCGCAATACTGTATATATAGTGATACTTACCAGGTGACGGTACTTCCGTTACACATACTAGCGACTGAATCGAACAGAAGGTTGAATGGTTAGACGAAACGATAATTGTATCTGAGTTGTATTCGATGATATCGTGATGATGTTTATAGTTATACTCACCAGGTAACTGTTCTTCCGTTTTACATACAAGCGACCGCATCGAGCAGAAGGTTAAATGGATAGATTGAACAATCATCGTATCTGGATTGTATTCGATTATGTTTATATAGTTATACTCACCAGGTAACTGTTCTTCCGTTATACATACGAGCGACTGAATTGAACAGAAGGTTGAATGGATAGATTGAACAATCATTGTATCTGGGTTGTATCCGAATATATCGTTATGCTGTATATTTAGTTTAGCCTACCATGTAACGGTTCTTTCGTTACACATACGAGCGACTGAATCGTAGAGAAGGGTGAATGGATAGACTGAACGATCATCGTATCTGGGTTGTATTCGATTATTTCGTGATGATTATTATACATTATGTCTAACCAGGTAACTGTTCTTCCGTTATACATACGAGCAACCGAATCGAACATTAGGTTGAATGGATAGATTGAACAATCATTGTATCTGGGTTGTCTCCGATTATATCGTTATGCTGTATATTCAGTTACACCTACCATGTAACGGTTCTTTCGTTACACATACGAGCATCTGAATCGAACGTAAGGTTGGATGGTTAGACGGAACGATAATTGTAACTGAGTTGTATTCGATTATATCGTGGTGATGTTTATATAGTAATACTCACCAGGTGACAGTTCTTGCGTTATACATACGAGCGACCCAATCGAACAGAAGGTTGGATGGATAGACGGAATAATAATTGTATCTGAGTTGTATTCGATTATATCGTGATGACGTTCATATAGAAATACTCACCGGGTTACTGTGCTTCCGTTATACATACGAGCAACCGAATCGAACAGAAGGTTGAATGGATAGTATCTGGGTTGTATTCGATTATGATGTTATGCTGTGTATATAGTTATACACACAAGGTGACGGTATTCCCGTTTTACATACAAGCGACCGAAACGAACAGGAAGTTGAATGGATAGACTGAACAATCAATGTATCAGGGTGGTATCCGATTATATCGCAATACTGTATATATAGTGATACTTACCAGGTGACGGTACTTCCGTTACACATACTAGCGACTGAATCGAACAGAAGGTTAAATGGTTAGACGAAACGATGATTGTTTCTGAGTAGTAGTGCACCTAGGGGGATTCTGTGACAAGATGGCCGCCATAAAGGTGGGAAATTCAAATTTTGCTGACGTCATCAAAGATGGCCGCCATGACAGCTGTCATATGTCACCTGTCATATGTCGACTGCCATATGTCATATGTCTACTGTTTAGTGTTCCATGCCGCTGTGTCATCTGTCATGTTTTCCATAGACTACCCGACCAATCAGAAGCCGCTATACCCCCTTAACCCCCTTAAGCCTCCACTGTTCCCCCTTAACCGTTCAGGACTACGCTGTACCCCCCTAACCCCCTCTGACCCTCACTGTACCCCCTTGGCTCCCCTCAGGTCTTTGCTGTACCCCCTTAGCCCCCTTAGGTTTTTGCTATACCCCCCTGACCCCCCCTAAGACTGCGCCTCCTTAGCTCTCCGCATCCGGAAACATCTCATGACGTCATATTTCATTTAAAAAAATCCTTCTATCGGCGGGATTTGAAATCCAGACCACCGGATTACGAGTCCGATGCGTTCCCACAGAGCTACGACCACATATGATTTAATTGCAGTCAATGTCGATGCAACGTTATCGCACAGCGTGACGTAGTCGAGCAGATCCGTCCCAAAGATAAGAGAACGTTGCAACCTCGGCAAGCGGGGAGCAGGAAAACGAACAATGGCTTATTCATTCATTAAATATTAGTGTATTGATAGACATTATCGCATTAGAGGTCAGGTTCGCTGCATTCCATTGATGATTCAAGATGATACAATATTTCGCGTGACGTTACAAAGATAAGAGACGACAAAGCGACTGACACTGTTGTCAGACGTTCGAAAAAATAAGGCATTGATGCCAGACGTTTGAAAATATCTGGAAATATACTATAATGCACCTACAGCTTACACAAGTAGAATCCGAACCACCACGTATGAATACCTTAAATTGATGGATAACGTTTGACGTATGACAGGGTGTGGCTGCCTGAAGTTAGGCGTCTGACATTTGACGTATGACGTTAACATTTCAAAATGGCCCCCGATATCTCAAGGTTACCAACTGTTTAGTAATTTTCGTGTTATAAAGTGAATATACCTACATCTTACACAGGTAGAATCCGTACCACAGCATTTATATCGACGTGGCAGAATCCATGAACTCGTTAATATAAAGATGTCAATAACAAAATGATTCATTTTCTCTACGAATTATCAAAAAATATTCACTTCCGGTTCATTAAAAAGCAACATATAGATAAACTAATGTTTTATTCGTGATCCCTATGACGTGTAGATTCCAAAAACAACAATTTCCGTTATCACTTTCAGTTTCCATTTTATCACTTACCATAGTAATGTGGATTTTTCACTGACATTCCAAATATATCATCTCACCTATGTACAAAGTCTCAAAGTTCAAGAGATAATTATCAAAATAGGTCGAAATAATGAAATAAGCAATGGAATCAATACACAATCTTTCTGAGTGTTGCTTTCCTGGCCGATCCAGCTTCTCGACAAATTATCACAAAATATCCACTTCCGGTTCATTAAAAAGCTATATAGAGAAAAACTAATGGAATATTCGTGACCCCCATGACGTGTAGATTCCAATAACATCAACTTCCGGTTTCCATTTTTCTACTCAACATGGTCATGTGGGTACTCTGAGAGAAGGATTTTTCACGGACATTCTAAATATATCATTTTACCTATGTACGAAGTCTCAAGGTTGAAGAGATATCAATCAAAATTTATCGAAATAATGAAAAAAATTTATGTAAACACTTCACAATCTCTTCGTGTAATGATTTTCTGGTCGATCCAGCTTTTCGACGGATTATCAAAAAATATCCACTTCCGGTTTGTTAAAAAGCGACATAGAGAAAAACTAATGTTTTATTCGTGATCCCTATTACGTGTAGACTTCAAAAACATCAACTTCCTGTTTCACTTCCGGTTTCCATTTTGTCAGTAAACAGGGTCATGTGGGTACTCATCGAAAAGGATATTCCACGTACATTTCGAATATAATAACTTACCTATATGAAAAGTCCCAAGGTTTGCGAGATATCAATCAAAATTGATTGAAATAATGAAAGAAGCAATTAAATCAACACAATCTCTTCGAGTTTATTTTTTCTAGCCGATCCAGCTTCTCGACGAATTATCACGATATATTCACTTCCGGTTCATTAAAAAGCGATATAGAGAAAAACTAATGGTATATTCGAGACCCCCATGACATGTAGACTCCAAAAACAACAACTTCCGGTTTCACTTCCGGTTTCCATTTTGTCAGTAAACAGGGTCATGTGGGTACTCATTGGAAAGGATATTTCACGTACATTCCGAATATATTAACTTACCTATATACAAAGTCCCAAGGTTTGCGAGATATCAATCAAAATTTATCGAAATATTAAAAAAACAATAAAAACTGTTCACCATCTCTTTGAGTACTGCTTTTCTAACCGATCTATCTCCTTGATGAATTATTGAAATATATCCTCTTCTATCTATTTAGGAAAAAAAAAAAAGAGATGTTAGTGATCTCCATAACGTTCGGACATCAAAAGAACAACTTCCGGTTTCACTTCTGGTTGAAATTTTTTCAGTAAACAGAGCCATATGGGTTCTCTGAGAGAAGGATCTCTCACGGACATCCCGAATATATCAACTTACCTATGTATATAAAAAAACTCAAGGTTTGCGAGATATCGACGAAAATTGGTGAAATAATCGAAACAACACCGTTACACGCAAGAAAGTGCTATGAAGAGTCGATATGAGTGCACGGTTAACTCATGTTTCTATATTATCAATCAATATTCTAGTAGGAGACATAATTTTTGTACAACTCATATCAGGGAATGCCATTTACACCAATATGAAAACCTGTAGGTGAAATGATAAATAGGAAATCGATAATCAATTTTGGAGTAATCGATAACAAATGGAATATGATCGTAACTCTCGAGGTGAATGTTTCAAGGTCATAGAGTTAATAAAATTTAAAAAAAAAAGCTCTGATCAAGGTATGTTAATGAATTCAAAGGCTATATAACTATTAAGATAATATTATATTGGAACCAGGTACTTTAATCATTGATCTTCTCAAAATATATGTCTCGAAACAGAAATAATTTTCTTGATTCAGGATTGCACTTTCAGCATCGGCAACACATGGAATATTATCGGAAAAATCGAGGTGAATATTTCAAGGACTAAGAATTTTCGAAATTACAAAAACGGAGCTCTGATCAAGGTATGGTTATAAATTCCAAAGCTGTATAACTATTTAGATCACATTATATCAATGCAACGTCAACGTCAACGTCTGCAGAAATCAATGCTTTGATTCACGATATTTTCGATAGCTCCAACGATGGAACCAACAGGCTGATAAAATAAAAGGATGTAAAAACTATCTAGAATGGAAGAAATATACTGGGCGTATGAGAAATTACACTCAATATTTTCAATAGGTGTACGGTTCGAAATATACAAATGTTCTGACTGGTACAGGATGTATCAAGAATTAATGATGACGTTTTACGTTTGATAGGTATAATTTGATAGTTGATGCTCAACGACTGGAACTTGAGAGTCTTGGTCACGTGAGGGTGATATTATGATCGGTGACGAAAAGAATTTGATATTGATAAATTATTGAAAATGTGTTCCTATATTTTCGTGAAAATGCGACATAGGGGAAAACAAATAATACATTTATGATCCCCATGATGAAAGAAGCTCACATTCTTGGTTTTACTTCCGGTGTCATCATTTTTCCAGTGAACGGGGTTATATGGGTACTCCAGAAGAATGATTTTTCACGGACATTTCGAAAATTCAACTTGCATATATTTTGAGTCTAAAGGCTTGCGGGATATGAATCAAAACTGATATTATTCGATAAACATTCAAAACGATGACAAACCTCACGAATACATCGCACATATGTCGCGCAAATATAAAACGTCTAACATATATCATGCTAACGTCATGTATCCGTCGAAGATTTATCAGACATATGCGTCTAAAATACGTATAAAATTTTTGAATACGATGATTCGCATGATAAATTTTCACGCCTTCATTAAACGAGTAGAAAACATCAAAATTCATCGCGCATACATCACCCATGCGTCACATATGCATCTAACATATGTCATGCAAACGTCACACATTCTTCGAAAATATATCAAACAGCGTGTGAAAAACATAACAACGATTAATAACGTACTGACATCGCAAATCCAGAATGGTAGCTGTTAAAGTTTAGCATCTGGCATCTGACATTCGGTGTCCGACATTTGACGCTTGGCGTACTAAGATTTCTGTTGTTCACCAACTTAGAGTTGTAGATACAAAAATAAACATAGGGCGATCATTGAAGAACATCAAAAACGTTAAATAACATGACGCATGTGTCGTGCATACGTTGCGCTTACGTCATACATACGTCGTGCAAACGTAGCGCCTACATCGAAAATCCATAATACAACGTGTTCAAAACCTTGAAATGATAGAAAGCATGACAAGATATACATCACGCATTCATTATATAACATAAATATGAGCGACTGAATTGAACAGAAGGTTGAATAGATAGACTAAACAATGATCGTATCTGGGGTTGTATTCGATTATATCGTGATGATGTTTATATAGTTATATTCACCAGGTAACTGTTCTCCAGTTATACATAAGAGCGACTGAACTGAACAGAAGGTTGAATGGATAGACTGAACAATCATCGAATCGAACAGAAGGTTGAATGGATAGTATCTGGGTTGTATTCGATTATGATGTTATGCTGTGTATATAGTTATGTGTATATAGTATATAGACTGAACAATCGATGTATCTGGGTGGTACCGATTATATCGCAATTCTGTATATATAGTGATACTTACCAGGTGACGATACTTCCGTTACACATACTAGCGACTGAATCGAACAGAATGTTGAATGGTTAGACGAAACGATAATTGTATCTGAGTTGTATTCGATGATATCGTGATGATGTTTATATAGCAATACTCACCAGGTAACTGTTCTTCCGTTTTACATACAAGCGACCGAATCGAGCAGAAGGTTGAATTCAGTATTAATTGAACAATCATCGTATCTGGGTTGTATTCGATTATGTTTATATAGTTATACTAACCATGTAACTGTTCTTCCGTTATACATACGAGCGACTGAATTGAACAAAAGGTTGAATGGATAGACTAAACAATAATCGTATCTGGGGTTGTATTAGATTATATCTTGATGATGTTCATATAAATATACTCACCAGGAAACTGTTCTCCAGTTATACTGGTAACTGTTCTTCCGTTTTACATACAAGCGACCGAATCGAGCAGAAGGTTGAATTCAGTATTAATTGAACAATCATCGTATCTGGGTTGTATTCGATTATGTCTATATAGTTATACTCACCAGGTAACTGTTCTTCCGTTATACATACGAGCGACTGAATTGAACAGAAGGTTGAATGGATAGACTAAACAATAATCGTATCTGGGGTTGTATTAGATTATATCTTGATGATGTTCATATAAATATACTCACCAGGAAACTGTTCTCCAGTTATACTGGTAACTGTTCTTCCGTTTTACATACAAGCGACCGAATCGAGCAGAAGGTTGAATGGATAGATTGAACAATCATCGTATCTGGGTTGTATTCGGTAATGTTTATATAGTTATACTCACCAGGTAACTGTTCTTCCGTTATACAAACGAGCGACTGAATTAAACAGACGGTTGAATGGATAGACTAAACAATAATAGTATCTGGGGTTGTATTCGATTATATCGTGATGATGTTTTTATAGTTATACTCACCAGGTAACTGTCCTTTCGTTATACGTAAGAGCGACCGAATCGAAGAGAAGGTTGAGTGGATAGACTGTACAATCATCCTTTCTGGGTTGTATTCGATTATATAGTGATGATTATCATATAGTATGTCTAACCAAGTAACAAATCTTCCGTTATACATACGAGCAACCGAATCGAACATAAGGTTGAATGGATAGATTGAACAATCATTGTATCTGGGTTGTATCTGAATATATCGTTATGCTGTATATTTAGTTACACCTACCATGTAACGGTTCTTTCGTTACACATACGAGCGTCTGAATCGAACATAAGGTTGGATGGTTTGGCGGAACGATAATTGTTACTGAGTTGTATTCGATTATATCGTGGTGATGTTTATATGGTAATAAACACCAGGTGACTGTTCTTGCGTTATACATACGAGCGACCCAATCGAACAGAAGGTTGGATGGATAGACGGAATGATAATTGTATCCGAGTTGTATTCGATTATTTCGTGATGACGTTCATATAGAAATACTCACCAGGTTACTGTTCTTTCGTTATACATACGAGCAACCGAATCGAACAGAAGGTTGAATGGATAGTATCTGGGTTGTATTCGATTATGATGTTATGCTGTGTATATAATTATACACACTTGGTGACGGTATTCCCGTTTCACATACGAGCGACCGAAACGAACAGAAAGTTGAATGGATAGACTGAACAATCGATGTATCTGGTTGGTATCTGATTATATCGCAATACTGTATATATAGTGATACTTAACAGGTGACGGTACTTCCGTTACACATACTAGCGACTGAATCGAAGAGGAGGTTAAATGGTTAGACGAAACGATAATTGTATCTGACTAAACAATAATCGTATCTGGGGTTGTATTAGATTATATCTTGATGATGTTCATATAAATATACTCACCAGGAAACTGTTCTCCAGTTATACTGGTAACTGTTCTTCCGTTTTACATACAAGCGACCGAATCGAGCAGAAGGTTGAATTCAGTATTAATTGAACAATCATCGTATCTGGGTTGTATTCGATTATGTCTATATAGTTATACTCACCAGGTAACTGTTCTTCCGTTATACATACGAGCGACTGAATTGAACAGAAGGTTGAATGGATAGACTAAACAATAATCGTATCTGGGGTTGTATTAGATTATATCTTGATGATGTTCATATAAATATACTCACCAGGAAACTGTTCTCCAGTTATACTGGTAACTGTTCTTCCGTTTTACATACAAGCGACCGAATCGAGCAGAAGGTTGAATGGATAGATTGAACAATCATCGTATCTGGGTTGTATTCGGTAATGTTTATATAGTTATACTCACCAGGTAACTGTTCTTCCGTTATACAAACGAGCGACTGAATTAAACAGACGGTTGAATGGATAGACTAAACAATAATAGTATCTGGGGTTGTATTCGATTATATCGTGATGATGTTTTTATAGTTATACTCACCAGGTAACTGTCCTTTCGTTATACGTAAGAGCGACCGAATCGAAGAGAAGGTTGAGTGGATAGACTGTACAATCATCCTTTCTGGGTTGTATTCGATTATATAGTGATGATTATCATATAGTATGTCTAACCAAGTAACAAATCTTCCGTTATACATACGAGCAACCGAATCGAACATAAGGTTGAATGGATAGATTGAACAATCATTGTATCTGGGTTGTATCCGAATATATCGTTATGCTGTATATTTAGTTACACCTACCATGTAACGGTTCTTTCGTTACACATACGAGCGTCTGAATCGAACATAAGGTTGGATGGTTTGGCGGAACGATAATTGTAACTGAGTTGTATTCGATTATATCGTGGTGATGTTTATATGGTAATAAACACCAGGTGACTGTTCTTGCGTTATACATACGAGCGACCCAATCGAACAGAAGGTTGGATGGATAGACGGAATGATAATTGTATCCGAGTTGTATTCGATTATTTCGTGATGACGTTCATATAGAAATACTCACCAGGTTACTGTTCTTTCGTTATACATACGAGCAACCGAATCGAACAGAAGGTTGAATGGATAGTATCTGGGTTGTATTCGATTATGATGTTATGCTGTGTATATAATTATACACACTTGGTGACGGTATTCCCGTTTCACATACGAGCGACCGAAACGAACAGAAAGTTGAATGGATAGACTGAACAATCGATGTATCTGGTTGGTATCTGATTATATCGCAATACTGTATATATAGTGATACTTAACAGGTGACGGTACTTCCGTTACACATACTAGCGACTGAATCGAAGAGGAGGTTAAATGGTTAGACGAAACGATAATTGTATCTGAGTTGTATTCGATGATATCGTGATGATGTTTATATAGCAATACTCACCAGGTAACTGTTCTTCCGTTTTACTTACAAGCGACCGAATCAAGCAGAAGGTTAAATGGATAGATTGAACAATAATAGTATCTGGGTTGTATTCGATAATGTTTATATAGTTATACTCACCAGGTAACTGTTCTTCCGTTATACATACGAGCGACTGAATTGAACAGAAGGTTGAATGGTTAGACTAAATAATAATCGTATCTGATGTTGTATTTGAGTATATCGTGATGATGTTTATATAGTTATACTCACCAAGTAACTGTTCTCCAGTTATATATAAGAGCGACTGAACTGAACAGAATGTTGAATGGATAGACTGAACAATCAACGTATCTGGATTGTATTCGATTATATCGTGATGATTATCATATAGTATGTCTAACCAGGTAACAGTTCTTTCGTTAAACATACGAACAACCGAATCGAACATAAGGTTGGATGGATAGATTGAACAATCATTGTATCTGAGTTGTCTCCGATTATATCGTTATGCTGTATATTTAGTTACACCTACCATGTAACGGTTCTTTCGTTACACATACGAGCGTCTGAATCGAACATTAGGTTGGATGGATAGACGGAATGATAATTGTATCTGAGTTGTATTCGATTATATCGTGGTGATGTTTATATAGTAATACTCACCAGGTTACTGTTCTTTCGTTATACATACGAGCAACCGAATCGAACAGAAGGTTGAATGGATAGTATCTGGGTTGTAATCGATTATGATGTTATGCTGTGTATATATTTATACACACTAGGTGACGGTATTCCCGTTTTACATACGAGCGACCGAAACGAACAGAAAAATGAATATAGATACTGAACAATTAATGTATCTGGGTGGTATCCGATTATATCGCAATTCTGTATAAATAGTGATACTCACCAGCAGATTGGTATGATCAAAGTTGAAAATAGGTCCATCCGTTCGGAAGTTGAGGCGATCTGAAGAATTCGAAAAAGTTCCAAGGGGACCCCCTTTGATGCAATTTTTTTTCGATTTCGGTTTTTTCGATTGGAGAAATGGATTTTATGAAAAAAAAAAACAAGCAGATTGGTATGATCGAAGTTGAAAATCGGTCCATCCGTTTGGAAGTTAAGGCGATCTGAAGAATTCGAAAAAGTTCCAAGGAGGCCCCCTTTGATGCATTTCATTTTCGATTTCGGTTTTTTCGATTGGAGAAATGGATTTTATGAAAAAAAAAACCGATTGGTATGATCGAAGTTGAAAATCGATCCATCCGTTCGGAAGTTAAGGCGATCTGAAGAATTCGAAAAAGTTCCAAGGGGGCCCCCTTTGATGAATTTTTTTTTCGATTTCGGTTTTTTCGATTGAAGAAATGGATTCTATGAAAAAAAACAAGCAGATTGGTTTGATCGAAGTTGAAAATCGGTCCATCCGTTCGGAAGTTGAGGCGATATGAAGAATTCGAAAAAATTCCAAGGGGGCATAATCGTATCTGGGGTTGTATTCGAGTATATCGTGATGATTATCATATAGTATGTCTAACCAGGTAACAGTTCATCCGTTGAACATACGAGCAACCGAATCGAACATAAGGTTGGATGGATAGATTGAACAATCATTGTATCTGGGTTGTCTCCGAATATATCTTTATGCTGTATATTCAGTTACACCTACCATGTAACGGTTATTTCGTTACACATACGAGCGTCTGAATCGAACATAAGGTTGGATGGATAGACGGAATGAATATTGTATCTGAGTTGTATTCGATTATATCGTGATGACGTTCATATAGAAATACTCACCAGGTTACTGTACTTCCGTTATACATACGAGCAACCGAATCGAACAGAAGGTTGAATGGATAGTATCTGGGTTGTATTCGATTATGATGTTATGCTGTGTATATAGTTATACACATTAGGTGACGGTATTCCCGTTTTACATACGAGAGACCGAAACGAACAGAAAGTTGAATGGATAGACTGAACAATCAATGTATCTGGGTGGTATCCGATTATATCGCAATACTGCATATATAGTGATACTTACCAGGTGACGGTACTTCCGTTACACATACTAGAGACTGAATCGAACAGAAGGTTAAATGGTTTGACGAAACGATAATTGTATCTCTGAGTTGTATTCGATGATATCGTGATGTTTATATAGCGATACTCACCAGGTAACTGTTCTTCCGTTTTACATACAAGCGACCGAATCGAGCAGAAGCTTAAATTTAGTAGAGATTGAACAATCATCGTATCTGGGTTGTATTCGATTATGTTTATATAGTTATACTCACCAGGTAACTGTTCTTTCGTTATACATACGAGCGACTGAATTGAACAGAAGGTTGAATGGATAGACTAAACAATAATCGTATCTGGGGTTATATTCGAATATATCTTGATGATGTTCATATAGTTATACTCACCAGGAAACTGTTCTCCAGTTATACATAAGAGCGACTAAACTGAACAGAAAGTTGGATGGATAGACTGAACAATCAATGTATCTGGGTGGTATCCGATTATATCGCAATACTGTATATTTAGTGATACTTACCAGGTGACGGTACTTCCGTTACACATACTAGAGACTGAATCGAACAGAAGGTTAAATGGTTAGACGAAACGATAATTGTATCTCTGAGTTGTATTCGATGATATCGTGATGATGTTTATATAGCGATACTCACCAGGTAACTGTTCTTCCGTTTTACATAAAAGCGACCGAATCGAGAAGAAGGTTAAATGAATAGATTGAAAATTCATCGTATCTGGGTTGTATTCGATTAGGTTTATATAGTTATACTCACCAGGTAACTGTTCTTCCGTTTTTCATAAGAACGACTGAATTGAACAGAAAGTTGAATGGATAGACTAAACAATAATCGTATCTGGGGTTGTATTTGATTATATCGTGATTATTATCATATAGTATGTCTAACCAGGTAACAGTTCTTCCGTTATACATACGAGCAACCGAATCGAACATAAGGTTGGATGGATATAGATTGAACAATCATTGTATCTGGGTTGTCTCCGATTATATCGTTATGCTGTATATTTAGTTACACCTACCATGTAACGGTTCTTTCGTTACACATACGAGCATCTGAATCGAACATAAAGTTGGATGGTTAGACGAAACTATAATTGTAACTGAGTTGTATTCGATTATATCGTGGTGATGTTTATATAGTAATACTCACCAGGTGACTGTTCTTGCGTTATACATACGAGCGACCCAATCGAACAGAAGGTTGGATGGATAGACGGAATGATCATTGTATCTGAGTTGTATTCGATTATTGTTGTAGATTGTTTAATTGAAAATAATTGAATTATTAATTTTGTTAGTTACGGTGAAAAACAAACATACATAATAATAAATAAATTTGACTTTGACACGAATTTTCTGGAATTTATATTCTTGCCTTTCGAACCTGGATATTAATAGATATATTACAGGTAAGACTGAAACATCTGGTCCTTCGAGCCGGATATTAATAGATATATTACAGGTAAGACTGAAACATCTGGTCCTTCATCGCTATTACTGAACCAATACCTTTGGAAATAAAACAATGTCCGAAGTACGACGAAGTGAACGACTCGCGAAAAAACAAGACGATTCGACGAAAGTATTGACCGAATATTCTTCTTCAAAGAAAGCAGACAGCATAGCAGACAGCACAACGAAAGCAGACAGCATCAAGAAAGCAGACAGCATAGCAGACAGCACAAAGAAAGCAGAAACCAATAAATCAGAAAATAAGAAAAGATCCAGGAAATCGAGATCAAGTGGAGTTTCAAGCCAACGAAAGAAGGTGATGGAACTTGAAATCAATCTGAAGAAGGCTGAATTAGAACAAGAACTCCTGAAGAAACAACAAGAGATATGGAATTTACAGACAGCACTCAGATTGGCGAACATTGAGGAGGAAAGTGAGTCAGACAAAGACGAGAATGGTATGAGAACTGAGTCAGTGGTAAGTGTTACTCCAAATATTGATACATGGATGAATGGAGGCGATCCATGGAATGATAAAATGTCAAGAATACCTTCCCAAGTAAATCGATCGCGAATACAGAATTCAGAAAAATCTATTATCGTTGATACAACAAAGCAATATCAGACAGTTAATCCTCAAATCACTAAGATTTTAACTAGACAGTCAGTTCCTAAAGAGTTACCGATATTTAGTGGAGACCCTACTGAATGGCCTAATTTTATAGTTCAATACAGAAATTCTACGAAATTATGTGGTTTTTCTAATGAAGAGAATCAATGTAGACTGAATAAATGCTTGAAAGGCAATGCTAAGAAAATAGTACAATCTTTATTAATCTTGCCTCAGAATGTTGATAAAGTTATAAGCCTGTTAGAAAATAGATTTGGACGACCTGAACATATTATATTTTTGTTATTGGATAGGATAAAGAAACTACCTAACATAAGAGAAGACAAATTAGACATGCTCATTAATTTCTCAGATGAAGTAAAGAATTTCATAGGCACAATTGAAGCGCTAGAAGAATATGACCATTTGAGAAATCCCATGTTGTTAAATGACCTCTTGAATAAACTACCAATGAATTACAGACTCACATGGATAGAACATATTTCTAAAACTCTAGATGTCGAACACAAACTTGTCGAATTCAGTTCTTGGCTAGAAATCAAATCAAATGCAGCATGTCAGCTACAAATTCCTCAATTTTCTGACAATAACTTTGACAACCAAAAATCAAAATATAGAAATGCCAAAAGAGACGTAACGTTGACAACGAAGACGGCAAATAAAAAGTGCTCTTGTTGTACCAAGGATATTCATCATCTGAGTTTATGTCTCTCTTTCAAATCATATTCGACCGATGAAAGATGGTCATTTATAACGAATAATAAAATGTGTTTTTCATGTCTTTTACCTTATCATGGCATCAAAGACTGTAGAAAAAAGAAGAAATGTAATATTGATGGATGTCAAAAACCTCATCATGAATTATTGCATCATAAAACAAATGAATCGACTAATTCAACACCAGCCATCGAAAACAATGCAATAATCGAAAGTAATTGCCACATATTAACAAAAAATAAAGTTTTGTTGAAAATCTTGCCAGTTATCATTTCAAATGGTGATGAATCAATCGAAACTTTTGCCTTGCTAGACGATGCTTCAACTGTTTCATTAATTGATCAAGATTTAGCTGATGAATTACATTTGACTGGACCAAAACAATCATTATGTTTACAGTGGACTAACAATCAAGTTAATGAACTAGACGACTCTAGGGTTGTTAGTTTCAAAATTCATTCTTATCAGACAGATAAGAATTCGAATTATTATTTACGACATGTGAGGACAATACAAGGACTTTCATTACCAAGACAAACTATCAATATGGAAGACATTTGCCGTGATTATCCTTATGTAGATCATAGAATAATTTCCATGTTTCAAGCAGAACCCAAGCTATTGATAGGACAAGATAATTGGCCTTTATTGGTCAGTCGTCAAATAATCAATGGTCCTTGGAATGGTCCAGCTATAAGTAAGACTCTTCTTGGATGGGTACTGCATGGAAACTATGGCACTAATGAAAGGACTCCATCTAAACAAATGGTTTGCTTCATCAATTCCAAAGTCAAAGACGACTTGGATATACTCCATGAACTTGTCAAGGAACAATGGAAGACGGAGAACATTGGTAGTACCAAAAAGGTAATGTCAAAAGAAGACGTTCGAGCACAAGGAATTCTCGATTCAACAATGAGAAGAGTAGGTAACAAATTTGAAACAGGATTGTTGTGGAAAAATGAAAATCAAATTCTACCAGAGAGTAAGAATAATGCATTCAAGCGACTGTTGTGTACTGAGAGAAAGATGGACAAGAATTAAACTTACGGAAATATGTACTGTGAGAAAATACTAGACATGGAAAAGAAAGGTTATATCACTAAACTGAGCAACGAAGAAACAAGAGAATACAGAGAGAAGCTATGGTACTTACCTCATTTTGGTGTAGTCAACCCAAATAAGCCAAATAAACTTCGAATTGTATTCGATGCTGCAGCAAAGTCCAATGGTGTAAGCCTTAATGACTGTTTTTTATCTGGTCCAGACTTATATAATTCACTCTACACCATATTGCTAAATTTCAGAATAAAAAGAGTAGCCTTCACTGCAGATATCAAAGAAATGTTTCTTCAAGTGAATGTGAGGAAAGACGATCGTGCAGCTCAACGGATCTTGTTTAGAGGAATGAATAGGCAAGAACCACCTGAAACCTACGAAATTAATGTAGTGTTTTTTGGCTCAACCAGTGGACCATGTCTAGCCCAAGAAGCCAAGAATAGAAATGCAAGAGACTTCGCAGATCGTTATCCAGAAGCTGTCAAAGCAATCACTAACTACCATTATATGGATGACTATCTAGGAAATGCTGATTGCGAAGAAGAGGCGAAAAGATTGGTCAATGAAGTAATCAACATTCATAAACATGGAAGGTTCACCATATGCAATTGGATAACCAACACACCAGAGGTGATTCGAGACTTGAATCCAATCTTAGTAGCTGATAGTCAAAAATGTTTGGAAAATAATACTGAAACGTCGACTGAAAGAATTTTAGGAGTTTGGTGGAATCCAGAAGAAGATTCATTCTGTTTCAAAACAAAATTTCACAAAATTGATAAAGCAATATTGGATAATGAGAGAAGACCTTGTAACATTTCCAAATTTCTATAATGAATATTATATATGTCACAAAATTTCACGATGCCCTTAAGTCGTCAAATCAAAAAGAAATGTTCGAAAGGAGGCAAAGTGATAAAAAGTGTTTTTTTTGCTTACTCGAGAGACGAGAGAGAGAGAGTGGTAAACCTGCGAGGGTTTTTCTCCGTCTTGATGCTTAGGTGAATAGCGGCGCGAGAAGTAGATATTCATTTTTTTATGTGCGATTGAAAATCAAAAATCGAAGGAAGGCCCAGTTTTGTGAACCACATATCCCTAAATTTGTCGAAAGATTTCGTCTGGAGAAACAATAGATCAGAGGTATAGTGGCCGACCATTTTGTGAGACCATGGTTTTCTTGCTGAAATAAATGAGGCGCTTCAAGAATTACTAGTGGTTCTTAAAACCCTTTTTGATTACACTACTACCCTCCTTTGTGAGGTAAGTTATTAAAAAAATAGAGAGAGAGAGATAGTTAAGTAAAGATATCCATTTTTTTTACTTTAGGGTCGTACGGCGTAGGTCACATGTACCTATAGTTGCTATAGTTTTTCTTTCATTCCTGCCAATGAGCCCCTATTCGAGGCGCTACACATCGTGGACACAGAACGTTATAAATTACGTTGGCCATCAGCAAAGGATGAATTGACCATTGTGCTCATTCAATTTCCTAGTTTTTCAACCAATCGAGAAAATTACCTTAGACCAGAGGACACTCCGCGTCGTTGGACATCCCGAGAAAACAGCTATGTATCATACCCAGACGATATCCTTGATTTGATGTTGTTTTACTTCCCAAAGTGTAACTACATAATCGTCCCCGTAATTACCTATATATGTCACCCATGGTTTTTAGAATTCTCAATCAGAATTAATTACACACATTGTTTATCAATCAGTACAAGGCAACACACAGTATACTGGGTGAGTTCACCTTGAAGTTGATGTTCCCTTATCACTCACCATATGATATAATATATTATATCGCATACAATTACATTTTCACAAAATTAGGTTATTACTCTATGACTATGATATTAGCGTTCATATGTTATATTTCTCACATTTTGTCAGGGTGATTTTCTTATGAAAAGTAAATGTTTGTCGTCTACATAATAGAAGTTTCATTTCCTTAGATAATCTCAGTACCACAAGTTTTTTTATGTACTATTTAACACCAGCTCGTTTTTTTTTTAACATCGTTATTTAAATCGAGTGATGTTTCTTGGCTTTCCATGACTCGAAATCTTTATTGATTAATCATAAAATCAAAAGCCAAGTGGCGCCCGTTTTCTTTCTTTATTGAATTTAACACAGTCCTTAACTTCACCCATGCTCGCCAAGACGAACAGCTGCCGGAGTAGTAACTAGTTTTTTTTAATAAAAAAAAAAAAAAAAAAAAAAAAAAAAAAGAAAAGGTTACAAGTAGCGCTGCCAACGTGGGGCACGATTGTGTTAATTTCATATTTTCATTAAACAAAATAAGAAGTCAAAAAAAAAATTATTGTGGAAGATTATCAGAGGAAATAGACACAAACAAATAAAACGAAACTATCATTCAAGGTTGGTATGTATGCTCTATTATTCGAAAATATATACAGGGTGTCCACGACAAAGGTGATCAGGAAATTGTCAGAACCATTATTCGGTGGTTCCCCATTCACAATTTGTTATGTTCGGGTGAGTCTATTTTTTTTGTAGGTGAAGTGAGTATCTCATTTTTTGTATGAATATTTTCGCATAGAAAATTCTGTGAGACATTTCAGCGAATCCTGATTTAATATTTTCCAAATCCAAATTTCTTATTGCAAAATGGAAGATACATTCAAACCGGTACACCTACTATTTGATGAACTAAGTTACGAATTAGCAATCAGGGGTATAACCACGACTAGAAATCAAGAAGATAGGCGAAAAATTATAGGTCGTATGTTAGAAAGAGAAAAAATAATCCAGGGAGTCATATTGCCATGAATCTTTACCGTTTTGATTTTCCGACGGAAAAAGCTGCAATTGAGGCAACTTTAAATTCCATTCAGGCTCTAATACTCGAATTTGAGGGTACCTCACAGGATTCATTGTATAAGCGTTTGAAGTCTCGTATCATTCATGTAACTGGTAGAATAAAAAGAATGCCAACACCTGCCGATAATTTGGAGGAAACAACCACTTTCAAGAATGAATCTTTGGCCACTTGTTTCATATTAGAGGCAGATTTAGAAGATAAACTTGTAGTTCCTACAGTTCCAAGTTCAGATCAATCATTCACGCAACCCGTTATAAATATTCCACAACCAGTAGTCACTTATAATATGAGACATGTACCGATTTCAGATTGGGGCCTTAAGTTTAGCGGTGATTCGAAAGAACTCCATACGTTTCTAGATAAAATTTCGGAATATTCCCAAGCACGGGGTTTAGATAAAACAGAATTATTCAAATCGGCTGCCGAACTTTTTACAGGTGACGCGTTTTTGTGGTTCATGCAAATAAAAGGTAGTTTATCTGATTGGGATTCCTTAGTGAACAAAATGAAAACGGATTTTTTGCCTCCACATGTTGAAGACGATATTTGGGATTCGATAAAATCGCGTAAATAGGGAAAACAAGAATCAATTGTTATATTTTCTGCAGTTATGGAAAACTTATTCAATAGACTGAGTCATCCTCCTCATGAAACTACGAAGGTCAGAACAATCAGAAAAAATTTACTACCTGATTACATCTCACATCTAGCTTTGACAGATATTAACAGTGTTGCCGATTTGATAAAATTATGTAAACGTTTGGAAGAAGCGAACTATATAAAATCTAAGTCAAATGTCCAGTCGTCAAATTCAAAAAGTAAATCATTCGAAGTTATTTGTTCCTGTCAAGAAAATAACAAGTCTTATGTTCCTGAGATGCAAGCTTGCGTTGCCAAAACAGCTAACAATTATATGAATTCTCATTCAAGGAACGGAAATAATTTCCGACCTTCTAGGTTTACCAATCGAAATAAGAATAACAATCCGAGTATTCATGTAAAAAAAAAACAAACTTGGGTACAAGATCTAGTCCAAATAGATCAAATGGCCAGGAACAGGTACCTCAAAGTTCCCAATCAGAAAATACAGTCAACGCAAATATGACAGGTAATCCCAAATCATTGATTTGTTGGAATTGTCGTTTTCCTAACCACACTTTCCATAACTGTACAATGAAGAGAAATAAATTTTGTTTCAAATGCGGGGCACAAAACGTGACTTCAAAAGATTGCACAAAGTGTAGGAAAATATCCAGGAATTCGGAAAACTAACTTGCAGGGGTGATCTAAACGACCGAAGAACTCCCCTCAGAACATTTAAGGTCGATGCGGAAAATTCCGGTTTTGAATACATAGATACGATTAGATGGAAATCATGGTTAAGTCATGTTGAATATTTTTATAAAAATTTCAAGACTTTGAATTTTCAAAGACAAGTTGCGCCAGTTTTTGTTGAGAAAGACAAAGACAATAGACCGTACATTTCGGTAAAATTAGTTGATCAGTTTATTACTGTACTCCTAGATTCAGGTTCTACTGTGAGTTTGATAGGTGGAGAAGGTATCGAGTTAATCAAAAAGTTAGGGCTAGAAAAAACCGTACAGAACTATGGAATTAAAAACATCACTACTGCGGACGGAACAAAAAACTCAGTTTTAGGATTTGTCGATTTGCCAATCTGCATCGGTGAAGTTTGTCAAATTGTGAAAACTCTAGTTGTACCATCTGTAAAACATCCTTTTATTTTTTGTAGCGATTTTGCGAAGCAGTTTCTCATTCGTATGGATTTCAAAAAGAATATGTGGGATATACAGAGTGACCTCGGTAACTGTAAAGTTAATATTCCGGAATTTGAAAGTTACGACTTGCCTCGGGATTTATGCACTTTAGATTCTCTTTCCTTCGATCAACGTAAGCGAGTGGATGACACTATCCGTTCCTTTAGTGAAATAAGTGGTGATACTGGACTCGGGCGTACAGATAAAATTAAGATGCATATAGAGACTGGTGATGCGCGACCAGTTAGACAAAGACAATATGCTATGTCCCCTTACATGCTAAAAATTTTGAACAAAGAATTAGATGATATGATTAATCTAGGAGTAGTGGAACCTAGCCAAAGTGATTGGTGTTCTCCAGTCCTACTCGTGAGGAAATCTAATGGTGAAATGAGATTGTGCTTCGACGGCCGTAAATTAAATGAACTCACGAAGCACGACAGTTACCCTTTGCCTAGAGTTGATAGAATTTTGAGTATGTTAAGAAATGCAAAATATATCTCGTCCATTGATTTGCGTAAAGCATTTTGGCAAATTCCGCTGGACCAAGATTCTCGAGAAAAGACAGCCTTCAGTGTGGCTGGTAGAGGACTTTTTCACTTTACGGTGGTACCTTTCGGTTTAGTTAATTCCGCTCAAACACTGTGTCGTTTAATTGACGCCATTTTCGGTCCGAAGTATGAGCCGAATATTTTCACGTACCTAGATGATATAATTGTAATCTCATCCACATTAGATGAGCATTTGACACTATTAGGTGAAGTTAAAACCCGTTTAGCGGAGGCAAAGTTGACAGTTAATCTAGAAAAATGTGAATTTTTGAAACCTTCATTAAAATATCTTGGCTTTGTGATTGATTACAATGGCATCCGCACGGATACTGATAAGGTAGCTGTCATGGTTAATTACCCAAGACCAGCTACTAGTACCGAAATGAAACGATTTTTAGGGCTTTGCTCGTGGTATAGAAGATTCATAAATCATTTTTCTACTTTAGTTGCGCCCCTCAATGCTTTGCTTACCGGGAAGAAGAAAAATCAGTCGATAAGTTGGAATGAAGAAGCTGAAAATTCTTTTATTCGTATAAAACAAGCCTTAGTATCATCACCTATACTCTGTAGCCCCGATTTTTCGAAACCTTTCACTATTCAGTGCGATGCCAGTGATACAGGTGTCGGAGGTGTCTTATTACAAATCATTGATGATGAAGAGAGGGTTATAGCATACGCGAGTAGGTCTCTTTCGCGTACGGAAAGAAATTGGACTGTTACACAACGCGAACTGATGGCTGTAATATTTAGCATTGAAAAATTTCGGAGCTATGTAGAGGGGGTAAAGTTCTCTATCGAAACTGATCATTATTCATTGTTATGGTTGAATAACTTGAAAAATCCAACGGGAAAATTGGCTAGGTGGGCCGTCAAACTTCGACAGTATAATTTCGATTTGAAACATCGTAAGGGTTCTTCAAATATTGTTCCAGACGCTTTGTCAAGAATTCATTCGAATATACCTAAAAAAAAATGACGACGAAGAGGTTGCTACGGTTGATTTTATTCCCAATAACTCAGATTCGTGGTATAACTCGTTGTTAAATAAAATTCAGGACAAACCAGAATTATTTCCACAATGGAAAATTGAAGAAGGTAAAATTTATAAATTGATTAATTCCAAGAAATTCACTGGTACCAATGTGATTAATTGGAAACTACTAGTCCCGAAATCACAAAGAAATTCTATCATTAAATCAGTTCACGACCCACCTACAAGTGGTCATTTCGGTTTCCATAAGACTATACAGAGAGTACGGGATTTCTTTTACTGGCCAAAAATGAAGTATGATGTGTTGAAATATATCAGGTCCTGCAAGGTATGTGGCTCACAGAAGATATCAACTACTCCTCGTATGGGCTTGATGGGGGCAGAGAAATCTGTGGATTTTCCTTGGCAGATCATTGCAGCTGATTTGATGGGACCGTTTCCACGTTCAAAGAAAGGAAATAGCTATTTATTGGTAGTCGCGGACTGGTTAACTAAATATACTCTTCTTTGTCCAATGAGAAAAGCTACAGCGCAAAATGTTTGTAAGTTCATGGAAAATGATGTATTCCTAACTTTCGGAGTTCCCCAGTACATTATTGTGGATAATGGGGTCCAATTTGCTGAAACTATATTCAAAAATTTGGCACTCCGTTATCAGGTACAGAAAATTTGGTATAACGCTAGATACCATCCACAATGTAACTTTGTCGAGCGCATAAATAAAACCGTAGGAACTACAATTCGTTGTTATGTAAACGAGCACACTGAATGGGATTTGGAATTGCCAAAAATTGCTCATGCTATCAACACAGCCAAGCATGAAGTAACCGGTTTTTCCCCTTGTTTTTTAAATTTTGGCAGACACGTTCCATTATCGGGAAACTATTATGGCGTAGTTCAATCTACCGAAGATGTAGAAATTTTACCCGGTGATAGAGAAACATATGCATCAGAACTCAATTCATTAACTGAAATCTTCAGTGAAGTTAGAAATAAACTGCATAAATCATATGTAAAGAATGCAACTCGTTATAATCTTCGTAAAAGAGATAGTTCTTTCGAATTGGGAGAGAAAGTATGGCGTCGAAACAAAGTACTTTCGAACGCGTCTTCCAAATTTACATCTAAGTTGGCGCCTAAATATGTGCTATGCACCATTGAAAAAAAAGTATCTAGACTTGTTTACACTTTGAAAAATGCTGACGGTTCGCCTGGAGGTGATTGGCATATCAAAGATTTAAAAAGGTACTTTGGATCTAATTCTGATGTATCCGTAGGCTAATGAACAGTATTTTTTTTGTATATAATGTACTAACCTGTGGGTGTTGGGTATATGTAAGATAGAGTTAGTTATATAAGGTCGACCTGCTCTATAGATAGTTTTTTTATTAAATTATAAATATAGTAAATTCGCCTGATCACCGAATTACTTATTGTTTTTCTCTCATATTATTTGACGGTATTAAGATAGTTCTGTTTCCGTTCAGTTTGCTGCGAGATTTACCGATAATTGACTCAACTCGAAAATGACATATTCCTGGATTTTGACCATTACTCAACTTTGTCACCAATTTAACTTTGGCGTATAGTACACGTAGTTACTGAATAGCAAAACTGAATGATAAACCAATAATATACTATTTAAATTTAATTCACCTTCAAATGGATACTCTATATTTTGAAGAAGTAAATATAGTTTTGAATGTCTAGTAATATTTTAATAAGATAGGTTATACTTATAGGTCAATAAAAAAAAATACTTAGTCTTCGTAATTTTTTTTTTTGAAAGGGGGTGGTGTAACATTTCCAAATTTCTATAATGAATATTATATATGTCACAAAATTTCACGATGCCCTTAAGTCGTCAAATCAAAAAGAAATGTTCGAAAGGAGGCAAAGTGATAAAAAGTGTTTTTTTTGCTTACTCGAGAGACGAGAGAGAGAGAGTGGTAAACCTGCGAGGGTTTTTCTCCGTCTTGATGCTTAGGTGAATAGCGGCGCGAGAAGTAGATATTCATTTTTTTATGTGCGATTGAAAATCAAAAATCGAAGGAAGGCCCAGTTTTGTGAACCACATATCCCTAAATTTGTCGAAAGATTTCGTCTGGAGAAACAATAGATCAGAGGTATAGTGGCCGACCATTTTGTGAGACCATGGTTTTCTTGCTGAAATAAATGAGGCGCTTCGAGAATTACTAGTGGTTCTAAAAACCCTTTTTGATTACACTACTACCCTCCTTTGTGAGGTAAGTTATAAAAAAAAATAGAGAGAGAGAGATAGTTAAGTAAAGATATCCATTTTTTTTACTTTAGGGTCGTACGGCGTAGGTCACATGTACCTATAGTTGCTAAAGTTTTTCTTTCATTCCTGCCAATGAGCCCCTATTCGAGGCGCTACACATCGTGGACACAGAACGTTATAAATTACGTTGGCCATCAGCAAAGGATGAATTGACCATTGTGCTCATTCAATTTCCTAGTTTTTCAACCAATCGAGAAAATTACCTTAGACCAGAGGACACTCCGCGTCGTTGGACATCCCGAGAAAACAGCTATGTATCATACCCAGACGATATCCTTGATTTGATGTTGTTTTACTTCCCAAAGTGTAACTACATAATCGTCCCCGTAATTACCTATATATGTCACCCATGGTTTTTAGAATTCTCAATCAGAATTAATTACACACATTGTTTATCAATCAGTACAAGGCAACACACAGTATACTGGGTGAGTTCACCTTGAAGTTGATGTTCCCTTATCACTCACCATATGATATAATATATATTATATCGCATACAATTACATTTTCACAAAATTAGGTTATTACTCTATGACTATGATATTAGCGTTCATATGTTATATTTCTCACATTTTGTCAGGGTGATTTTCTTATGAAAAGTAAATGTTTGTCGTCTACATAATAGAAGTTTCATTTCCTTAGATAATCTCAGTACCACAAGTTTTTTTATGTACTATTTAACACCAGCTCGTTTTTTTTAACATCGTTATTTAAATCGAGTGATGTTTCTTGGCTTTCCATGACTCGAAATCTTTATTGATTAATCATAAAATCAAAAGCCAAGTGGCGCCCGTTTTCTTTCTTTATTGAATTTAACACAGTCCTTAACTTCACCCATGCTCGCCAAGACGAACAGCTGCCGGAGTAGTAACTAGTTTTAAAAAAAAAAAAAAAAAAAAAAAAAAAAAAAAAAAAAAAAAAAAAAAAAAAAAAAAGAAAAGGTTACAACCTACAAAAAGAGAGATTCTTAAAGTTGTTATGTCGATTTTCGATCCTCTGGGATTCTTAGCTAACTTCATGATTATTGGAAAAATTCTTCTACAAGATATATGGCGGAGTCAAATTGGATGGGACGACGAAACGAAATCACTGATATTCTCAACAAGAAATGGGAGAATTGGATCAAAGATTTGAAAAATATTTCTCACTTCAGCATTCCAAGACAGTATTGTACGTTGGATAGACAAACAAGTGAAATTCAAATCCACGTTTTCTGTGATGCCTCTGAAAATGCTTGTGCAAGTGTAGATTATTTGCGCTGGCAGAAGAACAGTGAAGTGAAAGTCTGTTTCGTGAGTGCTAAAACGAGTGCACCTCTGAAGCCAACTTCAATTCCGAGACTGGAATTGCAAGCAGCTCTAATGGGAGCACGATTGGGAACTATTTTGAAAGATAATTTGGAATTGATAATCACCGAAACATTTTATTGGACTGATTCGAAAACAGTATTGAACTGGATCAATTCTGAAGCTCGCGGTTTCATGGTTTATGTTGCACAGAGAATTGGAGAAATTCAGGAATTGACTAACCCTTCCCAATGGAGACACGTAGGATCAAAACAAAATGTCGCTGATGAGGCTACAAAATATTATGAATTCATGGATTATTCATCGAGCAGTAGATGGATCCATGGTCCATCATTTTTATACAAACCCAATGAAGAGTGGCCACCAGTAGATTTAAATGATATATCTGGACAGGATGATGATGGAAAAGAACGAAGAGAATTCGTATTCGTTAACTTTATTAAAGAAAATTTTTATACACCTGATCCTGAGAGATTTTCAAAATGGACAAGACTGTTGAGAGCAACTACGTGGATGAAGAGATTCATAGATAATTGCCGAAATAAGAATAACAGGAAAGACATGCTCGATCTCACAGAACTGAAGGAATCCGAAAAGATTTTGTTTAGAAAAATGCAAGAGGATTCATTTCCGGAAGAAGTCACCCTTTTATCGAAGAATAAATATTTATCTAAATCCAGCAGACTCTTTACATTCAACTGTGAATTTGATCCCAACGAGAGACTGATACGGTTGGGGGGAAGATTGAATAATTGCCGACAACTAGGTATAAATGCCAAAAACCCTATAATTTTAGACCCTAAACACAAAATTACAAAATTGATTATTCAACATTATCATGAAGAAGTCAACCATCATGGACAAGAAACTGTCATTAATAATTTGAGACAAAATTTCTGGATACTGCGAATGCGACAGGCTGTGAGGAGTTGTTGGACAAATTGCCAGAAGTGTAAGAACAGAAAATCCTTACCAAAGATTCCGATAATGGGACAACTACCGATATGTCGTTTGGAACCCACAGTCAGACCATTTATAAAAACTGGAGTTGATTATTTCAGACCGATTGAAGTAGCTGTTAAAAGAAGTATCGTCAAAAGATATGGCGTTATTTTCACCTGCATGGTGACTCGGGCAATTCATTTAGAAATTGCAAATGACCTGAGTACTGATGGATTTATCCATGTGCTGAGGCAATTCGGTTGTAGGAGAGGATTCCCGGAAGAAATTTATAGTGACAATGGTTCGTGTTTCAAAGGAGCTGATCGTGAACTTTCAGAAAATCTCGAGAAACTGAATCAATCTGATATCAAAAAATATTGTACCTTGAAAAGTAACAAATGGTTTTGGAATCCTAGCTCAGCACCCCATATGGGAGGGACTTGGGAAAGACTAATACAATCAATAAAGAAGAACATGAAAGAAATACTCAAAAACAAACATCCACAAGAATACATTTTGAGAACTATTTTCGCAGAAATTGAAAATATTTTGAATTCACGACCACTGACCCACGTTTCTGTTGACCCAGACGACCCAGAAGCATTGACTCCAAATCACTTTCTGATAGGACCGTCTTACGCTGCTTTGCCCTGTACAGATACAGATGAGAAGAATATTGATTTGATGTCAAAATGGAGAACTGCTCAGAAAATCATCGATATTTTTTGGCAAAGGTGGTCGAAAGAATATTTACCATCCATCTCAAAACGAACAAAATGGTTCAAAGATCAAGATATCATCAAATTGAATGATATCGTCTTGATAGTAGACCCAAATGGTCTCAGAAATACTTGGCACAAAGGTAAAGTGACTAAACTGTATCCAGCCAAGGATGGAAGGATAAGAGTAGTTGATGTTACTACTTCGAATGGTAACACACTTAAACGACCCGTTTCAAGACTGTGTATACTAGATGTAACAAGAAAAGAACAGGAAGAAAAGAAGACTGAAGAAATGAAGAAGTAGTATTTGATTTCTGTAGGAACAAATACTGAGGGGAAGAATGTTGTAGATTGTTTAATTGAAAATAATTGAATTATTAATTTTGTTAGTTACGGTGAAAAACAAACATACATAATAATAAATAAATTTGACTTTGACACGAATTTTCTGGAATTTATATTTTTGCTTTTCGAACCTGGATATTAATAGATATATTACAGGTAAGACTGAAACAATTATATCGTGATGACGTTCATATAGAAATACTCACCAGGTTACTGTTATTTCGTTATACATACGAGCAACCGAATCGAACAGAAGGTTGAATGGATAGTATATGGGTTGTATTCGATTATGATGTTATGCTGTGTATATAGTTATACACATGAGGTGACGGTATTCCCGTTTTACTTACGAGCGACCGAAACGAACAGAAAGTTGAATGGATAGACTGAACAATCAATGTATCTGGGTGGTATCCGATTATATCGCAATACTGTATATATAGTGATACTTACCAGGTGACGGTACTTCCGTTACACATACTAGCGACTGAATCGAACAGAAGGTTAAATGGTTAGACGAAACGATAATTGTATCTCTGAGTTGTATTCGATGATATCGTGATGATGTTTGTATAGCAATACTCACCAGTTAACTGTTGTTCCGTTATACATACAAGCGACCGAATCGAGCAGAAGGTTAAATGGATAGATTGAACAAAAATCGTATCTGAGTTGTATTCGATTATGTTTATATAGTTATACTCACCAGGTACCTGTTCTTCCGATATACATACGAGCAACCGAATCGAACATAAGGTTGAATGGATAGATTGAACAATCATCGTATCTGAGTTGTTTTCGATTATGTTTATATAGTTATACTCACCAAGTAACTGTTCTTCCGTTATACATACGAGCGACTGAATTGAACAGAAGGTTGAATGGATATACTAAACAATGATCGTATCTGGGGTTGTATTCGATTATATCGTGATGATGATCATATAGTTATACTCACCAGGTAACTGTTCTCCAGTTATACATGAGAGCGACTGAACTGAACAGAAGTTTGTATAGATAGACTGAACAATCATCGTATCTGGGTTGTATTCGATTATTTCGTGATGATTATTAAATATTATGTCTAACCAGGTAACTGTTCTTCCGTTATACATACGAGCAACCGAATCGAACATAAGGTTGAAAGGATAGATTGAACAATCATTGTATCTGGGTTGTCTCCGATTATATCGTTATGTTGTATATTTAACTACACCTACCATGTAACGGTTCTTTCGTTACACATACGAGCGTCTTAATCGAACATAAGGTTGGATGGTTAGACGGAACGATAATTGTAACTAAGTTGTATTCGATTATATCGTGATGACGTTCATATAGAAATACTCACCAGGTTACTGTTCTTTCGTTATACATACGAGCAACCGAATCGAACAGAAGGTTGAATGGATAGTATCTGGGTTGTATTCGATTATGATGTTATGCTGTGATATAGTTATACACATAAGGTGACGGTATTCCCGTTTCACATACGAGCGACCGAAACGAACAGAAAGTTGAATGGATAGACTGAACAATCAATGTATCTGGGTGGTATCCGATTATATTGCAATACTGTATATATAGTGATACTTACCAGGTGACGGTACTTCCGTTACACATACTAGCGACTGAATCGAAAAGAAGGTTAAATGGTTAGACGAAACGATAATTGTATCTGAGTTGTATTCGATGATATCGTGATGATGTTTATATAGCAATACTCACCAGGTAACTGTTCTTCCGTTTTACATACAAGCGACCGAATCGAGCAGAAGGTTGAATTCAGTATAGATTGAACAATCATCGTATCTGGGTTGTATTCGATTATGTTTATATAGTTATACTCACCAGGTAACTGTTCTTCCGTTATACATACGAGCGACTGAATTGAACAGAAGGTTGAATGGATAGTATATGGGTTGTATTCGATTATGATGTTATGCTGTGTATATAGTTATACACACTAGGAGACGGTATTCCCGTTTTACATACGAGCGACCGAAACGAAAAGAAAGTTGAATGGATAGACTGAACAATCAATGTATCTGGGTGGTATCCGATTATATCGCAATACTGTATATATAGTGATACTTACCAGGTGACGATACTTCCGTTACACATACTAGCGACTGAATCGAAAAGAATGTTGAATGGTTAGACGAAACGATAATTGTATCTGAGTTGTATTCGATGATATCGTGATGATGTTTATATAGCAATACTCACCAGGTAACTTTCCTTCCGTTTTACATACAAGCGACCGAATCGAGCAGAAGGTTAAATGGATAGATTGAACAATCATCGTATCTGAGTTGTATTCGATTATGTTTATATAGATATACTCACCAGGTAATTGTTCTTCCGTTATACATACGAGCGACTGAATTGAACTGAAGGTTGAATGGATAGACTAAACAATGATCGTATCTGGGGTTGTATTCGATTATATCGTGATGATGTTCATATAGTTATACTCACCAGGTAACTGTTCTCCAGTTATACATAAGAGCGACTGAACTGAACAGAAGGTTGAATGGATAGACTGAACAATCATCGTATCTGGGTTGTATTCGATTATTTTGTGATGATTATTATATATTATGTCTAACCGGGTAACTGTTCTTTCGTTATACATACTAGCAACCGAATCGAACATAAGGTTGAATGGATAGATTGAACAATCATTGTATCTGGGTTGTCTCCGATTATATCGTTATGTTGTATATTTAACTACACCTACCATGTAACGGTTCTTTCGTTACACATACGAGCGTCTGAATCGAACATAAGGTTGGATGGTTAGACGGAACTATAATTGTAACTAAGTTGTATTCGATTATATCGTGATGACGTTCATATAGAAATACTCACCAGGTTACTGTTCTTTCGTTATACATACGAGCAACCGAATCGAACAGAAGGTTGAATGGATAGTATCTGGGTTGTATTCGATTATGATGTTATGCTGTGATATAGTTGTATAACGAAATAACAGTAACCTGGTGAGTATTTCTATATGAACGCCATCACGATATAATCGAATACAACTTAGTTACAATTATCGTTCCGTCTAACCATCCAACCTTATGTTCGATTCAGACGCTCGTATGTGTAACGAAAGAACCGTTACATGGTAGGTGTAGTTAAATATACAACATAACGATATAATCGGAGACAACCCAGATACAATGATTGTTCAATCTATCCATTCAACCTTAGGTTCGATTCGGTTGCTAGTATGTATAACGAAAGAACAGTTACCTGGTTAGACATAATATATAATAATCATCACGAAATAATCGAATACAACCCAGATACGATGATTGTTCAGTCTATCCATTCAACCTTCTGTTCAGTTCAGTCGCTCTTATGTATAACTGGAGAACAGTTACCTGGTGAGTATAACTATATGAACATCATCACGATATAATCGAATACAACCCCAGATACGATCATTGTTTAGTCTATCCATTCAACCTTCAGTTCAATTCAGTCGCTCGTATGTATAACGGAAGAACAGTTACCTTGTGAGTATATCTATATAAACATAATCGAATACAACTCAGATACGACGATTGTTCAATCTATCCATTTAACCTTCTGCTCGATTCGGTCGCTTGTATGTAAAACGGAAGGACAGTTACCTGGTGAGTATTGCTATATAAACATCATCACGATATCATCGAATACAACTCAGATACAATTATCGTTTCGTCTAACCATTTAAATTTCTGTTCGATTCAGTCGCTAGTATGTGTAACGGAAGTACCGTCACCTGGTAAGTATCACTATATATACAGTATTGCGATATAATCGGATACCACCCAGATACATTGATTGTTCAGTCTATCCATTCAACTTTCTGTTCGTTTTGGTCGCTCGTATGTGAAACGGGAATACCGTCACCTTATGTGTATAACTATATCACAGCATAACATCATAATCGAATACAACCCAGATACTATCCATTCAACCTTCTGTTCGATTCGGTTGCTCGTATGTATAACGAAAGAACAGTAACCTGGTGAGTATTTTTATATGAACGTCATCACGATATAATCGAATACAACTTAGTTACAATTATCGTTCCGTCTAACCATCCAACCTTATGTTCGATTCAGACGCTCGTATGTGTAACGAAAGAACCGTTACATGGTAGGTGTAGTTAAATATACAACATAACGATATAATCGGAGACAACCCAGATACAATGATTGTTCAATCTATCCATTCAACCTTATGTTCGATTCGGTTGCTAGTATGTATAACGAAAGAACAGTTACCTGGTTAGACATAATATATAATAATCATCACGAAATAATCGAATACAACCCAGATACATTGATTGTTCAGTCTATCCATTCAACTTTCTTTTTGTTTCGGTCGCTCGTATGTAAAACGGGAATACCGTCTCCTAGTGTGTATAACTATATACACAGCATAACATCATAATCGAATACAACCCATATACTATCCATTCAACCTTCTGTTCAATTCAGTCGCTCGTATGTATAACGGAAGAACAGTTACCTGGTGAGTATAACTATATAAACATAATCGAATACAACCCAGATACGATGATTGTTCAATCTATACTGAATTCAACCTTCTGCTCGATTCGGTCGCTTGTATGTAAAACGGAAGAACAGTTACCTGGTGAGTATTGCTATATAAACATCATCACGATATCATCGAATACAACTCAGATACAATTATCGTTTCGTCTAACCATTTAACCTTCTGTTCGATTCAGTCGCTAGTATGTGTAACGGAAGTACCGTCACCTGGTAAGTATCACTATATATACAGTATTGCGATATAATCGGATACCACCCAGATACATTGATTGTTCAGTCTATCATTTCAACTTCCTGTTCGTTTCGGTCGCTCGTATGTGAAACGGAAATACCGTCACCTTATGTGTATAACTATATACACAGCATAACATCATAATCGAATACAACCCAGATACTATCCATCCAACCTTCTGTTCGATTCGGTTGCTCGAATGTATAACGAAAGAACAGTAACCTGGTGAGTATTTCTGTATGAACGTCATCACGATATAATCGAATACAACTTAGTTACAATTATCGTTCCGTCAAACCATCCAACCTTATGTTCGATTCAGACGCTCGTATGTGTAACGAAAGAACCGTTACATGGTAGGTGTAGTTAAATATACAACATAACGATATAATCGGAGACAACCCAGATACAATGATTGTTCAATCTATCCATTCAACCTTATGTTCGATTCGGTTGCTAGTATGTATAACGAAAGAACAGTTACCTGGTTAGACATAATATATAATAATCATCACGAAATAATCGAATACAACCCAGATACGATGATTGTTCAGTCTTTCCATTCAACCTTCTGTTCAGTTCAGTCGCTCTTATGTATAACTGGAGAACAGTTACCTGGTGAGTATAACTATATGAACATCATCACGATATAATCGAATACAACCCCAGATACGATCATTGTTTAGTCTATCCATTTAACCTTCAGTTCAATTCAGTCGCTCGTATGTATAACGGAAGAACAGTTACCTGGTGAGTATAACTATATAAACATAATCGAATACAACGCAGATACGATGATTGTTCAATATATCCATTCAACCTTATGTTCGATTCGGTTGCTCGTTTGTATATCGGAAGAACAGGTACCTGGTGAGTATATCTATATAAACATAATCGAATACAACTCAGATACATTGATTGTTCAGTCTATCCATTCAACTTTCTGTTCGTTTCGGTCGCTCGTATGTGGAACGGGAATACCGTCACCTTATGTGTGTTGAATGGATAGATTGAACAATCATTGTATCTGGGTTGTCTCCGATTATATCGTTATGTTGTATATTTAACTACACCTACCATGTAACGGTTCTTTCGTTACACATACGAGCGTCTGAATCGAACATAAGGTTGGATGGTTAGACGGAACGATAATTGTAACTAAGTTGTATTCGATTATATCGTGATGACGTTCATATAGAAATACTCACCAGGTAACTGTTCTTCCGTTATACATACGAGCGAATGAATTGAACAGCAGGTTGAATGGATAGTACATGGGTTGTATTCGATTATGATGTTATGCTGTGTATATAGTTATACACACTAGGAGACGGTATTCCCGTTTTACATACGAGCGACCGAAACGAAAAGAAAGTTGAATGGATAGACTGAACAATCAATGTATCTGGGTGGTATCCGATTATATCGCAATACTGTATATATAGTGATACTTACCAGGTGACGATACTTCCGTTACACATACTAGCGACCGAATCGAACAGAATGTTGGATGGTTAGACGAAACGATAATTGTATCTGAGTTGTATTCGATGATATCGTGATGATGTTTATATAGCAATACTCACCAGGTAACTGTCCTTCCGTTTTACATAAAAGCGACCGAATCGAGCAGAAGGTTAAATGGATAGATTGAACAATCATCGTATCTGAGTTGTATTCGATTATGTTTATATAGATATACTCACCAGGTAACTGTTCTTCCGTTATACATACGAGCGACTGAATTGAACTGAAGGTTGAATGGATAGACTAAACAATGATCGTATCTGGGGTTGTATTCGATTATATCGTGATGATGTTCATATAGTTATACTCACCAGGTAACTGTTCTCCAGTTATACATAAGAGCGACTGAACTGAACAGAAGGTTGAATGGATAGACTGAACAATCATCGTATCTGGGTTTTATTCGATTATTTTGTGATGATTATTATATATTATGTCTAACCAGGTAACTGTTCTTTCGTTATACATACTAGCAACCGAATCGAACATAAGGTTGAATGGATAGATTGAACAATCATTGTATCTGGGTTGTCTCCGATTATATCGTTATGTTGTATATTTAACTACACCTACCATGTAACGGTTCTTTCGTTACACATACGAGCGTCTGAATCGAACATAAGGTTGGATGGTTAGACGGAACGATAATTGTAACTAAGTTGTATTCGATTATATCGTGATGACGTTCATATAGAAATACTCACCAGGTAACTGTTCTTCCGTTATACATACGAGCGAATGAATTGAACAGCAGGTTGAATGGATAGTATATGGTTTGTATTCGATTATGATGTTATGCTGTGTATATAGTTATACACACTAGGAGACGGTATTCCCGTTTTACATACGAGCGACCGAAACAAAAAGAAAGTTGAATGGATAGACTGAACAATCAATGTATCTGGGTGGTATCCGATTATATCGCAATACTGTATATATAGTGATACTTACCAGGTGACGATACTTCCGTTACACATACTAGCGACTGAATCGAACAGAATGTTGAATGGTTAGACGAAACGATAATTGTATCTGAGTTGTATTCGATGATATCGTGATGATGTTTATATAGCAATACTCACCAGGTAACTGTTCTTCCGTTTTACATACAAGCGACCGAATCGAGCAGAAGGTTGAATTCAGTATAGATTGAACAATCATCGTATCTGGGTTGTATTCGATTATGTTTATATAGTTATACTCACCAGGTAACTGTTCTTCCGTTATACATACGAGCGACTGAATTGAACAGAAGGTTGAATGGATAGTATATGGGTTGTATTCGATTATGATGTTATGCTGTGTATATAGTTATACACACTAGGAGACGGTATTCCCGTTTTACATACGAGCGACCGAAACGAGAAGAAAGTTGAATGGATAGACTGAACAATCAATGTATCTGGGTGGTATCCGATTATATCGCAATACTGTATATATAGTGATACTTACCAGGTGACGATACTTCCGTTACACATACTAGCGACCGAATCGAACAGAATGTTGAATGGTTAGACGAAACGATAATTGTATCTGAGTTGTATTCGATGATATCGTGATGATGTTTATATAGCAATACTCACCAGGTAACTGTCCTTCCGTTTTACATACAAGCGACCGAATCGAGCAGAAGGTTAAATGGATAGATTGAACAATCATCGTATCTGAGTTGTATTCGATTATGTTTATATAGATATACTCACCAGGTAACTGTTCTTCCGTTATACATACGAGCGACTGAATTGAACTGAAGGTTGAATGGATAGACTAAACAATGATCGTATCTGGGGTTGTATTCGATTATATCGTGATGATGTTCATATAGTTATACTCACCAGGTAACTGTTCTCCAGTTATACATAAGAGCGACTGAACTGAACAGAAGGTTGAATGGAAAGACTGAACAATCATCGTATCTGGGTTGTATTCGATTATATCGTGATGATGTTCATATAGTTATACTCACCAGGTAACTGTTCTCCAGTTATACATAAGAGCGACTGAACTGAACAGAAGGTTGAATGGAAAGACTGAACAATCATCGTATCTGGGTTGTATTCGATTATGTTTATATAGTTATACTCACCAGGTAACTGTTCTTCCGTTATACATACGAGCGACTGAATTGAACTGAAGGTTAAATGGATAGACTAAACAATGATCGTATCTGGGGTTGTATTCGATTATATCGTGATGATGTTCATATAGTTATACTCACCAGGTAACTGTTCTCCAGTTATACATAAGAGCGACTGAACTGAACAGAAGGTTGAATGGAAAGACTGAACAATCATCGTATCTGGGTTGTATTCGATTATTTCGAGATGATTATTATATATTATGTCTAACCAGGTAACTGTTCTTTCGTTATACATACTAGCAACCGAATCGAACATAAGGTTGAATGGATAGATTGAACAATCATTGTATCTGGGTTGTCTCCGATTATATCGTTTTGTTGTATATTTAACTACACCTACCATGTAACGGTTCTTTCGTTACACATACGAGCGTCTGAATCGAACATAAGGTTGGATGGTTAGACGAAACGATAATTGTAACTAAGTTGTATTCGATTATATCGTGATGACGTTCATATAGAAATACTCACCAGGTTACTGTTCTTTCGTTATACATTCGAGCAACCGAATCGAACAGAAGGTTGGATGGATAGTATCTGGGTTGTATTCGATTATGATGTTATGCTGTGTATATAGTTATACACATAAGGTGACGGTATTCCCGTTTCACATACGAGCGACCGAAACGAACAGAAAGTTGAAATGATAGACTGAACAATCAATGTATCTGGGTGGTATCCGATTATATCGCAATACTGTATATATAGTGATACTTACCAGGTGACGGTACTTCCGTTACACATACTAGCGACTGAATCGAACAGAAGGTTAAATGGTTAGACGAAATGATAATTGTATCTGAGTTGTATTCGATGATATCGTGATGATGTTTATATAGCAATACTCACCAGGTAACTGTTCTTCCGTTTTACATACAAGCGACCGAATCGAGCAGAAGGTTGAATTCAGTATAGATTGAACAATCATCGTATCTGGGTTGTATTCGATTATGTTTATATAGTTATACTCACCAGGTAACTGTTCTTCCGTTATACATACGAGCGACTGAATTGAACAGAAGGTTGAATGGATAGTATATGGGTTGTATTCGATTATGATGTTATGCTGTGTATATAGTTATACACACTAGGAGACGGTATTCCCGTTTTACATACGAGCGACCGAAACAAAAAGAAAGTTGAATGGATAGACTGAACAATCAATGTATCTGGGTGGTATCCGATTATATCGCAATACTGTATATATAGTGATACTTGCCAGGTGACGTTACTTCCGTCACACATACTAGCGACTGAATCGAACAGAATGTTGAATGGTTAGACGAAACGATAACTGTATCTGAGTTGTATTCGATGATATCGTGATGATGTTTATATAGCAATACTCACCAGGTAACTGTTCTTCCGTTTTACATACAAGCGACCGAATCGAGCAGAAGGTTGAATGGATAGATTGAACAATCATCGTATCTGAGTTGTATTCGATTATGTTTATATAGTTATACTCACCAGGTAACTGTTCTTCCGTTATACATACGAGCGACTGAATTGAACTGAAGGTTGAATGGATAGACTAAACAATGATCGTATCTGCGGTTGTCTTCGATTATATCGTGATGATGTTCATATAGTTATACTCACCAGGTAACTGTTCTCCAGTTATACATGAGAGCGACTGAACTGAACAGAAGGTTGAATGGATAGACTGAACAATCATCGTATCTGGGTTGTATTCGATTATTTCGTGATGATTATTATATATTATGTCTAACCAGGTAACTGTTCTTTCGTTATACATACTAGCAACCGAATCGAACATAAGGTTGAATGGATAGATTGAACAATCATTGTATCTGGGTTGTCTCCGATTATATCGTTATGTTGTATATTTAACTACACCTACCATGTAACAGTTCTTTCGTTACACATACGAGCGTCTGAATCGAACATAAGGTTGGATGGTTAGACGGAACGATAATTGTAACTAAGTTGAATTCGATTATATCGTGATGACGTTCATATAAAAATACTCACCAGGTTACTGTTCTTTCGTTATACATACGAGCAACCGAATCGAACAGAAGGTTGAATGGATAGTATCTGGGTTGTATTCGATTATGATGTTATGCTGTGATATAGTTATACACATAAGGTGACGGTATTCCCGTTTCACATACGAGCGACCGAAACGAACAGAAAGTTGAATGGATAGACTGAACAATCAATGTATCTGGGTGGTATCCGATTATATCGCAATACTGTATATATAGTGATACTCACCAGGTGACGGTACTTCCGTTACACATACTAGCGACTGAATCGAACAGAAGGTTAAATGGTTAGACGAAACGATAATTGTATCTGAGTTGTATTCGATGATATCGTGATGATGTTTATATAGCAATACTCACCAGGTAACTGTTCTTCCGTTTTACATACAAGCGACCGAATCGAGCAGAAGGTTGAATTCAGTATAGATTGAACAATCATCGTATCTGGGTTGTATTCGATTATGTTTATATAGTTATACTCACCAGGTAACTGTTCTTCCGTTATACATACGAGCGACTGAATTGAACAGAAGGTTGAATGGATAGTATATGGGTTGTATTCGATTATGATGTTATGCTGTGTATATAGTTATACACACTAGGAGACGGTATTCCCGTTTTACATTCGAGCGACCGAAACGAAAAGAAAGTTGAATGGATAGACTGAACAATCAATGTATCTGGGTGGTATCCGATTATATCGCAATACTGTATATATAGTGATACTCACCAGGTGACGATACTTCCGTTACACATACTAGCGACTGAATCGAACAGAATGTTGAATGGTTAGACGAAACGATAATTGTATCTGAGTTGTATTCGATGATATCGTGATGATGTTTATATAGCAATACTCACCAGGTAACTGTCCTTCCGTTTTACATACAAGCGACCGAATCGAGCAGAAGATTTAATGGATAGATTGAACAATCATCGTATCTGAGTTGTATTCGATTATGTTTATATAGTTATACTCACCAGGTAACTGTTCTTCCGTTATACATACGAGCGACTGAATTGAACTGAAGGTTAAATGGATAGACTAAACAATGATCGTATCTGGGGTTGTATTCGATTATATCGTGATGATGTTCATATAGTTATACTCACCAGGTAACTGTTCTCCAGTTATACATAAGAGCGACTGAACTGAACAGAAGGTTGAATGGAAAGACTGAACAATCATCGTATCTGGGTTGTATTCGATTATTTCGTGATGATTATTATATATTATGTCTAACCAGGTAACTGTTCTTTCGTTATACATACTAGCAACCGAATCGAACATAAGGTTGAATGGATAGATTGAACAATCATTGTATCTGGGTTGTCTCCGATTATATCGTTTTGTTGTATATTTAACTACACCTACCATGTAACGGTTCTTTCGTTACACATACGAGCGTCTGAATCGAACATAAGGTTGGATGGTTAGACGGAACGATAATTGTAACTAAGTTGTATTCGATTATATCGTGATGACGTTCATATAGAAATACTCACCAGGTTACTGTTCTTTCGTTATACATACGAGCAACCGAATCGAACAGAAGGTTGGATGGATAGTATCTGGGTTGTATTCGATTATGATGTTATGCTGTGTATATAGTTATACACATAAGGTGACGGTATTCCCGTTTCACATACGAGCGACCGAAACGAACAGAAAGTTGAAATGATAGACTGAACAATCAATGTATCTGGGTGGTATCCGATTATATCGCAATACTGTATATATAGTGATACTTACCAGGTGACGGTACTTCCGTTACACATACTAGCGACTGAATCGAACATCAAATGGTTAGACGAAATGATAATTGTATCTGAGTTGTATTCGATGATATCGTGATGATGTTTATATAGCAATACTCACCAGGTAACTGTTCTTCCGTTTTACATACAAGCGACCGAATCGAGCAGAAGGTTGAATTCAGTATAGATTGAACAATCATCGTATCTGGGTTGTATTCGATTATGTTTATATAGTTATACTCACCAGGTAACTGTTCTTCCGTTATACATACGAGCGACTGAATTGAACAGAAGGTTGAATGGATAGTATATGGGTTGTATTCGATTATGATGTTATGCTGTGTATATAGTTATACACACTAGGAGACGGTATTCCCGTTTTACATACGAGCGACCGAAACAAAAAGAAAGTTGAATGGATAGACTGAACAATCAATGTATCTGGGTGGTATCCGATTATATCGCAATACTGTATATATAGTGATACTTGCCAGGTGACGTTACTTCCGTCACACATACTAGCGACTGAATCGAACAGAATGTTGAATGGTTAGACGAAACGATAACTGTATCTGAGTTGTATTCGATGATATCGTGATAATGTTTATATAGCAATACTCACCAGGTAACTGTTCTTCCGTTTTACATATAAGCGACCGAATCGAGCAGAAGGTTGAATGGATAGATTGAACAATCATCGTATCTGAGTTGTATTCGATTATGTTTATATAGTTATACTCACCAGGTAACTGTTCTTCCGTTATACATACGAGCGACTGAATTGAACTGAAGGTTGAATGGATAGACTAAACAATGATCGTATCTGCGGTTGTCTTCGATTATATCGTGATGATGTCCATATAGTTATACTCACCAGGTAACTGTTCTCCAGTTATACATGAGAGCGACTGAACTGAACAGAAGGTTGAATGGATAGACTGAACAATCATCGTATCTGGGTTGTATTCGATTATTTCGTGATGATTATTATATATTATGTCTAACCAGGTAACTGTTCTTTCGTTATACATACTAGCAACCGAATCGAACATAAGGTTGAATGGATAGATTGAACAATCATTGTATCTGGGTTGTCTCCGATTATATCGTTATGTTGTATATTTAACTACACCTACTATGTAATGGTTCTTTCGTTACACATACGAGCGTCTGAATCGAACATAAGGTTGGATGGTTAGACGGAACGATAATTGTAACTAAGTTGTATTCGATTATATCGTGATGACGTTCATATAAAAATACTCACCAGGTTACTGTTCTTTCGTTATACATACGAGCAACCGAATCGAACAGAAGGTTGAATGGATAGTATCTGGGTTGTATTCGATTATGATGTTATGCTGTGATATAGTTATACACATAAGGTGACGGTATTCCCGTTTCACATACGAGGGACCGAAACGAACAGAAAGTTGAATGGATAGACTGAACAATCAATGTATCTGGGTGGTATCCGATTATATCGCAATACTGTATATATAGTGATACTTACCAGGTGACGGTACTTTCGTTACACATACTAGCGACTGAATCGAACAGAAGGTTAAATGGTTAGACGAAACGATAATTGTATCTGAGTTGTATTCGATGATATCGTGATGATGTTTATATAGCAATACTCACCAGGTAACTGTCCTTCCGTTTTACATACAAGCGACCGAATCGAGCAGAAGGTTAAATGGATATATTGAACAATCATCGTATCTGAGTTGTATTCGATTATGTTTATATAGATATACTCACCAGGTAACTGTTCTTCCGTTATACATACGAGCGACTGAATTGAACTGAAGGTTGAATGGATAGACTAAACAATGATCGTATCTGGGGTTGTATTCGATTATATCGTGATGTTCATATAGTTATACTCACCAGGTAACTGTTCTCCAGTTATACATATGAGCGACTGAACTGAACAGAAGGTTGAATGGATAGACTGAACAATCATCGTATCTGGGTTGTATTCGATTATTTCGTGATGATTATTATATATTATGTCTAACCAGGTAACTGTTCTTTCGTTATACATACTAGCAACCGAATCGAACATAAGGTTGAATGAATAGATTGAACAATCATTGTATCTGGGTTGTCTCCGATTATATCGTTATGTTGTATATTTAACTATACCTACCATGTAACGGTTCATTCGTTACACATACGAGCGTCTGAATCGAACATAAGGTTGGATGGTTAGACGGAACGATAATTGTAACTAAGTTGTATTCGATTATATCGTGATGACGTTCATATAGAAATACTCACCAGGTTACTGTTCTTTCGTTATACATACGAGCAACCGAATCGAACAGAAGGTTGAATGGATAGTATCTGGGTTGTATTCAATTATGATGTTATGCTGTGTATATAGTTATACACATAAGGTGACGGTATTCCCGTTTCACATACGAGCGACCGAAACGAACAGAAAGTTGAAATGATAGACTGAACAATCAATGTATCTGGGTGGTATCCGATTATATCGCAATACTGTATATATAGTGATACTAACCAGGTGACGATACATCCGTTACACATATTAGCGACTGAATCGAACAGAATGTTGAATGGTTAGACGAAACGATAATTGTATCTGAGTTGTATTCGATGATATCGTGATGATGTTTATATAGCAATACTCACCAGGTAACTGTTCTTCCGTTTTACATACAAGCGACCGAATCGAGCAGAAGGTTGAATTCAGTATAAATTGAACAATCATCGTATCTAGGTTGTATTCGATTATGTTTATATAGTTATACTCACCAGGTAACTGTTCTTCCGTTATACATACGAGCGACTGAATTGAACAGAAGGTTGAATGGATAGTATATGGGTTGTATTCGATTATGATGTTATGCTGTGTATATAGTTATACACACTAGGAGACGGTATTCCCGTTTTACATACGAGCGACCGAAACGAAAAGAAAGTTGAATGGATAGACTGAACAATCAATTTATCTGGGTGGTATCCGATTATATCGCAATACTGTATATATAGTGATACTTACCAGGTGACGATACTTCCGTTACACATACTAGCGACTGAATCGAACAGGATGTTGAATGGTTAGACGAAACGATAATTGTATCTGAGTTGTATTCGATGATATCGTGATTATGTTTATATAGCAATACTCACCAGGTAACTGTCCTTCCGTTTTACATACGAGCGACCGAATCGAGCAGAAGGTTAAATGGATAGATTGAACAATCATCGTATCTGAGTTGTATTCGATTATGTTTATATAGATATACTCACCAGGTACCTGTTCTTCCGATATACATACGAGCAACCGAATCGAACATAAGGTTGAATGGATAGATTGAACAATCATCGTATCTGAGTTGTATTCGATTATGTTTATATAGTTATACTCACCTCCGTTATACATACGAGCGACTGAATTGAACTGAAGGTTGAATGGATAGACTGAACAATGATCGTATCTGGGGTTGTATTCGATTATATCGTGATGATGTTCATATAGTTATACTCACCAGGTAACTGTTCTCCAGTTATACATAAGAGCGACTGAACTGAACAGAAGGTTGAATGGATAGACTGAACAATCATCGTATCTGGGTTGTATTCGATTATTTCGTGATGATTATTATATATTATGTCTAACCTGGTAACTGTTCTTTCGTTATACATACTAGCAACCGAATCGAACCTAAGGTTGAATGGATAGATTGAACAATCATTGTATCTGGGTTGTCTCCGATTATATCGTTATGTTGTATATTTAACTACACCTACCATGTAACGGTTCTTTCGTTACACATACGAGCGTCTGAATCGAACATAAGGTTGGATGGTTAGACGGAACGATAATTGTAACTTAGTTGTATTCGATTATATCGTGATGGCGTTCATATAGAAATACTCACCAGGTTACTGTTCTTTCGTTATACAACTATATCACAGCATAACATCATAATCGAATACAACCCAGATACTATCCATTCAACCTTCTGTTCGATTCGGTTGCTCGTATGTATAACGAAAGAACAGTAACCTGGTGAGTATTTCTATATGAACGTCATCACGATATAATCGAATACAACTTAGTTACAATTATCGTTCCGTCTAACCATCCAACCTTATGTTCGATTCAGACGCTCGTATGTGTAACGAAAGAACCGTTACATGGAAGGTGTAGTTAAATATACAACATAACGATATAATCGGAGACAACCCAGATACAATGATTGTTCAATCTATCCATTCAACCTTATGTTCGATTCGGTTGCTAGTATGTATAACGAAAGAACAGTTACCTGGTTAGACATAATATATAATAATCATCACAAAATAATCGAATACAACCCAGATACGATGATTGTTCAGTCTATCCATTCAACCTTCTGTTCAGTTCAGTCGCTCTTATGTATAACTTTAGAACAGTTACCTGGTGAGTATAACTATATGAACATCATCACGATATAATCGAATACAACCCCAGATACGATCATTGTTTAGTCTATCCATTCAACCTTCAGTTCAATTCAGTCGCTCGTATGTATAACGGAAGAACAGTTACCTGGTGAGTATATCTATATAAACATAATCGAATACAACTCAGATACGATGATTGTTCAATCTATCCATTAAACCTTCTGCTCGATTCGGTCGCTTGTATGTAAAACGGAAGGACAGTTACCTGGTGAGTATTGCTATATAAACATCATCACGATATCATCGAATACAACTCAGATACAATTATCGTTTCGTCTAACCATTCAACATTCTGTTCGATTCAGTCGCTAGTATGTGTAACGGAAGTATCGTACCTTTATTGATTGTATTAGTCTTTCCCAAGTCCCTCCCATATGGGGTGCTGAGCTAGGATTCCAAAACCATTTGATACTTTTCAAGGTACAATATTTTTTGATATCAGATTGATTCAGTTTCTCGAGATTTTCTGAAAGTTCACGATCAGCTCCTTTGAAACACGAACCATTGTCACTATAAATTTCTTCCGGGAATCCTCTCCTACAACCGAATTGCCTCAGCACATGGATAAATCCATCAGTACTCAGGTCATTTGCAATTTCTAAATGAATTGCCCGAGTCACCATGCAGGTGAAAATAACGCCATATCTTTTGACGATACTTCTTTTAACAGCTGCTTCAATCGGTCCGAAATAATCAACTCCAGTTTTTATAAATGGTCTGACTGTGGGTTCCAAACGACATATCGGTAGTTGTCCCATTATCGGAATCTTTGGTAAGGATTTTCTGTTCTTACACTTCTGGCAATTTGTCCAACAACTCCTCACAGCCTGTCGCATTCGCAGTATCCAGAAATTTTTTCTCAAATTATTAATGACAGTTTCTTGTCCATGATGGTTGACTTCTTCATGATAATGTTGAATAATCAATTTTGTAATTTTGTGTTTAGGGTCTAAAATTATAGGGTTTTTGGCATTTATACCTAGTTGTCGGCAATTATTCAATCTTCCCCCCAACCGTATCAGTCTCTCGTTGGGATCAAATTCACAGTTGAATGTAAAGAGTCTGCTGGATTTAGATAAATATTTATTCTTCGATAAAAGGGTGACTTCTTCCGGAAATGAATCCTCTTGCATTTTTCTAAACAAAATCTTTTCGGATTCCTTCAGTTCTGTGAGATCGAGCATGTCTTTCCTGTTATTCTTATTTCGGCAATTATCTATGAATCTCTTCATCCACGTAGTTGCTCTCAACAGTCTTGTCCATTTTGAAAATCTCTCAGGATCAGGTGTATAAAAATTTTCTTTAATAAAGTTAACGAATACGAATTCTCTTCGTTCTTTTCCATCATCATCCTGTCCAGATATATCATTTAAATCTACTGGTGGCCACTCTTCATTGGGTTTGTATAAAAATGATGGACCATGGATCCATCTACTGCTCGATGAATAATCCATGAATTCATAATATTTTGTAGCCTCATCAGCGACATTTTGTTTTGATCCTACGTGTCTCCATTGGGAAGGGTTAGTCAATTCCTGAATTTCTCCAATTCTCTGTGCAACATAAACCATGAAACCGCGAGCTTCAGAATTGATCCAGTTCAATACTGTTTTCGAATCAGTCCAATAAAATGTTTCGGTGATTATCAATTCCAAATTATCTTTCAAAATAGTTCACAATCGTGCTCCCATTAGAGCTGCTTGCAATTCCAGTCTCGGAATTGAAGTTGGCTTCAGAGGTGCACTCGTTTTAGCACTCACGAAACAGACTTTCACTTCACTGTTCTTCTGCCAGCGCAAATATGCTACACTTGCACAAGCATTTTCAGAGGCATCACAGAAAACGTGGATTTGAATTTCACTTGTTTGTCTATCCAACGTACAATACTGTCTTGGAATGCTGAAGTGAGAAATATTTTTCAAATCTTTGATCCAATTCTCCCATTTCTTGTTGAGAATATCAGTGATTTCGTCGTCCCATCCAATTTGACTCCGCCATATATCTTGTAGAAGAATTTTTCCAATAATCATGAAGTTAGCTAAGAATCCCAGAGGATCGAAAATCGACATAACAACTTTGAGAATCTCTCTTTTTGTAGGTCTTCTCTCATTATCCAATATTGCTTTATCAATTTTGTGAAATTTTGTTTTGAAACAGAATGAATCTTCTTCTGGATTCCACCAAACTCCTTAAATTCTTTCAGTCGACGTTTCAGTATTATTTTCCAAACATTTTTGACTATCAGCTACTAAGATTGGATTCAAGTCTCGAATCTCCTCTGGTGTGTTGGTTATCCAATTGCATATGGTGAACCTTCCATGTTTATGAATGTTGATTACTTCATTGACCAATCTTTTCGCCTCTTCTTCGCAATCAGCATTTCCTAGATAGTCATCCATATAATGGTAGTTTGTGATTGCTTTGACAGCTTCTGGATAACGATCTGCGAAGTCTCTTGCATTTCTATTCTTGGCTTCTTGGGCTAGACATGGTCCACTGGTTGAGCCAAAAAACACTACATTAATTTCGTAGGTTTCAGGTGGTTCTTGCCTATTCATTCCTCTAAACAAGATCCGTTGAGCTGCACGATCGTCTTTCCTCACATTCACTTGAAGAAACATTTCTTTGATATCTGCAGTGAAGGCTACTCTTTTTATTCTGAAATTTAGCAATATGGTGTAGAGTGAATTATATAAGTCTGGACCAGATAAAAGACAGTCATTAAGGCTTACACCATTGGACTTTGCTGCAGCATCGAATACAATTCGAAGTTTATTTGGCTTATTTGGGTTGACTACACCAAAATGAGGTAAGTACCATAGCTTCTCTCTGTATTCTCTTGTTTCTTCGTTGCTCAGTTTAGTGATATAACCTTTCTTTTCCATGTCTAGTATTTTCTCACAGTACATATTTCCGTAAGTTTTATTCTTGTCCATCTTTCTCTCAGTACACAACAGTCGCTTGAATGCATTATTCTTACTCTCTGGTAGAATTTGATTTTCATTTTTCCACAACAATCCTGTTTCAAATTTGTTACCTACTCTTCTCATTGTTGAATCGAGAATTCCTTGTGCTCGAACGTCTTCTTTTGACATTACCTTTTTGGTACTACCAATGTTCTCCGTCTTCCATTGTTCCTTGACAAGTTTATGGAGTATATCCAAGTCGTCTTTGACTTTGGAATTGATGAAGCAAACCATTTGTTTAGATGGAGTCCTTTCATTAGTGCCATAGTTTCCATGCAGTACCTATCCAAGAAGAGTCTTACTTATAGCTGGACCATTCCAAGGACCATTGATTATTTGACGACTGACCAATAAAGGCCAATTATCTTGTCCTATCAATAGCTTGGGTTCTGCTTGAAACATGGAAATTATTCTATGATCTACATAAGGATAATCACGGCAAATGTCTTCCATATTGATAGTTTGTCTTGGTAATGAAAGTCCTTGTATTGTCCTCACATGTCGTAAATAATAATTCGAATTCTTATCTGTCTGATGAGAATGAATTTTGAAACTAACAACCCTAGAGTCGTCTAGTTCATTAACTTGATTGTTAGTCCACTGTAAACATAATGATTGTTTTGGTCCAGTCAAATGTAATTCATCAGCTAAATCTTGATCAATTAATGAAACAGTTGAAGCATCGTCTAGCAAGGCAAAAGTTTCGATTGATTCATCACCATTTGAAATGATAACTGGCAAGATTTTCAACAAAACTTTATTTTTTGTTAATATGTGGCAATTACTTTCGATTATTGCATTGTTTTCGATGGCTGGTGTTGAATTAGTCGATTCATTTGTTTTATGATGCAATAATTCATGATGAGGTTTTTGACATCCATCAATATTACATTTCTTCTTTTTTCTACAGTCTTTGATGCCATGATAAGGTAAAAGACATGAAAAACACATTTTATTATTCGTTATAAATGACCATCTTTCATCGGTCGAATATGATTTGAAAGAGGGACATAAACTCAGATGATGAATATCCTTGGTACAACAAGAGCACTTTTTATTTGCCGTCTTCGTTGTCAACGTTACGTCTCTTTTGGCATTTCTATATTTTGATTTTTGGTTGTCAAAGTTATTGTCAGAAAATTGAGGAATTTGTAGCTGACATGCTGCATTTGATTTGATTTCTAGCCAAGAACTGAATTCGACAAGTTTGTGTTCGACATCTAGAGTTTTAGAAATATGTTCTATCCATGTGAGTCTGTAATTCATTGGTAGTTTATTCAAGAGGTCATTTAACAACATGGGATTTCTCAAATGGTCATATTCTTCTAGCGCTTCAATTGTGCCTATGAAATTCTTTACTTCATCTGAGAAATTAATGAGCATGTCTAATTTGTCTTCTCTTATGTTAGGTAGTTTCTTTATCCTATCCAATAACAAAAATATAATATGTTCAGGTCGTCCAAATCTATTTTCTAACAGGCTTATAACTTTATCAACATTCTGAGGCAAGATTAATAAAGATTGTACTATTTTCTTAGCATTGCCTTTCAAGCATTTATTCAGTCTACATTGATTCTCTTCATTAGAAAAACCACATAATTTCGTAGAATTTCTGTATTGAACTATAAAATTAGGCCATTCAGTAGGGTCTCCACTAAATATCGGTAACTCTTTAGGAACTGACTGTCTAGTTAAAATCTTAGTGATTTGAGGATTAACTGTCTGATATTGCTTTGTTGTATCAACGATAATAGATTTTTCTGAATTCTGTATTCGCGATCGATTTACTTGGGAAGGTATTCTTGACATTTTATCATTCCATGGATCGCCTCCATTCATCCATGTATCAATATTTGGAGTAACACTTACCACTGACTCAGTTCTCATACCATTCTCGTCTTTGTCTGACTCACTTTCCTCCTCAATGTTCGCCAATCTGAGTGCTGTCTGTAAATTCCATATCTCTTGTTGTTTCTTCAGGAGTTCTTGTTCTAATTCAGCCTTCTTCAGATTGATTTCAAGTTCCATCACCTTCTTTCGTTGGCTTGAAACTCCACTTGATCTCGATTTCCTGGATCTTGTCTTATTTTCTGATTTATTGGTTTCTGCTTTCTTTGTGCTGTCTGCTATGCTGTCTGCTTTCTTGATGCTGTCTGCTTTCGTTGTGCTGTCTGCTATGCTGTCTGCTTTCTTTGAAGAAGAATATTCGGTCAATACTTTTGTCGAATCTTCTTGTTTTTTCGCGAGTCGTTCACTTCGTCGTACTTCGGACATTGTTTTATTTCCAAAGGTATTGGTTCAGTAATAGCGATGAAGGACCAGATGTTTCAGTCTTACCTGTAATATATCTATTAATATCCGGCTCGAAGGACCAGATGTTTCAGTCTTACCTGTAATATATCTATTAATATCCAGGTTCGAAAGGCAAGAATATAAATTCCAGAAAATTCGTGTCAAAGTCAAATTTATTTATTATTATGTATGTTTGTTTTTCACCGTAACTAACAAAATTAATAATTCAATTATTTTCAATTAAACAATCTACAACAATAATCGAATACAACTCAGATACAATGATCATTCCGTCTATCCATCCAACCTTCTGTTCGATTGGGTCGCTCGTATGTATAACGCAAGAACAGTCACCTGGTGAGTATTACTATATAAACATCACCACGATATAATCGAATACAACTCAGTTACAATTATAGTTTCGTCTAACCATCCAACTTTATGTTCGATTCAGATGCTCGTATGTGTAACGAAAGAACCGTTACATGGTAGGTGTAACTAAATATACAGCATAACGATATAATCGGAGACAACCCAGATACAATGATTGTTCAATCTATATCCATCCAACCTTATGTTCGATTCGGTTGCTCGTATGTATAACGGAAGAACTGTTACCTGGTTAGACATACTATATGATAATAATCACGATATAATCAAATACAACCCCAGATACGATTATTGTTTAGTCTATCCATTCAACTTTCTGTTCAATTCAGTCGTTCTTATGAAAAACGGAAGAACAGTTACCTGGTGAGTATAACTATATAAACCTAATCGAATATAACCCAGATACGATGAATTTTCAATCTATTCATTTAACCTTCTTCTCGATTCGGTCGCTTTTATGTAAAACGGAAGAACAGTTACCTGGTGAGTATCGCTATATAAACATCATCACGATATCATCGAATACAACTCAGAGATACAATTATCGTTTCGTCTAACCATTTAACCTTCTGTTCGATTCAGTCTCTAGTATGTGTAACGGAAGTACCGTCACCTGGTAAGTATCACTAAATATACACTATTGCGATATAATCGGATACCACCCAGATACATTGATTGTTCAGTCTATCCATCCAACTTTCTGTTCAGTTTAGTCGCTCTTATGTATAACTGGAGAACAGTTTCCTGGTGAGTATAACTATGTGAACATCATCAAGATATAATCGAATATAACCCCAGATACGATTATTGTTTAGTCTATCCATTCAACCTTCTGTTCAATTCAGTCGCTCGTATGTATAACGAAAGAACAGTTACCTGGTGAGTATAACTATATAAACATAATCGAATACAACCCAGATACGATGATTGTTCAATCTCTACTAAATTTAAGCTTCTGCTCGATTCGGTCGCTTGTATGTAAAACGGAAGAACAGTTACCTGGTGAGTATCGCTATATAAACATCATCACGATATCATCGAATACAACTCAGAGATACAATTATCGTTTCGTCTAACCATTTAACCTTCTGTTCGATTCAGTCTCTAGTATGTGTAACGGAAGTACCGTCACCTGGTAAGTATCACTATATATACAGTATTGCGATATAATCGGATACCACCCAGATACATTGATTTTTCAGTCTATCCATTCAACTTTCTGTTCGTTTCGGTCTCTCGTATGTAAAACGGGAATACCGTCACCTGATGTGTATAACTATATACACAGCATAACATCATAATCGAATACAACCCAGATACTATCCATTAAACCTTCTGTTCGATTCGGTTGCTCGTATGTATAACGGAAGAACAGTAACCTGGTGAGTATTTCTATATGAACGTCATCACGATATAATCGAATACAACTCAGATACAATGATCATTCCGTCTATCCATCCAACCTTATGTTCGATTCAGACGCTCGTATGTGTAACGAAATAACCGTTACATGGTAGGTGTAACTGAATATACAGCATAAAGATATATTCGGAGACAACCCAGATACAATGATTGTTCAATCTATACATCCAACCTTATGTTCGATTCGGTTGCTCGTATGTTTAACGGATGAACTGTTACCTGGTTAGACATACTATATGATAATCATCACGATATACTCGAATACAACCCCAGATACGATTATGCTGCAAAGGGGGCCCCCTTGGAATTTTTTCGAACTCTTCATATCGCCTCAACTTCCGAACGGATGGACCGATTTTCATCTTCGATCATACCAATCTGCTTGTTTTTTTTTTCATAGAATCCATTTCTTCAATCGAAAAAACCGAAATCGAAAAAAAAAATTAACAAAGGGGGCCCCCTTGGAACTTTTTCGAATTCTTCAGATCGCCTTAACTTCCGAACGGATGGATCGATTTTCAACTTCGATCATACCAATCTGTTTTTTTTTTCATAAAATCCATTTCTTCAATCGAAAAAACCGAAATCGAAAAATAAATGCATCAAAGGGGGCCTCCTTGGAACTTTTTCGAATTCTTCAGATCGCCTTAACTTCCAAACGGATGGACCGATTTTCAACTTCGATCATACCAATCTGCTTGTTTTTTTTTTCATAAAATCCATTTCTCCAATCGAAAAAACCGAAATCGAAAAAAAAATTGCATCAAAGGGGGTCCCCTTGGAACTTTTTCGAATTCTTCAGATCGCCTCAACTTCCGAACGGATGGACCTATTTTCAACTTTGATCATACCAATCTGCTTGTTTTTTTCCATAGAATCCATTTCTCCAATCGGAAAAACCGGAATCGAAGAAAAAAATTGCATCAAAGGGGGTCCCCTTGGAACTTTATCGAATTCTTCAGATCGCCTTAACTTCCGAACGGATGGACCGATTTTCAACTTCCATCATACCAATCTGCTTGTTTTTTTTCATAGAATCCATTTCTCCAATCGAAAAAACCGAAATCGAAAAAACAATGCATCAAAGGGGGCCCCCTTGGAACTTTTTCGAATTCTTCAGATCGCCTTAACTTCCGAACGGATGGATCGATTTTCAACTTCGATCATACCAATCTGCTTGTTTTTTTTCATAGAATCCATTTCTCCAATAGAAAAAACCGAAATCGAAAAAAAAATTCATCAAAGGGGGCCCCCTTGGAACTTTTTCGAAATCTTCAGATCAACTTAACATCCGAACGGATGGACCGATTTTCAACTTTGTACATGCCAACTTGTTTTTTTTTTTCATAAAATCCATTTCTCCAATCGAAAAAACCGAAATCGAAAAAAAATTGCATCAAAAGGGGCCCCCTTGGAACTTTTTCGAATTCTTCAGATCGCCTTAACTTCCGAACGGATGGACCGATTTTCAACTTCGATTATACCAATCTGCCTGTTTTTTTTCATAGAATCCATTTCTCCAATCGAAAAAACCGAAATCGAAAAATAAAATTGCATCAAAGGGGGCCCCCTTGGAACTTTTTCGAATTCTTCAGACCGCCTTAACTTCCGAACGGATGGACCGATTTTCAATTTCGCGCATACCAATTTGCTTGTTTTTTCATAGAATCCATTTCTTCAATAGAAAAAACCAAAATCGAAAAAAAATTTGCATCAATGGGGGTCCTCTTGGAACTTTCTCGAATTCTTCAGATCGCCTTAAATTCCGAACGGATGGACCGATTTTCAACTTCGATCATACCAATCTGCTTGTTTTTTTTTTTCATAGAATCCATTTCTCTAATCAAAAAAACCGAATTCGAAAAAATAAAAAGCATCAATGGGAGCCCCCTTGGAACTTTTTCGAATTCTTCAGATCGCCTTAACTTCCGAACGGATGGACCGATTTTCAACTTCGATCATACGAATCTGCTTGTTTATTTTCATAGAATCCATTTCTCCAATCGAAAAAACCGAAATCGAAAAAAAATGCATCAAAGGGGGCCCCCTTGGAACTTTTTCGAATTCTTCAGATCGACTTATCTTCCGAACGGATGGACCGATTTTCAACTTCGATCATACCAATCTGCTTGTTTTTTTTTCATAGAATCCATTTCTCCAATCGAAAAAACCGAAATCTAAAAAAAAATTTGCATCAAAGGGGGCCCCCTTGGAACTTTTTCGAATTCTTCAGATCGCCTCTACTTCCAAACGGATGGACCGATTTTCAACTTCGATCATACCAAACTGCTTGTTTTTTTCATAGAATCCATTTCTTCAATCGAAAAAACCGAAATAAAAAAAAAAATTGCATCAAAGGGGGTCCCCTTGGAACTTTTTCGAATTCTTCAGATCGCCTTAACTTCCAAACGGATGGACCGATTTTCAACATCGATCATACCAATCTGCTTGTTTTTTTCATAGAATCCATTTCTCCAATCGAAAAAACCGAAATCTAAAAAAAAAATTGCATCAAAGGGGGAACCCTTGGAACTTTTTCGAATTCTTCAGATCGCCTTAACTTCCGAACGGATGGACCGATTTTCAACTTCGATCATACCAATCTGCTTGTTTTTTTTCATAGAATCCTTTTCTTCAATCGAAAAAACCGAAATAAAAAAAAAATGCATCAAAGGGGGCCCCCTTGGAACTTTTTCGAATTCTTCAGATCGCCTTAACTTCCGAACGGATGGACCGATTTTCAACTTCGATCATACCAATCTGCTTGTTTTTTTTCATAGAATCCATTTCTCCAATCGAAAAAACCGAAATAAAAAAAATGCATCAAAGGGGGCCCCCTTGGAACTTTTTCGAATTCTTCAGATCGCCTAACTTCCGAACGGATGGAACGATTTTCAACTTCGATCATACCAATTTGCTTGTTTTCTTTCATATAATCCATTTCTGCAATCGAAAAAACCGAAATCGAAAAAAAAATGCATCAAAGGGGGCCCCCTTGGAACTTTTTCGAATTCTTCAGATCGCCTTAACTTCCGAACGGATGGACCGATTTTCAACTTCGATCATACCAATCTGCTTGTTTTTTTTCATAGAATCCATTTCTCCAATCGAAAAAACCGAAATCGAAAAATAAAATTGCATCAAAGGGGGCCCCCTTGGAACTTTTTCGAATTCTTCAGACCGCCTTAACTTCCGAACGGATGGACCGATTTTCAATTTCGCGCATACCAATTTGCTTGTTTTTTCATAGAATCCATTTCTTCAATAGAAAAAACCAAAATCGAAAAAAAATTTGCATCAATGGGGGTCCTCTTGGAACTTTATCGAATTCTTCAGATCGCCTTAACTTCCGAACGGATGGACCGATTTTCAACTTCCATCATACCAATCTGCTTGTTTTTTTTCATAGAATCCATTTCTCCAATCGAAAAAACCGAAATCGAAAAAAAAATGCATCAAAGGGGGCCCCCTTGGAACTTTTTCGAATTCTTCAGGTCGCCTTAACTTCCGAACGGATGGACCGATTTTCATCTTCGATCATACCAATCTGCTTGTTTTTTTCATAGAATCCATTTCTTTAATCGAAAAAACCGAAATGGAAGAAAAAATGCATCAAAGGGGGCCCCCTTGGAACTTTTTCGAATTCTTCAGATCGCCTTAACTTCCGAACGGATGGACCGATTTTCAACTTCGATCATACCAATCTGTCTGTTTTTTTTCATAGAATCCATTTCTCCAATCGAAAAAACCGAAATCGAAAAAAAAAATGCATCAAAGGGGGCCCCCTTGAAACTTCTTCGAATTCTTCAGATCGCCTTAAATTCCGAACGGATGGATCGATTTTCAACTTCGATCATATCAATCTGCTTGTTTTTTTTTCATAGAATCCATTTCTCCAATAGAAAAAAAATTCATCAAAGGGAGCTCCCTTGGAACTTTTTCGAATTCTTCAGATCGCCTTAACTTCCGAACGGATGGACCGATTTTCAACTTCGATCATACCAATCAGTTTGTTTTTTTCATAGAATCCATTTCTTTAATCGAAAAAACCGAAATGGAAAAAAAATGCATCAAAGGGGGCCCCCTTGGAACTTTTTCGAATTCTTCAGATCGCCTTAACTTCCGAACGGATGGACCGATTTTCAACTTCGATCATACCAATCTGTCTGTTTTTTTTTCATAGAATCCATTTCTCCAATCGAAAAAACCGAAATCAAAAAAAAAAATTCATCAAAGGAAGCTCCCTTGGAACTTTTTCGAATTCTTCAGATCGCCTCAACTTCCAAACGGATGGACCGATTTTCAACTTCGATCATACCAATCTGCTTGTTTTTTTTCATTGAATCCATTTCTCCAATCAAAAAAACCGAAATCGAAAAAAAAAAATGCATCAAAGGGGGCCCCCTTGAAACTTCTTCGAATTCTTCAGATCGCCTTAACTTCCGAACGGATGGATCGATTTTCAACTTCGATCATACCAATCTGCTTGTTTTTTTTTCATAGAATCCATTTTTCCAATAGAAAAAACCGAAATCGAAAAAAAAATTCATCAAAGGGAGCTCCCTTGGAACTTTTTCGAATTCTTCAGATCGCCTTAACTTCCGAACGGATGGACCGATTTTCAACTTCCATCATACCAATCTGTTTGTTTTTTTTTTTCATAAAATCCATTTCTCCAATCAAGAAAACCGAAATCGAAAAAAAAAATGCATCAAAGGGGGCCCCCTTGAAACTTCTTCGAATTCTTCAGATCGCCTTAAATTCCGAACGGATTGATCGATTTTCAACTTCGATCATATCAATCTGCTTGTTTTTTTTTTCATAGAATCCATTTCTCCAATAGAAAAAAAATTCATCAAAGGGAGCTCCCTTGGAACTTTTTCGAATTCTTCAGATCGCCTTAACTTCCGAACGGATGGACCGATTTTCAACTTCGATCATACCAATCAGTTTTTTTCATAGAATCCATTTCTTCAATCGAAAAAACCGAAATGGAAAAAAAATGCATCAAAGGGGGCCCCCTTGGAACTTTTTCGAATTCTTCAGATCGCCTTAACTTCCGAACGGATGGACCGATTTTCAACTTCGATCATACCAATCTGTCTGTTTTTTTTTTCATAGAATCCATTTCTCCAATCGAAAAAACCGAAATCAAAAAAAATTGCATCAAAGGGGGCCCCCTTGAAACTTCTTCGAATTCTTCAGATCGCCTTAAATTCCGAACGGATGGATCGATTTTCAACTTCGATCATATCAATCTGCTTGTTTTTTTTCATAGATATCTGAAGCTGAATGGGATGATGTTTTAGGGGAACATGATCCAGAAATATGTGCAAATGTGTTTATTAGAAAACTGCAAAGATATATTAATGAATGTACTAGTTTGATAAGAAGTAGTAATAGGAAAATGAGACTGAAACCATGGATCACAAGTGGCCTCCTGATATCAATCAGAAAAAGGGATAAAAAGAAAAAATTTTGCACTTTGAATCCAAATGATATGAATGCAAAAAATGAATACAAGCAATACAGGAATAATCTGTCAAAACTAATCAAGAAGTCAAAACATGAATTCTATAAGTCCAAAGTGGAACAAAACTTCCAAAATTCAAGTAAAATTTGGAAGGTGATAAAGGAGGCCACGAATGACCAGGGAAGTAGAACTGAGATTAAGGCTATTGTTGGAGAAAATGGTGTTATGCTGAATGATGGGGTGTTGATTGCTAATGAATTTAATAGATTCTACAGTGGCGTAGGCAAAAAATTGGCGGAAGGTATAGAATCACAGGAATTGAATAATATCGGTAAAACATCTGCTTTCAACCCAACATCGATTTATTTAACACCAATCACAGATAACGAAATTATCAGCCAACTTAGCGCTCTGAAGAAAGGTAAAGCATGTGGAGATGATGGAATTACACCAGAGGCCCTGAAGGCGAATCATATGTATCTACTAAGGCCCCTTAAACATATAATAAACAATGTCCTCAGTACTGGGGTCTACCCAACTATTTTGAAAAATGCACTTATCATACCAATATACAAACAGGGAGACAACAAACTAACAACAAATTACAGACCAATTGCTTTGACAAGTACTATCAGCAAATTATTGGAGAAATGTATTAAACTCAAAATCACTGCTTTTCTTGAAAAATATGAAATATTATCTGATCATCAGTATGCCTTTAGAGAGGATACAAGCACTGAGGATGCCTTGAGTCAAGTAACCCAGCAAATATCATTGAGCCTAGATGAAAAAAACAAAACTATTGGAATTTTTCTGGACTTGGCCAAAGCCTTTGATACTATATCACACCGTATATTGTTAGAAAGACTTGATAATATAGGTATAAGAGGAATTGCAAATAAACTATTTGAGTCTTACTTGGGTAGAAGAACTCAACAAGTGAAAATATCAGATGTAATAAGCGGGCCTTTCGAGATGACATATGGTGTGCCACAGGGTACCGTACTGGGACCATTGCTCTTCAATATTTATATCAATGATATTACGTCGGTCATAGAAGATGGAAAGGTATATTGTTTCGCTGATGATACTGTGATAATAGTGACAGGCCATACATGGGAATCTGCAATGCATAAGGCTGAAGTGGCAATCACTAAAATAAAAAGGTGGTTAGATTGCAGCTTACTCACATTGAATGTGGAAAAAACCAAATTCATAGCTTTTGGTGTGACTCAAAAAAACTTGCCGGGATTTCGTTCCCTGAAAATTCATGATCGCAACTGCAAAATGGAAAATACCCCCTGTAAATGTGAAAATACAATCAAGAGAAAGGAATATATGAAATATCTAGGCATATTAGTTGATGAAAACCTTACATGGAAATTTCATGTGAACCATATAACAAATAAAATTAGAAAATTAATCTACAAGTTTTATGAGCTGAGATATGTATTGAATTTCAAAACCTTAAAAATGGTCTATTTTGCGCTGGTAGAGTCAATAATTAATTATGGTTTGGTAATATGGGGAAATGCCCGCAAAAATACTTTAACATCTCTATATGTTGCACAAAAATATATAATAAAAATCATGTTATTCAAAAACAGAACCTTTCCTACTGAGGCATTATTCGAGGAAAGTAGATTGATGAATATTGAGCAACTCTACATAAAATCAATAATAAGATTCATGGTTGCAAAAAAATACTATAAGAATGAACTGCAACACCAATTCAACACTCGATATGCAACACGGCAGAATGTTCTAGTTCCTAGTGTGACATTATCAGTGACTCAAGGACACATAGTTTATATTGGTCCAAAGGTCTATAATTTTTTGCCACTCCACCTAAGAAATAAGACATACAAACAAGTTAAATATAAAATTAATAATTGGATATTGGAAACTCAAATAACACTAAAAAATCTACAAGACACCCCATAACATCATATCACATATATGATATTTAGCAAAAATGTTAACCAAATAGATATTATTATTATGTTTGTTGTTTATTGTTTATTAGATATATAAGTAGAAAGTGAGTTCCATGGGTTGCACACACAGATTTATCTAATCGATTGTGCACCCAAAGTTGATGTATAACTGTAAACTTATTATTATGCATTAATAAATTGAAATTGAAAAAAAATTGAAAAATTTCTCCAATAGAAAAAACCGAAATCGAAAAAAAAAATTCATCAAAGGAAGCTCCCATGGAACTTTTTCGAATTCTTCAGATCGCCTCAACTTCCAAACGGATGGACCGATTTTCAACTTCGATCATACCAATCTGCTTGTTTTTTTTCATTGAATCCATTTCTCCAATCAAAAAAACCGAAATCGAAAAAAAAATCGCATCAAAGGGGGCTCCCTTGGAACTTTTTCGAATTCTTCAGATCGCCTTAACTTCCGAACGGATGGACCGATTTTCAACTTCGATCATACCAATCTGTCTGTTTTTTTTTTCATAGAATCCATTTCTGAAATCGAAAAAACCGAAATCGAAAAAAAAAAAATGCATCAAAGGGGGCCCCCTTGAAACTTCTTCGAATTCTTCAGATCGCCTTAACTTCCGAACGGATGGATCGATTTTCAACTTCGATCATACCAATCTGCTTGTTTTTTTTTTCATAGAATCCATTTTTCCAATAGAAAAAACCGAAATCGAAAAAAAAATTCATCGAAGGGAGCTCCCTTGAAACTTTTTCGAATTCTTCAGATCGCCTTAACTTCCAAACGGATGGACCGATTTTCAACTTCGATCATACCAATCTGCTTGTTTTTTTTTCATTGAATCCATTTCTTCAATCAAAAAAACCGAAATCGAAAAAAAAAATGCATCAAAGGGGGCCCCCTTGGAACTTTTTCGAATTCTTCAGATCGCCTTAACTTCCGAACGGATGGACCGATTTTCATCTTCGATCATACCAATCTGCTTGTTTTTTTCATAGAATCCATTTCTTTAATCGAAAAAACCGAAATCAAAAAAAAATGCATCAAAGGGGGCCCTCTTGGAACTTTTTCGAAATCTTCAGATCAACTTAACTTCCGAACGGATAGACCGATTTTCAACTTTGTACATGCCAATTTGCTTGTTTTTTTTTTCATAAAATCCATTTCTCCAATCGAAAAAACCGAAATCGAAAAAAAATTGCATCAAAAGGGGTCCCCATGGAACTTTTTCGAATTGTTCAGATCGCCTTAACTTCCGAACGGATGGACCGATTTTCAACTTCGATCATACCAATCTGTTTGTATTTTTTTCATAAAATCCATTTCTCCAATCGAAAAAACCGAAATCGAAAAAAAAATGCATCAAAGGGGGCCCCCTTGGAACTTTTTCGAATTCTTCAGATCGCCTAACTTCCGAACGGATGGAACGATTTTCAACT